>CM052314.1:13372171-13565931 GCA_028455605.1 Lasioglossum malachurum | reverse complement strand
ATCCTATGAAATTTTATAGCTAAAAAACAAAACGTATTCCAACCCCTACGACAGTCCCTTACAGTAAGATTTTTAGATTCTTTAAATGTCTCTACAGTTTTGTGTTTTATAGAAATAGATTCCGATAGCAGAGGTTCTACAAAAGACAGGTAAAAGTAATTTTTCAAAAACAAGTAAACGCGGTGGAACGGGGAAAAATGATCGGGGCAATTGCTAGAGGAGATAGCGGTGAACGGGTGAATAGGAGCGAAACGTTCTACTAATTAATGAGTCATTGTGCTATCCGAAATGAAGAGTCGAGGACTATCGGGCCGATTAGTTTTACGAAACCGAAGAACGACGGTGCACAATGGAACACGTTGGCCTTAATTGATCGCAACGCGGGGGAGGAACGAAGGGGAAAGGAAAAACGGTTTGAACACGGTCATGCACACGGGCATTCGAAACGATTCGGCGCAACAATCGGATATGGGACGATTCGAACAAGAGGGCCTTTCATCGTCGATTTCCTTGTTTTCACGTGGCGGCTGTTCCACCCACGAGCGAGCGCGCCGAAAAGCCCGCGGTGCGTGACGCCCCACGCACTCTTCTCTCTCTCTCTCTCTCTTTCTCACTCCCTCTTATTTTCTCTCTTTCCAAGCATGCTCCCCTCTCCAGTGTATCGCGCAGGCCCTGATGCATTTTTAACACCCGCCACGCGTGTAAGCCCGTCGAAATACGCCCTAATAATAGAACCCACCGACTCGACAACAAAGGAAGCAGAGGAACCCTTTTCTACAGATGCTATGCCGGAAAAATTTTCTATGGAAAAAATGAATGCGAGACGATCTGCTAGGATCTGGAAGTGCGATCGTAAATAGACCTTTGAGAGGATTATGCTGACACCGGCGAAGAGAAATGGTCTTTGAAGTTCGCGCGAGTAAGAGGATCTGTGGAACCTGGATGCTTTGAGTCGCTTTTTTCAGAATTTGCGGATTTCAGGATTTTACGGAGTATTGTTAAACTTTTGTGCGGTTTTTAAGACCGCTGATAACAATGCATATGTATTCTTTCCTTTCACACTTTGCATTCTAGATATATGTGTAATTAATAAGTTAACAGGTAAATGTCCAATTTACTCTTACGATACTCAAGTGTTTAGTAATTTACAAAGACGAATAATGTGAGAAATATTTTGAATATAACAATTTTTAGTGGTGTACCGGAGTAACCATTCGAGGGCAAGGGGTTAATAATTTGGACGAGTCGAGAATACGTATTTTAATAATACCATGCTCATCTGAACGACTTGTCTTGGACAGATAAATTCCCCTTGCTATGCTAGAGAAATGAGGACACCTAAAGATAGCTTCAATAGAAAAGAAAATAACCTGTCTTTCCAAAAACATAAAGAAAGAGTATACAATGTATATTCACTCTGACCTAGTATCCCTGTTGCATTCCAAACAGCCATCAATATGATAGAAAGAAAAATATTTCATAAAATCATAACCAAATGATTACAGTGAGTCATGCAATTGTTATCGCCGTCATAGTAAGAAAACTATCTGGTTTTGACCATGGGACTGATAATGTTATCTCCCGTATTACTATGTATTTATATTCATATAATACGTACTTGCAATTTTTAAACCTAGATACTCAAAACACAGTAATAATTCAATGCGTCAGGGTTGGTTGTTTCAATGGAAAATAATCAAAAATTATTTGATGTCTCCCAAATAAATATACGATTAAAAAAATTCGCTGCAAACAGGACATTCTGTACCGACTTTTGTGCACAGATAGCAGGTTCCACTCTCGAAAAGCGATCGAGCTATAGTGAACAGGAAAGAGGAAGCAGTGATCGCATAAATACCAATCACCAGAGATTACTTAACTGTCGAGGACTTCAGCCACGCGACACAATGGACAGACAATAAAAATTTCTCGCGACAGCTCCGTTGGATTCCAGCCAAGCGTGTTGCTTGTACGTACAGTTACTCCCGGAACCGACAATGCGAAATCCGCGTGAGACAACCATTCAATCGACAAAAATCGCGTTTCGTTCCACCTGAAAATATTTCAGTATATCAATATCGAAATTGGAATCATTTTAGACGGTGAACCACAGTTTTCGGAACCAGAACCGAGTTTTACAGGGTCCCCAATTAGATTCCATTCGCCTGCAATCAACCGAGAAGATCTATTCGCGAACGGCGATCGATCAGCGGCGATCGTTAATTAGCATCGCTCTCCCCTGTTATTTTGCTCGGAACGAAATTCTTCGTCAAGAAAGAAAACCTTTCGCCTCTTCCTTTTCCTCCCTAACATCTCTTCTGGTGCCCTCTGTCGCGTTTGCTGCCCCCGGAGAGCCCGATCGGAATTCGAGATTGACAAGCCGCGCGAGATCGTTAATTAGCTCGCCGGGGCCACGATATCTCGTTAATTGTGGGAGACCCTCGCGCGACGACCCGTTTCGACGAGAAGGAAAACTTTTATGTACACGAAAGGAATTGCCGCGCGCGCGCGAGCGGTCTCTCTCTTGGTATTGCGCGCGCTTCGATGTAAATTATGCGCGCACTTAGACCTCTGGCGATAATGCAAATGGGGCCACGATTGCCTCGCCAATGCCGGAATTCGCCAGACGTGTAATAGTTCTGCGTATTATCGGCGCATCCTTCGGGCTGACTTTCAATGTTCCGAGACGAACAGGAGAGGAAGAGAAGGGGAGAAGGAGTGTTACAATTTCCCGCAAATTGTTATTGCCTGCCGTGCCCATCGCTTGTAGAACTCGATATAGAACAGTTTTTCCATGGGTTATTATCGGCTCGAATCGATAGCTCGGTTCTGCATGGTGTTTTGCGTAAATCGTTGCAAATGCACACGTTTTGATTAATGCTGTATCCAGTTTTGCAGCCCACTAGCAACGATTGAAGACATACATTGAAGATTGAAGACTCGGCTGCCTATAGAAGCAACATATTAACTAGGTTATTAGAGCGGAAATGTATAAAAATGGGACTCTTGAAATCGTGCACCTTGGCGCAATAATTGTGAATTTTGAAAATTCGTGTGATATATCTTACATTTCTGTGCATTGCAATGTTCATTTTACATTTCTTCAGATCTTTCAGTTCTTTGATATAGAGAAGGGTTAAACTTTCACTGAAGGGTCCAAACATTTTCAACTTTTATTCGACATGATAAAACTATAAATTCTACTGACCTTTCAAACGCGCTCGAATTCGAGCAATTTTACTCGTGTATAATTTTTAAACGAGTGAACTCCGCACACTGAAACTTGGATTCCGCGCACTAGAACTGAAAGTTTTACCATTTTTTCGTCGAATTGCATAATATTACATTTATCGCGCACTGTTGTTCTAATATGCTGTAATAATTTTAATACGTGACCTGCTTTTTAACATTTCGACTAGATCGGAAACGTTGATAAGCGTTCGCATACGTTTAATACGAATGTAGGAAGTACGATAAAGTTAAATGCATAATCGCCTTGATCCCACGTTTGCAGATTAGGTTACTGAAACAGGAAGGAAACTCCTACTCAGCTCCAGGGAAAATTGATTTTGCATAAAGACCCGCGGTCTAATTTTTATAAACGGCGATTATTAATAGCAGTCGAGAGCCGAGTATCAAGATAACGTTCCTCTAGCACTTTTGCATAAATTAACACCAGGAGTACAGCTCCTGCGAGCGAAAGGCTGAGTGGAACGTGACCCATGCTGTGACTTTAGAAATTTCTGCACGAAACGACTAATATTCGTCTGCGAAGCATGGGAAACAATTAATCGCGTCTCTCTCGTAATAATAATTATTAATCTGTAAAACATCATTTCTAATACAGGCAAAAAGCACACGTCCCGATTTTCCGGAATTTATTTCGATTTCTAATTCCATGTCCTGCAGATGCGTTTCTAGGACTTCAACTTTATCGTGGAATAAAGCAAATCTTTCTTCCAGACGTCGTGTCTGGAAGTCTGACTATCGTCGTGATAGTCATCGCAGGATGGCATGAACGTACCGACCGTTTAGCGAATGACACAGGTGACATTTCGCCTTTCGGCTAAATGACTCATCGCAGATAAGATTAAGTTTGATTGCGTACGAAAAATAGGCGTGTTGCGTAACGGTCCCGAAACCGACATTGGAATCAATTAAGCCCGGAATAGTAATGAATTCCCGGTAATTACGTCATCATGACCGGCATCGTCCCGTGTGCGGGTGTACGCGTGGTTTAACCGCCAGAAAAATGGCCCTTGTGAACGAGAAATGCGGCGTGGAAGTGATCAGGCAGGTGCCCGGAACAACATAGGAACCTCTGTCTGTTCATAAAGTCCGTTCATAAAGATCGCCCTCATCCAGCTGTGGCCTAATTCGTGTATGGACGATGTGTATGTATACTTTGGAGCGGCCCTGACCGACGCCATTAGCGAGCCTGATGGCATAAGTTCGGTACAGTTCGGCCCACCTTTTTTGGAAAAATCTTTAAGATCCTTCCACATTTTCGTTGAAACCAGCACTTTGCCGAAGCAATCTAAAATTTTTCATCGATTGTAGTGTTCATTAAGGAATTTGCATAAATGGCACATAGTTTGCGAGAAGTTGACATGTTTGTGTAACACCGTTGCTTTTAATATTCCCATGAAAACCGGCAATTCCTAATTAAGTTAGAATTTTTCATAAATTGTGGTTTTCATTAATGAATTCGCATAAATGGTACTTTGCGAGAAATTGAAGTGTTTGTATAACATTTGTGCAACGCAGCTCACGGAAACTGTAATAAATAAAAGGACGAATTCAAATGGCAAACATGCTTACATTTATTAAATGGCACAAAGTGATTTTACAATTTTGAAAAGGTTCCAATGCATGTTCTACGGAGCCAATCACTTTATCTTCATGTTTGCGATCGATTTGTATCGTATCGCTTTCTTTAATGAATGGTGGGCGTCTTTTGTTGATCTAACTTAAAAATAGGGTCACAGCACGCGATCGCTAATGTCTATCGGAGCTCACGACCATAATCGGCCACGCAGAACGCACAGAAACGCGTTATCACGGTGCCATGATAAATTCGATCGGTACACCCACTGCTATTCAGATTTCCCGGCGATAATTCAGTCTAATTTTTCCATCAGAGAGGCTAATTCGATAGGATTCCCGGCGACCACGCTAATCTCCGGGTTCCGTGGCCAGCGATTAATTGAAATTGAATAACGGCCACGGCGTGTTTCGCGTAATTACACCGGGATCGATGTTCTACACGCGATAATTACTAGCACTTACCGTGACAGAGATTCATTTCGCGTGATCGGGGAAAATCGAATTCGTTGAAGCGACGCAAATTTCACCGTTCCTCTGGACCTTGACATTCGCGTGGGTCAATTCTGACCCACCAATCTCTTCGATTGATAATTATACCGTGGACCCATATTTGTACATCTTCATTTATAGTCTTTATACATTTTTCAAATACAAGAGAGAACATGTACGTAGTAACAAATATTATTGTCATTGATTTTAATAAGCAGACGCGAATAAATTGATATTGTTCTATCGTTTTTATCCGTTCGCTGCTTTAAACTGCGCTTATTCGTGTTTGCAAAAAATGCATAAAATCCCCTTTCTACTTGTCAGCGTCCACAGGTCTAATTTTTGGTGGCCTAACCGACAAAATGTGGCAGCCAGCAACCACTATTACCCATAACTTATCAAGGTAATCATTTCTGTGCCAGCTAGACACTTCGGTCGGGCATTCCCGGGGCCGGGTGCCAAAAGTTGCACGCATCTCCAACTATTTCCCAGTATCACGTGACTCGCTAGAAGCACGTGCGTGCGTGCGTGCGTGCATGTGTTCACGAAGAAGCAGTGTTCGTCTGCTGCTGCTCTGTATTCGTCCGGTGATCCATCGTCTCTACGCCTAAAAATTCATCTATGCGTACTTGAGGACGGTGGGGAGTGGGCGAACACGAAGCAGAAGAAGAAGAAGAGGAAAAAGAAGAAGAAGAGGAGGAGACCAGGACGGAATGCCGCGAGTAGGTTCAACGGCCTGACACCGTCTTCTCTTCGTCTTCTCGTGATCCCGATGCAACGCGTTGCATCCTTCTGCTGCAGCCTCTTGGAAATAATGCTCGGCGCTGTCGCCAAACCACCATCACCGGCGAGAGACACGGAAAAGCAACGAGTAGGTGAACAACGATGTCAAGTGCGAGACCGTTCGTTCATGATTTACGAGCGCAACAGGGACTGAAAGGCGTCCGGACCTCTCGAGCTCGATGGCTACGGTACTGGGTACATTTGTAACGCGATAGCAACTTCCGATTAAATGATCTTCTTCTTGCACATCTCCCTTTTAGGTTCTGCTTTCCCGAAAAATGTCTATCTTCTAGCACAACGGGGTTTTTTGTTCATTTTTCTGCCGTACTTCGATCTAGGTTGCTGCTCGTACATAAGTTTGTCGATTAACCCTCTAACGGTGAACCGGTTTTATAACTGTGTAATCGAGAATGTTTAGCACCACCCGCGGCTTTATTTATCAATTTTTTAAAAAGATATTTCTTACGATAATTGTTCTAAAGAATTTATACGTCAAACATTCATCAAGTTTTTGTCAAACCAGCACCACTGTCATATTTAGTGTGTCCGAGCATCGTGTAAATAAGCAAAGTGGTTTGCAAACGTTTGTCGAGGAACTTTCCTTCTTAGACCCTCGTTTGTTCCATAAACGCGTTTCCTGTGTACGCTTCTGCTTTGCAAAATTCAGCGAAAGTTGACTCTGGTTTCTAAACACTTTCAGCATTTCCCAGAAAGTCGCTCGTTCATTTAAAATCTGAATCCCTTGCATTCGCATAATGCACCATGAATGCTAGTTCACTGTTTTCCTTTCATTACTAATATCTTGTAAAAAATGAAAGCCCTTTAACAGTTTCACTTGATAAATTACACAAATATTCGATATCTGTGACCAAGGGTATTTCTGGACTTCACATGTCAATGTTTCATCTTTTTTCCCGTTTTTTCTTCGTTCTTTATCGATAGTATCGGGTTTTTTGTTTGGTCGGTCACGCTCATTGATTTCTTTTTATCGGGCCGACACCGTGCTATCGCGTGAACGGATTAGCGTGCATCTCTTCTCGAACGGAAAAAAGGTGGGGACACCATTTCGGGGCGTAATTATACATTTTAAGCATGCCTCGGGAATACTTGGAAAATGGTGGTGGCATGGAGGCCCGAAGAGAGTCGTCGCACGCTGCGACGCGCCGGCACATTGAATATTTTAGCCGTTTCTGGGTCAGGGAAAATTATGTCGTCGTTGAATTAAAGCCGCTTTCGTTGTCGTACCACTCGCTCGTGTCGAAGAGAGAAATAGTAAACACGCGAGAGTCCCGACGACGGAGTCGAGTCCCAGCTCTCCGTAACGAGAGGAACGACAGACACGATTACACTTAAGACCCCCGGATCATGCTCGAGTTACCTAACTCGTAAACGGGGTCGTTTTTACAACGCGCGAATTCCCCGACTCAGCTGTCTCCTGCCAAAAATTCTCGCAACGGTACTACTTCAAACATTTCGCAACCGAGAAATGGTTCTGCGACTTTAACCCTAACCTTCCGCAAAAGAGGTAACCAGAACATCTGCAGATCTTGTGGTAGAATAATCACGAGATTGTGGGTCCTTATAGAAAATTAAAATTGTTTGCTTTGGTTACAACAAACTGGAGCCACTCATCATTTTCTGTCTTCCTTTGATCATTTCACTAGGTCAACAGTGATGTATTAACATTTTTCAATTTATTATTTTATTATTAGTCTTTCGTTTGTTTCAAATTTCATCTACTCAGTTCCATCATAAATGCATCAAATCCACAGTATAGTAATGAACAATAGTAATGACTGCAATTCTTTATGCAAATTCCGACATTCATTATCTTATAAAAACTAGGTTTAATTTATCCACAACTTAGAAGAGATGTCATTGATATATTTTAGATTTTATGCATTTGTGATAAAAATGGGTAAATGCAATTTAAAGTACTGGATAGATTAAAAGAATTCAAGAATACCAATGTATTAGTTGCAGCTCACTAAAATCATTTAAAGAAGAAGAAACTTCTGGCTGCTGAGTCATGCAATTGATGCAAATAATTATTTAAATGAATGAAATTGTAATTAGAGATTTTCAATAATAACAATGATATTGTTAAATCATTTAATACTTTTAGTGAGTCGCATGTCCCCATTCAGCGATTAGCAATTCCAATGAGTGAGTCACTGTAGTTAAATATAAGTGACCAATTAACACATACACCTCAATGAATAAGAACCAAGTTGTTGGCGATGTGCAAATCACAATACGGAATCGAAGATGCATAGAAAGTTGCAGTTAAGTATATGCGCACATATGACGAAAGGCGAACCATTCACCAACAAATCCAAGAATAACAGAAACAGTCAAACAAACACAATTTCCCCAACAAACGTCAAACAACCATCCGCCGACAAACGAACCGATAGAAAGTATCATTAACCAGTTAGCTGTGTGTGAGTAGAATGGGCACGGAATCAAATTACCTTCGTTTAATGTCAAAATTCTTGCGAAAAGTAAAGCACATTTGTAGCATTTTGAATCAATGAAGTATTTCAAAATTCTTGGCACCGACTTAGAAAATCAAGCTGCTCGGCTAAACGGTTCAGTGTGTTTCTTATATCGAACCTTTATTATAGGTATGTAGTAAACAAGCAATAAAAACAGACCAATAGACCGCTCAGCTAAACGCGGCTCCCCCGAATTTACTCAAATAGCGTTTCACCTCGGAGCGTGACGGATCAGACTCGGTCACTGCCAAGCAATTGTATACGCGGTGCGCCGAAAGAAGTTTTCACTTCAATAACTCGCTTGAACACAGAATTAACTCTAACAACAATTAAGGTAAGGTTTTCGCTTCAATAAATTGAAGAAGGTTGCGAAGATACGGTTAAATATAAACCACCGTCCCTCTCGTTGAACAGGCAAGAAAACGTTTCCTATTAAGACAGCGACTAGCTGAATGGCTAATACACACGATGCTTGTTCTCGAAAAGGCGATGGCGAACGAAGAAGTTAGTCGTTAGAAGAAGAAGAAGCGAATGAGCCTTTTCAAAGCCGATGGCGCCTGTTGCGACGCGATTCGTGTCGAAGTTTAATGAATGGAGCGCGGTTATGGCAATTCGTAGGCCCGTTACGGGGCCCGCGTACATCATAATTATTGTCAGAGGGGACCGAAGATGAAGGGGGGTAAAAAAAAAGGTGCGACAAAGAGAGGAAGAAGCAGAGGATGGCCGGTCACGTATGCAAAACTGTGAAATATAACGGGGTCGTCGCGGTGGGCGAGATCGCGAATACTGATGTTGCATTTGAATAATTATCGGCCGAGATTCGGACGAGCAGCCGCCGCCCCTTACATAATAAAACCGAGCCGCGAGGATATATGGCGTGCTAATTTCAATAGCGAACCGAAGACGGATTTACAATTCAAAGTCCCTCGCGCGCGCGCGGCGCGAAATTCGAATCACGGAGACACGGAACCGGATGGAAATTCGCTTCTTTCCATTCTGGATCCTTAATTATACAGAGGAGCTCGTTACGAGATCCTATCAGCGATTTCAATGAACCCACGAGCTATCTAGATCGGCGATATTAATTAGAGATTTGTGACTGTATTATTAAGGTCAGGTTCATTTTCTTGAAGCTTACGTGCGATTACGTTGTTGCGAATTTCCTTTTGCGTTAAAATGGTGATAAGTAGCCTGCGGATTTTATGCATTTATAACAAAAATGGTTAGGCGTAATTCGTTCAGTCGCAAATACGAAAGTCTGTTCCAATTTTGATTTGGCCGTGACTCACTGCAAACTCTGCAGGATTCCAGAAAAGACAAAAATGCAGCTTTACAAAAAGACAATAAATCTTGTCGAATACATACAAGATAGCGTAAAGAGCAACAACAGAAGATTACGGGCATGCTGACAATGCACGCTATCAGCGGCTCCTCTGCCCACCAACGATCGCTCTCTGCACCCTCTCTTTGCCTCGCCTCGTCATTTCTGGAACACTTTCGGTTCAGGCCACTTTCACTTTGGTCCCAGTTATCGGTTGCTCGGGTTATCCATCCGGGAGACCTTGAGGCATCACGAACAGTCCAAGGACAGTGGCTATCAGCATCGACATTAGTCAGAAAACCCGCTTCCTGTCGCTCCCTCGATTATAGTTACATTTCCAGGCGCTGCGTCATAGTTCACCAGCATTCCCACCCTTTTATCTTTATGACGGTACCGCGAGTTGTTCGGGGGTTTGTTAAGAACCGGCTGCGTTTCGGGTGCGAGCGTCCGGTGTGAAAAGGCACCAGGGTCGAGATCCACCCCAGCGAGGGATTGTGTTTGTAGACTTTTCACGGCGTTCTTTAGCTATGCTTCCTGTACAAGTATACCGACCCCGTATAATCGTTAAAACAGACCAGCGACCTCCGCGTCCGCTGACAACCAGTCCTCTTCCTCCGTTTACTCACGTGCTGCAGGATTTATTATCGGTTGTCGCTCCGGGACCGAGCCAAGACTAATTATCTTCCATGGGGATGAATGCCGAAGGCCGTTTCCCCACACCATGGAATCTCTTTGTAGCCGCCACCATGGCTACTGTCGCGGCGAATGTACGCGGATTTTCGACGCGTAGCGGTTTGATGCGAAACCAGTCGCGACGCTATTAAACGGGCATTGTTATTTAACCTCCGACCCCGGTATACATGCACACGTCGCTCGCGGAAATATATTCGCGGTGATCAAACAGCCAGATGTCAGAAAACGAAGAACGTTCGTCGCCGGCCTGCGAAATCCTTCGTGCGATCTAAATCGGCGATGTTTAAATTGTTATAACTCCGCAAATAGGAGTCGTACTATCATGAATCTAGAGTCGTCTTGAAGCTTGAAGCCTCTGCTTTTACATACTGTCGTACGATTATTTACAAAAATTTTTTGCACAACGTAGCAGGTGGATAATTGGAGACATATTTTCTCTCTGAAATACCAAAAATTGTAGCAATAAAACGTCTCTGAAAACGTTAGACATTTTGTTGGCTAAATTACTAATAACTTGTCATTAAGACAGTTCTTATTTTCGGACTTCGGATTAAACGCATTAGAAACGTGGCTTGTCCGCACGGTATACTGTTCGCAATTACCAGCACACCCGTTAGCCTGCAAGGATTACGAACAGCCGGATCGAGAGCTCGTGACTCAGGGCCGATCGTTCCCGATCGGTAATAACGTTATTACTTAATAATCTACGGTCGTTCCGGGGTTCTGATACGCGTCGGAGAACGAACGGTGGCAAAGTGGGAGCAAGTAGCTTTAATCGAAGAAACGTGTAGACAAGATTTATGCCGTCTCGACAGCCGGATCGGTAGTATCGTGTGTCGTAGAATACCAGAAGCGTTGGAAGTGTTGCGATCGGTGAACAGCAATTAATTAGTCCGAGAGGACGAGGGTGGTGGCAGAGAAGAGCCGAGGAGAGGAGAGGATGGTGGGTAACGGGCGCCGCAGGTTCCCTGGGACCTGATGTAGGTTCAGGTTCACGTTTAACCCGGCTTTACCTGGAACACCTGCCCCGAAGAATGTGAGCTCGAGCCTCTTTCGGCTTGGATTTTTCAGCACCTGGTTCATGTTGTCCCGATCCTCCATGCTTTACACTTTCACTGGGCATTCGATAATTCATTCATCCTCTTTTGTCGCATTCAGCCTCTACGTACAATTCTTTCAGGTTCCTTTCTTGGAGATCGTTGAAGGATAAAATTCGGAGACAACTCATTTTCTCGGTGGAACGAGAAATTTCTACTCAAGAGTCTGGTGTAGAGGCTTTAATTGGATGAATTCGATTGGGATGACGAAGAGGAGATCGAACTTACAGGATAAAGTTCGGAGAGGACTCATTTCTTCGTTAAAAACATGATTTTTTACTGAAAAGTCTAGCTTCCTCCAAAATAAAAATTGTTTGCAACTAAAAATTATATGTTAAATATCTTCGTAAAAAAGGGTCATTGGCAAAAAAGTTCGGACACGTGTCTGCTTATTTTGTCACTAGAATCACCATGAAAAGTATCATAAAAATCAGCTACCCCACAGGTGTGACCTTCCCCTGCAAGCAGCAAGCGATTTTCTATAAAATCCTGCGATTCTCATTGTCGGTAGAGATTGCTTTACCATTTCCCGGAAGCAGTGTCATATCTGAAATCTGCGGTGGTTCATGTGCAAATATTAGAGCAGCACGTTTGACAAAACGATCCGCAAACGGGATATAAGCGATCGGTACAATTTCTCTTTCGAACGTCTGGAAACGTTTCACTTGCGAGCCCCGTGTACCAGATAAGATCGGACGCGCATTCCGTCCATCTATTGTGGCGTCGGCGTCGCGTCATTTGTTAAACGTTACAATGGGACGGACGAAACAGCGAAACAGCGAACAACGCGAAAGAACGGGCCATGTCGAGCATAAGGCGGCGTCGTGGCGCGATAACGATACTTCCAGAACGATTGTTACCGGTCCACGGGTGAAAGTATTCCCTCGGATGCTGGGAGTACGCGAAGAGCGCCTTAAATTTACCAACGACGCGACGATCGAGGGAATGCGGTTTTCTTGTACCGAGACTCTCCTTGTCGCGAATATTCCGATTTTCTAGAAAATATACGATTAAAGTGGTATTCTAAAATAGCAAGGAGTTTTTTCGGAATATCTACTGATTGCACATTTCTGCATTGGGATTTTTCAAATGTGTTCATTGGTATTTGAAGTCCACGTGTGATTTTTTCCAAGTCGAAATAACTGAACTTACAGGAGTTACATATTTTTTTTATAGAGCATCTGCTGAAAAACATTTGTACGATTCCGGTCTTTCTACGACACAAAAAAATAGAAATTATTTACAAAATGCAAACATTTTGAATTTAAATTATACCGATTTCTAAAATATTTTTCTGTCTTCAGTACGACAAAAAATTAACATATAAGACAATTTTTATTTCGTATAAAGATTCACAGCCTAGTCACGAGAGACGCCGGTATATCAGTGAAGGGTGAAACGCATTACCATAGGATACGACAGGAACAAAAGAAAGAGCACTTTCCTCAGCGATTAAGATCGAGAAATCAGCAGCCGGTCGATAGGTTAATCGCGAGAGGCTCGAGTCGCGAACGCGCTTTTGTCTCCTTTTCGCATATTCATGATCGTCAGTGATCCAATAGGATTGAAACCGGCGCGGCGCGCGGCTGCATATTCATCGAGAGAGGAGCTCGATCCTCGAGAGCACGTGGCGGTAAAAGCACTTCAGCCCCGGTAATGCACCGATCTTCAAGGTGTGTATCGCGATGCGGACGTGAACACCGAACGCTGTCGGGAACAAGGAGAAAAAGCTCCGATAGAAGATATTCCGGACGAACACCCCCGAGGCGTCATTTGTCTGGCACCTCCCCGACGATTACACCGAACCATTTACCCTTTTTTATCTTGCTCGAGGAACACGCCGGTCTTTTTTTCCCTCCGGACACGTTTCAGACTCTGCTAACCCTTTTTTCGAAGCGATAATGGGCTCCTGACGAGGGTTGCAAATGGCTACCGAAAGACAACGATTCTGGAGGTCTTCAGCTTCCTCCGGAAAATTCGTCTCGCGCGAGACACAGCCACTGCCATTTCAAGTCGTGCACCTTATTCCAGCTTAAAGGATATTTAATCAGAGTCTGACTCGGTGTATGTATTATCAATATTACGATTTTGCGCTTATTCAAGACGAAAAATCTCACCAACTAAGCAGCGACCGTCGGCACGGTTACTTAGGCGACTCGGTGAAAAATCCGATCCGCCTCAGAGATAGCATTCTTTAATCGTCTCGGGTTCTTCTCGGCCATTAGGGTAGTCGTTCCCGAACAGACTAATGTATCGATCGCTCGTGCAATTTCCCGCGCAAGCATCCGGCCGGCAAGAACTCGAAGCTCGGCCGTGTAATCATAGTAATTTTCTGGTGTCGACTGGTCGGCCCTGTCGCGTTCTGGCTTTTTAACAGCACAGCACAGCGGCCGAGGAATCTTTGGATCGCTGCACATGCAACTGACGCCGTTGCCTCGGCAGCCGCGGCGGCGGCGTATCGGAGAGGAGAGAAGAGGGAAGAAAAAAAGAAGAGGCAGAAACATGGAGAGGAGAAAGCCGAGTGGTTACACAGAGGGAACTCTTCGGGAACGAAAGAACCAGCGCTCGGTTGCCGAGTCATGTTTACAAACGCTTTGCCGAACGGCCCTCGGTTAAATGCCGATTTGAACCCCGGTGAAATCGGGCCCCCCCTGCAATTGCACAAGCCTAAGCGACCAATGCGTTTTATCGTGACTTGCATGCCCCGCGATTCGCGCTTTTAATCTGATACCGCGAGACGTCGTTACACCCAGGGCCACGGTTCCACGAAGAAAGCCGTTTGAGGACCACGACCGAAGGAGTTAATGCCTTGCTGACACTCTGAACCCTGGCGAAAACACGTGCAATTGATCTACTCGATTGTCCCGGCGTTGTTTTCAACGATAAACCTACCATCGCTGGTTCAATCGCCGGTTTCGTGTTCTTTGTGTTGCAATCGAATTTTTACATTAACCCTTAGCACTCGAGGTGACTCTGAGCCACCATTAAAAATTGCTGTACCATTATTCACAATATTGTTTACAGTTTTACAGTATTAAATATGTAAGTATCTAGTAAGTAAGCATTTAAGTATTGTATGTGAGGTATTATATCAATTTCGTATCCATGAAATGAAAAAAATCATATACAATGAATCATAGTCCAATGTTCCTCGGTGGATCTCGCTTTTTCTATTCCTGGCACCTCAGAGTCGCCACTAAAAATTGCTTTAGCATTATTGAAAATATTGTTTACATTATTCAATGTGTCAGTATTTAGTAGATTATTAAACATTTAAGTGTTGCATGAGACTTAAAATAGCTCCGCGTGCAAAGAGTTAACTTCGAAAAATTGACGAATATAGAGCTGGACGTTGTAGTCAGAAGCAGAAGAGAATCTACTGAAAAAACAGTGAACCGAATAATTTACGCCCGACATTATCCAGGCCCCAGTTATGAAGCTCCGAATATTTGGTCGAACTGCGTTTATAAATACTAATCCGCCGAGATCAATAGAAACTTATTTCATTAGCCCCGGCGCCAATAACCCGGGCGCCGCAACTTCTAGCTCGCGATTAAAACTTTTTACTCGAGTCGAAAAATCCTGAAGTTTAAATCCTCGTTCTCTGAGAAATATACTCGGAAAGTGCAACATATACACACAGAGTGCTTGTCGGGACAAAAGTCAATTAGCCTCTCGTAACCTCGGGAAGAAGAATCGCCTAGTCATCGATTACATGTGCACCGATGATATTACATCTGGCGCACACGTTACACGAAGATTCAATAGATAAGAGGGTCTTCGTGGAAGGTGTTAGCCTTATGCAACCGAGTGAAACGACGATGACCACTTATGCAGTCGTCCTCCCATCGGTATTCGTGTCACAGAGACACCTCCTCGAGAGTCTCGAGATCGCATTCCTCGGAGAATAAGCTATCTCCTGTTTTCGAACCGCTCGATACACCTGCGAACTTTCGAAACGATTTGCCCGAAGTCGAATAATCGATTGGTCGAAAGCCGGACTTGTGGAGCACCGTATTTATTGTTGATTAAAAATCTTCTTGTGTAATCGTCTTCCCCGACGCATAGTGGGGTATTTGACCCGAAAAGTCGAAAAAAACTATTTTAGCGTTATTTATGGGCTCAATGTCTCATGACACAGTAGGCCGTCGAATTCGTATTAATGTCAGTTATAACATTATGAAATCAAAAATGCATTTTAACATTTAGAAAATCAAAATAATTTTTATCTTTACTAACTTAAACGCGTCAATTATTTACCATAACTTCTTTGTTTATTATTTTTTAAAAGTAATACTTACTGAATAAAATGAAAAGTGGGGGGCTACTCAAAAAATCGTTTCTCTCAATTCTTTGTCTTATTTTTTATATTATAGTTTTAATATTATAGCACGATGTATCACAGCTTAGCTGTGTTGAAACTATTTAATTCAACAAGCGTGGGGTTAACTTATAGGAGACAAAATTGCACGACTTACACAAAATTTCGGAACCGAATTTTTTCATCTTTTCGGGTCAAATACGCTACTGTGCGACGTTTCAGAGACATTGCGGCTAGCTTCGCTAGAAGTAGAAAGATACATAGGTTGTCCCAAAAGTTTCTTTTGAGCACAAGCAAAAAGCATGATCGTGGGTTTACTAAAAGTCCGCTAAAAGTGGGTTTACTAAAAGTTTACTAAAATTGTGTCCAACAACATTAAGTTATATGTACATACGTGTAACAGATTCACGAAAGCCTAGAACTGTCCATCTTTAGTGTACTTTTGAGCAACTGTATGTGCAACGGTATTTTGGGATCGCGTGATTCACGAACCAGGAATCTGCAACGTGCAAAATCTCGAATACCACTGCGGTTCCGCAATTAGGCAATCTACCCTAACCATGTTCATTGGTCTGTACGGCCACACCAGGTTTCGTTGAACTTTTTCTGGATGTAATAACGGCTGCAAACGTCGAAGATCGTCGATCGAGGTGTCCGCGGTAACGAGCGCGCACCTCGAGAGCACGCGTGCACGATCGATGCGATCGCGAATTTCAATCACGGTGTTCCCTCGTGCACAGATTATCGGGAAAACGAATCTTATGACTTCATTTCCGAAGACCGATTGGGACAATAATCCCAGGGTACTCGATACTCTGTCGTAATGCTGGTTGCATGATTCTGATTATCGATTCCGTGTCTGTTCGCTCGTGTGAAAGGCCGAGTCAATTATAGAAATGATACCTCGTGGCGGGTTTCCATGTGTGATTCTCCGAGAGAGATTGGCGGGTTCGTGAGAAACTGTCAGTGAGGCTGATGATGTATCAATCGGGAAAAGAAACTGTTCCCTAAACGTTTCTCGAATGCTCTATGTACATAAAATGAGTTTACATTTTTTTCTTTGAATAAAACACCCTTTATTTGTGGCTGTAAGCACCTTATTCCTCATCGTTAACCCTCCGAGTGCTGTGCCGGAGTTATTTTTCACCGAGAACATCCAAACTGTCATTTCAGTACTCAATTTGTGGCAATTAAACTAACTGAATAGAGCTGTTTCATTGAGGATATCGAAAAAACTAATGTGTGCAAAATGAGAAAAGATTTTGCTGTACTTCTCAAAGATCACACCACAATCCAGCCCCAAAGACAAATTTCCGATTCACCCCCATCAATCTCGTCGAAAAAAATTAAATTTCTAACGAAGGTGCCACGTTCAAAGAGAACCGAACGTCTCTATCTTTACAAAACACTGGCACCGCCATTATGAACAGCAAAGAAGAAAAAAATATTGCCGCACTCCTCAAAGGTCACATAGTCAAGCCCCAAAGACAACTTTCCCATTCAACCATCTATCCCGTAAAAAAAAATGTCTAACGAATGTACCACTTTACCATTTTTAGATGCCTAAAATTTTTAAATCTCTCCAGACTAATGCTGCTTCCTCTGTAAAAAATCGCTTTCGTCCATTCGACCGCTAATCAGAAATCAGCAAAGAGTTCAGGCTCCTCCCAGCTACACCTGGAACTGCGACTTTCGATTCCCACGAACTACGATTCGTAGCGCAATTACCACTACCATGCCCCAGCGAAGCCGTTCGTCCTGTGTATACCGCGGCACGAGCGCAAGGTACACAAATCCATTAGCTTAATAAAGTTATTAAACCGGGCTCCATCAGCGGCAATCATCAAGCAATAAAGAATCAACGAATCCCTCGGAAACAGCTTTCCGAGAAACGCATCTCTTTCTACATAGGTTTCCTCGACGAATACCTGAGCCCTGATTCGCTCGTGAAAGGATGATTGTTGCGACCTTCGTTCCACAGGCAACTTCCTCCACGTGTCCGCGACAAATAGCTGCGATTCATCACCAGCCAGGTAAATTTCAGGGACCGTTGCGGACCTGCCTCATGGCGACGTTGACGGAAAACGTGAACGGAGGCGGAAAATCAACAGGTTCTTCCTCTGGGTCATATATTGTAGTTAACAGTCTGACAGAAACGTGTCATAAAAAGTGGCTTTTCGGAATTTTTTCTGGAGAAATGAATGGAACATTTTTTTCAATGAGCATCTTACTGTAAATACATATGTATAAATGTATTGTCCGGGTCATAGTAATTTTTTTCGGAAGCTATTTCCAGGACGACACTTTTTGAGAGCAAAAATCAGCCTTCTGGAAAAAATGCTGCCACTCGATAAATTTTTCAGATTTCTCAATAAAAATATTACTACGTACAGTACAATGTATGCACTTTCGAATGCAATGCTTGTGTAGAAGGAGGTCCCACAAACTTTCTCGGGTAAAATCTCCAAAGATTGCACCTTCACCAGACTGTTAACTAAACATCCGTTACGAGGTTCGTTTCGCGGAATCTTCTTCTTCACCCCACAATTAATCTCTCGGGCAACGGCGTCTATAAAACTCCATGCCCCGTGTAATCTCCTTCCGTTCCTTCAGATGCTATAATATTATCTCTCTGCCAAGCCGAGCCTCGTGTAAACACCTTATACCTGAAATATCCTGGTTCCAAGATAATCACGGTAAACATCGTCGCGACGGAAAGCAGACCTTTGATATCTCGGGACCCTTCTTCTCGCCTTTTCTTTTTAGCCCGAGATACAAGGTCTCTCGCACCGAGTGCATTCTCGCCGGTGCACCGTTGATTTGAATGTGCGTTGCACTTCTTACGAGACCGCAATTGCTGAGGACAGCCACGCCCACAGATGGAGACCGTGGATTTTCATTCGTTGAAATGGGAAAGTGAAATGTGTGGCTAAGTTGGAATTGGTTAGAAAAACTTCTGATTCGTTGCAAGGAAAAATGTAGAATTGTTTGCTGTATGTCTGCACGCTTCTTGTAGTTTTCTAATACTTTGATTGCAGAAACAATATTATGAAAGGCTCATAAAACTTAAGTGATGTGTCAAATTATTTATGGGTGACATAATTGTTTTATTAAGAAAGGTTAAGTCTTCCAGGAATAAGACTACATAATTATTTATTTCATTCGGAGTAGATTGATTGAAAAACAGAATTGTTGTTTTAAAATATATACATATTTTTAATTGCAGCTTGAAGGGTTGGTTCCATCTAATCGATGAGATAATCGATAAAAGAGTATGTGTCAAACATGTCTTTCGATAACTATCTTCACGTTTTCGTCAACATTGACGTGCCCAGTTCGAACGTGCATGCTTGTGAGTGTCGAGTGAGACATAGAACAACAGTGAGTCAGTTCCAAGAAACGTCAACAAACTAATAATTCACCCGGAAATGCAAACTGGTCACACCACTGGTAAATAAAAATAAATAGTAAAATTATTGTAAAAAATCTCCCCTGCTGTATAAATATTCTAATATCGACATACGTGGAAACCATGATAAGCAATTTGATACTTATAGTATTTCATACTGCAATTCTCGAAACTACTCGAGGATAAAACGTCCATTATCCTGTATCCTTGTGAAGTATTCTGCTTGGTATTATTAAGCGACCTCGAGGTTCCTCGATAGTTCAGTCGAATTCCACAATTTAAATTTCAAAGCGTGCCTCGATCGGGTCGCATTAAAATACGCGAACTGCGAATTAGCGTAGTTGGCACGCTTGACGTCTGCCCACTGCTAACCAGACAATTTGACGCTATTTGCCTGTTAACTTTTATGAATTAACAGCGAGGTCCTTGACGGTGAATCCCATTTGCACGTCTGCTGGTCCTTGTTCCCAATACGCGGCTTAATTTTTCTTGCATTTGAAATGTGGGAATCGCGCTGACAACTCCGATGGAGAAACTGAATAATGTTAAAGCGTGATAAGCTTGGATTACTCTGCTGTTAGTGGTTCGATCGGAAATTTTGTTAGCTAAAATAATATGATCGAAGGAGAGCTTGACAAAAAATTTGGTATAATTACCTTAAAGCTCTTCTCTTGAACCACGTTATTTTAGCTAACAAAATTTCCGATCGACCCATTTTAACTGCAGAATAATCAGCTGATCACGCTTCCACTGAATGAACTGTACGAATTTAGAATGAACAATTTTAGAACATCAGCTGTTTAGAACATCCCATTTAGAAGATCAGCGTGATTCGAATCCGAAATTTTGCGATATTACTGACATTAATGTCTAAGATAAGAAACACAGAATCATTGCATAACTCAAACAAGGCAATTCCCAGTCAACAGAAAAATTTCTCTTTCTCAAAGTGTTCGGTAGACTGTACGCAACAGTACTCGTAGAGCACTAGTCGCAAGGTGAACATCTGGCATTTTAAAAATGAAATCCACGACAGGGAAAAATGACTAAACTCATCATTCTACTCCTATCCGCATACATTAAACAACGTCGATGATGTCTGACGTAAATCTCCAAAAATTTGAACCTTTGATCTCAGTTCTACAATACTTCGAACAGTATATCTAAACGAACTTTCATCAGACACACCTAATATCAATTAAAAGGCTATACTGTTCCCTAAACTACTATCCTCCTATAATCCTAGGAGTCAATAAAAGATCAAGACACTACTTAAAACACAATTTAATGCATTACCATGGCAACAGCAATAAATCACACTCACGGACACGGCTCTTTTGTTAAGACAACGTTGCCACACGGCCTCCCATTAGAATATTACGAAACGCTTCGGAAACAGAGTTGGTCTCTGTGAAAGTCATTGACTAGAAAGACTTTGTTGTCAAATAGAATGGGCGGGTCTCGCGAGAGGCACTTTCACCCTGATTTTCTCTGAATCAACCCTCATCGGGGCCAGTTGGGACTCTTAATGCCCGGATTATGGTTGGAGAAGTACTATGGGCCACCCACGAACAAATCTATCAAACCCTGATTCCTCAGCATCCAATTTAGGTAGCCCTAGATTTGTTCCTTATAATATTATTATAAGGTCGTTGATTTTTTAATCAAACTTTTCCTGGTGAAACTAGAGAGAGCTTTTCACAATACTCATTATTTATGAAGATAATCAACATTTAATTTTATGATCTCATTTCTTAATCATATCTCAACTTTCCCGGGCTTTATCTCAAGAAATTGATATCTGACAGACTTATTTTTTCCAACGTGAACCAGGTTTTCTTTTCAAATTATATCAGAACAGCAAAATTCCAATGTAATTCATTGGCATTCATAAAATGTTCCTATGTTTTTGTTCTAGATTCACCAGAAAAAGTTTCATTAAAGTCAACGACCCTACCACTGCGACCTCTCCCTGTTAGTGCAAAACAGAAATTGTTTACCTGAGTTGTGGAACATTTGAATGAACAAATCGCTTGGGAAAATCATTCTGCATCCTCTCCGCGACTCGTGTATGAAAAAAGATCGCAAGCCTGGTGTTCCGCAACAGGGAAGAACGCGAAATGCATCGCAGAGACGGTCGCTTTGTGCGCGGATTCGCGCGATAGCGGCTCTTTTCCCCAGTCCGCGGCCACAAGAAGCAATTTATACTTAATTAGCGCGAGTGGCAATAAGGGCCCACTGTGGCCAGGCCGTCTTCAAGAAGCTTGCGGGTCTCGGCGAGCGTCCGTGGACCACGATGTGCGTCAAATCACATGCCAAGGGACACACGTCTGATCAACTGCCAGCCGTGAAACACTCGAGCCGACTCGTGAACCAAACCACGGACCCTCTGTCGAGGTGTTGGAAGACAGGAACCACGGGAAACGAGAACATCTGTGCCCTGGAATGCTTCGGGCCTCGGTGAAACTCGTTTTCTACTGATACTGTTAACCGTACTGGCTCTAATAACTGCAGTCGATGCAACGATGCAACGCTGCGGGGCTCGCGACCTCTGCGCTCATCATTGCAATCATTATCAACGGTAGCTAGTTCGTAGACTAACCTGACCTGCTGGACTGTCTAGGAAACTCGCGTGCTCGTAAAATGCTTTGCGCTGGATACTATGAACTACTCATCAAGCTAAGAACGTTGTTACATTATGTTTGATTCGTAAAAATTAATGGAAGAAGGAATACATTCAGTACATTGTGCGTTGGCCACCGTTGACCACCGTTGGCTAACCATAAATGCTACCAGGGCTAGAGTATGTACTCACCCATTGATACTACATCGGCGTTAAGATAACGGTGATCGTCTTAGCGCACCGAAGCAGAGACTCCTCCACTGCGTCCAATAAAAAGACGATCATGTTTTATCTAGAGACCAAAGAACGTTTGAATATGTTTTTGTAATGAAGATCGTCGATGATCCAATTCCTCCGGTGATGATGTCGAGGAGGTTTGTCGATCCAGTGCGAGGCGAAACAGAGGTACAGATCATGCTCGGATCAATAGAGCGGATCAATAGAGAGGATCGTAGACCGTCGCGGAAAAGAGTGGTCCGAACGATTCCATTCAGAAGGATTGCGCACGTGACCCCTTGGCCTTATTGTCTCTGATCGATTGACGTCCCGATAGCTCTGTGGTGAATCATTCTCCTATGGCGTAATACTATGAACGCAATACGAGCATCGTCGATAAGTCAAGAACAATGGGGAGAACGAAAACCGACGTCGAACGCGATGATAGTTCCGACAAGCAACGCGAGACAGTCTCGTAAAGAGGGAATTTTATATTGGCCTCGCGTTCATGCTCCATTCATAAGTCTTGTGGAAACACGTAATGACTCACGAGGAGTAATAAAAGTATAGATATAAGACTATAGTATAATAAAAGCACCACAGGATCCACAGCTCTGTTGATTGTACATTAATAGACTGCGGAAAAAATTAAAAATTATGTACATACCGATATCCTCTAATTCTCTTAATCTGTGTGTACTTTTTTTTTGCTCTCCTACTCATTTTCCTCATAAATGCATGAAATCTAATTATTAATTACGGACAGAAGAGTGTCAAGGCTTGCTAGAATCCTGGAATCTGATTCTGGCACGTTACATATTTTTCTTAAAATGAATAACTACCCTTACAGGATTTTTAGCTTGTTCCGTGACAGAAAAATGTTCAGGTAGATTCCAGCTGTTTGATAGGAACGAGACCACTATGTAAAGGGTCAAGAGCGCGCTGTCATCTTGATCGTGTTGATCGCAGGATCTAGCTCGCAGCTCCCAGATCCGATGAAATGTCTCGTGACGGAGTTTCGACACCGTAATCATTCTTTGGGCCCCGCTAAGTCTTCCGTGTCCTCTCTACGTGCTGCCCCGAGGAATGCACACCATCATCATCTTCTTCATCATCATCATCATCATCATCATCATCATCTTCCCAACCAGCCGAGCGAGTTAAACCTCCCTAATCAAAGCTGGCTTGGCTGGTACACAACCACGAATTCCATGGGAGCCTTCTGCCCCGCCGGCTTTCTTCGCGTTACCCATCCAACCCTCGTTAACGAAAAAGCCCACGGTGAACCTCCCATGGCGAACGGACACTATAGCCGTGAACTCGACTGTAAAAAATCTAGATACGGGGGGCTAGTGGCAATTAGGCCAACTATAAAACAGATTTAATTTTAAGATTCTTTGTTCTTTTGACGTTTAGGAGAATAGTGAATGTTTAGACTTTCGTACAATTATGGTGGAGAATATGAGATCACAATTGTTATACTCTAAAATTACCGCTGGCGGTCAGCACGTTGACTGTCGACAACTACAAAACATTCCCACAAAATCAAATTAACTTAGTGAACTATCTGCATTCATTGCAAGAATATCCGAAGAATATAGGTGTGCTGCATGCATGCAGCAAAGGATACATCAATAGATAAATTCGCAAGCACAATTCAACGCCCACCGCAGGGCTAATTAACGTCTATGGGCGCAATTGCGCGAAATTATTCGCGTCCAAGTTGGAAACGCTAGAAAATGGCAGTCCCAGACGATTTTCGCCGGGTATATGAACCGACCATCGTATTTATAGACAGACAGAAAATGGCGAGCCTCCTGTTCCCTGTACTCCGCGAATTAATATCTGTCAACGCGCTCTCTCTCGAGACCAGATGAAAGTCGACCTATCATCTCGTAGGATGACTTCTGCGTTGCATGGACTTGTCAAGGACGAAACAGATATACCGGAAGTCCGGAGTGGCCGATGGGTTACCCATTTAGAGATTACTTCACCGTAGTTGTTTTCTCTAGACTCCGCCGCCGTCGTCGCCGACTTCGCAAACTGGATCCACCGAAAATAATCTTTCTTTGTAGGTTGACGACGTGACTCTGTCACGTCTTCGTGGTTAAGCGAATTTGCTCCCTTGGGTCTTCTGCGTCTTCTACATCGGCTTCACAGTCTGATAATTTTAACTGCTGGATCTCTAACCCCTTGGCTCGGCGCGGCGGTTCTTTCGCTAGGCTGCGAGAAGACTTGTTTTCAGGATTTACTGGAAACTTTAATTGCTCTTAAGTATCCGCTGTCTAGTCATTATTTACTTACGCGTGTACTGTCAATCAGTGTGAAATAAGTATTACATATTAATTAATGCATCACGTTTATTAATCAATTTTATGGTATTTCGATATCGTGTAAAACAGATGTAAATTTATTCATGAACTGCTAAATATTTCATTAGAAAGACAGAAATAATTTCAGCACCCACACAATGTTTCGGTTTTTCATAGTGTGATCCT
Organism: Lasioglossum malachurum; assembly: GCA_028455605.1. Taxonomy (NCBI): domain Eukaryota; kingdom Metazoa; phylum Arthropoda; class Insecta; order Hymenoptera; family Halictidae; genus Lasioglossum; species Lasioglossum malachurum. The sequence continues at coordinate 13,541,156 of CM052314.1, read as the reverse complement.
AGTACGATATTTTAAGACAATGATTTATATTAGAGAATATGTGCTCCAATATTCTCGTTTCGCATGACTAGAATGTCTAGCGAGCAATTTTCGCGAAGCTCAAAGTGTGTAGCTAATAGAGTATCTAATCTAAGCATGCATATTAAAACGTAGATTAGGAAACAACTTTAAGTGCTTGTATTTAAATACCATTTCAACGTTGACGCACCACCGTACGTCACGAAACAATCTTTAAAACACTGTAATTGCAAAAATTCCACAATTCACTTCATAGTGCAAATGATATGGCCAGACAAAATGTGTTTACCATTTCAAGCTTTCCTCTTACCTTCTATTCTATCATGAAAATAACACTGTAAGTTCAAGTCGGATTCCAGAAGACAGTCCAGTAAGAACGATAAAGAGCACAATAAAAACTTCTCCAACGTAAAGACAAGGTACAAGGGAATGCAGTTAGCAACGAAACCAAGATAAAACGCCGGTGCACCAATGCAACCTTCCTTCCGCAAGATCGTAGCAAGAGCTGGACCTAAGAGGAAAGCGTTCTGGCAAGGGAAAACGCATCTGGAAACTCGAGAAGTTCGACGCAAGTTCCGGAATCATTGAAAAGCTGTTCGCGTCGGGAGCCCTTATCATTTTTCTTTCGGTGTGGTGGGATGAGAAATGCCCTGCGACGGCTAAGAAAAGAGCACCTGGGTTTCCGATAAGACCACTAAGACCGTCTGCTCGCTGGCTTGTTCCTCAGAAAAATCTGACTGGTACAGTCTGAACGCCGCAGGAAAGTTTTACCAAAGCGTGCCGACAAGAACGAATTTTATACAGCATTTCAGGAAGGTGTGCGAACAAATAAAAATTCGTACAGAAAAGTGTAGCGTTAAAATAAAATTTAATATAGGATTTTACCAAAGTGTACCGTTACAATAAAATTTGATATATTGGGTATGGGAATAAGTTTCCGCTCTTTTGGCAGATGTCGTTGTACTTAAGTACCGATCGCATATTTGATGGAACGTAGTACATGTTTTTGAAAGGCGTGTGAACAGCAGTTGATTTTTCACGTCAAAAATGTCGACTTTTGCTCCAAGTAAGCAGCATTTGCGGGAAGTTATGTTGCATTATTTTGGTTTGGAGAAAGGTGCCGCGGAAACGCATCGTTTGCTCGTGGATATTTACGGGGACGATCAAATACAAATTGTAAAAAATGGTTTCGGCGGTTTAAAAACCATGATCTCAACGTAAGGGACAAAGATCGCGATGGTGCACCAAATAAGGCTGAAGATACAGATTTGTGATCATCACTTGATGAGAATCCACGTCAAACACTTGAAGAACTATAACTGTTACGTTTGAAGTGAGCATTACAAGAAAAACGCTCGGAATGGGACAACAGGCACGATAAGCTGATTCTGTTGCACGACAACGCTAGGCCACATGTCGCAAAACCCGTCAAGAAATACTTGGAAGGAGATTGTAGAATTCACTCTTTCCATTTGTATTTCTGAATAAAGAGCTTCTTTTCAACAAAAAAGGGCGGAAACTTATTCCCATGCATAATAGAATTTCACCAAAGTGAACCGTTAAAATAAACTTTGATACAGAATGTTACCAGCGAACATCCAGAAACCACCATAATTGTGTAATCTGAACCCAAAACGCTTTCCCATCACACTGACTCTGCACCAGTTGCACACCGAGGGCGGCAGAACACGGTTCATGGTTTTTTCTTTAGGTTCACGGGTAAGGACGCAGCATGCGCGGGTGCTATGGAGTGGTCCAGACCTTGATGGGCTTGCCAGGCAACTATGGCGACCATGGTGCATCGTGCAGCGTTGCCACGAGGAGCGAAACACACGCGAATGCAAAAGAGCAAACCGAACGAACCCCGTTCGGGGCTGATTGGTCCTTCGGCTAGCCGCGAACGAATGGACTCACGGATGACGACTGTGATACGGCCATGACGAGGAGCGGAGAATGATCAAGATGCTATGGACAAAGAGGAGAAGAAGACGACCGTAAACGTCGTGTCCCGATGCTGATAAGAATGCCGATTCCTGCGGGCCAGCGGCCTTGAACTTGACAGCCTTGACCCCCGTCGAGATCCAAGACAGAACCCGTCCTGTGCCCGCAAGGAACTCGACGATGACGAGGGTCCGTAAAATCTACCAGACCTGGGATCCTTTAATTATTTTCCACCGATCGTGATCAGCTCATGCACCCCGACCCCAAATTTTCGAATCCCTTCATGAATATTTATGCGGCAGACTCCCGTACACGCGATCAAAAAATTGTTTATAGAGCGTTCGTTGACAAATGCTACAAATAGCTTTGCACTCATTTCGGAAATGTTACGGATTATATAAACGATTCTGTTTGCAATCGAAGGGTCCCTAATAATTTACAGAATTCATGAATATTTTCGAATCTCGTTATCCTCGGAATTTCACGGAATCGATCCGGTGGTCTCGATCCACAGCGATTCAAGATATCCGATGACTTACGAACAAGAATGTCTATTGCGAGCGTGCAACGCGATCTCCACGAAATTTCTCGGTTACAGGGGAACACTGTTACGATCGGTAGACGCGTAACAATTGTCATAAAATCCAATGTCGAGCCGCGGTGGACGCAGAACCGGCTGAAAGGAAATACAATGGTCGCTCCGGCTCGAGAGTTAAGGTAAAAGGTAAAAAAAACATTCCGTTCTTGTACCTCGCAACTTCTCGACAACGTAAAACTTTCAGACATCCGTGGGAAAAATATGAATAATGATATTCAACCGATTGAATAATTTCTGCATAAAGGTGCAGTGTGCTGGATACGATTTTCGATCTATACATAGATCGTTTCAATAATTTTAATCTCTATCATATTATTGTATTAGAATAGTCCTGAAAATATTTCGAATCTTTCATTGACGAATCATGCTCCAACAAATCGAGCAACGTCAAATTTCATTTACAAAACGGAAATTTGGATGTTAAACTCGATTGTTAAAATTGAATGTTCAAACTAATTCTCAGCCTAGCCACTGGGATGGAGTATGAGCATGGCGGCCCTTATTATTGTCATCGGTCGATTTATCGGACTGTGTCGGACTCGATTTGCTTGCGACACCGTTTTGGCACGACGTCTGCGACCGGCGATGAGAACATTGTCCAATTTAAGGCCGTGCCAGACGATACCTCGATATCCGGTTCGACCGTCACACCCAACAGATCTCGAAAAGTAACGCGTTCGACTCGCCGACAGCTTGATCGACGGAGCTGGATATTACTTTCGATTTTGCTTTCGGTCGACGGTAACGTGAAACGGACGTTTCGCCTCGTAAAATACCAGGGAAATAGCGAAAGCGCCATTTTTCTTTACACCATCCTTCGTGCACCAAATTACATGCACCACTCTTGCTGCTACATAACTCTTCTTTACTGATTTAGTCTGGGCAAGTCTAATTCAAGTTTTCGCTTCGTACTCTGCATATTTCAAAACTACTCTCTCAAATCTGATTAGAGTTATGCAAATTCTTTAGATGAGAAATCAACTTTTATTTCATTCCCATTCGAGATTTATTCAAATTCTTTAGATGAGAAATCAACCTTCATTTAATTTTTATCGGGTTTCTTAAAATGCTTTAGATGAGAAATCGACCCTTATTTAATTTTTATCGAATTTGTTAAAATTCTTTAGGTGAGAAATCGACCTTTATATAATGTAAGAATTGTTAAACAAATCTTTTTAGCGCATACAGTATACTGATTTAATTAAATACGCAATTGATGTACATTACCAACAGCAGAACAATAAACCATCGTCAAATTCGAGGCTTACCTGCAACAAAAAACAACACAAAAATTACTCCCCATTCGACACCGAAGATTAAAATTAAACAAACGATCATTAGTGTCAAACTCGACTTAATCACGACGCGATGAGTAACAGCTCCGAGACAATCGTTTAAAATTCCGAGTGCAGTGCAATTACTGCACCAAGTGATGCAATTATGTCTCCGGTCGCCGCTATTACTATCATTATGAATTTCTCTTAAGCTGGAAACGACACAGTTCTGGTTAAGTTGGTCGCGCAGCCACGTAATCACTTAGCGTCCGGCGAAAAAGTGCATCTTTTTGTGAACGCGTTGTTCCCCGCTGCAATTTCAGGAGGAGCGTGCGCCAGTGGAAAAAAAAACCGACCTAAAAACTTGTCTCTAATAATGTATGACTCACAGTGGCTATTCACTTATCTATCTAACCTAGGGGTTTCCAGGCTGCGACCCACACAAGATATATGTATCTAAGCAGTTGGTTCCACCCTCGTTTGATACACTTCTGCGAGCGAACAGACTGTAATCGAGTCCACCGATCTACATAAATGTAATTCGATTCAACATGTCGTTTCCCAGTTTTTGCCGTAACTCTATTATCATAACGACGTATCCGGTGTCTGTCAACGCGATTAAAGAGTTAACCGCTCGGGGCATTTTTGTCGTCACAGCTACAACGATTAGAAATGTTTAATACTGGATGATCACCGAAGAGAGAAGTAATATTCAATGCTTGAATATTGATAAATAGAATTTTATTTCGGTTCACAGGAAATTGTTCACCGTTTAACCGAGAATGACGAATTAATTCGTGAGTAGAGTTCGATCCCATCTTCCAGAAATTTTCCATTTTTTCAGTTTTTCAATTCAATTTAAAGGTGCTTTAAAATTTCCAAATGTAGGGCTGTGTAAATCAGACACGAAAGATAATATAATCAGAGTTTGATGTAACTTTCTTTTCGATTATTTTCTAAGAGGCAAAGAGCGTGCAATGACGTTACGTAATAGCGATCTTTATAATCTTCTTATGCAAACTTCGTGGCACGTTAATCCTTCGGAGATGGAGAACTGATCCGTTTCATAGTCTTGCTACGGAACAGTGCACTAAGAGGACACATTTTTGAAATGATTAATGCTCGGCAATCTAGCTACCTCGGGAATAACATAAAATCAAAGTAACTTACTTAAGACATCGAGTGTCGAACACTCGCCCCTCGAAATGCCACAAAATCAATAGAATTTAATCATTCCAATGAAACTGTAAAGCTATATAGCTATATAGCTATATGTATAGCAACGTATTAATGAAGCAGAAATTGAAAATTTAAAATGTATGTTACTCTTGCATTTGAAGATCATAATCTAATTTGAAACACTGAATATATTAATGCACAGGATAATTCTGGAAGACGTGGCTCTCAAAGTCTAATATTTATTAATAACTCGCAAAGTATGAATATTATAGAGACTCGCTGTATTCCGTACGTCCGACTGGCCTCATATAGAAACTTGAACAAACGGGAATTGAATTTGCGGAACGAAAGTTCAATAAAGATTGTTGAATTGAACAAAGCAAAAATTGTATTTCTTCGTTTAAGATCTAAAAAAATGAGGATTCACTGCATGGAATGAGAAATAAACAAAAATTGTATTTCTTCGTTTGAAATAAATCATTCACAGAGCGACTTTCGAGCACACGATCCAGCAATCACCGGGTCCCTGCGATCGTAAACCGCATAATGGATAATCTCACTAACCGAACGGTGGTTCAATTACGAAATTCCTCGATCGGATCCAATTATGCAATTCCTACGGAGCCACGTGCGTCCATTATTACATGCACGAGCTCGCCAGAAGAATTCACCAATCCAATTCGTCCGATTCGTCGTGTGTAAGAAAAAAAGAGGAACAGAGAGAGAGAGAGAAGAAGCGAACGGATAATTGGACGAAGCGAATAGAAATAGAAGCGTAACGCAATATATCGCGGGGACGATAACAACTCGGTAGGATGCAAAACGTGCACTCTGTCGGGCCGTTACGTATCAATTAAACCGCGGACTACGGTTTACGGGGCATTGAACGGTTGACTGCTCTTGTCTCCGCGGATAATGCCTGTGTTTATAACGATATTGATTCGTTAGCTGCAACGGGTTACCGTTTGACCGATCCCCACCACCAACAGATAACCGACGAGATGTCTCGTAACATTCGGTGCATCGTCTTCGTGCGCGTCTTCGCGGTTGCATCATGCTGTAGCGGATGTTAAAACGATTCGATTACCCAGGCGTCAAATTAACGGTTAGACTGCGAATCTTCGTGCAGAATACGTAAAAATTGTTTGTAAAGGACTGTCGCAAACGAGAAGACGCCATATACACTAACGAGCATAACTGATTCAACACACTTTAAATCAGAATAACTTTCTTCTGAATGGACCAAACGACTTCAATTTCTCTGTCAGGCTGGAAGAAGTAGTTTAGTAAATGACGTCTAAAAAATATTTTGAAAAAATGCATTTGGTCGGAATTGTGAAAAAAAATAGTAAAAATTGATTTTTCAAATATTTTTTAGACTAAACTAATTCTTCTAGCCTTACAGAGAAATTGAAGTCGTTCGGTCCATTAAAAAAAAAGTTATTCTGATTTAAAGTGTGTTGAATCAATTATGCTCGTTAGTGTAAGTTGGGACAGTGCTTTTTTCAATACCGAAGTCACGGTTGTCAACTTGATTTCTGTTCATAAACAAACTTTTCATGAGCATTAGGAGCAACAAGTGGTGTTCAGTTGTGTCTATCTATCGTTGAATCATACCTACGAAAACATCATCAACTGTATATTATAGTTGTAAGAACGGTTCGCCGTCCGAGGGTGGCACTCAACAGCTTTTGTTCACTGCAGCATCAGGTGCTACCTTATCCCTTCTTTGCTCAACGGATTAACCTAGCTAATCCGAAAACCAAGCTGTACAACATTTATCTCACGTATCTAGGATCGAATTTTCCTTTCACGTGGTGCGACGGTGATCTATTTAACCACGGAATGAGTAAATCCGTGCTCGCGCGCGGCGGCAGGTGTAAGGGTACCTCGACGCAGCACCGCGAGAGATTACGTGGTTTCTCAGGAATGGATCCAATTACCGTGTTGCAGTGCACAGGTATGAATGGAGTTGTACATGCGGTTTTTTTCAACCCGGACCCCTTGTATGGTCGGTTGGTTTTTCACCGAGAATTAATAGGCGATCGAGAATGCTTCGCGCCGCGAGTTTAATCGTCGCCGGTTCTCTTTATATAACAGATGTTGCGGCAGCGCGTCCGTCGTTATCTTAATTTTGCTTCATTAAATTCACTGATCTCAGCAGTCCACTTTCCACGTTGACCATATACAAATGTAAAAATTCTTTCGCCCAACTTGGAAATCTATTTTTATCCCGATTAATTATATCGTGTGATATGATTGTCCATTTTCTATTCGATCGCTCGAATGAATTTTGCATAAATGAGTAGGTAAACTATTAATATTGGTACATTATTTACTACGTATTAACCCTTTGCACTCGGAGCTATTTTAACTCTCTAAACTTAGAATAATTCAATTGTATATGATTTTTTTAATTTTATAAATTTTTCATTTTTTTATAATGTATAAACAATATTGCGAATAATGGTACAGCAATTTTTAGTGCGAAGGGTTAAAATTTTTAAGCGAAAAAATTAATTATTACGTAACTCCTCTTTCTCGTAATTGATGCAGACGATTTTTATATTGAAATAATAGTTCTAAAAATAATAGTTCGACCAAATTGCACGACCAAAAAATAGCTTTAACAACGCAGAAAAGAAAACGACTGAAAAAGGAAGCTAGTGAGTGAAACGAACAATCGTCAAGTCCAGTCGTGATCGTTCTCCGAACTTCATGACATCACTGAAGCTTCGAAATCGATGATGATTTCACGTCTACGACCAGAATCTCAGCGACGTACATACTGGTGTCGAGTTACACGTTTGGTTACTAGAAGACAGATCTATTTTTCGCTTTCCGTTCTCAATCATCGATCAAACGGCGCGGCGTGCTCTCGAACCCTTCGCGGACGATGATGTCACTGATACGAAACGCGTTGTGTACACAGGATCGTCGACAGCCGAGCAATAATGAGCGTCGGGATGATGATGATGTCACGGAGCACGGACGATGCCCTAAAATTACGAGGCCCGACGCGGTTCACTGCCGCTCGGAGAAGCTAATTTTAAAGATCGTGTCCTTGGTTAATTAGACTGTGAGCCGGGTATTGAACGAGTTATCGCGTTACGTAAGTGAAAGTCTGCACCCGATGAATTATCGGGGAATTCATTTCTGCACTCCGGTGAAATATGTATTCCGATTGCGAGAAAGAAACCGGTTGCGAAATATTCCTCTGAAGAAATTCCCGATCGAAGTTCGCGTTGTCATCGAATTGGGGATGATTGCGTGGGCCAAATAAGGAGATCGTTGAGCCGAGATTATCTTATAACCTATATCCAAAGAAATAAAGTTGAGTAATTCCCTATGGTTGCATCCTTACAATCTCAATATTAATAAACTGGAAATATTAGAACGCTCCGTTTTGACGAATCCCGTGTACCTAGTGTCAACCCTTAGCAATCGAAAAATTACTGTACCATTATTCAAAATGTTGTTCATTTTGTATAATAACATTTAATAAATAGAATTTAATAAATAGAATGGAATTATTCTAGGTGGGAAGAAATGTTTAATTTTCGAGTGAAAATAGCTCCGAGTGCAAAGGGTTAATAAAATGCGGAACAACTGCGTATCCACTGAAAGTTCATAAATACCAGAAAAGCAGTAAAACACGAAATCTCAGCAACAATAACAGTACATCATCTTTGACTCGTTGAACCTAAAACTAGAGAACAGAATTTTGCGAATTCACTTTCCCCAAATGTTTCAGCAGAAATATAAATTTTCTGAAGCTTCCACGCCGCACTCTGAATTCGGTGTATGAACAATAGCAGCCGCTGTCACGGTAAAAAAACCGCCATAAGCAAGACGAATTGCGAGGTCAGGACGGATCGGTGGCGGACGGATGCAACTTGCAACGCGTCGCAACGCAGTGCATCGCATCGTTTGGAGGCCATGCGCAGGACGCATTTCACAGTTTACGATTTTCAGTCGGTCCTGCGGAACACGGACAACCGCGACGGTTAACATAAAACAGTGTCGTCGCGTCGAGTATACTTGACCCAGTTGGTCGGGCCGAACATCGGATTGCGAATGAGGATGTTCACGCTTAGCATCGGAATGAGGATGTTCACGCTTAGCATCCGACCGAGGATGTTCACACTTAGGCGGCCCCGTTGGATCTGATAATCCGCGGAACGGGCCCATGTGGGACAATGGGACGATTCTAATTTTAGAGGAATAATCGTCGTCCCGTAATTACCACTGCGTTCCGTTTAATCGTCGATTTTATCGTGACTTGTTGCACACAATGGTTTGCGACGTCCTTCATGATGTTCAACAGTTTGATAGAGACTTTTGCAACACAGTGTATCAAATGTATTGTATTATTAGATCTACAAATTAATTCGTGGGCCTTTCTTCGTGAATTTAATAATTACTTACAAACAAATACGTTCTACCCTATACATCAATCTACATTCAATATAATGGTTCTGCAGAGGCTAAATTCAGAATAAATTTACAATTAATTAGCTGTGGGAGGCACGAATTAATTGGTACACCTAATAAGTGTAGAAATAATAATAATTATTATTATTATATCTGGACAACCCTTCAGACAACCCTAATTCATCTAAACTCTGTAAAGCCTAACTTCTACCGATTCTAACCAGGTAAATCCAAGTTAGGGACCAAGTGCGTCTCGTCAACGGTGCAAACGGTGCCACGGTGGAGCGGAAGCGAAGCGAAGCGTCTCGTATTAGTAATTTACGACAATACAATCGACCTACATCGTGGTGTGGTCGGAGGGTGGCCAAGCATGGTGGTGGCGACGGTGATGGTGGCGGTTTCGGCGGAAACTGTAAATTTTCGTCGAGCAATTCCGATCAGAGCCTGGCACCGAGCTAGCAACGCAGCCAACGGCTCGGAACGGGTGGAAACAACATTCCCTCGTCAAAACGGCTGGGCTCGTCAAGTTTATAGGGTGACGTCACCTTTGCCAGCCATCTGTGGGCCACTGTGCTCCACGACTTGCGCTTCTTTTTGCCCGAAATCCTCCTGCGGTGTCCTCCTATCTAAATACACGCTCTCATGCACGCCAACCCTTCGCGTCTTCTGCAATTTTGCATCTTCTCGTGCTAGTTGCACTTTCCTGGTCGTGAATTTTATCGGTCAATCGATTCGACTACTATCTTTTGGGAAACTCTTGACGCTCGAAGGAGGGGCAATTGCGATTTTTATTATCAAAATTTTGCATTCTCGCGTGTGTTATAAATATTACAATAATCTCTTGATGACTTGAACTTTCTGTTATTTTAACTAGCTATCATGCATAAAACAATAACAATGCATAAAAACACGTTTCTAATATCCTGAACTTTTGTAATCGATTTTAAAATATTCCTCGGAGTCGGCGTGCCGATGCCGAATACGAAGGGTTAAAAAGAATTACGAGTTAAATGTGGGTTAAATATTTTTACCGTGGAATATGGTAGACGATGTAGTTCATCAACCACTTTTACGATGGGACTCGCACGAAGACGACAAGCGTCTCGTGTTTTATTCGAGGGAACGTGAAAACGGATTAGCGCGGGTTGTAAAATCAATTTCGTTCGTTGCGAGTCGTGAGAACCCGAGCAGACGAGCCTCGTTATTTCGGAACGTTGCGAGGGACAAGCATACTTGACCCCCCTATCCGACCTTCCGTAATTACCAATTGATAATGCAACTCTTAATTCCCCTACTTTCGATGGCATTTTAGAATTGTTCAAGCGGGCGCAACACTGTAACTCCGAGCGTGGTTAAAATTCGAGAACTGTCTCCATATACAGTTCTGTGTGTATACTGATGCTGATTTCATCGACACCCCTTGTGGTTTGTTCACACATCGATACGCAGACGAAAAATGCTTTGCAGTAATTGCATGTGCAATTATTAGACTGCGGGTCTTCATGCAAAATAAAATCTGCATTAATTGCAAGATGCACAAGCTACATAGACATTTATTTCTGTTTTTAATAATTTTAATCAGTCGAAAATTGCACAGTATTTTTAGAATCTTCGAATACTCTCATTTTTGTTATAAGTGCATAAAATGCTGTTCCTCATCATTACATTTTAATTTCCACGCAGATTTCGAAGGCAATCTATTTAACCGGTCGGCTAATTGAAACAAGCGATCAACGGAGATTCATCACCGTCGCCCGAAATCCCCGAAGATCCCTGTGTCCCAGTTCACCTAATCCATCGACAAGTTCCCTGAGCGTCCAAAATTAATCAACATCGACATCGCCTTCGCAAGAAAAGCGTGAACAGTGCACTTAAAAATGTGAACGGAACAATCGTCGCGGATCTAGCAGGGCGATCGATCTTCACGCGAAAAGGGGGCGTTTTCGAGAGCTCACGATCCCATATCGCGGTGTCGCCGTGTCTCCAAGTTCGATTTGTTAGCCGTCGGTGGGACTGTGAGAGAGGAGGCAGGGGGATCGTCGAGACGGACTCTCTCCGCGACCCAACGAGCAAGAAAACCGTCTCATCGTCTCGCCTAATAACGGTTCTAGCGTCAAAGCAGCTCTCTCGCTGCCTCGTGATTTCAAAGGCTGCGGAGAGACCAAGATAGAGAGAGAGGGACTACCAACTGCGGGATCCTGGTTGTCGAGAAAGTCTGTCGAGAGAACCAGAGAGAGAGAGAGAGATGCAGAGAGGAGAAACGGCAAGATGAAAGGGCCAGCAATTGCGCGCACGTTTCCACCAGTTGACCTATTCAACCCTCGATTAGATGCAACGCCGAATTGTAGCCGGGCCACTCTCGCACCGCCATTTCGCTGCACTCCCTTCCTCCATCTTGCTTCGGGAAATTGACCAAGAAGACGGACCATGAATAAACACTTCAGCATACTTCGTCACGGTTCACCCATGACCCTCATTGTCAATACCCAAACATTTGTTAATGTATCCCAATTGCAAATAGTTAGTCGTAGAAAAATGTTCTGCTCACCTTACCAATGTTTCTTTATTATTAGACTGTGGACCTTTGTGCAAAATAAAATGGTTTGTAACCATTGCAGGAAACAAGAGATAAATACACATCTTTTTCACTAATTTTTTTACTACATATGCTAAAAATAATGATGTCAATCCTTTTACTGTTTTCAGTTCCACCTCCTCACATTCAAGTGCACAGAACTAAAAATATATTTCAGTATTTTGTACATCATGCTTATTCATATTTATGTACTGTGTTAAATCTAGCTCTATGAATAGCACAATTTTTCTTGTATTATGGTTATCGGCCTGTTGCACGCAAGCGAAAGAAGAATTTATTGGAACAATGGCGGAGTTCTAGGAAGGTTTCAATGGGACAAAGAAAGACGATTTACTTGTTGTATCTCGTAGACCCGAATGCAGCCTGGTAATCCTAACAATAGGGGATATGCCGGAAATACCTCGCTGCTCTCGCGATCATCTCGATACCATTAGAAAACAAATATACAGTGGAACTCCATTTGACCGAACTAATTTTGGCACAGTCCCCGGGTCCGCCGAACATGGCGCTGGGCTTTTATTATCTGAACTCAAGCCACGTGCTTGAGGTATTTTACTCGTGGTGTGAACTCGCTGAAATGTATTCCGCGAAGAGCGTTTTGGAACTGACTGCAAATGGTCAGGCCATTTGCATCGTAACACAGAATGAAGAATGTCCGACCACCTCACCAATTTTTCTTTATTATTACAGGATCTTTATGCGAAATAAAATGATTTATACCCATTGCAGGAAGCAAATGATGAATACACATCTTTTTCATCAATTATTTTAACGTGATAAAAACAATGACGTTAATCCCTTGTTTTACGTTTCACCTCCTCATTTAAATGTGTGCATAAAATAAAAAATATATTTCAGTATTCTGTGCATATTTCTTATTCGGGATGAGAATTATTCGATAGACGAATTGCTTCAACAAATAACTGTTCGCGCTAACTATCAATGCCATCAAAGAAGGCAATACGTTTCAGTAATAACGACAAGAAAAATGGCACTGTAAAGACTATCAAGTTATTATATAACAGTGTGGAAGTAAGGAAACAACATTGCAACAACAAACGACCGATAGTATTTCTTGTCGGCGGTCTGCACGACTCAATTTTGCGCTTACGAAACTACCTTGAAAAATTGCATATACCGTAACCAGTGCACGGTGCAATCAATATTTTTCCGAGATGTTACCCAACGTTCGAGAAGCACGTTTCAGCTAACGAATACCACGACTCTTTTATTGCAAAGTAATCGGTGTACTGCACCGCTCGTTGCTATTCAAACGATTTTAAACGTTGACGGCCTGGAACGTTGCGGTGAAAAAATATAATAATAGTTATTTAGACGTTATTCAATATTTTTTGCACTCTTTGAAGAATTCTTGCTACTCGTCGACCTAATTTTGTAGATGTGTGATCTTAAAAATGATATTAGAGCTTTCCCTATTTTAATTGTTCACCGCGTGCTGTTTAATAATTGCTAGTCTTCATTTTACTGTTCAAGAACTACGTTAACTATTCCATTAAAGAGTCATTTCCGTTAACAATGACGCGAGTGTGGTTATGTTTAATTAATAACGAATAATTACGATCGAAACTGTATATTTCCACACGACCGTCGTACCGAGAACTAAGGAAAAATCGAAAGAAATCGCGAGTGAGCGTCGAAAGCGCGTGAACACTTGAACAACCTTCGAGCCTGCTTAATCGAGGACGTAGCCAGACATTGTCATCGAAGGGGGAAAAAAGTGGAACGTTTTATGTAAACGAAGCCAAGGCTCGCGCCGCCCGGAACAATATTATCCGAGATAACGGGAGAAACGGTAATAGACGGTAAGTGCCACGTGTGCTTTAACCTAAAAACAAATTGGACGGTGCGAGCGCCATTTTTTCGCAAGCGCGAACACCGTCAACGTTGCCACAAAGGAATACAATTCAAATTCAATTCAAGATCATCGTTAGACTATCACACAAGACTATTCGCTGAACTATACCAAACACTATCACCAGTTTCCCAAATTTATTACCTGACTATCTTAAATAGTAAACGAATGTCGTAAAGTTTCGGACATCGTATAAGTTGGGACAGTGCTTTTTCCAGAGAAAAAATGTAGCTGGCAACTATAACCTTCCAACGGTATAAATCTTTTTGCGTAAGTCTCATCCTGCGACATTTTATAGCTAAAAAAACAAAATTTGTCCCAACCTTTACGACGTTTACTATTATCAGACCATTGAAAATTTATACAAAAAGCATATCTCTAGATCTTCCAAAAGGAATGCTTTGGTCTGGCGACGCGTTGGGTTGCCCCTCGGGGCAAAACCCACGATCGCTGCAAGGCACAATGACCCAGTAACATACGGGATCAGCCAACGAGCGTTATGCATTCCGACCAATGTACGCGGAGGCTCCGGACCGCTCCGGTCACCGGCAGTGTGTCGAGGAAAACGTTTTTACGGAGCGGGACACACACGAGCGTCTACTAATCCGAGTTAATTAAGACCAGCCGCCTTTATGAACCGCACCGCGACTATTCAACGTGCCGAGCATGACTTTTTAATTTCCGTGGTGGGACGTCGAACCCCGTGCGTAACTCGTGCGCTCACAGGAGATGCGTTTTTTCCAAACGATTCGGCACTTTCATCTCCGGACTTGATCTCCGAACTGCAGCTCTTCTTGAAAAAAATAAAATAAGAACACTAAACAACCCGTCGTACTAACGAGTCGGACTTGTAATGAAGACTTCGAACAAAATCTATTTAATATGTATGTCATTCATTTCCTTGAAACTCAAAGTACAAGACGTTAATATTGGCTTTGGAAAGAAAGTTCGTAGCGTTTTCAAATTAAGAATCGAAGGTAAAATTAAGGTTATTTATTCATATGTTTATTCAATAACACGAGAAGTTACCTCGAAAATGGCAAAAAGTGTGTGTGTAAAAAATAGAACAGAATTATTTATATAATATTTATATGAATTTATATGTATATAATACTTATATAATAATTTATATAAATATTATATATATAAATGTATATTTTTGTTTGGTCGACGGGATAATCCCAAAGTACCGAATACATCTATGGATAAATGTATGAATTTTAACTTTCAATTTTAATTTACAAACGCTACGAACTTTCGTTACAACCCAATAGGAAAATAATAGCACGTTGTTACAACAGGTTGCTCACACGATCCCAAAGATACAAATCCGTCCAATTCAATTGGGACGTAACGAAACAGATATCAAAGGCAACCATGGTCCCCAAAATGATAAATAATAGGACATACAGTGACTTACGTTATTCAATTTTTTGCTCAACTGTCCGAGATAATAGTCAATCGCTGTTAAACTTGGTTGAATAGATCGCCAGAGAAATGTCGATTCTTGTCTTCGAATGCCGGTCCTCCTCGACTCGCCTCTTTGATATGAATGCGAATCTTTATACAGGGGTCATTAACGCGTGAATGAGGCCACTTCAGCGTTACGTTAATGTCAAGGACGCGGAAGGTTGTCCAGCGTGTGCACGAGTACATACATACTACTTTATAGTTAGTTTGATGGCGAACGATGCCCTGGCCCTCTCGCTCCGATCGAGTACTTGTTCAAGTGGCACGAGCACGTGTGCCCGGGATCTAAAATTGTTTCAATTAATCTGCTCCCTCTGGAAAAAGCCGCACCGCTGCTTCGGGTACGCGCGTGCAACCATAAACGCACGCCCTTTGCGTATACACACTTTCGCATTGAAAAATATATTCACCGATGGCGGTCTGAATTTATCGAACAGAAAAAAATGGAAGACTTAGCCAATCTATAAAATCTCATCAAATTGACCATCGAATAACATGATTAACGCTTTGGATTGACAATTAAACTGCGGTTCTTCGTGCAGAATAAAAATTGTTCACACCGATTACACGAAACGGGAGCTGGACAGAAAATTTTTTTCTTCCTTCATTGATTTGAAGAAGTTGAGTGGAAGTTCGTTTACATAATGACAGGCTCTCGCAAGACTACTAGATCTCTCAAAAATGTCAACCATTTGACTGTACCGCGTTCCAACATCCTGAACTAGTATTTAATATTTGATCGATCGATCCTTGGCGTGTAACTTCACATCGAGAGCCTGTCGCGGTTCCTAGATGCACCATGTTGCATTCTACGACTTGTAATCTACCTGTCTCGGATACTATTAAGTCCAGGGTGTGTCCAATCAGCATGCATGACTTCAGAGTTGTCGATATCGGGTATAAAGCGAATCAGATCGTATCGTACAACTTTTCAATTACAATGCGAGTCTTTCTGTTTCTGTCCGCGGTTGAAACTCGTGTCGAGTAACGCTTAAATCTTTTCTTAAAGCTTATCTTAAAGCTTTTCTCCACGAAGAACAACAATTAGGAAATGAGGGAATCCATCCAAACGCGTAAAGGGTTAACAGTAGCAACCCTTAAAATTCAAAGTCCTTTTCTCACCAGTCCATGTAGGAACAATCAATTCCACACGAGTCGGTTCTCGGGCTGTGTTGGACCTCTTGTCCGGATAAGATCTCATTAAGCACCGATTCATCGTGCGAGCAATTATCGGTACTCCGTAAATCCTGTTAACGATCGATCTTATCGCAGCTCGGCGTTACGTGAAAACTTCACGGTTAATAACCATCGGGATCAAGAATTCGATTGCACAATGTATTCGTGACACGCGCACACGCGTGGCCCGAAAGAGAGCTATTACACTTCATCGGAACCGGAGCCTGGTCGCTTTCCACTTTCCCGCGCATTATACTCTATTCGAGCTTGAAATCTATTTACATCAAAGGACCCCGCCCTCCCTCGATCGCTGTATAAAACGGACGCTGACAAATTCATTCTTCCGCGACACAAAGGCCCTTCCAATAACTCAGGTCGATCTGTCCCGCGCGCGGGACGATGGGAGAATGAGCTCACCGATCGGAATTATGCGGAGCGACCGGAAGAGGAGCCTGCAGACACTTCACTCGGTCTTGTGATCAGAATAATGCATACGTCTCGACATTTTGTAAGATTTTTTCTGGAGAAGAGTTTTTTCTTACATATAGAAATGTTCGCCTGTGTGTTAGTTTTCTTACTGCATCGTCATTAGTGGTGGCGTGAGTAATAAAACTTGATTTACCACAGTGAACGTAGAACCACGATCACGGTCATCATTCCAAATTTATTCACGTCATGATCGTGTCTTTTTAATCTAGAGTGAATTTGCTCACTGTCATCCCAATTTTTCATCTCGAGAATTATGTAGTTCTTTTTTTAAATATTAAATTTAATGATAACAATAGAAAATATTCTATTTTCTTTTGCGTACTTTAATTGCAGTATTTTAACAAGTAAAATATTCATTCTTCCTCGCGAGAGATTTCGAAATCGTAATATTCATTTAAATAATATAAAAATGCAGATAATTTCTTTGGTGTTTATGTATTATACATATATACTATGCATAAAGTTTTACAAAATATCAATGTACTACTTAACAATTATAGGGAACGCGAATGATAGTTGAACGAATCGTATTTTATTTTGATGTCGTTCATAGAAAACATACAGATTATGTCTCTGTGAGTTGCGCGAAGAACAGTTATGCTCTCCGCCAATCAGAAGCGAACACGAAAATCCCGAATCTCTGTGAGAAATCTTTGTGATTGGGAACGACTGTGATGGAATCACGAGTGACCCAAAAGTAGCAGTTCCCTAATCGTCGCATATTCAAGCTTGATTAACATTTTTTAATAGCCTAGCAGAGTTGGTCAATTTTCCTGTCTACTCGGTCCGATTTTTAATATCCATTTTAGCGATTGTTTGTTGATGTATAAGTCCGCCAGACTCTCGAAGTGCATCGGTTGCATCCAAAGGAACTCGAATCACGGTCGCGGTCGATCACAGACGGAAAAAGAGAGAAGGAGAGAGAGAAAGAGAGAGGGGCGAGGTCGACGTTGGGGCCGCTAACACACGCTCCTTGTAATTAGAATGAGAACACGACATTTGAATTCTGGACGGAGAAGAAAGGGGACGGAAATAGAGAAGGAAGATGGAGAGACGGATCATTAGTAGTCCGACGAGTGCACCAGTGACTGACATTCCTTTCCCTCGCGGTGAAAATCGTATCGATGCGGAACATCGATCCGTTCTATGCATTTTGTTATCGTTCTCTCTCGACGTTTTTCATTTTCCGTCTTTTCTTCGAACCATAACGGGCACTGTTCAGGAGAATCTGTGGCTCGACAATGATCGGAATGCGACTCTGTTGCATTCAACGGGCGTTATACACTACGCGTTGAACAACAGTGTTAACAATTTGTATGAAGTGTATTACTAGACTGCAGATCTTCATGCAAACTCTCTCATTTTTATGAAAAATGAAATAAGGAAAGAATTTGTTATTGGGAGATTCATTGCGGTGAAAATGAAATAACTTCTTCACTCTACTTCAGTTTAGGACACGGTTGGGGTCCCTCGAACACTTGCTTCCCACACAAATCTTTCTTCGACCTCGAACCGAGGTTTATTAGCATCGAATAATTACCATACCCCAGGATAATTGAAACTAAAACGACTTCCCCGTCAAGCAAAAGACGTAATCGCGAAACTGTCGCGACCAGTGTTCCACCGTCTGCCAACGATAAACAGTGGACGTTGGCGAAGATATAGTGATTAATACCGCCAAGCGTTCTTCGACTCCGCGACAGCTGATAGACAGGGTGAGTCCTGGTGAAAAAGAAAAATGACGGCAAAAGAACCGGCGAAGAAGATACGATTCTCGATCGCTCACGTTTCCCGACATCGTTGAACGAGCATGATCGTCCTCGGCGTTATCGGTCGAGGTGGGGAGGAGATCGAACGAGGAAACACAATGACAATTAATCGAAGTGTGTGTCTTCGACGATCCCCTAACTATTTCGTCGTGGTGTTCCCCCCCTCTCTGGACGCTCGATGAAAATAAATGAACCGGACTAATAGGGTTAACAGATAAAATTATCTGTGACTAGCGTGATCGGTCTTATCGTGCCCTAAGCTACACGGTTTCGAAGTGACACCTAATGTGTTTCAATCGCTCGGGTTTTCAATAGAAGGCGGGTCAAATCTTTATTCGAACGCACCTAATGGGCATGGCTGTTGCGGCTAATGGAATGGAAAGAGCGTTCGATGTTTAATCAATAATGAGTTTAATTAATTGGACTGTTTTAGTATCTCAGAAGTTTTCTGTGTACAGCTCAAAATTGCTAGGATCGTTGGAACGTATTCAATCTAACCCTGCATCACTAAAAATTGTTACACATATGATTATTCAGAATATTTTTTTTACGTTATCAAGTATGTTTGTATTTTATGAAAATTAATAAACATTCAAATATTGGTAAATTGGGTCAATTACATAAAATAAAGATAATTACTTGCAATGAAAATATTTTTAATTTTCAGTTAAAATAACTTCGAGTGTGAAAAGCTAATACAAAGCAGTTAGATAGACAATAAATATTATTCTTTTTCGGTTATTAGTGCTGTACCTACTGGTAATGATTTAATGGTCCCTCATGAATGTGGGACTGGGAATCGAGGGTTTCTTGATCAATTTTTCAATGGCGACACAGCAATTTCACGCACTCGAATTTCGTACAGCTCGTTAATTTCGCGTTCTAGATTACATGGGATGAATAGAAACGCAAATTCCGATATTGCAATCGATCGATTTAACCTTTGTTTCGCCTTGAATGGTTCTACCTAACAAGTTTCTACGATCAATTTCTGTTCTCGGACATCTATCATATCCCACTCGTCTCATAAGCAAACAAATTTAATCAAGTGTTTCCAAATGGTTCATAAAAATCGTTCAAGGATGACTGCTTCGTCGATAATTGCAAGCTTTTGCGTTTTATTTGGTATGTCCAGTAGTAAACAATTATATAAGCCTGTTTGTTATCTAGTGCGGTTTCTAACACGCGCAATGAGGAATATTACATTTAACATAAATGCGTGTTTTCTAGAGAATTTTATAAAAATGATAAAATAATAAAATTGCATTCTCTATTTTGACACAAAAATTTTTAATAAAAGGAATCTTATGACAGAAGTGAGTAGGTTACATTAGAAGTAGTACGAGAATTGATCAAATATTTCAAAGCAGGAAGAACTTACTAAAATTATTAACCTTTTTTAACTTACTACTATTATTAACCCTTTGCAGTCGGAGCTGTTTTAACTTGAAAATTAAATATTTCTTCCGACCTAGAATAATTCCATTCTATGTGATTTTTTTCGTTTTATGGATGTGAAATTGATGTAATGCTAAATGTTATTAAATAATTTAAAAACTGAATACACATACTATTAAATGTGTATGTAATATATGTAAAAAAAAATGAAAACAATATTGTGGATAACGGTACAGCAATTTTTAGTAGTGAATCGGACAATGAGTCACCTCCCGACTGCGAAGCGTTAAAAGAAGAGAGGTGTTTCAATTTCGCTCCTGTCTCTTGCAGTTGTCTGTTCATGAAACTTGTTTAACCCAGAGTTAAAAAGGTACAATCTGCATCGAATGACCGATTGTAAATACAGTCACCGAGTCATCTATCGAGTCATCCACCTCTGAAAGTTTCGTTTTACAACCGTTCGAATCACTGTTCACACAGCTGGCAAGTTCACAAAGTTGCAAGCCAAGAAGCGTGGGCAGCAAGCTCATTACAAGACACTGCGTGCTATCTCCATAGAATCTGTGAAGCCAAGATGGATTTCGTGCCACAAATCATCATCCTTTCGGTTCGCGATACTGACCCCGGTGACTCATTACAAACGATCACAAACCGCGTCGGCATAAATCAACCTAGAAAAATATTTGGACAACTTTCGCTCGCTGCAACGACGAGTCTATACAAGCGAAAACCAGTTCTTTCGCGAAACACGAATTAAATGCGCGCGTGTTTCGCGCACCCCTGTCGATCGAACGATAATCCGTAGAAAAATTTTAATAACGATAGATACGGAAATATACATGATTTCGTACACCTGATATTGTATTTTATAGCCAGTTTCCAGCGACGTTTATTGTAAATTAGACATTCCCTGCGCTATAATTGTACTTTCGTGTGAAGCGGATTAAACGAAAATATGTACTCTCGTACATTATTTAATATGAAATGCTCATTGGATGGAGACTAGAGTGGAACTCGATATACAGGGTGAGGCAACTAACATCATTGCGCATTGGAGTATTTACATCGAAAAGTTGGCCAAAATACGATTTTTCAAATCTAGCGTAGGATAAAAAATTTTGGTTGTCTGAGCTATTGGAATATATGAACAACGGTGCACTAGTTTTATTTTCATTTATGTACTCATGTAGCGTAGTTACGCATTGAAAGTAAAGACTTTTGTGTAGTATGTACTCATTTTTCTCTTCGTCCGTTTCTGAAACATCGCTCGGCTATTAGGATCGTTTCTCAAGCCCAGCCGATAATCCGGCGAACAAATGTTATCGACAAAAGTTAATCGGTATTCAGTCATCTATAAATCCCAATACAAAAAATTATGGAACTTTTTTAAATAAAAAATTATGGTCTACTTAATTTTTAAAACGCCACTACGTATTATTCATTATGCATTGTTGTAACTAACTTCAAGACGAATCCAATGACTCACTGCGCTATGCATGTAAGTCATAAAATGTGTGTTGTACAAAATAATGATTTCTACAGATGTTACATGGTATCAAGGGGGACAAGATGTGGTGTACATTGCGAGCGAAACTTTTGGAACAGCCTAATAGAAAAATCCATCTCCTCTCCCATTCATATTTGATGTATCCACCTACGAGAGCCACCGAATCAGACATTACGAAATCCGTGCCCAATTCGAATCGCCATTAAAGCAGTCGAGATCACCTCGAAATAGTTCTTGAATGGGCCATCCAGACGAGCCCGGAGGAAGAAGGATGAAGAAGACTGTTCACCGAGCAAGAAGTCGGCCGTAAATGCAACGCGCCAGCAAGAGAGAAAGACGCCCACGATCATTTTGATTTTTAGTAATCCGACTCCATTAATAAACCGCCCACCAGACACCGTCGGGTTCGGGGGTTTCGGAAGTTATCTGTCGGTCGGTTTCGGGTATTTTTAGTCGGTTCATGGCGATGCCCGTCGAAAAACCATCGACGTCTGCTTCTCTCTTTCTCTCTCACTCTCTGTACTTTAACGCGTGCTGCGCATATGTGAAACCCGCGTACGCCCCCGCCTAGAACACAGCCTTCTAGCGTACACATGTGTACTCGAGCGGACATAATACCTTATAAATAGGGATTAGCTAATGGCATGCGAAAGAGTGATGCAGGTTTTATTTTGGTTTTCCGGTCGCTCCGCTCTGCTCCAGCGAGATATCGAGCACGGTGATCGAACGTGAAAGTTTCATCGATCGGACGCATAGGTTAACTGCACACTGAATAATCTCTCGGTAGATATTGGAAAATTCATGTACTTATACATCATCGCCGATTAACACATTATCTGCCGGCGATTACTTGCATAATTTTTAAAAGTCCATGGTTCATGGTTAAAGACTTTTTAATAGATCCTTCAACAGCAATTTCCATGCTGAACCAACCAGCCACCTTCAGTAACGCCATCCAAGAATTTTAGACTGACGATCTTCATGCAAAGTAAAAATTGTCTGCATCTTGGCAAAGTTGTACATATGTGTATGTACATCAGTTACTTCGTCTCTTACGACCTGTCCAGTGCATGGACATAGTTCGTGTGAAACGAAAAGATAACAGTCACGTTGAAATTTATACAATGCTGAACTCCAACTCTGGCTCCTCGAGAAAGATGAAGGAAGTTTGTCAGATGTTCCGTCGAGCATCGGTACCAGGGTGATGGAGTTGATTAAGTGATCGAACAAATGTCTGACCCTCGAAGACGATTGCGTCTAAGAATAGTCTTGATCGCAGCTTCCTGAAGCAAGTCCTCGGGAATCTACCGAAACACGCATCGCAAAGCCAAAACAACTACCCCAAAAATTTATCCATCGACCACGTAGAATCCCTATAGACTGAAATCACATTAAAGTCTCATTCAATTCGTATTGAGCACTACCAAAAATCTATTTGATTCTATGATCTAAAATCCATCGCGGGGGGATCGTTGAACTTTTCCAAAGAAACTGTTTGCACGAAAGCAATTTCTTGCACTTTTTCCCAGGCAATGTTAGCACAACGTTCGCAGCACAGTTTATTTTCACGATCCAGATTCCTGTTCATCATTCCTTCGATGATGCCGAGCGAAACCTGCGCGGCCTTGTTGCGCCAAACTTTAGCAAATAAACTACTCGTAAATCTTTAAGGACGAAAAGAGGGAAAGAAGAGCGATCTTTTCAGCGGATCCAGCCTATCAACATTCCAGGACAACAGCTGGCTAGGACGTTAATGGGCCTTGGTCTCGTCTCCCTTTACAGTTTGGTCGAATCTACTTCGGAATGATAATAAATACACCTGTTTGTGATTCTGGCGGCGGCGATCTGCTTCGTAGCGAGTCGAACCTCTTATCGATTACGGCTTCGATCCTCGGACCACCATTCAAGCGCATTTGTCTGCGTGGTTGCACTAGCTTTACTGCTTCTTTATCATTCTCCTGGCGAGACACCGTGATCCCAGGTAAAAAGAGATCGAACATAGGTGGGACGTAGGCGTTTAAAGTGGATAATAATAAAAGACACGATTTGTCGAATGTGGAAATACGAAAAATTTGTAATTGATAATGGAAAAAGTTGATATACTTTTGTTTCAATTTTTATCAGAAAAAATCATTCCTTTATTTTAATTTTCATACGAATATGGACATTTGCAGAAACATCCGCAGTCTACTTATCAATCACATATAATAAAACAAGTACAATCATCGGATTAGACAAGAAATTCACTGTACAGTATCATAAATAGACTGCGAAACTTTATGCAAAATAAAAACTTTCTACCCGATTTTTGAATATTTTTAATAAGTTGAAAATAATATAGGAACTCTAGGGGTGTAACCGAAATTTCGGGTTCAGTTGGGGATCTCGAAAGTTTGCAATATTCGAGTACTCGAAGTTAAAGTTGGGGCAAGTCTGTGATTAGAGCAGCGATAAATAACTCTGTGCATATTAACCCTTTGCATTCCGTTTTCGCCGATAATGCGATATTGGAAATACGAACTGCTACGGCGACACGACTGTATTGCTTACTAATATTGTGCTGGAGTTGTTGTTGTACTATATGAATCACACACTAGAGGCTGGAGTGCTAAGGGTTAAGATGTCCAATCATCGGTTCTAATAATATTTCGATTTGTAGTAAACACCGTTTACTAAACGCTGATTTGATCGTAGACTTGCCCCAACTTTAACCTCGGGTACCCGAACTTTGTAAACTTTCGGGATCCCGACTCGACCCGACCTGAACATCGTTCGATTCGACCCGAGGATCGGGTACCCGAAATTTCGGGAACCCGCACACATTTAAATTTAAAAAATTTTTTAAATCCGCAGTACAGTATCATAAATGAATAATAAAGGGAAAAATGATATCTAAACAAACAGTATGTACCCATAGTAGCAATGGGACGCTGCAATAAAAATGGCGTATATAAGAACGTGTAAGTACATACGTGTATGAATGTGGTTCGAAACAAGGTGACGGCTGGATCATCGGGAACGATGAAAGAAGGAAACGTTATCTAGGATCGTTGAATGCACCAGCTGTTCAAATTTCGGGGCGGCAAACGCGAGTGCAGGCGAGAGGCATTCGCCGATAAATAAAAGGAAAGGAGGATCGAGAGAGAGGGCCCCTCTTCTTCTAGATCTCAGTCGGATCGAGCGGAAGAGTTACGAGCCACGGATCCACTGCTCGGCCTAAATACGAATCGGGAACGCCGAAATCGTGTCTCGGCCCTACGGCTCTCTGCGGTTCTGCTCGGAATAAACGCGGGATCATCGACATCCGTGGCTCGTTTGAATAACCGCGTTTCTTCGGACCGCACACGTGATTCATCGTTCGCTGGTCTACTGTCGGAATTACCCAATGATTGAGACGTTCCCTGTAATTGTATCTGCAATGGTCTTTCGCGGTACCAGAAATCTCAAATAGATTGGAAAGAAGACAAGTTTTAGAAGATCGAGAATGTTGAAATACTTGCTCTGGTGATGGAGGAATATTTCAACAGAGTACATACATATTAGATCAGAAAATGTTTGCACTTCAATCCCTCTCACAATTGTGCGATTGACGGTGCTTAGAAACATTCACAGATATGTTTATCAATTTTTTTTATATCCTTTTTTTTTACGGTGCTTAGAAACGTTCACAGATTTGTTTATCAATTTTTTTTATATTTTTCAGTGTACTTTTCGTGGATATTAGTCCTTTCCGTTGTCACAAATGTTGTTGGTAATCATTTAATTTGATTGTTAAAACTTTAATATCTAGATGAAGATTTTGATACACTGTGGGTAACAATGCTTATTGTTAGAATGGACACATTTATCTTGCGATATAAAATTAATTCTTGGAAATTGATCGCAGTTGATCGGACACTCTGAATCGGTTCTTAGACTTGCCACGATGCACGTTACAAAACTAGCCTTGAAATTCCCCAACGTCTTCCAAGAATCAAAGATAAGCTTCCACGTGAAAAGGGCAATGGACGATTGAAACTCTGTTGAGACCATAGAGACTGTCTCTGAACTGCTACTATAATCGAAGAGGAAACTTGAATCTACTTAACAGAATAGAATTCTTTATTCTAAGCTTTCTCTAATTAGAAATGCAATCCCTTCCGTTAAGATCATTGCTCTACATTTCTAACTAACACATGTACACCTACATTCGTTCTTTTACAGCTTATAAAACATTACAGAGCAAGCAAGATGTCCCTAGAAGTGCCGTATATGACGTAAAGTCCTTAGAAAAGTTTTATGTTTTCCGACGGTATGGTAGAAGCAGAGCACTATAAGTGGGTGTGGCCGTTTGAGTAGGCGTGGCTCCTTCGCCCTCGATCTTGTCAGAACCAGAGCAGTGTCCCAAAGAGCTATTTCAATCCACGATTACAATAGAGAAGAGAATAATGCAGCTGTTACTGAGCAATATTTGAGGCAATCAACGTTCAAGCAAAAACCGATCGCTAGAAGTGGGCGTGACCCATCGAGTGGGTCTTCTGAATTCTCGTCTTCAGAGCCGCAATATGCTCTGTAGAGCAATCGCAGACCACAACACAAATAGCCGAAAAATGCAGGTGTTACCGAGCAATATTTAGACCAATCGACGTTGCAGCAGAAACCTAGCACTAGTAGTAGGCGTAGCCGTTTAAGTGGGCGTGGCCTCAGCGCTCTTGATCACTCCGGAGCCACAACATGTCTCACAGAGCAATCACAGCCAACAGTCACTATAGAAAGAAGAAAAATGCAGCTGCTACTAAACCAGAAGGTTCACATAACCGGGTTCACTAACCGGCCCGCGTTGACTAAGCACATTTCGCCGGCATCAGCGGTCTCCACACACGCCCCTGGCGCCCAAAAGCCTTTTGTATTCGTAACACGACTTATTTGCTCATTAAGAATGTGCGTGGCAGCCGCGGCACGCATAGTAGAAGCATTCGTTGCACAATGTAACAGGCATTTCATAAGACGCACTATCGAATATCGTTTCGGAGCAGCGAGTCAAGGGCAATCGTTCCGAACAAGATCGACCCGTTATCTATCAACGACACGAGACCAGGCCCTTTTCACAGCATCTATCTCGGCCTCTTCCGGCTACAATCGGTAACAAACTCTTTGAAGTTTGTAATCGCGATTGAAATCGTTCGCTAATTTCCTCGTACTAACGTCTCAACGGCTGAAAACAGATAAGATTGTTATGTAAATATCTGGCACAAGAACGACGCTATCAGTGTATCCATTCACCGACTGGAAAAAATAAATATGGCGACCGGTCGACATGGACGACGACCCAACCGACGAGATCGCGTTTTACGCAACCGGAGAGGAGCATCGATCTAATTTTAGCGGGAAACAGCGACACCGATGCACCACGCTAGAAAACGAAAATACTTCGATTCATACGATTGCATCACCGAGGAAACGATGTATAGAATGGGGGACCACCGGGAAACCTGCAGTTATTTCTCTTGTCGGTTGTAATTTCCTGTCTCCCGCGAGATAGCGAAGAAAAAGAGATTGTAACGAGACTGTGGTGTGACATTGGAAAAAATACTCTTTGTGAAAGGATACTGCGATTTGTTGGCAGCTAGAATTGTTCCGCGAATGTTAGAGAGCTGTCAAGATTTTATATGATACATTAATGGCAAAATTGAGTAGAGAACATTTGAAACAACAGGAAAATTGTTGGACAAAGAACTTCTTGTTTGGTCTCTATCTCTTGCGATTGCTGCAGATCATTTTTATGCTGCACAAAGATCCACGATCTACTGATATCGTGTCTTGAAGACAATGTTTCCATGATCTTATTATTCTGTGCTAACATCTCTAACAGATACTAGTTTCTACGGATTTCCAAATAAACACATCCGAACGAGAGGAAGCGCCACTAAAAATTGTTGTTTGTTTGAAACGTCAAGTAAAGTGCATCGTAAAAAGCGAGTGCTTGTATACTCTTGAATAAATTAGTACATTTCAGAGGAAAAACCAGGAAGTAACTCGAAACTGAACAACGCTTTTGCTGTTCATTGCTGCGAGCGTGAAAGTTTACAGTCTTTCTCTGAACTCGATGTACAGATCTCATTCACCGAGTTGCATCTGAATCGGTTAGTCATAAGACTCTCGTGTAATCTATTCGAATCAGAGTTGTGTAAAGATTAATTCCCAGGCCAGGGAGAATTCTCCGAATAAAACACAGAGCCCAAGCAAGGACGCTGTCATAATTTATTTCACCGTTCCGTTGTGCGGACTCGTGATTTCCTCTTTTAGTGATACTGCTCTCTCGAAGGTCTTTCTTTAATTATTATTGGTTCGAAAGCATGGGGGAAAGATAAGTTCATATGTGGGTCAGTACTTATAATGGGATATGAGTGACGTAAGCCTCGAGTTGTCTCGGAATGGTAAAACACAAAGAATTCACAGATCCCAAATATAATCGCCGGCTTTGTACAATTCTGAAGAACATAAATTCAATGTTATCGACAATTTGATTATCTCTGCGATGCTTACGACCTATCATTATTACTATCTGCATGAGTACTGTCCAGAAAATTTTTTGATGTATTTCTTCCTTTTTTAGTATCTTCTTCATTCTATGACATTCGTGTTTCTTTTTATTTACAAGGTTCTTCAATTTTCGTATGGCTAATAATTCTTTTTGATTAAGAGCTAGTAGAGGTCACGACGAATAAAGATCTCACGTAAAAATCCGGTTTCACAATAAATTATAGAAAACGTTCGAAGTCTCTATTGACGACCGTTTAAATCTCGAATGTTAATGACGAGGCTTAAGGGATCATCGAAAATTAACGGGAACAGTGGCGATCGTGTAAGCAGTACGTTTATCAAAGGTTACGTCACTTGTATCCCGGTTTATCCGAGTAATTAACTAATTGAGCTTCATTGACCGACAACGGAGCAGGGAGAGCTAGGTGGCGCATGGTAGGCCAACCCGCATGAGAAAAATATGTACTCTCTTTCAGGACACTTCGGAAACGGCGTTTTCACAAGAAGAGATCCTTCGAGTTTCTTCGAATTTCCCAAGGAAGGCAACGATGAGCACGTCGATGTATTAATCGGTATACCTGCATCGCCCACTCACGCAGGCGAGAGAAACGCGATACCTTCGACGCCACATTGTCGTACCTTTTTTTTCCACGGGAAAAGGTATTCGTGATTTCAGCCGGATGAGATAGGCGCTAGCACGTCTATGGGCGCCGTATTCTACCAGAAGAGAACTGCGATCCTATAGTTTAATGGGGTTTGTGGGCTGGAACGTGAGAGACTGTAGACGCGCGGGAATTTTCTCGATTTATCCTCAAAGAAACTCCAGAAATTTTTGGATTGAACGAGGAGCAAAATTGCAAGCAATTATTCTAGAGAATTGCAATACAAAGCAGTAAAAACATTTAAAGAATTCAAAACTACTGTTGATCTATTTTTAACTCCTATGTCTTGCAATTAATGACAATGTTTATTTTGCATAAAAATCCGCCTATTCTTTACTTAGCACATAAACGGTCGGTATTTTTTCTCAGTTCATCTTCGTGTTCGTTCTTATACCTTGCTAACACAGTAGAACCTAGACTAAACTATAATTAGAGCAAAGACAACCGCATAATCGATAATGAGTTTTTTTTAAATTCCTGGTGTCTGTAATACTCTTTGATTTAAATGTTTCGAGATCTCAGGTCGGTATACGATTGGCATAAATATAACATTACGGAATGGGCAGCCTTCGAAAATGGAACGAGTCAGATTTTCCAGACTCGATTGCAACAACTTGGACGTAGACAAAGCATGCGAAGCAATTAGAGGTGACCTGGGCGTGTGTGAACATATTAAGAGATGCAATTACTTAGTACGGTATTGATCTTCCTCGAAAGGTCGAGCCTTCCTTTCCGATCACCTAAAAACCGTAGGAACAACAGTAAATTACGATCGTGTCGGTTCTCATTTCCAGATGTTAGTCGAATATCGTGGAAAAGGGAATTATCGTTCTGGTAAAGAATATTTATGAAATTGTCGAGTTTCCTGGTAAATATACCTCCCACAGGATTGCCATAATCAGCCATATTGTTCACGTTAGTCCAGTGTCGCCGGATGAGGGGAGGGAGCACGAATTGAGGGGAAAAAGTTTCTCTCTCTCTCTCTCTCTTTCTCTCCCTCTACCAGTACCAGACACATGCACGACAAGGACGAAACGCGTCACGTGACCAGGCCGATGCAAAAGCGTGGGGGAATGTAGCGTCGTAGAGGGTACAGTGGGGACACAACTCTTTATCTGGCGACACTGTCCATAGCTACACTGCAAATCTTTATACAAAATAAAAATGGTCTGCAGCAATTGCAAGGAATAGAAACCAAGGTTGGTTCGTTCGTTATGAATAGACAGCAGATCTTTATGCAAAATAAAAATGTTCTACTTGATTTGCAACCACAACTGGAGTGAAATAATAATTTCTTTTCTTTCTTAGTATGTTTAATAGATCGAAAATAATATAACACAGTATTTTTAAATTCTTCTAATGTTTTCACTGTTTCAAATTATACCTACTCATTTTATGAATTTATGACAAAAACGAGTTGGTTCCATTTAAAACAGTCTGAGGACGTGTCTTATTCTCAATTTATTAAGATCATTAAAGGAAAAGAGAGAAATTTTTATGCGTCCTCTGCTTCTTGTAATTGATCGGAACGATTCTATTTTTGTACGTTGGTTTTCCTTTAAATTCTGCCTACTCATTCCTACATAAATGCAAAAACCCGCAGTTTTCCGTTATCAAGACGAATACGTAATGAGAAGAACAAGCAGCCAACTGAAATGAATTATACGAGCAACGCAAAACTATTTTCGTGTCCAGTATCAGCGGGCGGGTGTAGAAAAATTAGTCATCGCAGCTCGTAATTATGCGTGACAGCGCGCACAGGTAATGTGCCGATTCCGATGCAGTTGTTCCACATATTTACCATTCGTATCTGCTCTGACATTCAAAGCGCGCAAACTTAATACCATATCTCCCATTTTCTACTCCTAGCCAACTGGCGTGAAAGGAAAACTTTCGACCGGTCGTTTCCGTTGCGATATCGTACGTGTCGCAAATATTTAGCCCCTAATTAACAAGCTAGATTCAGCAGCACCATAATTTTTCCCCTTTACTGCGAAAAAAGTCCGTATTTTGTCACTCTCCACGTTAAAAAAGGCCACGCTAATTTTATGCATACCGTTGCTTAAATGCACTGCATAATGTTCACCGAGTTTGTCACTTTTATGTCACAATATTCTTGTTCACGGTTTAAAAGTGACAACGTTCTGCTTCGTAGAATACTGCATTTACGAGTTTTTTGAATTTATAAAATACAAGAAAGCATCACGATAATTTTTTTATTCAAAATTATAGTACACTGCACAATGTTCACAGAATTTATTATTTCCATGAAACAATATTCTTGTTCATGTTTTAAGAAAAAGTAACGTTGTAGTTGATAGAATATTTCAACTGCACCGCAAATTGTAATGCATTTATGTGTTTATAAGTTTGGAAAATACAAGAAGAGAGGTATTTACGTGTACCCTAATCTTTGTATAGCGAGATTTGGGTAAATTTTGACCCAGGAGTACAACGTTTTCATTGTTGGCTCATTAAATTAAATTCAACCAAGAAATCAACATTGATCTCAAACAAATAGGTTCAGAGACATAAAATAAAATGGAATTCTCCTTGCAAAAATTCACAAAACGTGATGCAACTTTTGTTTCACTTCTGTATTAATAAACTACCAATCAACGAAACAGATTTTTACCACATCCTTATTTCCATAAAAGACTCGCGGTCTTATGATCGACACCACATCAGAACGTAATAAGCGACAAATACGGCTAAATTATTGCCGTATTAAGAAATTTCACGTGATCTTCACGTCGACGGTTAAATGTCAGCCTTGAATTGTTTCCCACCGCTTGAAAACGAAATGTAAATTTTCTAATTGACGTGTTATGGCAGGTTGATCAAGTTCCCATCCGTCGTCTTCCTGATTGTACGCGACGCGTTTTGTAATTCTCGGATTCCTTCGATCTGCGTACACACGTAGGTATATGTATGTGTGCACGTGTGCATGTGTATACACAGACGTTGAATCATCGAACAAGTGTAATTTCATAATTCAGGAGGGACCCTGCCGAGTTTATTTTGCCCGACCGGCAACTGAAATAGCTTTATCGGTTAGGTAATCGTTTCTCCTTCACTATCTTCGTTGTATCGATTGTAATTAGCAATAAAGAATCGTTTCGCTTTCAATGGAACGTTAAACGGCTGATTCTAACCAGGTTTCGAAAGAAAACTCTCTAGAATTTACTGGGCGGATAGCGCGCGCCCAATGGTGCAAGAAATTACTCGAATGACCGCTAAACGTAGATCCCGGCCAGTCATTTGAATTACCGAAATGATGTGTGTTCTACGATATCGGTGGTTTCCAACCGGCGTTTAATAAATACAATATTTTTATTACACGTTTCCACTGTACATTTTTAGTTTTCAACGTCTTCTCGCGCGAAGCAATTGCTTTTGCTCTTTACGGGTTCATTCGATTTATCATGATCGTCAATAGAGTAAATGTAAATGTTTCACCGTATACATATTTTCATTTTTCCACCCCCCGTGCAGTTTCTTTGGACACATATTGCAATCAAAATCGCTGATATTCTGGATAGATGCACTCTCGTTACTTCTATAAATAGACTGCAGATTTGTATGCATAATAAAAATTGTTGGATATTTCTAACGAGCAGAGAGCAATTCTCGATTTCCAAGAAAACTGATAAATGGTGGCTGCTATCAACTATAAAAACTGCGTTACCAGGTAGCGTCATCCGCTATCAAGACGACGCTATTATTATCAGTTATCTCAAGCACCGT
Source organism: Lasioglossum malachurum (assembly GCA_028455605.1). Classification (NCBI taxonomy): domain Eukaryota; kingdom Metazoa; phylum Arthropoda; class Insecta; order Hymenoptera; family Halictidae; genus Lasioglossum; species Lasioglossum malachurum. The sequence goes on along the minus strand of CM052314.1, from coordinate 13,508,503 downwards.
TGAACTTTGGCGTTATCAAAGAATCGTCTAAGCTGGTTAGACGAAGACTGAACAACGTTCGTGGAACGAAAAATCCAAGAAAGGTGGTCCAATGGGAGCAAAAGAAAACGTCGTTCTCGTTACCGTGATACCGTTTTTCTATCCGGGATTCGTGGGATCGTGTAGAGTTGTAGAGAGAGAGAGAGAGAGGGCAGCATGCCTACGGGGTTTCTGCTTCGAATCTTCGTCACGTACGAAGAAAACGAGTTGGAGCCCGTGTCCGGAGCATTAGAGATGAGAAGAAGCCGCTCCTATTATTACGGAAAAAATGGAACATCCTCGAATGGGGGCCCAAGAGGGGGGCCAGACGGTCCGGCCGGCCGGCCGGTTACCAAAAATCTGTGAATGCCATGCTGGACACGGGGCACCACCAGCCGCCGTTTCATCCTCATCCCACGAAACCATCTGCACCCGGTCATCCTACCTGAAAACCTCTCAGTTCACCTGGCGTCCCTGCCATCTACCCCCACCTGGGTCTCCAGGTTGCTTTCGTTTATCTTTTTTCGGGCCATTCAGCAGTCACCGCCAACTACTGCCACCGGTTCTTTGTGAACCAGCTTGCTTCGCGATACGAGACCTCTTCTCTCTCCACTCCACTACTGTCTTCTCTACTCTTCTCTCCCGCATCTCTCTTCTGTCTCTCCTCGCCTCCCCTCGCCCTGTGCGTACCCTCTTCTCAATGGAATTTGCCAACAGCTGGACCAGCCCGAGCAAGAAATGGATCTCTCGCCGAGGACCCAGATCCTCCAGACTTATGCTAAACAATACGTAATTACGAGACTGCGGTTCTTCATGGATTTATGGCACTACAAACCTGTGACACACAAGTCGATCAAAATAAGGCTAACACGTTTTTAACAATTCGTTGAAATTAATAGAAAAAATAGGAGGAGCATTTTATTGGGTTGGCAGGAAAGTAATTTCGGTATTTTAAAGTGAAACAAAACCGAATTTCTTTGTTCAAGCGATGAACTTTAATCAATAAAATGTTTTCTTATTTATTCTTTCTAGCAAAAGAACATCGAAGAAAAGGGAAAATATCTTATTCATTAAAATTCATTGCGTGAGTAAAAAAATTGGGCTCTATTTCACCTTAAAATACCGAAATTACTTTCTTGCCAACCCAATATTTGACCTGCCATTTCCTGCAATCGACGTCGACGATTTTTCTTATGCGTACAATTCCAAAGTCCAACGTGTTCGCCGATGGTTCTCTAAACATTTTTCCAGAATTTGTTCACAGGTTTTTTCCCAGAACTGTTGCATTCAGTTTGCCTTGTACATTTGCATGGACGGTTTGCACCATATCGTCAACATCGTCGCTATGGTTGTTCTCTCATCCCGCTCGTCCCTGAATGATCGTTCCGTTCCAGGCACCGCACTGGGCGCTGTTTAATTGTTTCATTAACATTCCCAGTAAACTACATTCCGGTGCATACTTAACCGTGCGCGTTTAACGCTCGATCGGCATGCGTTGTACGCGGCGAACGCGCGAGAAATCGAGTTTATGCACGGGCCGCATAGTTTACGTTGCTCCCGCGAACGATGCAGTGGAGTGTGCCAAACGTCGCAAACGCACACGGGACACAGATCCTGGTTTACCCGGCCTAACAATAGTTTCGCTTCTAGTTCATTACTAGACCCGATTAGCCGTGGCGTGGGTGGGGAAAACATATTTCTTAGCAACGAGATCCTTACACCGTTGCATTACGATTTTACGTGCACGTTGCACTTCGGAGTATTTGCCCTGAAAAGATAGCTAAACCTATTTCAGCATTATTTTACAACTTGCATGCATAATGTAGTGTAATTGGATTCGTCTTGAAGTCACAGCTACAACAATGAATAATAAATAATAGACATAGCGACTTTTAAAAGATTAACTTAAATTTTTGTATTGGGGTTTATTTGTAGGTTATGAGTTATATTTATGAGTAGGTGCAATTTAAAGTAGATTAATGTATTAGTCCCAACTTATCGGAATGATTAACATGTAATTTTTTTATCTTGCTTACAAATCGGCAGTCTAGTCATGTACTATAGACTTTTAAATGAAGTCATTGCTGGTGAATAATGTATTAACCTTCCAATAACTGATAAGGTACCTAGGGACCCATGACGTTTTCAACGACGCGGCATTTCGATACGGTTCGACCGAACAGCCGCAGCCTACGTGACTTCTATTATACAAAGAAATCGTAATAACCAGGGTCTCTAACTGTTATAACCAAAAAGAAAAAAGGTCATAGAATAACAAGTATTTCATCGATTAAAATCGTATTGGTTACAAATAAGGATTATAAGTAAACGAAAATTTTTTCTTCTGTTGGCAAATGTTATCTAAATAATAGATAAATAATAAATATTAAAAAATTTATGAAATAATTGATTGTCTACCATTTGAAAGTTGCACTGTTTAATAATAACTATTACAAATTTCCTTCATCGACAACTGTTATGAGCGATCGAAATAAACTTCTCTCATCGATAACTGCTTTGTGCAACCGAAAGTTTTTCTTCGTCGATAACAGTTATCGAGGAAGATCCATTTTTTTGGACACTAATAACTGTTACTTGTAACCAAAAGGTATAAAAATCGATATTTTTTTATCATTGCGTTCTTCGAATTTTTTTCTTTACATTTTGTATAGATTATCTTAAATTTCAATAATAATCACACACAACTTTCTATTAATGATTTTTATCGTAGAAAATTTTGGAATAACTGTTATTTTTGGTCCCTGGTAATAACACCATTAGGGTTAAAAAAAGCAATTATACGCATCACACGCCATATTAATGGAGAAGGTCCCTGCATAAAAATAAAAGGTGATTGCATAAAATCTGCAGAAAGTAATATTTCAATTTTTCAATCTAGTGTCACGATTTGATAATATGTTTTATGTGAATTATTCTTATAGATAAATAACAGAAGTGGCAACGTGATTTCGTATCGATCAAGAGGTTCAAAACGCGTTTCACTTTATCTACCTGGAAATCGTTATTTATCTGCGTAACATGTATAATGTACAAAGAACCTCGAACGCACGTGTACGAGATACAGTTAGTATTGAAACAAATGTCTTATTAGAGGTGGAATGTAGGCGCTACCAATTGTTCCTTCCTCCCATTGCACCGAGAGAGCGACTTCAATGCTATGCGGCTGCATAAACGATGAACTAAATTGGACCGCGTGGTGAGTAACCAATAAGCGAAATTGAAGTACAAAGAATCAACGAGCGCGTGTGGTCGACGGAAAAAATTGCTTGAATGAACGTCTTCCCTTTTCACGGTCGTTCTTCAATCAACCAATAAAGAATTACAATTAACGATTATTGTGAACCTCCATCGATCAAATGCCCCAGAATGAATACATTCACGCCTATAATAATGTTAAATAGTACTTTCGTAATTTAGAAAACTTGTCCCATTAACGTTGCATTCAATTACGCTGTAATAAATGCTTCTATTATTACTGTACATCTTGCATCATAAATCAATGAGAATAATACATGATGAATGAATCATGGGCGTTAACAAGCTCCGTGTTACAACGCATGCTACACCATAAATATAAATATTGCACATTATTGCGTTAACCCAATGACCTATAATGTCTAGTCAGTCTCGCGACAAAGGCTTTTCGAAATTAACAGACTTGGTTATTGATATTTTACAATCTACAGTCTAATTATTAGACTGCGGATCTTTACGCAAAATAGAAATAGCCTGCATCGATTGCAAGAAATAGAAACCAAATTGGATGTTATTTCTTCCCTTAACGATTTTAATAGACGAGAAATCATATATTGACTTCTACAATTTTTAAAATTTACCAACAATATTATCTACTCAATTATGCTATAAATGCATAAAGATCCGCAGTCTACTAATTATAATACATCGATACTTGTGTCGAACTTCGTGTTTTATAGAATTTTGCACTCAGTATAAAATACATGCTGTTCTAAAGCAAATAAATTTCATTGTAGACGTTCAAAGTCTAGCCGATTTCAACAAGTCAATTTATATATATACATATATATTTCTATTGAATTATTCTATTGATTCCTTTAGAATTGTTTCACTAATTTCTATTGCGTCAGTTACAGGGTCATCATTCCCGTGCTCGGTTTCTTCAATTCAGTTGTTTTGCATAAGATTTGGCCATAATTTTCGCCAAGCTTTTTCTAATATCGTACCCTTTACATCTTCCAAAGAAATAGCGACAGCAAAAATTACATCCTTCATGTTTGTTTTGGAAATCCATCACGGTGCAATCCGAATTGAATAAATTTTGCACAAATAAATTGCGGTATTTGCTTTTATATTTTGAATATCTCCTTGATCAAGGACGTAACATTTTCTGATTTTAATTCAAGGGCGAGAGGGGATGACCTCTACAGTTGTCTAATAGTAAAAGGGCCTTTGTGTCCTCCCAGGTTTCCTAAGTTTTTAAAACTCGGTACAAAATGATGAAAAAACAAAGTTTTAATTAAAAAGGCATTCGTGGAACTGCAGAAATGTTGATGTCAACGCAAAGGACTCGAGTTCAAAGGCAACAATTAGAGTCGGCCGCAATTACAACTTTATCGAGACGGTTCGCGTCGGTTCACCGTACGAGGAAGAGTAATTAAGCGTTTTTAAGACCGAGTAATTGTTCCTTCCGCAACAACGATTACGAGTTCTGCTCGCCGATGCAACTGCCCACAATGGTAACTATTGTTGCAGTCGCTTATACAGAGCGGACGGTGAGGTAACTGTTAGTTATCCGTGGTGCATGCGAAATTATCCTTCGCAACTCGATTCGAGGTATCCTGCGGCTTTAAACTTTCTCAGCACGCTCGTCGATCCATCGAGCGCGTTCGATTTAATATATCGTTTGCTAATTAAATCTCCTAACAACCACCCGCACTACCCACTACAGCTAACGGACTACGCCAATTCAATTTTAAAATATTCTTTGCGACCCACAGTAGGCGAAGATGCCAATCTAGCGGGTCAAAACTCTAGATCAGCATTATTTAAAAATTTAAAGCCATAGTCAAGTAGGTCATTGGATTCGACTTGACGATAGCTCTGCAACAACATGCAATAAAAAATACATAGTAGCATTGAAAAAATTTAGGTGACCATAATTTTTATAATTTTAAATAAAAACAGCCGTGACAAAATAACGGGAAAAAAGGGTCTCGTAATTAGTCAAAAATGCTCCTTAGCGTTTCGTATAGCTCATGATACTAGCTTTCATAATGTGGACAAAAGCAATTTGTAAATTTTTAGATACAATTAAATGTATCATTACGGATTATATTTTGCAATAATTTTTATATATCCTGGCCAAATGGACGTTCTACATTCTACTGGATCATTGTCAAAATTGAATTTTGTCCAACTTGATCGTGGAAATAGCCCACTCTGTGCGACCGATAGAATATTGTAAATCGTTTCAGTTTGATTAAACAAAAGATTCGACATCTCGATTGTTGTAGTAGCATACTTTCGAACTAGATGTGAACTTTTCCGATTTTTAAGGAAATACATACTGTGGTATCTGTGCGAGAGTACGACTAAACGCATATTTATCAGTACATTTCGTAGATTATGTCAGTTTGAATGAACGTTTATTCAACGCGAATTATAATTCATAAAATTTAACGAGTGGTCTCATTCGTGATCAATTAATTGAAGTGGTTGCAATATCTGAGAATCTAATATTAATCCATCCAACACAGTTTCGACGAGTACACACGCGATAAACTGTAACGCGCGGATTAAAAAATTATCTGATCGTCTTTATAATTGACACCATTCAACAAGTTGTTGATATCTTAAATTCGATCGAACGATGTTAAACGTCATTGTTGCATAGGTTAGGTATTCGAACAATGCGAACAATTCTTTATCAACAGGATAGCAATAAAATTGAAAAATTGTTCCTAACCCTAAATCACCGATAAAACTCGTTTCTGTCAAGAACTCCGTCAGAAAGAGCTGTCAATCATCGAGACTGTCAGTCGACGGAACGCAACAAGTCTCCGTCGCCGAAGTTAATCGAAACAAATGCCATTCAACAAGTCGTTTATGTTTAGCGATCTTTGTATTCAAATGAAACGTACCTTGTGCGGCGAGGAGCACTACCAGCAGGGCAACAAATCGCATCGGCAACATACTGTTTTGTTGTTGAAAACCACTGTCAAAACCAACCGCACAAAATTGGCACTAGCAAAGACTTGAACTCGATTAATTCGACGAGGGGAACGCGTGTGCGGTGCACGGAGGACGGTTTTTCACGGCGAATGGTCGTTGAACTGAATTAAGAACCGAACGTATCCACCAATACGAGGTGGATACTGAATACAAACTGAGAGAAGGAACGCGCGCGGTATCCGAACAGCGGAATCGCGCCCCCGGCTTTTTACGGGGACCTGCGCCAACCGGCTGCGCAATACACGCCGAACATGACACGCGCCCGCACTTCTATGCCGATATTCTGTGTCGCAGGACACTCATACCAGGACCAAACCCATAAAATTACACCAATTTTCCTTCTCAATGAGATCACTGGGAAATTACGCAAAGTACACTGCTGTGCAAAAGTAAGATGCACCCGGCCATATTTAATAGAAAAGACTAAAAAATCAAATAAGAACACAGTAATTTTTGAAAAAGGATTCCGCTGTTTAATTGAATAGTTAAGGCTTATATAATTATAATTAGACTGCGGATCTTTATGCAAAAAAAATATTCTGCATCGATTGTGGGGAGCAGTAGTTAAATAAATATTCATTTCACCCCTTAATGATCTTATTTTTACGTTGAAAACAACATGACAACATTCTTAGGTTTTTAATATATTTCACTGTTTTTTATATTTCACCCAGTTAATTTCTTCATAAATGTAGGAAAATTATCAGTCTAATGACAACACATGATTTAAGAATGTATTATTTTAAAATTCTTCAAATTGTTAGAGAATGAATAAAATGTGTATTTGGGGCTCCTGTCTCTTGCAATAGATATAAACAATTTTCTTTGCTTATGCTAGAGAATCATAAAATATTAGGGCAACTAGACGACCTCACGAAGCTTTTTTTCTCTAAAGAACATTTCCCAAAACGAAGAACAAAATTTCTTGAGTCCTGTAGTATATCACCTTAGCCTTTAGGGGAATCAGGACAATGCAATAAATAAATGTGATTATAGAACAACTAAATGAAAACGAAGTACTAGTACTTATTGATATACACTTCTCACAGGTGTTTTCGCAAATTTTCAAAAATTACCAAAAATCAGAATGAATTTAAACGATGGACAATAGATGGATCTCAGTGTCCCGGGCTAGAAAAAAATTCTCTTTAATATCCTTTATCCTGGAACCATAAAAAGTCTCCCCTGTCCATTCAGGGTTTGCACAGCCCGTGCGTGTATCCGCAATCAGCATTCCAGCGAGTAGGAATCATGCTCAATGTCAACGCGTAGGATTTGCTTAATAACTTATCGTCCTTCGAAGAACGCGAGGCAAGCAACAACTCCGAAGACTTCCGATTACACGTGGATTTATGTGGCCGGCCGGACAAAACCATGACCGTGTAACAAATGACGAATTTACATGGGCGCGCAGAATTCTAAGCGAATGAAGTATGAGCCTGGGGACGACGCGTGCAAGCGCGAGAACCAAGCATTCACAAGCCGCTTTCGTTGAACTCCCCTTTCGATTCGCCCATTCACTTCGTCATTGTGTACAAGACGAATGGAGAAGAGTGCATTTGCTTCTTTGCATACCTTTTCCGCCGTGCCGATTCAAAAGAAAACGATCGGGTATCAATCGTCGGGTCTGATTAACTCCAGACCGTGGCAGGTTTGCGTCAGGTCCGGGTTTCAACTCGGTTAGGTGAAAAACAAGCCAGTATTGATCCAACTTTGTATATCAGTATCAGTAGATGTAAGCTAGACTTGCAACGATTCCGAAAATCACTGTTTCTGTAACAATTTAACAGTAATTATATAAAGAACCCCCATTTCGAGTGACTATTTCAAAAAACTGAAAGCAGGTATGCTTTCAAGGTGTTGCCAAGAACAAGAGAGGATTTGGACCGGTGGAAATACCCCCGCTGAATGCGAAAAGTGGGACAGCGGGGGTATATAAACACCAGTAACGGGGATGCGGATAGGTCCCGTGGGTCCTGGGCGGTGGGGTTTTAGTGGGTATAGGTGAAGGCCATACAATTCCTCCAAATAACATCTGAGGAGAAAGCCGAGTCCCACACTACCCTCTCCGACCATCACCGGAGGAGAGGGTGTGCGTAAGAGCATTTCCCCACCGCCCTTAAACAAATAAAAAAAGTATGCTTTCAAGAATTTTTTCCAACTAGCATTGCAAATTTTATTTATTTTTTTTACTATAACTAATGGTACTTATTAAGGAGTATACACACACATTTTCAGCTTTTATTCGTCCATTTTCTGTACGTTTCTCACCAAAATATATGTTACGCTGATGTATCGTTAACCCTTTGCACTCCTTTATCGAGTGTGACTCGACATCAATGAAAGAAAAATATAAATAAAACGGAGTATTAGTTAAAAACAAATATATAAATTGCAACAAATTTTGAGAGAACTGTATTTAATGTAATTAGTAAACAAAATTGCTTACAATAAGTGTACAATAAGTTCAAATAAAACAATGGTTGTTGGCAACAAAATTGAAAAATAATTTGGAGTACAAAAGGTCAATCTCTGACTATGACTATAATTGCGAAAATGTATTTGGAAACTAGAAGCCTAGATCTAAGCACAGCACAAGAAAAAAGTTCTTGGGCATACAAAAATGGCAGAACGCTGAGTATTCTCTTTCTCTCGAGTCACTCCGGATTACCATATTGCGATTTCAGCGTTTACCACACAATTAGTCGTTTTCGCAAGAGTTTACACAATCCGGAGAAAGATCTCTCATTCATAAATTTAGCAGCTCTCTCATACAACGTGATTAATTTACTCGGAAAAACGGTTTCGCGACATTATAGCGAGCATCAAATGTTAAAATAGTTCGCGGTTAAATTGCGTGAGTTATCAACCGGTTGAGTCACACTAGTACAAAAAATTCTGGTGATGTCACTGGTTTGGGTATTCCATATTTATGAAAATATATGTCCTTGTGAACCGAATGAGACACCTGAAATTATCGTTGTGACCTGCTTACCTGGGCTTATCTTTGGGTAACAAAAGGTAGGTCGGATAAAAGTTTTAGGTAAAATATGAATAAAAATTAATGGAAATGATCGACAATGAAGGCGTCCGAAGGTGACCTTTATTTCGATTATAAAAGTCAGACCTGTATTATCGATTTCGATATTGTTGCATTTTTATTTTGAATATTCAGAGTTGCGGTACAAATGCGATTCTTTTTAAAAGTGTGATTATTTTACCGATAAAAAGTCGTGCCTTCTGAATTTCTAAAAAATTTATTCAGACTGTTAAAGTCACTTTCAAATTTCTCTTGCGGTAAATAATTAAGTGTACAATGTATGGGGGAAGTATGTACATACATCGTAGGCTTTTGATAACCCGCGTATCAAACAATAATATTTAAATTATATATATCCGCCAGGTGAACGGGGTCTTTCATTTCCCCTCATTTCCTTCTGATAATAAACAAAGCCCTTACTTTATATCCCACTATAGTTATCTCTTAGCCCCTGTGAAACTCCACAGAATGTATACACTTGCAGTGAAGTAACTCATTCCGGAGCATAATTCGTGGACAATTTACAATTCGTAAGGCAAAACCTTAAATGTTGCACACAGATCTTTGAAATTTTATTTGTTCCCTCAACCGCGAATGAAAGTCTGAGCATTTAATTTTTATTTCTGTTCATTTTAAAATTGAAAATCTGTACGAATTGACAAAGTTTTCATTTATATTTTTAACACAATGAGAACCTCATTACCCACATCCATATTTTGGTAAATCTACTAAAACCGATTGAACCGCATTCAAATTTGAATAAACAAAATTAAATAAATTATCCGCTCCATCGAAATCGAGATTTTTTTTTACAGTTCTGTCTCGTTTTCAAAATGGCGGTAGCCGCGCCATCTCTGGGCAAACTCGCGAAGCCTCTAGGCGGTAAATTTACCTAATTACCTAAAATACGGAAGATTAAGTGCTCAGAAAAAGAAACTTTACAGTTGATTATCAATAAATATTGTTGCGATAAAACTTACCGCATTCGCTTACTTAGAAACATATAAATAAGAAGAAGCCTAAGCATTTTCCGGTGTAGCTCGAGTAACGGACTTTCGGTGGCGTATCCTGGCCGGTGATTGGTCGGTTTTGAAACGGCTACGGGTCTCGCGAGGGAATCCGGATGCGTTAGTGAACGCGAAGGGACAAAGGACGCTGTCGTACGCAGGCAGATAGACGCCATGTTCATTTGTCAACGGACGTCAAGGTGTGATCATCGGAGGGAACGAGGTTGCTTCGATAAAGTATAACAATTAATCCAGTGCTCGCTCGGAAGTATTCTCGCGGTTCGCGTGTATTCGGGGCCGATCCAACGATAATGGCGTCGACGGAATCGAGGAAACGCAAACTGGAAGAATACGAAATGCAGCTGTTTGGCTTTCATTCAAGAGCCGTGTACGCTACCAGTAAGGCCGCCGCCGATTTTCATTTTCCGTTCGAGAGAATGCTTTTCAGATAGTACGGCATTTTCGATCGGTCCAAACAATAGATTCCGGTCGTTGGACGGGTGCACTCTGGTATCATGTGGATTCGATCATGACTAGAGTCACACTCGTCCATTGCTTGGAATACTTTCACCGGCCCATCGCGTACCAAGTTAATCACAAAGGCTAACGCTTCTTCTTCTCTGTCTCTCTTTCTCTCTCCCCCGCTCGCTCTCTCTCTCTCACTCTCTCCTCTTATCCTCCTTTCATTTTTCTTTTTTCTTTCTCTCTCCTCTCACGCTACAAATTGAAGCAAATAAAAATTGACCTTGTATCGAAATGTATACACGTCGAGTGAGTTTCGTTTGCATCTTTCTTTGTTTCCTTTTGTAGTCGATTTAACCAAATACTCTGAACGCTCTTAACAGGAGCAATGTATTCCGACGAGACCGTTGAATCGTTTTTTTTTGTTGTACGCTTCTTTGTTCGATTTTTGTTTGTATTTATATTGAATTATTTGAATAAAGCTGTTCATGAATTTTGTATTGTAGGTTTGTTTTATTCTTTCGTGTTGTGAAAATGGACTATTTTCTTTCTGTTTTGCAGTGCAGGATCTTATCTCGAAAAGGATCTGCAGCACCGTTGAGAAACTATGCGAAACTATCGAGAAAAAGTATAAGCTTGATAACGAGAATGTACAGATACTTAAAAAGAATAAGAAGCAGTTAGAGAGGGCTTATTGTAAGCAGGCTTTGTTGCATTTGAAAAGTATCGAGGTAATTATTTCGGTCTAGTTAAGAAGCTTCTGTACATTTCTATTATTCGATATACGTATCTCATATTCCTCGTAATATTTAGAATATCGTGAATAAATCCATTGCCGTACCGAGCAATATTTTGCTAGAAGAGGACAAATGTCAGAGGAGACAATACACAGACACAGAATTTAAAAATATGACTGACGAGCTGGAGGATTTGCAGCAAAGAGCAAAAAGAGTATGTATTTGTAAACAGAAAAAAAAATTTATCTAAAATGTAATGACTGCTGAATTTAATGTTATGCGCGCGTTTCAGGCTACCATTTTAAATGCAACGCTGAAGGAAGAATTAGAAATTTTGGACAAGTATCCGATTTCTGAAGACAGCGTAAACGAAATGCAGAAAACTGTTGAAACTGGACTTCAATGTGTAGACATAAGCAATCAAGTCTATAAACTGATGGACGATTACAAGCAGTTTTCCACAAGTCTATATGGTGCAATATCGATCTCAGAAAAATCAAAATATAACACGATAGACAATCTGAAGTGCAAAGAGATAGACTTAAATAGCCTGTAAAATAATAAGATAAGCTAAGGGAAGAGTATTATTGTGTTCAAAGCAATTCTGTGGACAGTGCCGTGTAAATATGTAAAATGCTGTGCATTGCATTTTTTAGCAATTATATTTTATACAAGTTTCTAATAAAACATTTTTACCATTTTGATATGGTTATTTATAAATTGTGAGACTTACGGTATAGATAACCCACACTTGAATCAACATTTGAACAGAATCATTTCATCCTGAATGTTGAAATTATATATTCTGCATTTCATACATGATGTTCTGTGTGAAATTAGCAGAACTTGAAATTTGCGAGCAGCAATATCTAAGCCTACTTAAATTTTTAGTAAACTACAAAGAAAGATTACTGAAACATATACGTCGATAGTATATGCACGAGTTCTACGATGTCCTAAAATAAAATCATCTAGATAAATGTGTGAGCTAATCAAAAAGTTGGAAGAACTCTAAATAATTATGCGATTAGAGTAAGGTCACTTACACGACCCCCTTCTCCAGGAATAAATATATATATAGTAGGGATATGGCCAGCATTAGTATATAGAACATTTTTACAGAAACGAAACTCCAGTGATTTTTGAAAACCAACTTTCATTGCGCACGCGTGCACAAGTTGTATTCCATGACGTTGCTCTAAATAGAACTATATACTGATAATTTGTGCCTTACTTGGCCTTATTGTACGCTGCTGTACGCTTTCGAACGTTTCCATTTTTCTTGTGTAGTGTGTAGACTTTTGTTTCTCTACTATTATCTGCTATGAAGAAACGGCAACACTGCGTGTATATAGGATATCGAGGTCACCCAATTCAAGGGCACAAATATCAAAAGATTAAGTTTCAGCTTTGATCAATTTTCTGGTAATGGAAACGCTTCGCAATAAATTGTATTGAAGAGGGGATTGTACTCGATTACAGGGAAACATTAGAGGGAATGGAAAAATTTTTTTATCTCTCCTTCATATAAAAATCTTTGAAAAAAATTGTCGCCAAGAAATGCAACCAAAAAAATATAATAAAGAAATATACATAAATACTGTTTCAATAAGTACATCATCTGAAACATTTTTCTTTTTCAGAAGTCAATAAAACCGGTCTTTCACTTTATACATTATGCCTTTCTAAATACATAAAAAACAGGGAAAAAATATGTATGAACAAATAGACATCTGTAATACAGTGTAATATCATGAATTGATTTTTTACATCAATGATCTAAAATAAATTTTTGGCAAGGTATATATACATTGCTGGAAAAGAAATGGAAAATTTTAATTTGTACGCAAATTAGATATTTATTTAGTATTATATACGATTCCTTGGAATGTATTAACGATTTTGTAGCAGATATTCGAACGGTTTTGGTATTTTTTGTTAGTGAGCAATCAATGGTATGAACCAATGGTATGAAGTTATATCAGTTTTCCGTTTGGCGTGTTGTGTAGTCCTTTACAGTCCTTTATAAACCGTGCGTGGTTAGAGTAGGGATGAAAATGCATGAAAATTTTATGCCCATTATTACACATTAACGAATGTATTGTTACGCTTATTAGTTGCGTTCTAACTTCGAAATAACAACGACGTTTTAAATCCGTTGTAATACCATCAAGAAGAACGAACGTTTTTAAAAATTCGCTGTGTTTAAATACGTATTACTCGCACTAGGTACGTATGTTTCCCATTTTCCAATAAGCACCGATTTTCTGTAACGGATAGTTTAAAATTTCCGACGGATTTACTAATAAAACCAAAAGATCGTTGGTAGAAATATCTCCCGCATGCAATAACAATTCTATCGTAAGTAAACGTTCACGATAAACGGACACTTTTTATTGATAAATTTCTCATTTACAAATAGGCAATCAAGATGTCAGAACAATTTGTGGGCTGCACAGTCTCTGTGAAATGTACAGAAGAAATTGGAACGTACCAAGGGCAGATAGTTGATTTGAACAAAGACTATGTCACACTTTCGAAAGCTTTTCGTAACGGAGTGCCCCACTCCTCGTCTGTAGTTGTTTTAAGGTAACATATTTACACCTTGATTTTGAATGCAAATATTGTTTGGAGCAACATTTGCGATTCAACTAATTTAGATAATGGAGATGCTCATTGATTCAATGTTTTTAGTACAAAGGATATTTTAAACGTAGAAATTATATCTATCAATGAGACAGGATCTAGTTCGAACGATAATAATCAAGCACAGAATAAGGTAACAGTAAAGAGACCTATCGCCAAGAGAGCTGGGAGATCAGTTTCTGAAAGCGTGCCCTCGTGTACTCAGTCTACGTCTTCTCAAACACAATCCAATTTTAAAAAACCTGACACCAATGCTCATTGCTCCACGGAGCCAGTAGCGGGAACTACAAATGGAAAGGTTCCATTAGGTGAATAAAATAGTAACAAGCATAGAGCCATTAGCAGATGATAGTATTGTTCTTTTTTACTACAAGAATGTGTAGAAACAACACTAATCAAGTGAATTTATATTTTTTTAGCTGATTCTGCTAGTAAACCAATACAGAAAAGACTGAGTCACAGACAAAGAGTATTAGAACGAGATGAAAATACATTTGGCACACCGATAGACCAATCATTGAGTCAAGACTTCGATTTCGAGAAGAATTTAGCACTATTTAATAAAGAGGTTTGTTCACAAACATACAAAATACATACAGTGACTTCTTTATGTAGGCCTAACTTTTTTATGTAGGCCTATATGGAAAATTTAGAAAACACATCATCATCAACACATCAAACACATTAGAAAATTTGCTGTTTTTCACGATTTTCTGCCTTTAACTGCAATACATCTAAGGATTCTTACATCTTTCAATGTCTGTTGTTTCTCCTTGCACCAACCGATTTCAATGAAACTTTCACGATGCATATAATGCCACTTTTAGTATTTTCTCTACCATCTCGACCAATTTCAATTTTTTTAAAAATTTCTTTTCACATCATGCAGAAAACTAATTGCTCTAACTTCTCAAAAAAGTTCTAATCATAAATTTCAATATTAAAAAAGCTATCGTTCTTTTGAGGGCGTCCGATTATTAATGGGAGTTACTGTACAATATGTGTCCCCTTGAACCAAATAATTTGTCCTTTTGACATTTCGCGCAGCATAAAAAATAGTGGACACCCTGTATAAGAATCACATGAGATTTTATCGAAGCAATGTTAAAAGTTATACGGTTTCTTCGCAGGCTGTGTGGCAAGAAATAAATTCCTTGAAACCCGATATCGTCAGGCAATCTGAAAATAACCGAGGTACCTCTGGAAGATACAGACACGACGAAAACGTTATTGTTGCTGAACCGATCGTTTTCAGACAAATAACAGTACCGAGTCCTGATGAGAAAGAATATGTAACCGATAATGGCTTGATAATTCCCAGCATAACGCTGAATCTTCATCGCCAATTAATGGGAGCAGCAGATCGTTTTGGAATCAGTTGGGAACGTAGAGTATGCATCAGAGAGTATTTAATAATTTCGATGATAATGAATAGACTCCGGATTTTATGCATTTATAACAAAAATGAACAAGTGCACAATTTAAAACAGTGAAAATATTAAAAGACTTTAAGAGTATGAATATATTTTCATCACATTGAAATTATTAATGAAGAATACAAATTTATATTTAGCGCCTGCGTCTTGTAATTGATGCACACACTTTTTATTCTGCATAAACATCCGAATTCTAACAATGAATATTTGGTTTATTGGGAATGAATGAATTGTTATCGATCAGGTGGAGCTTCTTGGCCGTGCCGGTGCAGAAATTACTTTGCAATTGCTGGGAGGAAGCCACCGACTTAATCCATACAACGCGCATCAATGGCCAACAGTCGTCGCTCTGTGCGGACCTCATCGTTCCGGCGCTGTTGGTGTCAATTGTGCTAGACAGTTATCTAGTCACGGTGTTAAAACAATAGTATTCGTAGAGAACTCCGAAGATTTCTCCCTTTTGCAAGAATTATCTTTATACAAACTGACTGGAAATAAGGTAGAAACTAAAGTTAAGTATTTACCGTGGGTAGTAGACCTGATACTCGTGGCGCTTTGCGATGAAAATTCACCGAAGACGATCACACCCATAGCGAAATGGGCGAACGGCAACAGAGCACCTATTTTAGCCATTGAACCACCGGCTACCGGTACACCGGGCATCCTCAGTAAATTCAGCTTGCTCGGTGGATTACCGTTGTCTCATAGTGTTGATAATGGCAGATTATACTTATGTAATCTCGCGCTACCAAACAAAGTATACGCGGATGTCGGTATAACGTACAAGTCGCCTTTTGGACCGAAATTTGTCATTCCGTTGCATTCAAATAATTCTTCTTAGCAAATTTATATTAAGGACGATGCCTCTAATACGATATTTTAATTTACTGTAACTTTAATTTTAAGCCTTGCAGCTATCAAATAATATTTACTTTTGCAAGCAAATTGTCCAAATTTATTTATATAACGAGAAATGATAACGTCGCATTTAATGTTATGAAGTTGAAATATAGTTTGTGTATAGACCGTTGTAACTTAATGTGTAAAGTCATATATATATATATATAATTTTTAATGGTGTAAGCGTACGGGAAACTGAGCAGACAAACAGTGAATTCATAAAAAGAACAGAATCCTATAGATGCAATAAATTTAGCAGTTTCTAAACATTACGAATTGTGATGATTTGATACTATACATACTTGGTCCATCTGAATAGGTCTGAGTATTGTTTGCCATTACAATACGCATATATTTTTTGCTGGATGTAACTAGATGAAACAAACCTTAAGTTACTTTAGATTTTAAGAACCTATCTTAAAGAAATATGTTATATTTTCTGAACTTATCATGTGATACTGACATAAAAAAATTTGTCAAATACTTAGTTTTAAATTAGATAAAGTGACCTATATAGGATTTAAATTCACCGTTAACTTGATCGATTGCCATCAAAATGCGCACGGAATGAAAATTCATTAAGTTATTCGGGGCACAGAATACAACGCGGTTGTTTATTGTGTTTTATCCCCTTGTTTGTGATTGTAAATTACGTTCAGAGAACTGCTTTTACCAGTGTTCAAAAATTAGTTATATCTTATTATATTTTGTGCCCGATTGTGTATTACAATTTCAAGTAACACTGTGTCGACTATGATAATGGAACTAAAGCAGATGGTTATGAAAAAAAAAACATTTGTACAGCATTTATTTTAACTATAGCTAGCCTAAGTAAGTTATTTATAATTTATATGTAAATACATGTTTATATTCTCGAGAAAGTAATTTTGACACATAGTGATAGATTTTACACATAACCGTAACGTAATTTTTCAAAAGTTCTTAACAATTGAACAAGTTTGAATGAACTAGCAACAGATCATGTTTAAAGAAGAATAGCTATATATTTTAATTACGTATACAATGAAGCGTGGTTAGATCGATTGAAATGGTAATTATTAAAATTTTTATGATTCTAATGTAAAAAGCAAAATATATGGAAAAAAATGTAACTGAAATATTGTAATGCTAACGATGTTATATGTTTATTGTTTTTACATAACCATAACTTACAAAATTCCTGTTATGATTCTCTGACCCTGAAACGGTACCATTTTAGTTAAGTAATATTATGAATTTCCATTAAAATAATAAGCTGATATGTTTTTGTTAATTAACGTCACCTTGTATATTTATTGTCAAGTTCCATAAATGCAATGCAGACCAACAGACTTAAATTCATTACAAAAATATTTTAGCACTCTCTAGTTCAGCTCGAATGGAAGTTAACTATAATTTTTCATCTAGTATACAATCTATGAAAATTGTACTATCACAATATCATCCAAGTATAATGACAACAATCTCAATATAATGAAGACAGTGTGTAACGATCTTTTATACTATACGAGAAAACTACATATACATATATATGTTATTTCGATGCGAAAATGTGCTTCATGGTTGTTTTCACTTGCTATAATGTTTCATATATATATTTAATAGTTAATAGTCGTTTTGATTTTAATAAAGTATAAGAGCTGAACAATCATCGCATGACACTTTGCTTGGGAAAAGTTGTTTCCACACTTGTATGTTATTCTATTAAATTCGCGGGAATCATATTATTAGTAAACTTAAACTATTACAGAAATCCGTAGCTGCAAAGAGACCTTAATTAATTAACATAAGACTATGGAAACAATTCAAGAATCAGTCGTGTTTATTCTCTTGCCGTTTGTCAGTCGCCAAATCCATTTTCTCAATCATGAAACATTTCGATGAATACTCATCAAATTTATAGGACTGCTAGTAATATTATAAATCATTACGAATCCGTACAGATACAGATAGGCCTATTAAAAATTATTAAATCGTATAATATTTACAATTTTCAAAGCATCAGTCGGATCTAAAAAAAAAAGAACACTAACACGTCCATGAGATTTGATCACCCCGTGACTGATCTAAAATTTGCATACGTATATTAAAAATACCTTAATTATTATAGTTGAAATTAGGCTAATCTAAAAATTGACCTCAGATTTATTAAGGCCTCGTATTAATTTTACCGACGTAAAATAATTTCATTTCTATTCTAAAAAAATATAATAGATACATTTATTTAATAAACTTTACATCCCTATTTTTAAATTTAATTATAAGTTACTATTTTATTCTAAAAAGCTGCTTATCGCCTTTTTGTATTTTTTTAATGTTCCGAAACTAACTAGTGCAATGCATATCCGTAAGCAGAATGACTTCATAATTTTTAGGATACTTAAATTGAACAGTCAGCCTCAGTCAAAACATCATTTACAACGACATCCGTATTATTTGCACTTCTGTGATTCGATTACGATGTATAATTACGATAAATAAAATCGTTAGAATAATTTAAAAATACTAAACAGACATATTGTTAGAAAATGTTTTACGTAAACAACACGTAGCAATGAATTTATTATAGCTGCTAAATTAGGTGTTCATTCGTTTCAGGTAATAGACTCTCATCACGAAGTCTAACTTGTATAGGCCATAGAACTGTAACCTTTTGCATTTTATTTCGTACAGCAATATATCTCACGTATGTCGGACAATATCTTTTATTGTCGGTTTATTTCTAGTAGGCATGAATTTTATCAAACATTTCTCATGATCACGTTATATCTATTAACTTGTTACTAGTTGTTCCATTCCATTAATGTAATATTTTTACTGAAAACGTAAAAAATGCACCATAACTAAAACGTTGTGAAGTACTCTTTACATCTATGAACCCACCACTATTTTCTACATGCGTACATCATGATAGATAGTGACTCCAGAATTCAAATTTATTGAGTCAATGTTCAAACAATTTTTTTGTCCTACAATTATAAAATTACTATTAATCTCACATCTGCTCTGTCGTTCTATATCATCGTTCGATTAAGTCATCTGCGAATTGACCCAATAATCAGCGCAATTAAAATTCAAAATGAATGACTCATAGTTCACCACTGTCTTCGAGGCTCTTTTTGCTAGGAGTTCAAGTTCGAATGCAGTTTTTACCTGTGCGGGCTTCGGTACGCGTATATCTGTTCTTTGAATAGAGTCCGGTTCCGTAGTCTCTCGTCTTTCGTGCAACATAATTGTCAAAAAACAATTCTCACTGTAATTAGACTATATCTTAAACATCTACGTAAAAAAATACGCCAGTGTCGCCTAGCTCTGGCAGCGTCCCCCTAGGAAGCAGGGGTGGGATTGGCAGTCGGTGGTACGGCGTTCGACTGCTTTGCTCTCCTGCGTTTATTCAATAACGCATTGTTTGTATGATCCAATTGTTTTAAATTAGCAGTGTCGTAGTCCACGCGCATCGTCGCTAAGGACCGTGTCATCTCTTCTTGAACTTCAGGCCAGAGTTCTTCACCTTCTCTGAGCACTCTACCAGTGTGCAGAGGAGTGGCTGGCACTTCTGTGTGTTTCTGAAAATGAAACGCATCGTGTTAACGTTACTTAGACCGGTGAAACACAAAGAACAGCTGTCCGCCCTCCGATTTCAATGATTTTTGGATACGTTGTAGAAATCGATATTTTGAACGGTTTCGTTTAGTTTCCGAGATGTTTGCGGAAGTATGGACAAAGCAGAGTTGACTTAATTTAAATACGTTGTAATTGAATTACATTGTATTTTATATACACAGTATTTGTATTATATTGTAATTGCATTACATAATTTGAACCTTTCACTTCATTTAATTGCTAATTACGCGAATCATGAGTGTAATCGAAATGCAATGCGATTGAAATACAACATAATGCAAATTATTCTTCCTGTTTTTTCCGTTTCGCATTCACAGACAACTCAATTTTATGTTTATATTCATGAGAATGATTTATTATGCGACAAGATGTTCGAACAATGAGTGTTCATTAAAATTAATTTAAAACATGCTGACAATTGTCATCAGTGAATATGACTGCACAAGTGATTTGTCCCATATGAAGAATGTTCTTGATTTAGGTCTATCCTACTAAATAGTATTACTTTTTTGTGTAGTAATTTTCCCCTATGTCTTTCTACAATTTATATTTCTTTTCCGAAACGAGAGAGAGAGAGAGAGAGAGAGAGAGAGAGAGAGAGAGAGAGAGAGAGAGAACGTAATAATACCATGTGTAATGCCATGAATAATACCATGTACATCATTGCTACTAATCGTTTTCTTCTTCCGTCTCTTATTTTTCTTATATGTATATAATTCATAATTACACTGTACTTTGTAATTGTGTTTCAATTGTAAATTCGACTTACATCGTAATTTAATTGAATAAGAAACCAGAATTACGAATTACATTGTAATTTAATTGAATGAAGCGACTGAATTTCGAATTACGAAATAATTGAATACGATGTAATTGGATTACTTTGTAATTATAATTCGTGAAGTAATTCAATTGTAATTCAACACAACTCTCTCTGGGACAGAATTCGTTATAGTAATGCCGACAGTTTGTCGCGAATATCTCGGAAACTAAGCGAGACCGCCACTATTGTGCTAAGAAAACAGTTTCATGGTGCAACATAGAATGTCCTGTATAAATAAGATAAAATTCTTACAGAGATCCATTTGTTTCGCATTACGTCATCGATCTGCAGTCTTCTTGCTGGATCCGTGCACAACATTCCTTTAATGAGGTCCTGTGCCTCTGTGCTCACGTGAGACCATTCAGGAGATGGGAAGTCGTATTGACCTAACCGAATTCTCTTTTTCATTCCTGGCGAAATTGCTAAACCGTGATTACTATAAAAAGGTGGGAATCCACACAATCTGGAAAAGGAAACAATAATGATTTGTTGAGAATTATTTTCTATAGGCTTGTGTCTGTTTAGTAATATAGTTACTTACAATATATACATAATAACACCAAGTGACCAAATATCACAGCTTTTATCATACTTTTCTGGTCCCAGAACCTCAGGAGCTTAAAAAAACAACAAATCATGTTTAAATAACCTACTAAACACGATAAAGAAGAAACTAACTTCCCATTACAATCCAGTTTGTTGCAATTCAGGTAAGAACGTTTTTTTTTGCATAAAGATTCGCAGTCTAGTGATAAGTACGCTTTAGGATAATAAATGGATAGTGGATCTTTATGCAAAATAATAATTTTCTACTTGAATTCAGGATTTGGTTCTCTATCGATCTATGATATAAAGAATAGGACATTCCATTGAAAAATATCAAGGTGACCTTGAAACGTCCTTCACCACTTCACCCACAAGAAAATAATTAATACTACGTAATGTAGCCCGTCATACCAAACAACTTTTGCAGGAACACTTTTTTGATAACGACAACGTCTTCCGACATATCCTGCTGATCTGATCTGATATTCATGTACCGCATAAAAAAAATCGCATAAAAAAAGACCACACAGAAACAAGTTTGATTGTAATTCCTGAGGGAAGCATCTTTACAATCTTAATAATAGCAAATTAAGAATGTTAGAACCTGTCATTTTGACGGGTAAAACTAATATAACAGTATTTTCAAATTCTTCTAATGTTTTGACTGTTTTAAATTACACCTACTCATTTTTGGTATATATGCATAAAATCCGCTGTCTAATAATAAATATGGAACTTTTATTGTTACTTACCTACATAATATGGTGTATAACACGGAGTTTGTAAGGTATCTTTCGAATGTGTTTCCTTTGCAAACCCAAAGTCTGTGAGTTTCAACGTCCCGGTAATATCTAAGAAAGAAAGTACATTTCGCGTAAATAAATTGATGAGAATATGGAGAAAGATTTTTGCAGAAGCAACATACCTGGCCTGGAATACAGGAGATTTTCTGGTTTAAGATCCCTATGCGCAATGTTCATGTCGTGCAGGTGCTTCACAGCAACACAAATTTCATACATTATTTGTGCAGCTTCTGTGAATCAATTACACCAAATAATTCGAAAGGTGTATAAATATTAAAATACTGTATGACAATTATTTTTCTTACCTCTTTCCGTGAAAGCGCCATCTTGCCTGTCTTGTATCCTCTCAAACAACTCTCCTCCCTCCATGCTGATGATTTTATTTAACATTAGTCTGTGTTAATATCATGGTGAAATTTTAAAACATGTTTACGTAACTAGAAACTTACCATTCCATAACAACTAATAAACATTTATTTCCACTGTACGTGTTCTCATATACATCTTTCACTTGGACTATGTGTCTGCAATTCGATGCTCTCCAATGCAGTTCAACTTCTCTCCTTGCTTTTACACAATCGTACAACACCTGCAAACAAAAATTTCATTAGTGAAATGAATACAGCCCGGAACATAATAGAATACAAATTTCAAACTCGTGCAAATATTCCCACTGCAGATTTGCCGCGTCATACATTAGCGCTATCATTTATACAACGATTTTTACGGAATGTCCATCCTTGAACAAACGAAGTTATGTAGAATAAACATGAGCGGCGATGATTCAATGACTTGCAAATGTCACGGCATTGCATAATTTGTAGATCCAGTATATAAAAAGAATATTCTGTATCCATTATTAAAGAAAATTGCTCGAGCGGTGCAAGTGAATTTCTACATCGCTTGTAAAATTGCTGGTGAATCACACAAAAAACAGCTGACGTATCGATGCCATCAAATCGATGGAGCTTATTGCATTATATTATTGCCTCGCTACTTGATATTCTCCGGTGAAGGTAATAGGATATACGATCGATATGTTCGACCTGTCCACGATACTGAATCGTAGATAGTAATACTGATCTGATTAAGATTAACCCTTCGATGGCGGACCTATTTTACAAACATACAATTGACCAGTACGATCATCCACAACTTTATTTCTCAAATTTTTTAAACATATGGTGGAAGGTACATCTTGTAGACACGTTAATACTTCTGTTGTGTTTAATGTAACTAAGCTATTCATTGAATTTAATCATTGGGAATCGAGTTCTTGAATAACGATTCTGATACTCTGGGTCAAAATAGACTCGTGCACCGTTGTCGGAAAATTAAACAAAGGCATCAACATACAGTGAGTGTGAAAAGTATTCGTACGCCTTTTAAACTTTTTTATAATTGTACCAAACGTCCTGGTTTTTTATAATCAATTAGAAGCATTGGTTTACGAAATGATATGCAAAAAAGATTTTTCAAATAATTATAATTTACAAGGTTGCGTGCAAAAATAAAGACTCGGACAGAATTCAAATATATTATACGTTTGTTATTTTAAAGTGTGATTTCACATTAAATTGATTTAATGTTGAACTTGGCTAAGTGATAGTGTGGCCAGCCAAAATTGTGTCTAGTGTCTAATAACAAAAGATATTCTTCTCCCTATTTGTGGTATATATTACAACGATATAGAATAAATTTATAAGTATATGTTTTCTATGTATTACATTGAGCTTAAGTAATTGGCAAAGCGTGCAGACATTATCTAACACCCCGAAACTACTATTGCCACGCAATAAATCTTTTCAAGTTCTCACATTGTGAAAATAGTTGCATTATTATAGCGCGTTTGTGATATAAGAAATTCTTACGACTAGACTGCGGATCTTTATGCAGATTAAAAATGTTTTGCATTGATTGTGGGAAGCAGAAATAACATAGAAATTGATTTCACTCCTTAACGACTTTGTTATATTAAAAGCAACATTACAACATTATTGAATTTTTAAAATCTTTTACTGTTTTATATTTCGCCCGATCAATTTCTTCATAAATACATAAAGATCCGCTAGATACTGCCGAGGAGAAAAGATAAGTGTGTCCCGCAGTTTATATTTTTAGAGCACCAGGTATATATACGCCTTCTAAAAATATTCAAATACAATTAAAGCCTCGGGAACCGACGGAAAAGAAAGTAGAAACCAGTTCTGCTTCAAATTCGTTTCACACGGAATACCTGAACTGAAGATTTTAATTTCTACGTAATTATCAATCGCGTTTCAAATACAAGGCGCGGGGAAATCGCTTGATAGACTGTTTTTTAGAAATTCAATATCTCTTAATAGTTCTCAGTAAGCCCTAATCGTTAATGATCTCGAATCCGTGTAATTTCCAACAATGGTCTGCTGCCTCCGCTCTCAAATGAAAATACATTAGTCACGCGCTGTGAGCACTCGTCTCGTATTATTCCGTGATAATGAGATTAGCGTTTCGCCGATTGACATATACGCGCTACTAGAACAACCAGACAAATGTGCGCGTGGAATTACGGTTGATAGGATCGGCGATTAAATTGTTACATTTGTCATTTGACGCTGTCGAAATTTATAGGGAAAATCGTATGCGCGCGTCATGTATGATCCGAATGTGACGTAAATGCATATTACATTATTTAGTATTTCCTTTCCTCGTCGCTGCCGTGAATATATTTGCTGCTCTGCTCGTTTTAAGTGGAATATTCCAGTGTCAATTTCCTACTTCCAGGAGCTCTGTTGTATTCTTTGAAAACTCGTCATTTTAGGAATTATGGCGAATGGTACATTTGCACCTTTTCAGTTTTCCTTCGTTTAGAAGTGAATACAAATTCGTGGAAATATTGTAGATACTGTGATCCAACAGAGCACTATAAAACAACGCAAAGTGACACACCGGTTCATCTGGCAAACTGTTACACTGTTAGTAATCAATCATGAATTCATAATAGTGAAACCAGGCTGCATAGGTGTACCGTGACGTCTGCAGATATTGATTTTTTTCTGACTATGTTAGGTGCACGGAAATATGATTCGATAACTTTCTCTTGGACTATGCCTGGGGCCATTCCGCTTGAACCAGCGAGGCCGCTGTACTATTTGTCTAGCGCAGAGCTGTTTAGCGTCTGCCCCTTAGACTTATTGTTAGACTTATTGTTAGACCATATACAGGGTGGTTCACCAGATATTACCACTCTTCTTATTATTATTCGTAACGAAGAGTGTTTATATGTATAAGGTCGAAACCGTTTCGAGAGATGCATACTTTGTGATGTGAGTTTTTTTGTAGGTGGACGCGTAGAAGAGATATGAAGGTCATCAGTATTTTTTTAAATGGGATCGTAGGTTTTTTCCTGCAACAATCGATCAGCTTCATATTCTCTACGAAAAAGTATTAACTTATTAACATCGAAAAACCATTAGTTAAGAAGCTATTTTAATTTTAGCGTTGTCATGAAATGAGTAGATTCAATTCACGCACGCCAAATGTTTCTACTTAATTTTCTTTAACCCTCCGACTGTTTTAGTCGACTTCGAAAACGTGAACATTAAATTCAAATAAATTATAAGGAAATCACACCATCTTTTTATCTGCTGTTTCTTTTTTAAATATATTTTTTTTGTTTAAAGATCCATTAATATTATTTACAGTGTTTAAAGTTTGATTAGCTTATAAACAAGAGTAATCCGGTTTTTTGGTAATGAATGATTAAAAATTAAATTTGCTTTTCAAGAACAGAATGATATACTTTATTTCTTGCGATGTGTTGACTGTTGTTTACGTCGTTATTATACTAAAATGTGTTAGAATTACGAATACGTTTCCTTCTTAGCCTTTTAAGTAGCAAAGGCGAATGTTTTTCGCCTCTATGACGAGTGTTGAACAAAAACTGATTATAAAGGGGGATAAATCGTATTAAAAAGCCAGCGAATCGCTGCTATGTAGCCTGGCAAGGTTGGAGCGAAAAGTTTCCAATTATCTCGTCCATACAACAGATTTATTGTCCTTGTTGTCGGATCTCTTCACGGTCGAGCGAGAGAATTGAAATCGTTTCGTAAACCGACGTGGGCTTGAATCCAATAATTCGATCCGTTTGGTTGAGCGGATTACAATTCACGTAACCCTGGTATTATCGTCTAACAATCCCACGTTTGTCTAAAACAAGCGCGTATACCCCATAATGCTCCCGCTTTCGTTGTTACGTATACGCGAACCCCTCTGTAACAAAGACTAGCCTGCTGAACCTATTACTTTTTTATTTCTCGTACGAGATTTTATTACGTAACCTTATTTCGCTCGTTATCTAACCTAGATAAGAGACTCTAGTGATTAATTATGACGTCACGCAATGAGTATTTCACACACAAGTGCAATTCACTTGGAAGCAATAAACGATGGCGAAGTATCAAATCGCTGGGAACTTAACCGTTAATTGTACCGAGCACGTGCGGCTAATATACGTTGTTTCATCAAAATCACAAGACTGAATTTATTCAAATGTTTGTAGCAATACGTGCTTGAACGAAGAAATTGATTGAACCATTTCTAATAGAAGCAACACTGCAATTTCAATGATCACAAAATTTAAAAAAGATGTGAAACCGGTTAATGTTAACTTTGTGCGATTGAATCGTTTGTTTTTGATATCTAGAGCTGATATAATGCTACCTGAGTAATCGATACCTTCGTGCCGGTGCTTGTACAATGTGTTAGCATTGCGTGAAAAAAGAATAGTGATAAAGTTCGCGATAGTTTGAATATTAATTGCTACGACAGCTGACCGTAGACCCAACTAGGACAATAGTCCTATTCGTTGTGGAATAAATCAATACCGTCGAATGTATCAACGGTGTCAACATCGGCAAACATGAGATCATCATTTCTATATAAATAACGACATATTTTCGTTGAAGTTTATCAGTTTTATTCTCGTCCATTTAGTCAGATACACCCGCGCGCGTCACCACTCCGGACCACGTGTGTATGTATTTAATTTACGTCTCCAAGCATGAGAGAGACATAAAACGTTATTGGATTGACAAGTTGCACGAGCTTCGAAGATTATGCACCGAGCTGATCGATCATGCCAGTCCAGAATGTTACATTGGCGAAATTCAGCCAAGCAAACCGTGACACGTCGCAAAATATTGTCCACGCAACTGCATATACAGAGTTACACAACCGTGTATCTTTTGGTTCGCGCGTGTCATGAACGGTTATACATTTTATTTGCATCGTTGTGCCTTCGGGATGTTACGTAAACAAGCGAAATTTCCGGTCACATAGGGTAACTGTACCGATTACTGCGGTATCATGCTTCGATCGTTCTTTATTTTAGTATTATTCCTAATTTATCATGATATAATAATACGTGTAAGCATTGTGTGGAAGAACGATGTGTTCTGAATAAAACAAAAATTGATTCTATTTAATTTTTGCCATTTCTTCTTATTTTATCTACGTATAATACTCTTTATCTAGAATCGTACCCTGCCTATTTACTTACGTGTATCGAATAGGTACCTAACCTAAAACGTTAGGCTGAAGTTCACTTCGTTTCTCATCGTAGCTCCTCCTTCACCTTAATATACGTAATGCTGAGGGCTTAATTCTTTTTTGTTAAAAAGGCAAGAGAAGTTTCTTTTTATATCTTTACTATATCGAGAAGTAGACATCTAAATAATAATCACGTAAATCATCAATTTACAATCATGTGAACAACAGTCCATTGGTGATCGAGATGTAAGAAAAATGGTCTTATTTTTACCTTTTATGAATAATGTTTTTTCAAATCCTGAGATTGGCAATTTTGTTTACCTCGCCAACGGGAATACATTCTCACTGAATTGTACAAATTTATTCAGGCAGCAAAATAGTTATTTTTACGTATTTTAATCACATTAGGAAAAATACCGCAGTAATATCTACGTACCCTATGTTTTGCTGGCAACAAAGACACAGGCGAATCGGTTTTGTTCAAGTGGAAAATGATTTGTAAATATTTTCTTGGCTAGCACAGTGTTTGCTGGACGATTCGGTAATCAGTCATCGGCCAAATGCTGCGAACCTAAGGCGATTAGAGTGGGGTAAACGACTGACTATAGCAATCGTCTTGTGCCTGTCACTGTCACTAGTACAAAAATCGCGAGCCGTGTGTGCGCCCGTGTGTTCATAATTCGCCTAATTTGAAGAACACACGGGTGCGTTAAGCAAAGCGATAAAATTTAAAATTTCTTTCTTCAATTCATTTAATCTTCCCACTAATGGATAAAGTCCGCAATCTAGTCATTAAAATCCTCTTACGCTCCCGGTAGGAAGAGCGTTGACTTTGCCATGTTTATTTCTTAACACATCACCTACCGGTGATTATTGCATAATTTTGAAAAATCTATGGTACATAGCTAAACTCTTTTTAATGGAACCTTCAATAGCAACAGTAATTTTCATTGTGAACTAACAAGTCACACATCAAAAGAAAATTTCGATGCTTTCTTTTGGTACAACACAATTATTGAAAATTCTGTTAATAGGTTTCCGGTAGGGAAAGTGTTAATTATTTTGATTTTACGGAATTTCTGAGGTTGCCGGGCAGGCATTCAAAGCGTAAACAATGTCCAGCAGATACTTTCGCTACTTCGAGTGGTGTAATGGGCTAATATTGACCCCGGAGTGGATGGTCAGACTTGACAGCACTTCCGTCTAGTTTGAAATTTTGCGCGCGAATTTACCGAAGCCAAGAACAACAAATCACTCGTGAGAGAAGCCGCAAATCTACGGGCTCCGCGCGAATTTTTTCAAGGAGATGCAGTAAAAATAAAAAGGCGCGAGAGCTTGCTGAGCCGATACACCGCATGGTCGGAATCGTCGAACGGGAAATCATCGAGTATAAATAGAGGATGACTCGCGGTCTGGTCTCGCTTGGACATCGTTAGTCGATGATCGTACTTCGCCGCGTTAAACGGCTATCGATCCACACACCATGAGGGATCAATGATCCCCGAAAACGTGAATCGTAAATGCATAGCTTCGCACGCCGGATGTCAGGAGAACCTCAATGATATTACCTCGAGTATCCAAAAATAGCCAAGGTCGAGCGTGTCATGTTACACAAAAGAACACACACACACAAATACATTTCCTTTCGGCTTTTTGGTATCTCGATAAGAGCTTTCAAAAAAAAGCCCTCGTAAAATTTTTGCCGTTCTGTTTATCGGAGGCAAGAAACACGCTTCCGAACACAGAAATGTCCAACGATTTCCGGAACACACGTTTCGTGCTTGGGTCTTTGTAGCCATGCGGTTCGAACATTGCCTCACCGATCGTGCGTAAAATTTTAATTAATCTTTACGAGGTTGCAACACGATAGAAAACAAGATGGTAATCCCAGCGTTTACGGGCACGAAGTACGTCAGTGTTTGCAGACTACTTTGACAGTCGCCTGTAGCTGAAAACAAGTGCAAAGCCGCTAAAATTCATCATCGCTTCGGTACCATACAGTAACTGTTACCGAGCTACAAACTGTATTCGTGTATTAATAGATAATATCGTAGACAATGATATAAACTGTGCTATTGTAAACGATCTAGTAGATGAAGCTGCCCGGAGGAGGTTAGGTAGGGCCCTGTATGAATTACATATATGTATATCCATCCAGCACTGTATTAATGTATTATTGTGTAAACAATCTCGTTGACGATTGTGTTCTGAATATAATGGAAAAAGTTCCTTAGAGGAGAGTAGGTAGAGCTAGCTCCCAAGTTTCCTTATTCCTAAGCTGTTTAGAATTAGACTGAACTATGGACTGGCAATAACCTTAACATTTTTCTAAGGTATTTACAGACTATGTAAATCAGTACAAATATAAGTGCATGCGACGATAAGCTGTTCCGCATTTTTTAAAAATTCGCACGGCAGTATGTACCTATCAAGCTCTCATGAATTACCCTACCGACTTTTCCGCATTTTCAAGATATTGGCATTGGCAGCGGACTGGCAAACTCATTAGCAGGAACGCAGAAACAAAAGGCGGTTTTTAGATTCCGTTGATTATACACTCACCTTGAGCGCATACTTTTCCCTAGTGTTCTTGTCATAACATTGAACGACTTTCCCGTTGATCCCAAGCCCGAGCACGTGATTGCTGATCTCGTAGTCGTCGGTGATCGGCGTGACTTTCGGTACCCTGGCGTCGCATTTTGTCAGCGTGTGTTCCATGGTTTTCCGTTTAATCTCAAGGATCGGTGCCGGTGCCTCCTTTGGTTTGTTCGCCGCCGGAGGCTGGATCTCGGTTTCCGCTGCCCGTTTCCGCTTTCCCTTTTTGTTCACCTCGGTCCCCTCGCCGGCCGACCTCTTGCACTTTCTAAAATGGTAATTCCACCGTTAATCATCCTCGCTGACTACTGCCCCCCCCCCTCGTTCCGTTCTCGTCGATCACCCGGAGGATTTTTGTTTTCTTGTGATAGGTACGAACAGCAGAAATATATCGAGCAAACTGAGCCACTTCATGGAAAATCCGAAAGGTTACACACGTCGGAGACTCGACTGGCGTCGGTAGATAAGAAGGAGAACCTTAGAACGATAGTATACACCGTGTCGACAGTTCTGAACACGGTACACAAGTGACACACGGTACACATACAGGTAAAAACGAAATCAACGGCGAACGAAATTATCGCTCGTATACGGGAAGAACGTCGTTCACCTTATCTTTGAAGTTACTGGAACGCGCGAGTTACTCGCAGCGTTTACGCGAATCTACTTTCTTAACGTTGTATCGGCCATCGAATGTCCATTTTTTTGTAATCTTTCTCCGGTGTAATAATAAAGTTTGTCATCGATGCTATTATCGAAACGACCGTCTGCTTTCCAATCGAATCTGACGTCATTGTAAATTCAATGAATAAGCCTGAATGAAGGTAAACTTGTTGTTGTGTACACAATTTTCTAAATGTACAAAACTGATAACGATTGCGTAACGCTACACTATCTGAACATCGTTGTAAGGTAACCGTTTCGGTAGTCAGCCGCCTAAAAGTGATTATGTATTTTACATTACTTTAGAGAAATAACAAAAGTATGTCTGTCTAAATGTTTTATCATTTTTTTCATGATATACACCCGAAGGAATAAATTTGTTGTAATTGCCACAATTCGCCATTCTGACAGGTCCCGCAAACCTAATGTTAAGCGTTGTTATTATTAATACAACATTGTCTATGTTTTTAAAAAGCGAAGTGAAGAATAGGGTGACCGCTATGCTCATTCGAATGTATAATAATTTGTTAGTAGATATTTATTTTTATGCAATTTATTTTCAGAAAGACTGACTACTGACCCTAAACTTAATTTTTCTGTTCCATCAATTTATCGGAAATTCTGATTGTAATTTTTCATATTTATAAAATGCTTCAGTTTGACAATATAAAGTAGTGTGATCGTATGTACATACATGTATGGTCATGTTCTTGTACGTTACACAACCACTTGCAATCGATTGCAGTAAAACCGGAGCAACATAGTTCAACGCACGCGATTGGCGCATTTTGAAATTGTCAATCAATAGAAATTGCCAATCGGGTCGCTCGCCAGTGGGTGTGTATAAATGATTTGAAAAGGCGTTAGACACGATCGATCGGAAAATTAAAAAAAAATTAGAGAATGCGGCAAATTAATTGTTAACATTTTGACGCGAATTGTGTTCGATACATCGAAGTAGGTGCATCTGTTATGATCAGTAAAAGTGCACGAATGAAGGGGGGCTTATCGTTACGCGCGGGCTCGAAATACAACTCGAATCCTTAATTATCGGTGTTTTATTTTTTATCGTTATCGTAACAATGCCGCGGGAGACGGATGCGAGAAAAATAAAAATAAATGTGACAGAGACCTCCAGAATGTCCACTTGCGCGCCGATTTCGGCATTTGCGTAGCTTTTTAAGGTTTGCGAAAGTGTCTCTAATCGGATCCCGTTGACGGGAGGAGAAAAAGCATCGCCTTCCGGGAAATGCCGAGAGACTCCAAAGAATTCTCGGAGGCGGGAGAACACAGCCAGCTCCGCGTCCTCGAATAAATTAAGAAAACGTTTTTTTTCCTAATCAGAACTGAAAATCACGGAGGAAGGCCAGCTGAAAACTGAAGATAAAACACAAACTAGTGTAACTCATTCGTTTGTTTGTTTTTTTGCAATGAAAGGATGGATTTTTGTGTTCGACGAAAAAAAAGGAAGCGTGCAACGAAAAAGCGAATCTTTGAATAAAAATGTGAAGCGGGTTTACGAATGAACACATCTCCCAACGCATCCATGAGATGAATCGCATTTTTGTTACGCAAGCTTGTACACTGCCATAGACGCTACAATCGCGAACATAAATAAAAAAATGTAGGAAACAAAACACAAAGGGATTCGTGACGGGTGATCTAATTTGCACAGACTCGCACACACCGCCAAATTCGCCATCTATACTGTACGTGGATTTGAACGACTTCACTCATCGAGTCGACGATTTCATTACAAATAGCGATTGCATATGATACCTATGCAAATAAAATAGTGCAGCAGACACACGCACGCACGCACACTGAAACTGCCCAAGAAAGGGGAGAAACATGGAATAATAATTTCTAGCATGATCAAGTGTGAGCTGTGGTTTTCGATGGTGGTTCAACATACCTGGTGACGTTTGCTTCTTCAAAACCGATTTCCCGCCACGAAATGATAACGCATAATTTTTATGTAAACACCACTGTTACAACATTACGCTTTACACTATCACCGGGACACTGAATAATTCTTTTTCTACGACTATCACGATGTAACACTGGCTCACAATACGTAGGTGTATGCGAAGGTGTTAGAATGAATGTTCAAGAGACGTTCGTCGGATAATTCGGTTTTTGTTTGTGCTGCTACGAAGAGAATAAAGGTAGATAATGCTCCCGGGAGGTGTGTCACTCAACTTGGAAACGGCCGAACAAGAATACCTGTCTACCTGTCCGTGGAACAGCCGGTTTTACACAAGTATTAAAATATTCGGTGGCGCTGTGTCGGGAGAAATAGATTTTCTCGCCGAGAGGAGCAAAACGTTAGCGTGACTTAACGTGTCTTGATCTTTCCCATGCCCATACTTTCCGTGCATTCGACCGACCACAACTGAACCTCGAGTCCACTCATCGACTCGGACTTTCATACGAAAAACCAATTCACAAACACTAGTGGGCAAAACGGCTATGGCGGCAAAGCGCCTCTACAAGCAATCTTAGGATGTGACTCACTGCACAGGGACGACCCTATTCAGCCAGCTTCTGGGTTCCTTCGTGACCCCTTCCTATTCCACTTTCCGCATCGATTTCAAGTACTCGATGCAAAAGTAGCGCAGGGTTATTGTTCCAGTAGACCTAACATTACTGGTCAGATCATCTGTTTCATAGATTTTATTCTACAATTATTAACCCTCCTGTCCACGAACTGGTCGTTCATGTACGGAACGAAATTTCACTCTTGAATTTCTTTCTCTTCAATATTTATTTTTTCCCATAAATACTTTAAACATTTGACGTTCCAACGACTATACATTAAAATAGGGGCTACAATACGTATTCCAGAATATTTTTAGATTTTTCTAAAGCCCAGAACAGTAAAATAAGCTCTGAATAAATTAAATTTTGTCATTTTTATATAGAAACATTAACTTTTAGTACTTGGTAGGTTTATTGTAAAGACCAGAAGTCAGCCGTTGTTATTAATTATTAATAGACGTTTTATAAATAGACTAACCATTGTTCTCATTCAAATGTGTAGGAGTTTGTTAATATAGATATATATCTCTTACTTTTATGCAGTTTATTCTCGGAAAGACTGACAAGCATTAGTTAGGGGCAGAAATAAAGCATTTACCCTATGTCAATATTTGTCTTTCAGGGTTGACTCGTCATTAAATAAAATAATTGCAATATAACTTTAGCATGGCGCACGTAACATCCTCCTATATAATTGTCTTTTATAGTACTTTTAGTTAGTTCTTTATTATCCAATGATCATCGGAGAAAATCGGAAACGATTTTATGAACTAATCATTATTTATTTATTTTTTCCTTAGTTTCAGTTTATGCGTTATTTCAACATTTCAAGTTATACCACAATTAACATGTACGTATATACAGAACTCGACGATATAATAAAACTGAAGGTGCAACAAACTTCAGGTCTCTTGCATTTTGTTCAACTTACATAATTACAAAACTACTATATATTTCATATAAATATTCCTCTCTCTCTCTTTTTCAAACAGGCACAGGTCTTATATTTACATACAGTTCTCTTTCCTAAACAGGTCGAATCTGTCCTAATTGTATTGTCTGGTAAGTATTTCACACACGAGAATTATTGTATCACATTCAATTTACCAACTTTCGAATAGGTAATTTTCGTCGTCTGTTGTGTGGAACATTGTATACCGTAATGTTTAGTAAAGGTCTCTCTGTTGTGAAGTATAAATGTAGTAAAGTAAATATCACGACCAAGATACAAGAAAATTAACGTTGAAATAATGCACAGCGGTGCCTTTTTTTTTTTAAAGATAACAATTGCCTCTTTCTCATAACTGAAAATACAATTGTTACATGCTACATGTATTCTCTATGAATTAAATCGGAATTTAGTTAATAAGTATAATTTACAATGGGTATCTGTAAAAAAAATGTATTGTTGTTTAATCTTTGGATTATCGAATTAAAACGCATGCTTAAATTTAACTAGATATAGAACATTGCTAGAAGTATAGTACAAGTTCATGAATTATCAAGATATCGATGGAAATATCATAACTAGCTGAACAGTTTCTATGAACATTAACAATTCTGAATAGCTTAACAATATTTAACGACTCTGCTCAACGTACCTTGAAAAAATATCAATGCTCTAAACATTATTAATAACATTAAATACATAAGATTATTGTTTTCTTATCCTGCAGATACTAATCCTATTCTTCACTGCTTCGTAATTCAAGTACATACAAATAATATATGTAATTATAGTTATCTTCATTGAATATTATTCAATATTAAATGTATACAGTTGTTAACAATACGATACAAAATGTACATTCATTGAAGTAAACGCATATACAATAATTATTTGTTTGTTTCATAAGTATTCCTGGTTCCATAAAAAATATACTTTTATTGTCCTTCTCTCTCGAAGGAAGTAAATAATACTTGATTGCGTAATAAATATAATCCGTGTAGTATCACGATTCAGTTGATGGCGTTGGACCATAATCTTGTTTTCATTTGCTAAAATAAGGCTATTTTCTGCATTCAAATTTGCATGAATTTTGTTTTATTATTGCACATTTTATGTTTTTTTTTTAATGAAACGCATAACACAATGCATTTCACTTCTCTCTTAATACATAACAAAAACAGTCTAGAAGTATATCCAGCGTTATGATCATGTTTTAACAAAAATAAGTAAAACGCGTGCATATTTCATTTCACTTTTAACAAAATCGAAGAAATATGCGATTCCTTTGTACTAATACTTATATACTTGTTATCTTTTTCTCTTTCTTCGAAATAACGATTCTAATTTTTACATAATGTAATAAAAAATAAAGTATATTTTGCTATTTCTCTTGTCGGACGGAAATGTAGCGTTCAGTATTCACGAAGAAATCATATTACTAACGTTTTGATTCTTTCGAAAAATTCCAATCTATTTACAAACAATTTGATTTCTTTTTTATTGATCGATTTGTTTGATAACCTCGAAAATTGGCAAAGGAAAAGACTCTTTTTAATAATTTTACGTTTCGCGTAAGAAACTTCAATTAATATAGACCAAAATACTAATTCAGTTAAGGGCTACTCTTTTACTATTAATAAATTGCAAGTACAATCATATTGCCCCATCTATTCGTTTTAAACTATATGCCAATACAAAACTTTCCCGATATATGTATATTTTATCACGATTTCGTATCATGTTTTGTTTTCATATTACCGTGCTACGCGTAATCGTTACTTTTTACTCCTATTATTTATAATACTGCTACAATTTAAGTGAAGTATAAATCTATAGCAGGGGTAATGATATTAAGTCGCTTTGAATGAAAGGTCTTTGTGCGGCGTGGAAAGTTTTGTACATCAGGCAGTGAATTTACAATAAATAAAAAACAGAAGAGAAAATGTTCAAACATTAGAACATCGTAAACTAGACGTTATATCTGATTAACAAATTAAAATACTACCCTGAGTTTCGACACCTTTCTCTGAAGTGAGGCATGCAGTCCTTTTCACAAAAAAAATAAACATCAACGTCGCTTGGTGTCTAATTTCTCTTCCTCTGTTCCTCAGCGTATAAAAATATTTAAGGCATTCAGCACTAACGTATATATCACTTTGTTAGGTCACGACTTACATTGCACAGATAGTAATTGTCACCCCATGTGACTCTCCGGTTCAGTTTTGTAATCGTGCATCGTAAGAATATAAGGCACTACACTAGCTACGCTTACTCTACCGATTAGACCGGCGAAGAACAAGTCCTCCAAAACCCTAGGGTTTATCGAGCGGAGTGGTGCAAGCCTTAGAAGAAGACGAGGTAACCGATCAGATCCCACGCGTTGTTGCAATTCCGTCCAGGCAGCTTCTTGTAAAACTTCGACCTTCTTGCGCCAAACACCGGCTAAGATATTATCTGGAAAAGTAAACAGTTATTTCTTCATATAGTACTACCCTGTATCTTCCAAAAAGTTACTTCCAATGACTTCAGGTATCACAATTAGAGATAGGATCAACGATATTACAAGCAGGTCCGAATCTAGCTGGATAGGAAAGCAATACTTTCAAGTAGACCCGTGAAACGAAACTTAATTATTGAAATTGACTTGAATTCATAAGTACATATTGAACTTGATCCCATCTCTAATAACAATTCTTTTTCAAGGAAGCACATTTTTGGAATAAAGGGTATCCCCCCGAATCAGTCAACCATCATCTTTTTTTTCACTTACCAGCACTAAATAGAGTTAACGCCTTAAGGTATGCATATTCAACAGAATCCACTTGTAATTTATGAAGCGAGCTAACACATTCTTGCAGTCTGCATATATGTTCGGTAACGGACTTCACTTTGCTAGCGGTGATCTTTTCCTGCGTAATGCTAGCTTGTAAATGATTGATTATTGATGTTAGAATACTAGGAAGCGACAGAGTGTACGCGCATTGTGCAAGGCCTAACGTGAAGAGCTGCCCCCAGGAACTGCGTACCAACGTTGTTTGAACTTCAGATCTACAAATGCACACCATCGTTTAATTTAACATTCACATCTAGCAGTTTCGCTTGGAACATGCGTGCTGTCCGATTACTCACGGTAATGCTTGAAATGCAGGAATTCCTCTTGCCCAATGAACAGACAAGAAAAGTAATCTCGCCGCACTCTCGCAAATATAATGTATTGATAAATATGCAGGCGCTGGACTAGGTGCTCTTAACTCGAAAAGCGTATGCCTCTCGGATATTAATTGTCCTGTCCATTCCTCTTCGGGTTCACTCGAACCGTTAACACTCTGAAAAATCATAGATTCGTGCAACAACGTGTAAAATAGCAATGCGTTTTACGTAGAAGAATGAAACGTACGTCTCCGATGAGTTTCGCCATGCTATCCAAAGCGTGCGAGATAAGTAAACGTTCTCTCGCTAACGTTAAAGCATCGCTAAGATCGCTATCGCTACTTTGGTCTTCCATACTAGGACTTTCCGGTTGTTCCCAGGTTGAAGGTGCTTCGGATACTGGTTGCTGTGGCTCTGGTTTAACTCTGGGACTTCGATTTCCTACTTTTGTTCCCGCGGATTCCCCCAATACTGGTTTTCTCTCGTGTTGAACGGCTGTAAAGAATTTATCTTAAAAATTCATTTTCTCTTCTCTTTATTTTATCGATTACTGACAGAGATTCCTGAGAAACATGAAAGACTCACAGTCACTTCTCATGCCCATGGCGAGGCATTTCTGCAGTCTACAATACTGACACCGATTTCTATGGTGCTTGGTAACTTCGCAACTCTTGTTACCTCTGCATTGATAACCCAACTGCTTTCGAATACTACGTTTAAAGAAACCCTTGCAGCCTTCGCAGCTTATTGCTCCGTAATGCCTTCCACTAGCTCTATCACCACAGACTACGCATAATTCTAGTGACAATCCCAGGCCTAATGAACCACGGACGTCTCTTGCTAGTTTTACCTGACAAAGTAAGAAATACAAGATTAAGAAATGCAAGAAAAGTGAATGAGAATAGATAAGCGAAGGTTTTACCTCGACATCAACATTATTTAAATGCTCAATTCCAGAGTGTAGATGAACCATTCCTGCATGAGGTACTAAACTACGAAAATCTCTCCCGATTTTGTGATCCACCTTCTCGTCATGCACGTTGTCCACGTGATTGTTCTGATCCCTCTCCACATCTCTCTAAAAAATACAATAAATAATTTAGAGAAATTAATCGTTAAAAAATTCTATTTCTAATTAAACAAAATATTTAAAACGTACCATAGCGGGATGGTGGGCTAAATTATGAAAATTCCTCCCAATATTTTGATCTATCTTATCGTCGTGAAGATTCTCGACGCGATCTTTTTGATCAACATCCATCTCCCGCTGCAATGAAATGAAATAAAAAGTTAAAATATTCCATTCATTGTTTTTATAAAAGCATTTCTGTATTTCTAGAAATAAAAGACATTGAAACAGGAAAACACCTCCGCATCAGCGTCAGCCGCATGATCCACGCCACGATGATGGGACAAGTTACGAAAATCCATTCCTAGTTTTCGCTCTGCCTCGTTCTCATTTAAATTATCGTGATCGCGCTGTTCCCTACGATCCCTGTCCATGTCTATCTGTAAAAATGAACAAATTGTCATGCCCTGACGAGAGTCTTGAAATTACTCACGTCTCGAAAAAAAAAAATATTTCTACGCTGATGTCACGGTTCCACGCGTTACGTACTACCTAAACATTCAGTGTCCTCCTGCCAGCTAATGACGCAAAGACACGGACAAGTATGCCGTTAAAACTCCGTAAGTAATACTCGAAGAAAAATCAACGAGGAAAATTTATCTCTAAAATATTCTTCTACGTATATGGTATTATCGAAAATTATCCCGCAAGCGTAATACACTAAATATTTATTAATCCCTAACGCCGAGTCAGTCTGGTGACGAAATTTCCAACCGGAATGTATTAAACACATGAACGCTAATCATTTTTTTCGTTTTTAAATTAAAATAAAATTTTATCCCATACATTACAGTAAATGTAGACATACAATGAGTCGGAAACTATTCTGGTTTTTAGGAGATAAATAGATTAAACAATAATTCCCTCGGATCGGTCGTGGTGTAGGATTTTTTCCGAGAGGGTTACCTA
The DNA here is from genome assembly GCA_028455605.1 of Lasioglossum malachurum. Lineage (NCBI taxonomy): Eukaryota > Metazoa > Arthropoda > Insecta > Hymenoptera > Halictidae > Lasioglossum > Lasioglossum malachurum. The sequence goes on along the minus strand of CM052314.1, from coordinate 13,468,765 downwards.
ACATTCGGATAGCGGAGCATCGCGTTATAATCGGTTAAGTCGTGATCGTGTATAGTCAGCGTCTAGGCAAACAGAGTGTATCGTTTAAAGGCCTAAGCATCGGGGGCCGGTGTAAAAATGAAAACTGGAGCATTTGCCGGGCGCCCCTACCCGCCGTAACCCTTTCCCCCCTACCATTTTAAGAAGTGAAAGAGATGGACCCCGGTCGTTCGATTCGTAGGTTGCTACGTGGTTAGGCGCATGCCGATACCACAGCCATGCTACTCTGTGGTGGCTGTCATAGAGCGAATGGTCCATTTCCATACACTCGTGATCCGACTTCGTCACCGCTCTGTCGCAGTGCAGTAACACGAGAAAACGGTGCCTGTACCGTTGCACCGAAATAGTTCGCATTCTTAGACCTCGCGCTCGTTACATCGTATTACAGGGAACGTTCTCTTTCACCCTTTCTAATCACGACGATAAACTTTCAACTTGAGAAGCATGTCCGCTTTCGAATAGACAGAGCGGTGCATGTATATACAATATGTATGTATACACACGAATTTGTTCTTATTCGACTTCCGACTTCCCTTCTATGTTCACAAAACGTTCGTACGAATATTCCCGGCGTTATCTCCTATCTTCGTAGCATGATCGATACTGCCCAGACGTATCTGATCCACGCGGAAGTGTCACGCTTGAGATTCAACATCATTTTTTTTTTTGCTCGCTCGCAAGAATCTCACGACTGTAACTTAACACCTGTTCTTTCCACGGTCCTCCTTTTTTTCAAACTCGAGCCATTGACCCGTTTAGACACGTGTCACCGTTAAATATTACCGTATCTCGTCGTGCCAGGGATGATTCCCGTGGAATTTCGTGCGCCGTAAAAAGAATTCCTGAACGAGAAATTCAAAATACGGTTACATTAACGAGAAAGGTCAACCCGAGTCCGACGCGTTTAAGACCGGGATTTTCCGACGAATTCGTCAGCCAGCCGATCCTCGGCCGCGTCGTTCAACATGTTCGAACGAACGGTTTCCTTTGCGTCGACCTTAGGAAAAGCACGCGACGAGTCTCTTTACGTTAAAGTTCGAGGACGGATACGCACAATACACTACCTGTTGGGTCGACCTGTATCACCGCATTTACGTGTGTCGGCGGTGGCGCTCTCACAGGTCACGCACAGTTCTGAAAATATAACGTAGCCAGCCACGCGGTAATACGCGCGGAAATCTATCTATTCGCGATCACAAGGAAACGAATGTGTCCGTTTTTCTTCCTGAATCGAAAACTAACGGGCCTAATCGACGAGGAGTAGAACGGTTCTGCGACGAACGAGATCTTTTCACTAAGGCCGTTCCGAAGCACGGTCGTACACGAAAACACCACGTCGGAGTTTAAAGGCAACCTTGCGCAGGTGAACGCAGCCAGACCGTTCGCAGTACTGGCAGGTTGGCAGGTCACTCTCTTGTGTACCGCCAAGACACACCAGCCAGGTGCATTCTCGCCCCGCTTGCCTGCTTTTCTACCTGAGCGAGAGCATTCGCCGTGGAAGACCGCATAGTGTGGCCTCTCGACGAACGTTACAGGTTATGTCACGTAATACACGCCCGCTGATGACTTATCGGTTGAGACTCGAGGTCGCCGCGTCGATCGAGAATAGGTCAAACACGAACTGTTCATTGCAAAAATGTAGATACGCGCTTTTAGGCGCACCTCGCATAACGACGTCACGCTCGCTCAAATCCTTTTGCCTCGACGCGCTTGTTAGCGATTCTAGCAACAGGTAAAATTCGGAACGCTACCCGTGGCATCGGTCGCTAATGCTGTGTGCTTGGTCAAATTCAATAAACCAGGACGATTTTCTTCCATCATTAGAATTTCTTTGTCTCCAATAACGTTTTAGGGAGAAAAAGAAAATTTATACTGCTAGATCTTGGAACACTACTCGCGACATCAGGCGTTTTAGAAATTAAAATTAAATCAACCCCGATAATTTTCTTCGATGATTAGAATTCCAGTGTTTCTAATAACCTTTTAGGAAAAAAATAAAATTGGTGTCTACAATAGACTCCTGTATAGCGTAACTCAAAAACTATTTTAAATGACTGTATTTCTGTATTTTGTGTGACAATAAATACACAATAAATATACAAGAAATATTAATACTGTTAACAAAAAAACAGAATTTTATTTCGACTTAACATCAGCATTAAATAACAACGAGTTAGGAGAGTTCTTCACCGTTAGTGCCGAAAGTATTATTCATATTATTATAAGTTTACCGTTAGTATAAAATATTTTATGCAACTGAAAATATTTTTATAAATTGAACGATGATTTTTGAGGCTTCGTTTTTTCATATTTATCGGAGATGATTGCTTATTTTCGTTGGCTGAAATGACTGGTTTTTAAAAATACTACGTAGCCGTATAACCTTTCGAGTGGTCATTCCGAGTCACCTACAGACTTCTTGGAACGGCTCAAGTGAAGAAGAATAGTGACTTGAGAGTAATTATTTCTATACGACCGGACTTCACAGGTAAAGGTCGCTTGTGGGTCCGAAGGTTACCTCCTACCTAGGTACTCGATCACCGCATCGACACAGATTTAACGTTGTAATCCTACTTGCCTCGTTAAACTGCATTACTAATTGTGCATCGTTCAATTCTTTTATTTCTCTGCGCTTATTGTGCTTTATTTTATACGTCTTAGTTTTCAACAAGTTTTAATGACGTCACCGCTTTTGTTTGTAAAGATAAGGAATAACGATTCTTGCGTACATTACAAAATATTCTTTGTTTTACGTGACCATAAGACCCGAACACTCTCAAAGACATTCGATAGTAAATTCGAATTATATCAAACAAAACATCCGTGGTAAATAAAAGATTTACCTGTAAAGAAACGAAATACATAGAAGTCTCCAAGAAAGTGACTTGATTATCGACGGAAAGTAAATAATGTTGCACAATGGTAATGTCAAAATAACATGACCGCAAAATCGCCATTAATAAAATCGGATTGATCATTTACCGATAATTCCTAAACTTGGAATGTACGAGCAATTAGTGTCTTGTAACATAATAAGACGTGTATATACAAATTGATACTATTTATTACGTGGGCGAGCCATCGTTCGAGACTTGGTGTATCGTTATCAGTGGAAGGGTTACGAGAACACTAAACAAAGGTAAACCAATAGGCAAACTCACCTTTACAATTAATAACGATGTCTGGTCCGACTCCGCGTCATTTGGACAGTTCATACCAAACAACTATTTAGGCTTCGTCAACTATCCGTGGGTTAGAGTTCATAACCTCTTCTAACCTTTACCTTTTCTCTACCTCTTCCCCCCGTATCTAACCCTACCGCTCACCTTTATACCCACCCGACATTGCATCTACTGGCATCGATTTGCAGCTGTATAAAGATCGGCGATTTCGAATCTCTACTGTAGAATTTGTATGTCACGCCAGGTTCTCGACAAGCTCGAGAACTGACTGCCGGAAGTGCCGCCATGATGAAAGGGGAAGTTGTGTTTGTGTGGCCATCGCTTGATTTCAAATCTCATTCGAATCGAAAAGATCGAATCGCAAGTTTATGATTAGACTGCATTTTAGGACTTTGGTACACTAATAGCACACGAGTTCGTGATAGTGCGTGCGAAATTTCAATCCCGGTTTCCTGATAGAAGCATTTCCTCATCTGTAGGATCGTCAACCAGCAATTCTGGGGTCAGGTCTTGCCCAACCCCCCGCGAACCCGTCGAATAAAAATTTTACCCCAATTGGGTAATTACCCCATGGGGGTAATTGAGTAAGCTACTTTAGGAGGTAGACTCATTCCAGGATTGCAAGGCTGCGGGATGCGCTTTTTTATTTCGCGATACATAATACAAAGATGGGGTTTTTCAGTAGTCAAAAGCGCTAGATAAAAGATAAATCTAGGTCGTGATCGCCCTCAAGAGTATTTTTACGTTTACGAGGCGTAATTTGCATTAGGGTGCGGTTAGAGTGGACCGGCGAACATTTATGATAGCGACGCGGTGAGCAGCGCGGCGAAAACAGACCAATGTAAATAAATGCAACTGTATACGTATATAGTGGAGCGGTGATAAGAGCTGTGAGCACGGCATAGCTGTCGCAGCTTTATGAAAATAGCTACATGAGCAGCTGTGTATGCTTCTGAAATTATGCCTCGTAAACGTAAAAATAGGACTTTTGAAAAACCCCATTTTTGCTTTGACCTAACCCAGACCAGTTTATTGCGTTATAATAGCAAATGTCCGAAAACAATGTATTGCAAAAGAGTCTTTATTGCGCACATAATTTCTTGTGTAATGCATGGAATACACTAAGTCATTGTACAAGAATTAATAAAGCATATTATATTGCCAATATTTATACATTTTTAGCATATTTTGTGTCACTATTGAAATATACATTTACTTATTGTTATTATTATATCACTATTGTATCTTTACAGGTGTGTAGTAATGTTCGCAGACAGCCCTGTCTTTTTCCTGTTATTTATTTATAAATTTTCGTGTGCTTGAACGAAGCCTTAAATTATATCATAAGTCGAGACGTGTATGGTAATGTATCACTTAAACTAATTGAGAAAATATGTCAACATTCCTCCAACATGTTCAAGTACAATTAGATTTTAGTGGTAGCTAACAAAACATAACGCTTCTAAGGTTGATATCATTTTTGAATGTTTATTCGTTACCATTCTCACGAAGCTATAATTTATTTACAATGAGAAACAATAAATGTGATTAACGAAAAGTAGTCCAGCTCCGAGTTACTTTCTGCTATTGGTTTTTTAAGTCTTGTAGAATTGTCTTGCTGGTACAATCGTAAATTGTATCCGTTATTAATCATAATGCCAGGTACTTTTGTTTTCTTAATTTACTTCTATGAAAATGAGAGGAAGGTGCGCTTGTAACGTGTCCAAATTCAGGATGAAAGTGGAAAATAACAGTTTTCAAAAATTGTCTAAGTATCAAGTAGCAAAAGATGCTACTAGCAACATTAAGTGAATATTTATTCATCCTACTTAGAAATAAGTATGGATGAACGGAAAATCGATAGTACCGAGAAGTATAATTAATAAAATCGTTTGAAATCTAATAATATTATCACATACCAACACATGTTACATATTGTGTAGTAATACACATTGAACACTTTCTTTAATGTTTCGGTGTCTAGACAATAGGGCAATACCAGATTTCATTGTAAAAGTTCTTTTACATCAGCCAATATCGCTCTGAATAACGAAAAAAATGTTCTCTTGTCGTAAATTCCACCGTATCCATTAAAAACTTTTAACTCTCTCTATTTACTCTATTACTTCGTAGCAAGTAAATCTATTGCAATTTCCTTTGCATAAATCACATACCGGTAGTGAACATATGGAAACTATTGGACTTCCCACTGCCTTGTATGTACAATGTATAGTTTGCTGAGTATAACTGGCTACTACTTGTACAATATTTTTACAATCGTATTTGCAATGTTTAAAATTGATTTCATTGACAAGACGTGTATTGCAGTGAACAAATCCTGACAAATCGTAAAATTTCTAAAGGTAAACCAGTTTTTTTACCCATTAAACACGGTTTCGCTAGATATGTTAAACGGCCTCATTGTTCGAGTTTATTATTTTTAAAGAATAATAATCACTACCGTCAATAACAAAATTGTATTAATCTTATAGTATAACATATAAAATATGAATGACGCGTATGCCAAAGGCCCAAAACACCTTGATAATTTCACACAGAAGTGTCGATTGTGATTGTTCTGTCAATTATTTCAGCAGGTACTGCAGGTTGATCACAAAGATTCTGCGTATTCGGTTGAAGGCGGATATAAGTAATAGGTGATCTAAAATCCTTTCTAGAGGTCTCTTGAAAATATTTAGCACGCAGTGTATATCCTGAAAAAGAAATTCGTTTTCACTAAAGGTGCGCAAAGATCCTAAAATGTCGGGTACTCGATGGTTAAAATGAGTCGAGAGTTCCCAAAAATTTCTAGATTCCTAAAAATTTTCAGTAGTCTCGAATATATCGGGATTCCCAAGAATTTTTAGGATTCTCGAATATATATTGGAATTCCCTAGAATTTTCGGGATTCTGGTTCGATAAATCAGTAATATCCTCGTGAATCTGTAAAATTCTCGGAAATAATCCTGATACATTCGCAAACTTAAATATCGCTGTTTTTACCTAAAAGTAATGATGAAGTTCCATTGTTTGGAGGCTTACAGTTCCACTGTACCAATTAATTTTAATGCCCGAATACTTCTTGGCTAGCAAACGTTATATAAAGAAAGCCATCCTCATCTTTCTCTCTTTGATACAATTGCGCCATAGTCATACTACCACTGGCCAAACTTCTTCGGTTTACTAATAGAAAAAATGCTTGTGTTGGATGAAGCTGTAACCTACGTCTGTTAGATGCAATCAACAAACAAACAAACAAACAAACATAATTAATCAATAGCAGTTCCTGGTTTTATGTTTTAACAGAAGTTACATTAAGGCATACCTAATAATTCTAATAAGTTCGACTACTGTTAAATAATCTGGCACCAAGAATTTATACTTGTCTAGCACAGGCAATTGTTTTTCGCCATTATATCGTTCAACGATAATGGGTACCTTATTCATATGTCGTTCTCTAATCAATTTTAAGTCGGCCACCCGTTGTGCTAAAATATAAAACAGTACCACACATTAATACAGACGAACCTATGTATAAATATATACATACATGTATGCATATATATACAAATTATGAAAATCTGTAAACAACTGATCCTTCGTATAATCACAATAACAAAAGTAATATACTTAAACTTCTTATATAACTTATTTTCATACAAATGAAAATTATTAACTCGTATGAAACGGTATTATTCTGAATGCATTATCAAATCATATCCATCGACGCGTCAATAAATCAACGGTATACTATGCGATGATAACGTTGCCAAGATATGCTTCGTTTACACTTCGTTTAGCTTTTATCGAATTTCTCGAAATAAATACGTTTAATGAAATAACTTTTCTTACCAAAGGAACGTTGCTCTTTAAACGTTTTCGGCGTTAAACTCATCTTGATTTCACTATTGGCTACTACGACGTATTTCTCACGATATCAGCTGTACGTTTACGAAAGTATCCCTGACCGACTGAGGGGTCAAAATAACGTCAGTGTCAGCTTCCGACTGTTTCAAACTTAGGTTAGAGGTAGACTGACCAAATTGCATCTAAACGGATGCACGCGTAGTCCCCTACTTACCCCTTCCACTATCCTATTCCAACAATGCGCAGACTCCAACGTCCCCCACTAAGACCGTAGACTGGTCGCGCAACTGCTCTGGTCATCAGAGAGGAGGTACACATTTTTGCGTGACTCCCCTCATCTGGTCACAATGGTTAGGGGTTGGGTTAGGCTTTGTGGACATTGATGAAACAGGAAATACAATTCTCGCATCGCCGGGTGCTGCCCTCTTGGAGCTACAGATGTTGCATTCGAATGCTTATGGAAAAAAATAATGCATGCGAATGAAAGGCTATGAATTTTCTTTTTCTTAATTTCTATATTTGTATCTACATATAATTTACTATTTTTATTGTTTTGATGTTCATTTTAACACTTGACAGATTATATATGTTTGCCTCGACGATTCGTAGAGACGAATCTCGCTTGGCAACATTGTGCTTGTGTAGCCAGAAACATTGTAAAATCTACGAGCCTCTCCTCCTCCACTCTGGAAACAAACTTTTTATGCCGCAGTGTTATATAGGTGGCTATTCTACTTATATTAGACAGACGGAGCGAGAAAACTACAAAATTTTCGCGATGTCGGTATTTCAGTGATACGGAAGCACGTATGGTGATTGGTTTATGGTCGGTGTTTTTTTTATTGTCTCAGTGACAGCGAGGCTCTACCCTGGACCATACAGTACACAGAGAGAAATCAGATGAACAAGATGAACAGGACTCGTCCTGCTGGTACTGTCAGAATATTCCATCAATTCTACAATTCACAGAGAAAGTAGCTTCGGTAGAAATGATCGAATAATATTGTCGTTTGCTTAGGTCAGATAATAGAATGAAGATTTTGTTTAACGGGAGGTTGGAGAACTAAAATGTAACGATGACGCAACAATCTAGACAAAGTCATAATCTATGACCTCCCCTTTGCATCGAAACAAGAATACGTGCGGACATCTGTGCGTGCGGCAAGCACAACCGTCCGTGTACGTGAGAGTGCACGCGTGGGTGTCGCAGCAGGCGTTTTCTTGATGAATAGAGAAGTAGTGCTCGCGCCTTGAGTGGTTCGATGAGTCGGTGAGTGGTGAATAATATTTCTGAGTGTGGGAAACGTGCGCCGGGAAATCAGGATCGAGATCGATGTTGTCAAACGGATTCGGGAGAGAAGCGTACTCGCCGCTCATCGGAATCGAATGTGTGCAGCTCGGTTAGATGCACGCACGCTAACATACACGCGCACACACCTACACAGACTCGCACATACACCGCCAGGGAGAAGGGGAGGTAGCAACAAAAACACCTGTACGCGAAATCTATAATCATAGAAGGGAAAACCGTGTAGCAACGAAACGGCAGAGTCGTTCGATGGGGTCCGTAGAAATTATGGAGGGCTCCTCACCACCGGAAGCGTCGTGCTACGTTGCCTAACCGCGAAGATATCCATGCCGAGGATTTCGCCAGTGCCGCGTCGGTTTTCGCAAACGCGAAACATAAGAGAAGAAGAGCAGTACCGTGGATCGGCCTGGCAGTCTGGCCGTTCATCCGTTCGCCTGGTCGTCTACCCCTTCTAAACCGTCCTGACCAAACGTTTAACGGGGGTACAAAAAGAATAAACATAATGGCGTCGCGAGAGAGATAGAAGACTCGGCCGACCGGGACAGAGGGAGAGGAACAGCGGATCCGCGAAGGTGGGAGACCGTGCGAGTGAGAGCGTGAGAGAGAAAGAGAGAGAGTGCCTGTGTGTGTGTGTGAGAGAGAGAGCGAGAGAGAAAGAAGTCAGCCTGCTAGCCAGCCAACCAGTCAGTGTGCCAGAAGCGAGGAACTTCGTCTCGCGCTTTGTTTCTATGATAAAAAAACGAGCAAACCCGTCTCGTTCCTGAATCGTCCACCCATTTTTGCATTTATCCGTGGTCGAGAACAAGAACCGCCGGAAATACTCGGCGCCCGTGTTACCCGATTAAATAAATAGTCGTCCGCTTGTAAACAGTTATCAAGGTGCGGCCACGTTCTTCGTGTTTGCTTCGATTTTCATGGGTGCGGGGTCCACGACCTGATCCAGCGACACGGTGGCTCGATTTTGTACGAGAGCGTGATTCAATTCGAGACGAGTTCGCATATCATTCAGGGTGACAGTGTTTCTTCTGGACGAGCAAACACTGGCTACGCGATTCGACGAGACTAATATTTGCTAATTATTCGTCGATTGGAGACAGCGATATCGAAACCGCGAGTCGAGACAGGATCCGATAATGACCGAGGGTAGCAGACCGGGCGTGTTTCGAGTTTCGCGATTCGGTGGCAAAATGTCCAGAGATTAAACATTTATTTCGAAGATCGTGATATATGTACAAATCTTGAGGGTGTCCGAATGGAGGAACGAGGTGTCGAAACTCGGCCGGCCCGGTGCCAATAACCTCCCGGTTCAGGAGAGGCAGACGGTTTTCGCGCACACACGATGCGTTTGCCCTCGTGCGCGATAGATTACAGAATTAGACGTTCGAAGGCTCGCGCGAAGGTAAAAGGAGCAGCTCGTCGTTTCCATGCGGTAAAGAAGGTGGAGACACTGGCCGATGGTAACGAGGGACGAAGGGTCAAGCAACGGCAAAGGGGATTGATGCGAGCCGGATAAATAATTCCACCCGAGACCGGGACACGTTCAGAGACAGCTGAGCATCGTAGTCGGGAAGTGACGTCACAGTGGAGAGAGAGAAAGACCGGCGGGTTCATATAAAGTTCCTTTTGTTTTTCTCTACCCTGGGCTGTGTGTATATGTGTGTATGTGTGTGGCAGCAGAGCTAACTTGGACGGGCGACGACACGAAAGCATATCGAAAAAACCCACAGCCGGAAAACGGGTCTCTGCCCTGCGTCTCTGTAGTGCTTACTCCTCGGAGAATCGCGTCGTTACATTTTGCAGCTCTTCTCTCTAGTCCGTTTGCATTTACAACCCGGAGCAAAAGAGTAGGCTCGCCGCCCTCTCTTCCGTTTATTCTCGCCGGGAAACATATTTTTAGACGATCGATCATCATCTTCCGAACCGCGGCCGCGTGTCGACGCCGCGCACCGATCGAAGCGGTTTTTGGCCAACCCCGAGACACTATTTTTTCGACAGTTTTTTACATTTCTTCACGGACAGACACGAGACTGAAAGTATTCATTCATTTATTCCAGACGACATGCTGGGTACACACGAACGACTAACGTCAACAAACTGATGTTTTTTATCCGATCGACAATACACTGTAAGATACTAGAAAAACAACGTTGCGGTTTCGTACACGTACGAAGAATATCATACGGACTGATCTCTGTCGAACTGGAGGATCTATCGAACCACTCATTGAGGGAATAGGATAAGGACACGGCGTAGTTACGAAAACGGATACCTGGAGGTGATCTTGAGGATTATCGGTCCATGGGAGGTATTGCGCGTCGCGGTCCAAATCGAAGATAAACTTCGAGCAATATTTGGACTGATTTACCTAGAGGATCTATCTAACCAGACATTCAGTAACTACTATGAGCATAGTCCTGTCCTAGACACGGAAGCAAATATCTAGAGGTCTTGAGAATTGTCGTTCCTTGACTTAGGAAATATCATCGCGCGGTCCACATCGAAGATAAGCTTGAAGAATAATATTCGGACTGATCTAACCGAGGGATCTGTCCGGGAGTGATCGAGCGACTACCACGAGCGCACCCCGGTTCTAAACACGGAACGCGAATATCAAGAGGAAGTCTTGAAGATAGTCCTTAGCCTGGTGGACATTCAAATCGGCTGTCGGAGGGAGACCAATGTGGAGACTCAGGTGTTTGCCGGCACGGTGCACGCCCGGAACGTCCTTGGAACAGCGTGAGCGTGTTGGTCGCGGCGGTCAGGTGTTCGGATGTGCCGTTGGTCGGGTGGTGTACCGTCATCGTCAGCGATGCACCAGCGGCGTGATCACGTAGGCGCATGTGGTTGTGTAGTATGATCGTTCTAGTTCTGGCTCAGCCTGACCGAACATCTGAGCGTCGTTCGCCATCGGCGCTGGTGTCGGTGGACGTGTTGTCGGTGGTATCGGTAAGCGGTAGCGAGATGCCGCTGTCAAGGTCGAACCCGTTTGTGCCGGCGAGCGCGATCTCGACGCAGACGTACATATCGTCGAGCGAGAACAATCATCTGCCGCCGTTGAAGGCGAGCACGTTGTCCCTGAAGCAGTCGGCGAGCGAGTCGTCACCGAGTCATCTGGTCCACGCGGGTCATATGGTCGGCACCCACCTGCCGAGTCTGAGCTCCAGCGCGAACAACAGCCTGCTCAGCCTGACCGGGAACAACTCTGACAGCCTGAATCTGAGCCTGAGCTCCCACGCGAGCCACAACTCCAGTCACAACTCGAGTCACAATTCCAGTCACAACTCGAGTCACAACTCGAGCCACAATTCTCACCAGCAAGCGAATGGACAGTCCAGCACTGCCATGGTGAAGAATGGTAGAGCGGATGCGAGCTCGCTCGACGGGGTCCCGTTCAAGCCCAAGACGATCACCGTCACCGCGGACCTGGTCATGAAGGTTTACAAGGATAAACTCACCGAGTACGAGTACCAGGAGATTTACAAGTACCCGGAGATCTACTTCATCGGCGCCAACGCGAAGAAGAGGCCAGGCATCATGGACTGGCCGAATAATTGTGACTATGATAACGATCAAGGTTCCTACATTCACGTGGCGCACGATCACGTGGCATACAGGTACGAGGTGCTCAGAGGCATCGGCAGAGGATCCTTTGGACAAGTCGTCAAAGCCTACGATCACAAGATGCACGAGCACGTCGCCCTCAAGATGGTCAGGAACGAGAAAAGGTTCCACCGACAGGCGCAAGAGGAGATCAGGATACTGAGGAAGCTGAGGGAACAGGACAAGGACGATACCATGAACGTTATACACATGTTCGATTCGTTCACCTTCCGCTCGCACATGTGCATCACCTTCGAACTGCTCAGCATTAACTTGTACGAGCTGATCAAGAAGAACAAGTTCCAGGGGTTCAGCATGCAGCTCGTCAGGAGGTTCGCATACTCGTTGCTACAGTGCCTTGATGCTCTCTACAAGAATAAGATTATACACTGCGACATGAAGCCCGAAAACGTGCTGCTCAAGCAGCAAGGACGCAGCGGCATCAAGGTGAGTCGGTTTCTTTTTTTTTTGGAAAATCATTTTTTGAGAATGCACCTTGAGGTTATGGCTCCAGTGCAAATGTGTCCTTGGTTTCATTACGAACAAATTACTTCAATGATTCCATTCTTCATGAATCCATTCTACATTTTATTTAACGATATTTGTTTAGCCGTGTGCACTAGGTCATTTTGCAAAGATTAACGCAGTATCTCAGACACGAATTGTCTATCTACTCTGCGAAATTCATCGAAAGTAGTATCTTCTTCCGCTGAAAAATACAATCATGACGTTCCTACACGTGCGCCGCAGACAAAAAAATATTCGTCTGCAAATCTGCAAAGATTACGTGTAGCTGGTTCTGATACACTTCCTAGTTTTCATGAGTAATCCATCGTAGAAATAGCCATTGCGAAAACTGACTGGGAGAAACTATTTCTTTAGACAGACTGTTATGAATTATTCTTCTTTTTCTTCGAAAGAATGCCTCATTCTTGAGAGAGTGTCGCATTTTCTTTCGCCGGGTGCATCGTGCAAGGTCGCTTAAAGTTACTAGTGTACAGTGACAAGTCCTTGGAAATATATTTTACATTTTACATAATTGATTTTTCACTCGACAGACACTCGATCGACCCTTGAGCGCGTTGCAGAGAACGTATCTCGAAAATCGCTTTGTTACATGTTTTTGACCTTTCCTGATCTCGATTGGTTTGGGATCACGACTGTACTTCATGTCATGACATAGCCACTTTGATTTCGATGAGATTTTGTATAGTGATAGCATACAGGTCTGTTATCATGTATATCAATTGTTAGCTGTGGTTACATGAGTAATAATAGTAGTATAAAATAGTCTCGAATGTATAAACAATTAAAGCTTTTGTACACAAAATGATAGGAAACAGGTGTTCAGAATACATAATATTGTATGCCAGAGCTATTTAAAATCGAAATTGGGGTTTCGTGCTACATACAGTGAACCACAATAATATTCAGACACTTTTGATAAGACGATAAATCGATCATACGACTTGGACTTTGTTGAGTAAGTTAGAACAATTAGCTTACTACATGACGTGAAAAAGAAATTTTTAAAAGATAACAAAAGTTGTTGTTTACAACCTTTTTATGTGGGCCAATATCGATAGATGCGGAAAAAACTACAAGCATTGCAGGATGCAAGAATCCTTGGATGTATTATATTTCAGTTGTAGGCTGAAAATCGTGAAAAACTGTAATTTTTATCATCTTTAAACCTTGTAGCTTATTGCTACGTTGACGGATTTTGATGAAATTTTTAGAATATGTACCATGTAATTGACACAGATCTACAAAATGTATTTTTTAAATTTTCAATATAGGTCCTCATAAAAAGGTTGTAAACAACAATTTTCAGTATTTTCTCTGTAATTCCGATCAACTGTAATTTTTTAAAAAATTTGTTTCACGTCTTGTATTAATGATATTAGAAAGTTATCGTCCTATCAAAAGTGTCCGAATATTACTGTGATTCACTATAAGAAAAATTAGGGACCCTGTCAGTAACCCCATATCAAAGTTCGATGTCCCCCGGGAGAGAGCTATTTTTTTGGGTCTGTAAAGTACGCTGTCCCGTGACACGAGACACGATAGCAAACAAGATATGTACCACATGAGCTCAGTCGATGGCCGAGACAGACGTTGCTGTACTGTAGACTAAGAAGAAGAGAGGAACAGGGGTGGAAAATCGGTAGATCTCTCCCACGGGGGGAGAAAGTATTATCTAACAAAGCAAAGTAGAGAGATGGTTTCAGGGTGGGACAGCGTGAGAGACTGGGTGGGGAACAGTGGAAACGGTCAATAGAGAAAGAGAGGCAACACTTTACCTGCCCTATTCTACTGTTTCACCCCCTAGAACGTCTACCCCGTTTTGACAGAGTAGGGCTCTCGATGCGACGAGCTACCATTGTTTGCGATGGGCCAAAACTGAAACTGAAAACTCGACGGTCTACACTAGCACAGCATTGAAACGTTTCCAAAAGAATTGATCTTTCATTGTTGATTTTGAAAGGTTTCAAAAACTCGTGTTCATTGTTCATAATTAATACTCATATTTTCATAATTCTACGTATTTTTGTACAGAATAAAAATTATCTGTATTAATTGCAAGATACAGGAGCCACATAGACATTTATGTTTTGTCTCAACGATTTTATAGATTAATTAATTAATTGCAAAATTATAGTGTCGAAAGCAGTGCAGTAGTATATTAAAATTGTTTAAAAGTTTTACTATCCTCCGTTTTTTAACTAATAATTTTTTTCGTGAATGCATAAAATGCACCAACTTATAAATGTCTAACAATCATTCTTCTTCACAAAATCACGAAAAAATCCTCGAACATGTTCAAATGTAAAAATCGTGTTATTAATTCTCTGATTAAAAACTGCAAACTGCATCAATCTTGTTGGACTTCTATCATGTCCATGGTGCATCGACCTTCCCCGGAGACGCCCTGTGGGTCTCGCATTCACAAGTCCCGTGAGGGCACTCCGCAAAGGTCCAGTGTCGATCATATTCGTACGGTGGTCATATTTTCGGGGCCGTTTTTCAAACGAGGGTCTGAAACGAGTGTCTCGTGCCAATATCCAATACGTTTGGCCGTTTTTGAAGTGGGATTTTAGCGGTGATTAACCGGGAACTTGGTGGCGGACAACAAACTCGTCGTTAGCCCGAATACCGCAAGGCATAAACAGAATAAGCGCGACAAGCTGGCTCGCGTGCTCGCGATACACTTTAATACATAACACGGCTCACAAGCATATATCTGTATGCGGGACACGTCTCGAGTTCGCTTATACATGGTGTCGAACCAGTCCTCTACTCATTTCTTCTGCACTCTTTCTCTTTTTAAATACAAATGTACCGTCTTGGTTTGTACACCGGTTGTGCCGAACAAATTTCGTCGTGCGGCACGCAGAAAAATTGCGAGACGCACATGCATCATGCCTGTGGAATAAAGACTATGATTGCCGCGTGACGGACGATTATTAAACACTTGTGGATTATACTCGTTTCGCGGACCAGCAGTTTGCCGCGATCATTGTTATTTCGGCTTTGAGCTTCCCGTTGAATGCAAATTATATGCTACGAAATGGGATTTTGTGAACACCAGTGGACACAGTGACAGTTCGTGTTAATGTTCGGACACGGTTTGAAACAGAATAACGTTTTTAACACTGCAGTAAATCATGCAGACAATTTTTATTTTGCATAAAGATCCGCAGTCCATCATATTTTATCGAAATTTTCTCTTCCTTGCGTGCAGTTATTCGATTCTTCGAATGAAGAGAGTCTCTTCGACCTAGCTATGAAAAAAGATCTTAGAACAAGGGATTAACCCTTTGCAGTTGGAGTTATTTTAACTTGAAAATTAAGCACGTCTTCCAACCTAGAATAATTCCATTTATATGATTTCTTTTATTTTATGAATATGAAATTACAGGCAATACCCCATACAATACTTATATGTGTAATAATTGATTAGATACCGACATATATTTAATAATCTAAACAATATTGTGAATAATGGTACAGCAATTTTTAGTGGTAACTCCGAGTCACCCCTCGACTGCTAAGAGTGAATATATTGACTAACTGCCAGCGTAAAAGATAAATTTGTAAGAGATTGTTGACTTCAACTCGTACATAAATTCAAACCTCTTTTTATGCAGTATTTTACATATGTACATATCTCGCAAGGCAATTTTCGCTGCACCCAGTATGTTTATGGTGCACAGGAGCGTGCGCGCGGCGCATAGCCGCGGAACCACAACAATGCGCGGAGATTAACGTATTGACAAATGCAATCGCGTTGGTCAAGTGTCCTTGTCCTCTGCTATAAACTCGGCGTGGACGATGCGCTGTCCAGCCAGAGCTGCATTATCGCTCCGGCCGGTCTATAGGATTCGCACGCAATATCGTGAACTTTCGAGCAAAAGCCGCTTTTCAGCGCGACCTTGCCGGAGCCGGGTGCATTATAGACTGCACCGGCCGGTAGCCCTAATGTCTGCTATAATTGGATCGAATTATTAACGAACCGATGCGATGGATGCAGTCTTCTCAGTGTCGAACGTACGGGGATTGCGTCTAGCCGTTTCATTCGGAACGATTCGCTCGAGTAAATAACCCTTATGCACTTCAGGTCAGTTTGTTCTAAAAGCAGACTTTTTATTTTTATTGCAATTTTTCTCGCCGAAATATGCAAATTAGAATGACGCTGGCTGTTGCACGCGAGGCAAGAGTTAGCCTTTTTTTTTGCAGAATTTAATGTCAAATGTAATTTTATGCATTTGTGGCAAAAATGGGTGGGTGTAATTTAAAATTATTTTTCACATCTTAATAACACCATTAAAGAGAGAAATACATTCATATTTGGTTCCAGTGTCTTGCACTCAACGCATGCGGTCTTTATTGCACAAATTTTCATTAAATTCATACATTTAGCTGTTCGGTATAATATTTCTGTTTCATACAGAGGTTGGATACATTCGAGTCATGGAAAATATGAACATTAAAAATAATTCTCGTTCACGAAGGATTCATTTTACAGCTTTAAACCTGCCAGATTTTGTTATCACGAATCGCACAGAGTTTATGTTCGTCCAACGAATGATATTTTACGGCGGTTAGTCGCGTTTCAAGCAGCACAGAGGATTAATGAACAGTGTCACTGGCAGGGGTAAACCACCCTTATGTAAAATGTGGATTAAAACAGCATTAATTTCATTATTCCGGTTACAACGTTGGCACATACAGATTTCAGAATTAGCGACAGATTTAACGTAACGCCACGATCGATCTTTATAAATGAAATGAAACTTTATTCTCGTGGAAGAGAAAATACGGGTTTGCGTGAAAATTGCAATGCATATAAATTAGAACGCCCATTTACATGATGCCCGGTTTCTTTGAATACATATGGCAGCTGAGAATGAACTGAATATGCATTCTTAAAATTGCATTTAAAGGAAAGAATCTGACGAAGTACAGAAAAATATTTCCTAAACATTTCGATCTATTCTTGATGCTTCAGTAAGTATCATCGACGATTCCATGAATCAATTTTTCTTTATACAATACAATTGAACAGAACAAAACCTGCAAATTAACTATTTTTTGATGTTTCAATAAATTCAGTAACGATTCTACGTGGCAATTTTTCGCTAGAAAACTTAAATTAACAGTTTCAAATTCTGCGAACTCTCTGAACTTCAACTTCCACGATTCGCAAATTGCAATCAGTACATACCACTTTTTAATTAACTTCTATTTGATGCATCAACAAATTCAAATTAATTTCTTGGTATACGATAAAACCAGCATTATCAGTTTAAAATCACTTTCCAATTAATTCTCTTTGATGCTTCAACAAGTTTACCAACGGATCAATTTTGCATTACACGAAAAATCTAAATTTAACAGTTTAAAATCAGCAAACTCTCTAAACTTTAATTTCACGGTAATAAATTACGTCTACATAGTACTACTTCTCAGTGAACTTCTTTTCGATGAGTCAACTGATTCGACGATTCAACGAATCTATTTTTCATTATACTAAACATCCAAATTGAACAGTTTAAAATCAATAAGTTCTATTTCAACTACTAATTCTATCAACAACGAATCTATTTTTATTTATACTAAACTACCAAATCGAACAGTTTAAAATCAGGAAGCTCTCACAACAAGAACTTCTCGATTCGCAAATTAAATTTCGCACCGTTTTCCAATTAGTTGCCCTCGAGCGCGTCGATAAAATCATCAAATCAATTTTTGGCATTATTATCGAGATCAAATTGGCGAAATAATCGTGGCAGGGAAGAGCACCGTGCTCGCAGACTATAGCGAAAATCACACTTTCCGGATCGAGTCGAGGTTCATTACGTGCCGGTAATAATACATATTCATCAATCGCACGGGCACTTCTTGGACCGTGTGCGGATCGGGCTTCAGGCATTATCGGATACTTCGAATAAGGTCGCGGATGGATGGTATTGCGAATTGCGCGGCGATCGAGCACGGCATATTGGAATCAACGACGCATGAATCGAACGCGCGCGCGAAAATAAGTTTAAATTTTCGCGAGGCGCGGAATATTCGTCGGAGAAAACCGTGTTGGCACCGTTCAATACGTTTCCTCCGGGCGATGATGAAAAAAGAAATTTCATTTCACCCGAGCAATTCGAATCGACGTCTTTCAAGAAACGAACATCATTGAATCTGCCATGGCATTTCCTCGGATCTCCCGCAGAAATGACGATTTCGTATTTAGCAATTCATATTTTCATTTTCGTATCTCGAACCTGAAAGAAATCTTATCGATTTTATGCAGGATTAAAATATTGTCAAACTGACGGGGAGTTTTCAGATTCGACTGGTTCCGATTTGATTACGTGTTATAGATATCTGAAAGTTTATTCAACTTTTAATTTTTATTTTTTTTATGAGTCATAACTGGACTGCGGATCTTTATGCAAAATAAAAATTGGTTTCCTCGCGTATGAACTTAATAATAATAGATAGTTGCAATATTTTAGTCGTATCAAAATTGTTCACCATCAAGGAATTCTTCCATCATTTATTTCGAATGGAACGATTTGAAAGAAGTTGCACGATCTTGATCCTGACGATTTTCGGAACGTTCTCCGAAAACTTGTATCTCGCACCAGGCAATCGTTTAGTCATTTCCCTCCATCGCTAAACCGTATCTGTATTTACTTCTACCAGGACGAGAAACGATATTTATGGACCGACTTTATTTTGAGTTACGAGCCGAACGAGAAGCCTCTGGGAACTTCTTACTAGCGAAAAAACAGGCATGCTTCACCGCGAGTAGGTCGCGCGAGCAACCTCTTCGAGCAAGTCGCCGTAAACTCGTGCTTCCTGCGAGACGAGCCGTGCGTCGACGCAGTATTTCCTCGTTAGATATGTTTCCTCCGCGCGTTCGTATCTTGTAATTTACGAGTGGTGCAACGCGTTCGTCCTGCGGTCGATCGCCCGGGGAAACTCCATGAAAAGGGCGAGAGAAGAATTCCCTCTCTCTCACTCACTTTCTCTCGCTCTCTTCCTTCGTTCTTCGTCGGAGTTTCCGACCCGTTCTCGCGAAAAGAGAAACGAGGCAATAAGTCACCGCGGGGTCGGCAACAATGGAATACAAACGGTGAACGCAATTACGTGAAAAGTGGTCTGCATCCTCCGAGCGATACCTACTCCCTCCGCAGAAGTATCGATGAATATTCGCATAAACAGCCTGCGATAGTGTCGCACTGTGAAACAGGACGCCTAACGTTTCGGGTATTGCGCTTAACTCTTGTGTCGATAAGAGTTGATGCCGGTAAGGGAGTTCCATTCGAAATTCAAATAATGCAATAATTTTGAGAATTAATGAAAATTATTTGCCTGTTCAAAGGAACTAGCATGTATTTCAAATAGCATGTATAGCCAAATAGGATAATGTATTATCTTAACGATTATTTCTCAAATAATTTATTTCGACAATGCTAAACTTTTGCAGCCTAATGGGTGGAGGTAGACAGTAGAGATTAGGGCTGTTACTTTTCCGAAGCTTCGACTCCTCGAAGATTCGAAGGATTCAAATGTCTGCTTACAGATTCGGCAATACCATTCAATTCCATTATTAAAAATGATGCTTAAATTTATTGTTGTACCAACAACCGTGTTGAGAGGCGTTAAGTGTAAATAATTATATACGTGTACAGTGGAAGAAATATATTGAAGTAAAAGAAGACGTTGTCAGAGGTGTATACAAGACGGGCGCACGATTAGAGCTGCGTGCCCAAACGCAAGGGCGGCGGTACGTACCTTCGTACCTGAAGGGAGGACGGCATACCATAAACGAAGGGGAATCAGGTAGTTCCCAATATTTCAAGGATGTGGGGTTTTCTACAAAGTACGTTGAAACCCACGATCTGTAGTAGACAGTGAATTTAAGGACTTACGAAAAGAATTAATTGAAGAAACTTAGAATGAGATACTTGAAAGAACTAGGGATTAAAGGGAAGAAAGTAAAGAGCCACCGAAGATGGATCAACCGGTATAGCACCGATGCAGGTTTCCAGTTCGCATAACTCGGCACGGTATAACAAGATCGAGCTCAGAGCTTTCCGCGCGGTTCGTTCCGATTCGATAAAAGCGCAGGAAGTTGCCGTTGCTGGGCGAGGTGAGTTCAGTTCGTTCCATCGTAAGGTTTTCCGAGAAGGTGGCGAGAGAAGAGCCTCCTGCTACTCCCATCTCTTGCCGATCGATGGTGGGACACAGGGTATCCATTATTACTGGTTCGGTAATCACCCAGATGGATCTCTGCTCTGGCGTCACTCCGTCTACCGTTATATCCATTGGCAGAAATAAATATTTCACGTCCGACTCTCGTTGCTACGCGGATCCGTTCCGATTTCGATGCACGAAAAACAGCTCCGTTCCACCAACACCTTGACTTTGCTTCAAATTCTCGGTTTCAATAGAACCGAGATCGTAAATTACTATAGTGACCTCGATACTTGTGCACTCGCGGAGGTTTGACGGTGTATACTGGCGTCGGTACACGCAAGTGACATTCACAATCTCGCAATTTATTTAAATATAGTCGAATGAATTTTACACACTTCGCTATTTAACACGTTGGCTACACTAAATCTTATATGGTAAAATATAAAAATAAGTGAAATACAGGATCCCTTTCTCTACATAATAATTTTACAAACCTCGTCCTTGTATACCAAGCGAAAAATTAAGTAAGGAAAGTAAAGGACAAACAAGGCCCAATGTTCTTAACATTACAAAATTATTTTCGTATTAATCTACGAAACACACAGTTTGGTATCAGTGTTGAAATGTTAGACTGCAGATGTTTATGTACAATAAAGATTGTTTGCATGGATAATAATGAACAGGAACCAAACAGAAATGTGTTTTTTTCTTTAATAATTTCAATAAGCTCTGATTAATACATTAAAGCACTTAAATTCTTTTAATCTGTCTCCTTCTTAAACCCACAACCACTGTTTCCGAAGCGTCCTGTATGATTCGCACAGCGACTTGGCAAAGAAAAGACCGGATTTGTTTCTCGTTCTATGCAACACGATCGAAAGAAGCGTAATCGGAAGCATCGTCATGTGTTCCCCGGATAATTGAAACGGTACTCGCGATTAGATTAAACGCCGGGGGAATTTGTGCCCGGGGAAAGGAGAGAGAGAAATACGCGCGAAGGGAGAGACGGCCAATTAATCGTAATATTATTAAGTCGACTCTCGACGAGAGTTTATGAATTCGATACGAGGCGTAATGTAAGTACCTATTACTCGTAGACGCTCGACGGATACCGCGAGATTGATGCGCGCCTGCATGTACAACGTGTCCGTGTGCATGCACACTATCTTGCGAATCGATTTCTAGATGCGCCAAGCTCTCGAAGAAGTGCCACGACGATGGGGTTGCGTACACACGTCCGGATGACTCAATTTTTCGTGGCGGTGAATAACGAGGCGCGGTCGAACGTGAACCGGAAATCACTTGACGGTTCTATGAAATTATTATCCGAAAGAAACCGGTGAAAAAAGTTGCCGATCAATTGATTTTATTTTTTTACTGTGTGGATATGTACGGTGGAAATGAGAAAGAAATATAATGAGGGTGAGAGACAAAATGCATGAAGTGAATTTGGTTGAACGAAATAAAGAAATGAGTATGCATGCGGGAGCGTTTTGTTTGGAAAATTTATCAGTCGTTGATTGAACATGGTTCGTTTATAAACATTGATAATTCCATTCACTGCTTGAACATTTATGAATCTTGAACATCGATTTTTGGTGTCGGTTATATCGGTGTGAATCCTACTACTTACAAAACTTCTTTATTTTTCATTATTTTTCAAGTTGATTATACATATATTATGTCGGAGCACAGACCCGAAGATCCGGCTTAGATCAAGGCTTTACTGTACTACGAATTTCTAAATGATTTATACATTCGCAGGGATGGGTATAAGTAAACGGAGTGCATACGAATGATTAGTTACTTCGAGCTGTGTTTGGTTAGAGAAATCATTAGAGGTATCTCGACGCGAGCAGACTTCTTTCGCATATTAACGGATGCATGCACCCGCGGAACGATAACTCGTTATTAGGTCAAAGCGATCATTTCTTGAGCACCTACTTATCTATAGTTCAATAATATACTGCCTGTAATCATCGGATGCGTGGCTGGTAAAAATAGAGTGAGGACGACGTCGTGATCATGTTTCGTTGCTATCAGAAAGGGTGATCTATGAGAAAAATTATGTTAAAGAAGCGGAAAGGCTAATAAAATTCACTCAGAAATTCGTTCAAGCGTAAACTGTGCTTACAAACGTCACCTATTTCACGAAAATCGCCAATAAAGAAAGCGTTAGAAAGGGGGAACAGGGTTTCCATTTCTATAATTTTCCAACTTTCTTTTCGGCCGAAAATGTACGAACAGTTCCCACAGTGGAAGTACGCTATCTATGCAAACTTCTGGGCCACCAACAGTAATTTGTGATAACTGCGAGTGGCTGTATATCAGAAACAAAAGTTTTGGCGCACCCGTCGTCGTTGCAACTTTCTTCCCTTTTTCCGGGGGTTGTAAAGTGGTTTATAAATTCGGCCAAAATGTATACAATTTGCCCACAATCCTATCTTAAGTGCAGACACGGCTAAAATTATTTCCCGAGATTATTTAAATTAGACTTACAGTTCGTATGAATTCATAGAAATCTGATAATTGTACTTAA
This sequence comes from Lasioglossum malachurum, assembly GCA_028455605.1. Taxonomy (NCBI): domain Eukaryota; kingdom Metazoa; phylum Arthropoda; class Insecta; order Hymenoptera; family Halictidae; genus Lasioglossum; species Lasioglossum malachurum. Next base: position 13,445,523 of record CM052314.1, on the reverse strand, counting down.
CGAAGTTCTTGTTAGAGAATCGTTGAAAAAGAATTTCTAAAAATTGTAAGATCGAAGAACTGTGTTATGCGAGGGTTGGTGCAATTTTTGTGCAATTCTAGAGTTGCTTGTGGTTATTCCTCAAGAATGCTTTAATTTAATCGCAGCATGGGTTTTATTCTCCAGCCCCGACTTTTAAAGGCTCGTCTCTCTTTAACCATTACACCCACATTGTACATCTTCGCTTCCCAGCCTAAATATACGCTAACCGCTCGCTCCCCAGCGTCTATTTTCGATTTCGTTTCTACGACGGGCTTTCCCTTCTTCCGATATATGTATCGGTCTATTCTAAACCAGTGTCACCATTTCCCCTGGTTTATTCTATATTCGAAAATAGTCGGATAGTTCCGGTAAACACCCCTTCTACGAACCGAGTCATCTTTCTTCGCGGAGGTCAAAAGCATTTAATCATTCTCTACTCTCGAAAAGCAATTTTCATGAATTTTTTTCTCAGCAACTATTAACAATATGATAGCGAATCTTTTTGGAATTTGAAGAGCAAGTCTGGAAGTACGAAATCAATTTTTTCCAGTCCAAAGTCTCTCATTGTTCAGTAGATATTATGCAAATTCGGTGATGCTGCGATTGTCTTTCGAGGAGGCAACCATTGTTGCCGTAGGTATCTAAGTATACGAAAATTAAAAAATTGATTTGATATAAAGAATTTGTATTTTATTTTGTTCAAACAGCGAATGGAATTATCAATGTTTATAAACGAACCATATATTTAACAAAACTGTATTACCTGTAATACAAATGATGTTCAATCAACGACTGACAACTTATCCAAATAAAATGCTCCCTCACACACACTTATTTCATTATTTCGTTCAACCAAATTCACTTCATTCATTTTGTCTCTCCTTTCCCTCTCCACACTTTCCTCTGAATGCTTGACATTGTCGAATTTTTCTTTTGGAAATGATGAAAGTATTTCAACTTTAAGAATATTTCTTCAGTTTCGCATTCGAAAAGATGCTACTTGAATGCTATCAATAGTTACTCCACAGAAACTCCATAAAGATAATTTTCTTCATTAAGACTGCGAGAGACTGCAGCCTAAAGTCAGAAATTAGTTTCCGGCTATCAGGTTCTCTCGTTCAGTTCGAAATTAAAAGGAAGCCAAATGAAATATTATGCGGAGAGATAAGGGGTGGGGGTATTCCTTGAAATGACTCCAATCTAGAAACTTGCGGGCTTATTGTCCACTCGAGAGCAAACCGAAGAAGTTCGGAGCTTGCGGGTTTCCTGGGTTGTCCTCGTCACACAAATTAAGTGGCAATAACCGTCCCGGCAGGATTCCTCGGTCGAGGAAATAAGTCAGGGGGTGTTTGCCTTCCTCGGTATTGTTCAGGTATACGGTCTGTGTTCGTGTTTCCAAAAGTTCGAAAATCGCTTCCCCTCGAGTACCTACCTGCGGACTCTTAAGACAGCCTCTTCCTAGACCCTTTATTTCACTGGGCATTGTCTGTCATGGCAAACTTGCCCGCTGAATGGGTAAATCCCCGGGAAAAGGAAAACTTCCGAAACGAAATAAGAATGGAAGGACGAGGACCGACCGTGAGCAACGAATGAAGAGAAACGATAAGGATAGGCATTCCTTGTACTGGGTGATTCGAAAGTAACCTCACGAAGTTTCTGAAACTTCGGCAGTTTGGCTTGCTCCGGGAAGTGCCGATTTTTCCCAATGTTTCTATCCCTCTAATTCCAATTGTGTTGTCTCGAAGAACGTTCGAAGTGCTCTTTTTTATGTACATTAAATATATTTTATTTAGGGTACCTCTCTTATCAAATCCTACAAATGATACATACCTATCTTACATACTAATCTTTTCCCATACCATTTAGTATTGTAGACACGTTTTGGTTGCATACTATACAATGGTGCTTATTCTACACAACGTCAATCGATTTAATGAGAAATTTTGAAACTGTGCAAGATTATTCATGAGATTAAGTACGAGTTTAATGGAATATGGATTTTTGGCCAACGCTTAGCAGTATATCATTTAGATTCTCAGTACTAAATTCATGAAAATGATGTATTTTGCTCGGGATCTGATATACTGTAGCTGTTACACTCAATTTACTAAAACAAACGGAGAAGGCCAGCCTGATTTAGTTTAAAGAAAAATACTCTTGCAGTGTTCTAAATCTTAAGTTTGCGGAGCACTAAGGGTGCCTATTTTACGTTATAAAAATATTGAGAACGTGCCACGTTTTTAGCCATTTTTTCAATGATATGTACATACCCAAAGGAATAAATTTGTTGGACAATTCTCATGGATGCATCTTTACAATCTCGATAATCGTAAATAAAAAACAAATGATACCAATTAGATAAATATTCTGCGAACTATGAAATCCTGCAGAATGTACAGGGTGTGAATAAGTGGAACGGCTGAGGATGGATCACCCTGTACACGTGGAATTTCCGTTTGGTCTTGCGTAACCGCAGATAAAACGTATTGGAAACGAGTGCTTCGATCGGCGTGCAATTGCAAGCATGCAAGGAGGAGTTACTCTGGCTAGAAGAAGAAGAAACAGAAGAAGAAGAGGAGGAGAAAGAAGAAGAAGAAGAAGAAGAAGAAGAAGAAGAAGAAGAAAGAGGAGAAGTAGGAACAGCAGTAGAAAATCTGCTAACGGCTCTATTTATTTCCGTGCGGTTACGTTCACGGAGACATTTTACTCGGATGCGTCCTAAATAGCCGACGCGTCGGTAATTATGCGGAAAACAGGATAAATATACTTAAACGAGACACGGCCTAAATGTAATTGGCGGGGAGGCGCGAGGAACGGAAGAATAGTCGAGTGAAGAGACAGAGAGGAGAGAGAGGGAGACTAGAGAGACTAGAGAGACTAGAGAGGCAGAGCTCGGTCGTAAAAATAGGGGACGAATAGGTTCCTCTCTGTTAGGCTATTAATAGGCCGGTGCGTCGATACCCAACACTTTAATCCGCGATTTCTAGTTTATCGGAAATTCACGTCACCAGGCTCCGCCGTTGCAACCGCATTCGAGTGCCAGTTGCAATTCTATTCTTCACTTCTGCGCGCACCTTATTCGGTATTATGGTGCTACAGGTTGTCGCAAAATACGTGGTGTTGGGTACGACACGGTAGTTTTCGTTAATAGAATGATTATCTGGTAGTAGGATCGTAGATTAATATTTAAAGTACTGTGGGAGAAATATTTTCTTTGTTCTCAGGCAGAAAGCAACAGGGCGCTTCAAAATTTGTGCTATCAGGTTTTCACCGGAGGTATTTTTGCAAATGGAATGATGATTTGCTAGGCTTATAGAGGGTTTCAGTATTTAAAGTACAACGGGAGAAATATTTTTCTTCTAAGGCACAGAGGGAGGTATTTTTGCAAATAGTTAGAATATTTTTTAGAGTGTTGGTTTAGAGCAATTATTGAATATTCAAGCTACACCCAGTGATACAATTTTCTTTACTCTAAACTCTAAATTATGATGTTCCTTGCAGAATTCGTGGTACGAGAAACTAGAGCAATCCCTGTCAATTTATTGCGATCAACAGCACTTATTTCAACAGCTAAAAAAGAAATTATTTGTCTGAGAATAATTTATAGCCCTGTGCCATCCGAGGTCTCGCTTTCATAATAATTCAAGCATTATTACAGCCGAGATGAGCTCGTTCTAGAATCCAATCGTTACGTCTTGATCGAGTTTTGCATATTTCCCCACGCCCAAGCGCATCTTCTGGTCTCTGATCGACGAGGAAAAATCACCGTTCGGATCGCGTACTATAATTAACAGCAACCTTCGGGATTGAACAAGCGCAGAAAGTAGAAAGAAAGAAAAATTAAGTATCGCCTGACCACGCGAGAAGCGTATTATCATTTTAATTCGCGGCGAATGAATTTTAATGTTTCGCTCGTTCCATAGGTTCTCTCATTGAACGCTTAATGAGTACCGTAATGACGATAACCGGTACCTGGTTTTACGGTTTGTTACAGTATGCAATCTTATACACACACGGGAAAACCACGGTTGTGTGCACAGGTCAGTGGACTCCGATTGGTAAAAATAGCGGAAGAAAGTTAATAGAATGGCTCGCAACAACGTCTTCGCTGGGTGCCATTCTAATTACCACACTCGGGCTCTATCAATTACGTTCATCGGATTCTTTCGATAACGACGCCCGAACCGTGACCAGTCCATTTTTGCCAGCTTTATTGCCCGTCTCGTGAATCAGAGGATTCATTCGCTTCCACAGTGAACCTTAATTGCATCATTCTATTTTAACAACGTTCAAAATACATTTTTTGATAACGGTTTCAAAAGGGGGAGCCAAACTAGGATAGATAGATCGTATCTAATAATTTGTGGTCAATTAGTATCATTAACGACACCGTAAATCTTTTCTACAGGATATGGAGCTAAATCCGAGGCGAAGCATAATTTTTGTACAATTAATACCATTAGTAACACTACAGATATTTTTCATTCTCAACATACATGGTGGTTTTCATTATATTTTTGTTACGTAGTTATTTGTTATGTAGTACAGTATTTTCTTTACTCAATTTGTGTTCCTTGGTGTTGCATGAACATAATGGTAAAATGTAATGGAGCTAAACCAGACCCAACGCGTAATTTGTAATCAATCAATACCATTAGAAACACTGGGACTATCTTTTTTCGTTAAGATACGTAATAGTTACAATTTTAACATTATTACATAGTGCCTTGTTAAATAGTACAACATTTTTTCATTTAACTTCAGATCAGTATAGTCTGATAATAAATAAGTAAATCAATGTTTAAACCTAGAACATGTTTATACCATGCTTGTAACCGAACGTATTAGTGTTACGACCTAATAATTTGATTTAATATGCACGCTCTCGTAAATTGTAAAGATTCATACACCCTATAGGAGCATAAAGGTCCACAGCTTGGTGACCTATAGTATGTATTTCACAGCAGCCTGGTTGGAACGGTTCTGTTCGAGTGACGAACCGCTGCGGAAGCAACCTCGATATTTACTCGCGTCGTTAATGGAAAAATGGGCGAAAGCGTGAACGCAGTATCGTAGCATGGAACTGGCTCGCGGTCGTTCTACCTTCTCTTAGAAATCCGCCCACAGTTCTCCTCGCGTAGTAGACGATTAAAACTTTCCGATTATCGAGCCTGGTTCCGAGCGCAAGCTGTCCCACTGGAAACAGGAGAAAATAATTTAGTGAGCCGCTCCGAGTAATTAGTGGATTCGCTTGTGCCCGACTAACTCCGTTCCTATACGGACCACTTAATTCTAATTTCAACTACCGATTTTCCTTAGCTAATTTCACGATTCTTTCCTCGGTAACTTCATTAAGCTTTCAATGGAAAATGTACTAACTTCGCAATAATTTAAAGTAGCGAAGTAAGTACAGTATATCACTGGACACACCCCTCGATTTTGTTCCATAAAACGTCTAAAAGAAATCGTACGACAATCTTCAATGTGTCGTTTTAAAGAGGAAGCTTCGATCTTCAAATTTCTGGTAGTTTCAGTAACAAAAAGGAATTTTGCAAATTTTTCTAGAGACGCTTAAAGGTGTACCAGTCTCGAGACGAAATTTCTCATCAGTTTTTCTGAAGTCTCTAGTTTCCCATTCGCTGGCATCGTGCAAACATTTTTTAGGGAAAAATGAGCGATGGCTTGCGAAGGTAATGGCTTCAAGCTTTAAGACAAGCCTAAGTTTGTTCCTGTACGATTGTTTTTTACGAAGATATAACTAAACGAACGTGGGACCGCTTTATCCGCCCAGGATCTTTGTTTTTCGGATTTGGCATGTTCTCCGTCCGCGTTTGTCTTAGATAACACGGATTCAGGAACGATTTTGGAATCTCCGTGTTTGCGATGAGCTGTTCCGTTGTCCGTTCAACAGACCTTCTTGTTTATTCTGTCCTTTTGTCTCACGGTTTTAATCCCTTCCGAAAATGTTATTCCCTTCAACGTTTTTCAATTCTTTTGTTCCCTAGCTTTCATTGGATTACCCGAGTTGAATCGCTCTTCGAGTTTGATTACGGATAAGAAGAAAAAACTGAGTGGTTTAACTAGCTCTGCTTCCTGCTTTTACTTATTTACATAGCAGGCAAATCACTGTAATTATGGAAGAATGACGCTACTGCAATGTCGGACCTCTTTGAACGCGTCCGCTGTTATCGGAGGACGCTCTATCTCTTCAATTAGGCTACCGTTTCGAGTAGAACGATTGCTGCAACATGCTTTACTAAGTTTATAGTTATAAAACAGTTCTTTAGCTACCTAGAAATATGGTCATCGTGGAAGTCTTACGGTAGATAAAGAATTTTTATAAGAAAGTTCTATTTTGGACATCATTATGTTATAGAAACGAAACAGTGTGTGATTGTATTATAAATCAAACATTGTAGGTACTTTCGATTTATTCATTTGTTGTAATAAAGGTAAAATCAATTAAACGTTTCAAACGTTTGCAGAATTTTACGATGTATTCGACGATTACATGTTTCTGAAGCATATATGTATGAACTTTCTTAATAATATTCCATATTTTGTTCTAGCAATGTGTACTTGACTGGAACAGAGACTCTATATGGCAATAATTTCGATGCATTTATTTTCTGTTAAAATAATGTCTGAAGTTTGTCCGTGATATTGCTATTCAATGGTCTATTCGAAAATCCTTGACAAGGACCACAGACTTTCGAAAACGGCGAAATAATAAATAGCACGTTAAAATAGCAAGTGTAATGTCTCTCGATTCCCTTGGAAAAGTGGCTGAAATCCAAATCGGAGTGTGCAAAACAGTTGGGCAGCGATGTGTACACAGTGGAAACTCGAATAACAAACTTTCGCTTTTAAGCTTTGCTCGATAAGTGTGGATGCACGGTAGCAGAGAATGCGTCAGTCGATCGATTCACCGTTTTTCCTTCGGCATCGTTCTCTTTATCCGACGGGAAGAACGAAAGACACCGGTTGCACCGTGGCCGTGACTCAGCCGATGCATTTAATAAAAACCAGACCGCATTAAGCGCACACGGAACCCCTTTTATCTTCAATAAAAATTGATTCGCCGGCTCACGGCTCCATAGGACTCCTACCGGATAATTGTCTTGAGGTCGAACGCAATTCGAAAGCCTTCGAGACGTTCTAGAAATAAGATGTGACTCGGGATTCGACGAATGAGCAACGCGCATCTACACCGTCTCATACTGTTTCTTATTCTCTTTCTCTGTATTGTTATTTAGTGTCTGAAACGTTGAATGAACCCTCTACTCGCCTCATTGTTCCGAGACTAATTGAGCTGCGCCCACTAGAAGTGCTGTTACAAGAACGATAGCACTTCCGCGGCACTTAAATCTGAACATAAAGTAGTCACGTAAACGCGTCGCACGTGGTATATCGAGGTTTACGGTCATTTTTACTACTGTGACGTTACGAGAGTCTAAAGGCGGCTTGGAAGCTATTATAACAGTGATTTTGGGTCTTGAGGAATCATTGTTGCGAGCAACTGTTGCGGAGAACCGAAATTTCTGTTCTAATTTAGTTTCTATTCATTCTGTTACCTTGTCGACTCCATTATCAACATTTCTCGGTCCCATATGCATTCTACATAAGGTTCCAGGATGCTTTTTCGCATCGACTTCACCGTAAATGGAACTCTCAAACGAAGGAAATAGGACTTTTCAAGTCAAAATTGGGCGGGAAACGAAGCACAGTCGTGGAAAATGGTCCTTTTGCCGTCTGAAACGCACGGGCTACGAAGAAACGCGAAACTTTTGAACGAAGAGAACAGAGTAGTAAAATTGTAGCGGAAAAAATGAGGTTTGCGAACGAGAAAAGGCAGAGATTCGTGACACAGTGGCCTGGAGAGCGCGAATTTTTGAATTAAATATTGAATGAGTAAATTGCATCAGTTTTGTAGGCACAAATTGAAACACTTCTTACGGTGAAATTGACTCGCAAACCTAAATTTTCATAAAACCTATAAATTGTCATCAACAGTTTCAAAGTTTTCGGTCGGGCCGCGAACTACTTGTGGACGGGCCGCGTGTTTGACATGCCTGGTATACAATATCTCATTGGGAGAAAATACCGGCATTAAAACGTACACCCGCAGTAATATTTGCAGACGAAGTGGAATTTTCGTGCGTAGAATGTTTTGAAGTCAAGCTACAAAATCGGAGGGCGTAGGGAAATGATTTTGCTGACTGAAGAAGAAGCTCGGACGAGACGCAAATCGTTTTTCGTCGACGAAAGAGAATTCCAGCAGCGACCATGGTATGTATATAGGCTGCAGTTGCTGCGCTATGGTGCACGGAGAACCAGCAAAAAGACGACCGAGCAATTCGTATCCAGCATGGAAAACCGGTCCGGTCTCCGTGTCGCGGAAGTGCCACGGGCTGGTCTGCGGTAACGTCCCAGAGTCGAACGTCGTATGCTCAATTAACGTATCGAAACAATGAGCAGGCTGGGATTCATTCAACGAACGACCGTGTTCCGCTAACTTCCGAGATCACCGGACCACGGAACCTGCAAATCCGATTGTCTTGGAACGCTCCACACCAAGAACATTTCCAGGCAAAAATGACATTTCAAGTTCTATCACCGCGCGAATACCGTGTGAATTTTCTTCTATCCTTGTCTCATTCATTTTAGTTGAATATAACACACACGGTCCTCACGAGATATTAAAACAATTTAATGGCGAATGTTCTGCGTTTCATACAAGGTTCACTGAGTTCGTTCACGGAAGCGATCAGAGTTGTTAATAACAATTGTTGGCTACTTGAGGAAGGAGGTTTTTTACCTTGCGCTATCATCTAGTTAATTTCCATATTGCTGACTGATTACTCTATTTTTGGAGCACATCCTTCTTAACACGGAGACGTACATATTTCGTTCGTGGGTTTTTCAAACAAGTTGTTCGTCCTTGGAGATGGTATCTCATATTTGCTGAATTACGGAAACTCGACGGAGCGGCGCAAAATTGCTGGTCCCGGGGGCACGTCCTACTTCTTTAACTCGATTCGGAGAAGTCGCGATTAATTTAAAAATTCATCACCGGAAGCTGGGAATCCGTGTTTCCATGACCGTGCAGGGACAAGTTGGGAATCATTCCGAACTTAGCACAATGGGCCGTTTCCATAAAATCGTACAGTTTTTACGAAATAGCAATCCACTGTAAAACGTTCAGGGATAATTGTAGAAAATGATGGTAAGCTCTATTTTCAAATCGGGCACGAACTTTTGCAATCATCTAATAAAATAGCTCGAGAAGTACATGTAATCACTGTGATCCACCCCTCTATAGGCACGTATATCCGGTAGTCACGCGAGTTTACCACTCGACGCACGATCGGGTTCTATATCATCGTCGAGTGGAGCACTTTCAACTGAAGAAGGCTTCGTTCGGCTCGTGCACGAGGTACACTACGGCTCACAAGTATTTGTCCACTGATGTTTCCACGACTTTATTCCGGAAACGTGTATGTGTGCACGTTGGTGTTAACGACTCTGGTCTAGTATTGAGTCTCTCGCGATATACGATATACGATACGTTGGGATAAACAAACTTTACCGGCGAGATTTGTTTATTTAAATTCCCATGAAGCTGAGTGCTTGTTCAAATATGTACATGGTTGTATATGTATGGTTGTCTAAGGAGATCGATTTCTTGTGGGAGTACAGATAGGTTTCTGGGTTTGGAGACGTTTGATAATGTTCAGATTATTGTTCAAATATCTCCTGTTGGCTGATTTGTAGAATGTAGATTGTAGATAGAGGTTTGAAGGTTGGTTTTGTTTCGAGATTTTTAATTACATTTACTTTCATTTTGTCGAACCAGCAACGAGACTGCGTTGTACAAAATACCAGGGGTAAACAATTTATTCTGTTGCGACGCCGACACCTTCTTCTTGGTGTCTTGAACCAGGGATTGGCAAACTATAGTCCGCGGGCCAAATCCGGTCCGCCGTCTGTTTTTAATCCGGCCCGTGAGGTTAATATGTTCTTTACAATGAAAAAATTGAAAGAACGGCCAATAGTCAACTATTATGTAAAAGTATCACTTCCTAATAAAAATATTTTGAACCTGTTCTTGTTTTGTTGTTCTATGACAGGCATTTAATTCGAGGGCCGCAATAGAGAAAAGCAGACTCGGAGTAAAAAGGAAACACATTTTTTTTATCAAAACGTTGCTGTTGCTACACATACTTGTTGCTACACATATCAAATAACACGTACAAAAGTTGTTTCTTTTTTTGCAAGTTTACTTTATTTGAATAAAACGTTTTTCAGTAACGAAATTTTCAAAATTTGATCGAATTTGATGAACCGTAATTATTTTTGAAATTGATTGTACACACGCTGGTCTGTTCATCTTGACCTTTCCGCAGCTTTATTATTTTTTATTACTCCTACTCTCTATGAGTAGAATTACTTGTAAATATCTTCGAGGTTGCTACCCGGTCCGCCGAGCCTAAAAATTTTACGATTTAGCCCACTCCAAAAAAAGTTTGCCGACGCCTGTCTTAAACCGTATTTGGCTTGTGTTTCTTACGATTGGTGCAGCTAATTTTTCTTTAGCATGAAAATCCGCAGTCCACTTCTCGTATTCTGTGGGTTTAGTGTGATTTAGATCGATATCCTATGGTTCCGCGACAGCCTGTATCGTGCTCTATCTATCTGCGACCGTTTCCATCGGCATCTCACGGATCTGGGACATGCTATAACATATTCTATGTATCCGGAGAGTGATCTGTTTCCTTGTTCTCTCCTCTGGGTCTGGGTACGTCGTTGGAGGTTCACGGGAGGTTGTATCGTATCTCTTACGTACTCTCGTAGTCATCGGCATCGGGTTCTTACACGTGTGCGACAGAATGCCTCGTGTGTCCTACATGTCTTGTGTCTTGTGACTCGGGCTGATACCGCGTTAAAGTGTTCGAAGCCATTGATACTAACTCCTGGCAACTAGATTCTCTTTGTCATTATATCGTGTTCATTCAGAAAGCCGTACATCGAACGAGCCCTTGTCTCGTTCAGAGCCCCAGGATCTCTATGTAAGAACGAGTCGTAACACTTCTGTCATTCAGATTGTTACGCATAATCAATTTATACTATTCAAGCTTGATTTTATACTTGTGTCGTCGGTCCTCGAGGTCTTCGTCTTACGCAACCGACGCTTAAATGATCGAACATGTATGAACTAATTTCATGCAGAAAAGAAATTAATTTTTTTTATAATTATTAAAGAGAGTATTAAATGCCTGATTGGGGGGGTTCCTGCGAATTACAATTGACAGAAACAATTGTTATTTCGGATAAAGATCCTATTGGTAAAGAAGATACGTTGCATTTGAACCACGAAAGAGGCGGACGCGTTAACAGAAACAACTATAGTAGATCATCTAGTTCTTCAGGGTTAAAAGCACCCCTAATTCCGCTCGAGACACAGGTTCGATCTCAATGAGATCTCAGGTCGTCGACCGTAGCGAGTGATCGATTTGTCGTGGAATGACCCCACCGTAAGTCTGCCTCGAACAGAGGAGAGAGGGCTTTCTCTCCCCCTCTCACTCACTCTCTCTCTTCTCTTCTTTCCCTTGGTTGCTTGCCTATCTAACGTGTCACCAGAATCGTTGCGTAACTCGTCAACGATATTGTATATACTGGTTATCATGGGCATAGATATGTTGAAAAGAGAGAGAGAGAAAATATGTCCTTATCTTCTCGCGGAAAGCCTGAAATCGCGGTGGCTAAGTTGAAGGCTTCATTATCGATACTGCATGTTGTTGTGTGTCGTAATGCAACTGTTGTATTGTCCCTGTTATCTCTTGTTTGAAAAATAGGGGCGAAAGTGACTCTTGTTTGGACCAGGTTTGACGATCCTGGAACGGGGAACGTGATTTGAACCTGTTCCCAGTATTTCCTGTTTCATTTTCAGTATCACCGCACTCTAGATGCACTCTTGATGTTGCATTTCCAACTACTGAGATTGTAGATTTGAGGCTTTTCTTTTGTAATTAGTGATTCACTAGGGAAAGTATTCGAACAGTATCTAAAAGCTACCATTTATTTTTTAACTTATCGTTTGTACGAACTTAACCCCTTGCCCTATAACTATAATATAGTGTCAGACTCGTGATGAAGATTCTGACCAAGTCTAATAAAAATATGTAATTAATTTCCTTTAAATCGAGATGAAATTTTATTTTGGTTTTGTTAATGTAGTGTCGGAGAACATGTAGGCATACAATAGATCCAAATTTTCTCCTTTTTTTTTTAGCAAATTACGAACTACAAAGAAAGTTCTAATCACTGAAACCGTAAAATAAATCGTAGGGCAAGTGGTTAACAATGAATTTTTGTATACATTCAGAACAGGTCTGTTACTGGAATGATAATGTACAATAGATACATTACTTCCCATAGAATGGGAAGGAAGAACATGAAATAGTGAAAACATTAAAAGAATTTTAGATTATGGCCCTATTATTTTCAACCTATTGTGTCTATTAAGAAAGGAGATGATTCTGTATTTTACTCTATGTTCTTACAATTTAGCTCGAAAATGTTTATTTTGCATAAAGCTCCGCTACACGCCTGAACGGCTGTATATTCCTGTTAGTTCCTATATCAGAGGTTCCACTGTATAAGCTCCTTTCCACGACGGTACGATAATTAATGAAACGTCGAATCATTTGTTTAAAACATTTAACATGCGGTCACGGCCCGGTAAGCCATGCATTTATCCGAGTCCAACCGTTATTTACGTAGCGGTGTCATCGGATTTACATTTCCGCGATTTAATAATTCCACTCGGTGCATGTTCTAATGCTCGGCGAGCCGTTAATTATCCTGATCATTGGACGGCTCGTAAGTAACGTTAACTGCTTAACCGTAGAAGGCACCGAACATAATTGATACTCGAGGCTTGTTTGTAACCCGCAACGCAGACGCTTTTCAATCGGCTCGGTCCGTTTCTCTCTCGTTCGCGGTTGCTCTCTCCTCTCTTTCTCTCTCTCTCTCTCTCTCTCTCTCTCTCTCTCTCTCTCTCTCTCTCACACACACCCTCTCTCACCCTCTATATGTACTCGTGTTTTCGAGTGGATCATTGTTCGAGCGTACACTACCGACCGCAACTATGGGGATGATTCAGGTCTCTCGATTTATTTGCTGTCTATGCGACGAGAAAAAAAAATGGCTTCTCTTCCCTCGAGCTTATTGTCATTAATTAACGTCTATCGTCTAAGCAATCGATACTTTAACCTCACGGTTCCCAGAATCGCGTTGAATCGCTGCTGAAATTTAATTAACTAAATGCATTACGAGCTTAACGGGTGAGTGAACTGCCTAGGTTGCATTTGTTTAGAAAATTTTTCGAATGAGTTCTAAACGTGGCCGAGAACAAACAGAGTCTTCAGAATTGTAAGAAAATATTGATTATGTAGTGATTATTAGACTGCGGATTTTTATGCATTTATGGGTGAAATATAAAACAGTAAAAATTGATTAGAAAAATCAATCAAGATCTGATTAGAAAAATCTAATTGTAAAAGTATTGTTATGATGTATTCAATGTAAAAGAGATCTACATATTAAGGAATTAAATTAATTTTTATTTTTAAATTACAATTTTTGGAAAATCGTTTTTGCATATGATTTCGTAAACCAATGCATCAAATTGATTATAAAAAATCAAGTCGTTTGGTACAATTATAAAAAAGTTATTCTATTTTAAAGGGCCTACGAATACTTTTTACGCTCACTGTACGTCGGATCGTCATTCGGTGATGATTGGTTGATTCGGGTTGTGTAACATTTTTTGACCTGGCTAAACTCCCACATCGATTAACGTATTAACCTAACTGTTTCCCTCTTTTCAGCAATATTTTGAATGCACAGAGCACAGGATTAATCTTGTCACTTATAGAAGGTGACATATTACTCCCCGCGCTCGGTGCGTTTAGTATTAAAAATAGAGGGAGATCCAAGGAAAGATCCTCCACGGATTTAGTCGGAAGACTGCGGAAGCGAAGGAGGACACAGAAAGTAAACGCAGAACCGGCTTCAGACTGTTCCTGTTTTCGAAATGCGTCTTCTCCAACTTAAAACGAGAGAAGCTACGCGTACGCGTGCGAACATAAAATTTAGGCATCAATATTTAACGAGCTGTAACAGAGTTGGTGTTGACGCTGGTCGGCCGGATATTGTACTATACACAGATTGTTTCCGTCGAAAGTTTACGCACTATTTTTTCTCCGGCTGCTCTGCTTCTCCCCCTCCTCTCGTTGTAATCGATTTCTCGATACGCACGTGCACGTTGCACGTTGCATATGTGCATTGAGCGGACCGCGGAAATATGAAAATCTCCGAAACAATTATACCGTAAAAACTTCAATAGAATATCAGACAGAGTTCCATTGTGCGGGGACCGCGCTTGCCCGTAACAGGATCCGGGGAAGTTTTAAACACAATACACAGCCGGAAACGGGTTTATGCATGCGGAATCCTATTTGAACCGGCTATAAATCTGGCCAATTAAAATTTTTCATATATTTGTTATCGGCGGAACGGGGGCAATTTTTTTCTAGTTAATTGGGCGGTCGTTTCCGATTCTAATTTTATGCATTTACGACGAAAATAAGTAAGTACAATTCAATGCAGAAGGCGGATTCAGAGAATTTAAAAATATCAATGTGTCAGTTTCAGTTGATTGAAACGTTTAATCAGAGAGAATGAAATTTCTATTTGGCTCCTGTTTCGTACAATTGATATAGACAATTTTTATTTTGCATGAAAATCCCAGTCTATTGATTTTCAAAACTAAGGCTCATGGATTCTAGTCGAAACTGACGTTGAATTTCATTTTACACAGTATCCTATGTATTGATTTAATTTATACAGTGTTCTACGAATTGATTTCTCTTATAGATTGCTATTCTATTTTCTCCCGCTGACTACATATCACAGTAAAGTCGCGTTTATTGTCCAACAGCCTGTGTTCTGCACGGACAGTGATCGCGTACCGACATTATTTTTTTATGACTGCGCCTACCGCCCCGAGAGTTCAAAAGAAAGCTGAACGTAGAGAAGCACAACATGAAATACGGATCACGTGGCCGAAGCGTATCGGTGTGAACCACTACTAATAATAGTACTAATCGAATGTACAAAAACTTCTTTATTTTTAATTATTTTTTTATGGGACTTTCACCAACTTATTTCTTGCATTTTTCTGATTAAAACAACACCAAACACGATATAATGTCAACTGTATCTAGTGGTTTAATCGACGATGAAATTTTCGGGTGCAAGGAAGGACAGCGTATGGGAATGGCACGCGTGTTCGCTGTCCTTCCTTGCGTCCGAAACTTTCATCGTCGATTATACCACTAAATACATACGTCCCATAAAAGAATAATGAAAATTAAGAAGTTTTGTACATTCGATTAATGCTGAAGTCAATCATCTGGCCGGCACCTGACAACTTTCGCGTACACGGTCGTTGACAAATATCGCGACTTTACTGTATATCGTTCCACGCGACAGAACCGCATCCCATAATCCTCTCAGCTTCTAATATGAATATAATGAGTCGGGAAAATTTAAAATTCCGCACTGTGCATCGATGCTTGATTCGGTATACCATATACATAAGTTGCGTTCAATTGTCTTCCGAAGATGAAACGACCGCCACGCAGTCCAAGTATTTCCGGTCCAATGTAATTCCCGACCTTGACAATATAACTCGCAGTCGTTGCCTGTGACCAACCTGCCGAGCCATACATACTCTTTTGCTTCAACAATGCGCACTCAGTTTACCAACGAGGTATTTGAATTGCGGGGCAATTAATCGTGGGTCGCGATCTCTTCCGGCGAAACAAACAAAAATATACGTGCATATTTTACCTTCACTGTTAATTCTGTACACGTGTGGTTATGTACAGGAAGCTGGTTAGGTTCATTCAACACCCGGAGACCTAGCTCAACGGAACAGCAAATCAAGAATAAAGAAAGAACGCAATTTTTAAAGAGTCCTTTTCGTTCGCTGATATTTCGTCCACTGTTGCGGTTTACTATTAATGATAAAAGTGTTGGGCAAAAATTTAATCAACGATTGACGAATTAATTTCTACTTCAATCATTAATCGTAATTAATAAGTAATGGAATACTTATTAATCGTTAATTGCTGTTAACGATTAAATACTTACTAATCGTTAATTGGGAATAACGGTTAAATTTCTACTTTAGTCGTTAATTGCAATTAATAATTACATTCCTTTCAATTGTAATTTGTCAATCGGATAATTGATTAATGATTAACTGCTGAAATTTCGAAATGAAATACGGATTCAAAACTATATGAATACTGAAAAAAATGTAAACTGAGTTTTGGTGTATTGTCATTTGGTCTATAATACAAACTCTGTTTACGTGCTTTTATGTTTTTTTCGATGATTTCTTTTTTTAACCAACGATTGACGATTAACCTCATCAATCGATTGAATCAGTCTCCGATTGTTCAATGATTTCGTTTTTTAATCAACGATTGACGATTAACCTCGTCAATCGATTAAATCAATCGTCGATTTTTCAATAATTACCTTTTTTAATTAATCATTTTGTAGCGGCCATCGGCAAGTACAATAAAACATCTGGCGTGCAAATGGTCGGGACGGTTTGCGAGGCAAGCAACAATAAAGCTATTTTGAGAAAACCGTTTTTAACGCGTACAATTTAGATATTGTAGACAATGCACGCAAATGCTGGTATCCTAAACCCCCGAGTTTCCGAAGGGTCACGCCGGCTGAGGTCCGAGGGGCTCATGCAAGACCACGGTAGGTACCTCGCGGACCTGGAGGAAAATCCCGCTATATCATAAAAGACCCTCACGGTCACTTTCAGCATTCCCGAAAAAGCGTGCTTCGAGCGCAAGGAATGGTGATTGTGTTCCAAACGAGCAAACTATCTGATTTACAGCAATTGTCATCAACTGCCCGATCAGTGCAGTTTAGAGCTTAGGATCCGCCTTTCAAGTTTAGCATAAATAAACGTACCAGAAACAGAGAGACAAGAAGCTCTAGAGATTTGTAAGTGTGAGGATCAGTCGAATGAATAAAATACGTTCCCGCAAACTTGTTTCTATTTGGATTTGGAACCCCAACAACCTAGCTTCTCCAATTTTTTTAAATTAATCGTACACAGTAATCAATCAATCTTGATAAAAATTTTAATCGATTAATGGCGAACTCTGCCATAGCTGTGAAGAAAATCCTATGATGAAGTTATGAGACATCAAAGAGAACATGTCGACGTCGTAATGGAATAAATTGTTTACCTCGCCACTGTTTGTTTAACGCAGCCCCGTGCGGTCAGCAACAGCGACCGGTCGCGTTAGACAGTCAAGGTGGCAAGTGAGGCAAAAATGGCACATTCAGGCCGACAGGCAGCCAGCAGACACATAGGGGTTGCTAATCGATCAATAACTCAAAAGCAGCAGAGAGTAGAAACGCAACGAGGTAGCCGGTACATACTTCGGCTTTTCCTGCACTCCCCGCCGGTGACTCATTCTCCGTTCCCTGCGGTTATGGTCCCCTGGGGACGCGGGATTCAACAATAAACTGGATCGCCGGGCTCTACATACTATGTATACATACTATGTATAGTCAACGTTCCTCGTTGTCAGTGATATGTACTATTATAATATCACTGGGCTTATTTGCTAGACCGTAACAAATGCTGCGAAACTAATGACGCACACGCACCGAGGTCGGTTTGCTAAAGGTTTCCCCAAATCCAATTCTCTCGCAAGTTCCTGTCTCCGTCCGTTGACTCACGGGATTTTGCCTTTGCCTAATGTGAACTGACACCTGTGTACTAAGAGGCTTATGCCTCTGAAACGATAGTTTAGGTTGTACGAATGGACTATGTTATGTTACAATTTGTTATAGCGTTCTAAGCCACTGCGCGGTGAACGGAAAACTGGGTCTAGTGGATCTTCGGGAATTTGTTTAAGATGAAAGAAGCAAATAATCCGATTTATTGGGGTTAATATGCAGATATCGGAGATCTTCGATGAAAATTTTCAGCCAAATCTAGCCACTCGTTTCCGATATACATACTTCTTGTCAAAGTGTGTGCTATTGTAAAATATTGACTGTTGAAAGAAGAAAACAAAGATATTTCGAACTACTAGGAGCCTCTGTCGCTCTAGTATAATATGTGAAGAAAAAGTTAGTATCTCTAAAGATAACAATATGACAGACCGCTAAAACAATTTGACCTATCGTACGAAAATTTTCATCTATTTTATTAATGAACGTAGAAGTAAATATAGAAGGAGGTCATAAATTAAAAAATCGCTGTTTTATAAATATTCGAGAATCAAGCATTTAGTATAATTGATGTTTTAATTTGAGTTGATAATTGCTGGCTTGAAGACTTGTTTTAAAATTTCCATACAGAATGAGACTTTCGGAACGAATAATAAAAATATTTATTTTTTGAAGTTTCTATTCCGCTGCACTCTCTTAATACTCACAGACAAAGTGTGTCGCGACCTAGATGTCTTGAGTCTTCCCTAACGCTCAGGGATGATAGGTATTAAGAGGTCATGCTCTAAAATACTCCATTCTGAATGCGAAAACGTTTTTTGAATCAGCCCTTACAATTTTCGAGAAAGAAATGCAGCCTTCTGTCTGAACACGTTTGCAAAATCGTGTATGTACGTAGTCTGTCCTAAATACTGAATTATTTTTTTAAATTAGGTATCACAATTTTCGACAAAAATAGTTCTTTTTGTTTCTTGTTAAGAATACGGACGCATTTTCCGAGTCAAGTCTCGCAGCTTCCGAGAAGAAAATTTCCAAAAATAATTCTTTTTGTGTTGAGCCAAACCTCCAATTCGATTCTGAATGCGAAAGTATTTTCTGAATCGGGTCTAACAACTTTCAAGAAAAAAATTCGCAGCACTATGTATTTTCCTTTCGATTGCCTTTCGATTGATCATGATGTCTGTGGACCCACGTGTGCAAAATCGCCCACACGTCTCCCACGTGCACACAGCTCATTCATGAATCTATATTATGATGTGTTTGTCCCGATTTGTCTATTTTTAGGGCACTATCGACGCTCCTATTTAAGTCCATGGTCGTTGAGTTTTCTGTACCAGGAACTGTAATAATTCCTCTGACTGAAATCGATCTTCCAACAGTGGACACAGCACGGTTCCGATAAAATATTCCGCGGCATAGTAACTCGAATATAACCGATGTTTATTAATTATTCCAGTAATGTATTCCGTTCAATTTTGATTTTGACGGAATCGCGCACCGGATTGGCATTGCGCGACACATAATTTAAAATATTTCACAAATAGTTCACTCCAGTTTGTTGCAATTCTGGTAAGAAAACAAAAGTTTTGCAAAAATACTTCTTTCTGCAAAGTCTCATACTTGCATACTTTTGCGTTACAGTGTAAAGAAGTTAAAATTCTGGATTAAATCTCGGTTTTAAAATAATTTTGGTGGAAGGAAGAAAGGTGAAAGAACCATAAAAAAATTTGCAAACAGCTGCAAACAGTGTTATGGACAAACTCGCAAACTTTTGCAATGCAAAGTGTATCGTCGAAATCTCTCCAACATGGAGAAATCCCGTGTTTCAAAAGGAATATTAGGATGTGAAGGTAGTAAAGGAATGAATTTTAAATAAACAAACCAAAATTGAGCCAAAATATCTTAGATAATTTATTGGCTCATCGGGGAAAAGCCTTGCGGCATAAAAACCCCAGAAATAAAGAAATAAGTAGTTGAAATACTGAAATACCCATTTAGACTTGCACGAGCTTCATTGTATTCGCATTCTATGCATTCGCTCAGCAGATCGATCAAGAACAGAGGGACTCGCGGGCCGCAAACAAACATTTGCAAACTGTGAACTTGTTAGTCGTTACCAAGTGGTACACAGTTACCGATAGGTCGTGTGCTAGCCTGGATACAGGGCGCGCGGCAATCAAAGTCCGTTGTTGCGTCGGTGTTCGCAATAAAATAGAATTTCGACAAAGGTCAAGGTTCGTCGGAGGCCTTTAATTCGATCGATCGAATAAAAAATCGTTCGCCAGACGACGACGTGGTCGCGTTACCGTACACACCGGTGATTACGGATATGTCAAAGGCAGCTGTGCCTCGGCGCACCCTGAACGCTTGTGCACAATGTGTGCGACCTGAAACTAGCATTGGGGAAATTACAACTCGGTCGTGGGCATTCGCAGGAAATTGCCAGGAATCTCTCTTGCAAACTACAACTACTTTATTTCTTCCTGAAACACTCGAAGCTGGAACGCTGCGAACGTTTAGTTATCGACAATATCGACCATAAAATCAATTGAATGGGTGTTTGGATGAAGGGTCTATGTCGGGTGTTTTAAATTTTATAGGAGCGCAATTTTGAACTCAAACGTGAATTGCAATAATAAAAACCAGCTGAAAATGACATAGGCCCTTCTTCCAGTGGAAAAGACGACTGAAAACTAAAAGACTTTTTAACGGTTTGTTTTATTAAATGTTAAAGCAAAATAAGTTCCTAATTGCGCTACTATAAAATTTGAAAAATCTGAGATACATACGCCTTTCTTCTAAACACCCATTCAATTGTTCAATTGATTCGACATTCTGTTACAAAATTGAAGAGATTAACAGCCATCCACAATTATAATTATAATTGTATACTTTATTGACTTAATCTCTTTTAGAAATTATGAAGATACTTGAATAGTCTAAATTGAAATTATTCAATAGGATTTTAGTAATTTATGAAAATTTAGAGGAAGTGTATATATAATTAGATTTATTAGATTATTATATATATAAAAAAGTTTGGGTAAAGGAAAATCTCATAATAATAGATATTATGAAAAAAATGTAGTAGTTAGACGGGATTTGATTATTTATGGCTTATACAAATTTTCAAAAAATGCTGGAGTATCAAATTCGACAGAATTTACTACGATTTTTATTTATTTTCGATCTACAAGTGCTATTATATTACCAATGAAGATAAGATTTTATTTGGTCTTACTTTCTTAAAATTTTTGCCTACAAAACTTGAAAATTGCATGATCGTCCGCAGTTTAATCAGAAGTTTAATCAGAAGTTAAATGCTATTTTCTGTATCAATAGTAATTTCGAACGATTAAGAACAATATGCAACTATCGTGGACATAGAGATTTGTTTTTTGTCGAGCTATCATGTCAACAGGTGAACTGAAATCGCCCAAAGAGAAACCACAACTCGACGCAGCCGTCTCTTTGATAAGACATGCACAAAGCGAACGATCAAATTCCCGCGATGAACGTTCGAGTTTTCCGGTATGTCAGCACAGCTCTCTCCCTCTCTCTCTCTCTCTCTTTCTCTCGAACGTTCGCAAAATTAAATCGGGGTCCGGCGTGTTTCATCAACGACTCTCTTTTTTTCCTCGTTTTTTGCAACGTTCAAAAGGATCCGAGTTCTCGAATGACGGTAGTTCAAACAATCCGCCGGAACGATGGAGATACAAGTGCTCCAGCTCGTCGTTTGTTTTTCTCCGATAAAATATTGAAAACAATTCTGTTGCCGGACTCGATATCCGACAGATAATCCGCCGGTTGTTCGACGGAATCATTCCGCCATTGGCGAACAGAGCGGAATCGATGAGGAACGGGCAACTCTGTGTCGTCGACGCGGTGGTGCTCGAATAGAAACGATCGTTTCTCGCAGACTGTATGCAAGGCGTCGGTGAAACGACCGGAAATGGATTCTACATGAAAAACTCAGTCGAAAATATAGAATGAAAGTTTTTTCTGGGCCACGTCGTTTTCGAGATAAACGACCCTGAAGGTGGCTAACGCTGAGTTACGAGAGAGAACGTTTTTAAATTCGATTATCTCGCAAACGAGGCATCGTACGGAAAAAGTTCATCGTACGTTTCTGACTCGTTTTATCATGTAGATTTAGTATGGTGAATCTTGAATTACAACGCGAAACCGGAATCGACTTGCGTTTTGTTCTTCCGTATACGAGATAAATGTAAAATGTATAAATCTAGTATACAGATCTTGTATGTTAGTATTGCAGGCAGAAAATAAATTGCAGAGGAGAATTCTGTATTGCTTATCAAAGAGAGAGAGAGAGAGGGAGGAGACATTTGTGCAGCTAGCTTTAGGTATACGTATACTCTGTATATCTAAAAATTGATAAGTGATTTATTCACTTTCGCTCAACGAAATACATATCTTGCATTGAAAGCTGTGCATCGAAGTCCGATAAAAGCGGTCTTATGCGAGAGTTATGATTTTTCGTAGAAACGGGTCTGGCATTAAGCAACTTGGCACAAAAGGAGCCGTCGCAAATAGTTCATCGAACCCGGTAGAAACTTGCTATCCGCCGAAAAGAGCCTTCAGCGCCGTTTCATCACAATTCCGGGTTTGTTGTCGCATTGTCACCGGCAGCAACGAGGGAAATAGCCTCAGGAAAAGTCTCGAACGAGACTGATCTTCTCGAGGTCTGGGTGAATAAGTAGCGCACAGGCACCACCTGTTACCTCGGAAGCTAAACAGCCGTTCCAATTAAGGGAATGAGCTTCTTTTTATCGCGGCGCTCCAACACCGCCGTGCCGGAACGAAAGCGAAACCGCGGATAAACATTTTTCTCCTCTGCTGTACACCTCTGCCCCTTGCCCATGTGTCTTATTTCGCACCGTGGCGTGATAAAACAAGTCTCGGATGGTTCCTGACCTCTTTCGCACAAAACGAAACGCGTGCCTCGCGTGCTTTCGCAATTATTCGCGATTTTTTACGGGCCAGGCGCGGCGCACACTGGCACAGTGTTTCGTCCAACGGGGAAAAACCAAACATTCAAAGTGTAAGATCCACACATTTTTTAATCTGAAAATGTTCGTGACAACACGTAGTTCGTAAATATATACAGGGTGTTCACTTGAAAACTTTCCAGCGGAATATCTCGAAAAGTATGAAAGATATTGAAAAAGTGTAAAACACGTGTCCAAGGATTTCGAGGGGGAAAGAGGGGGGCAGTATCGGTTTTTTGAAGAGACAAAGTTGACCTTCAAATGTCCTTGAAAACGCCATCCAAATAAAAAAGTGATATTGCCTCCCTCTTTCCCCCTCGAAATCCTTGGTTTTACACTTTTTTAATATCTTTCATACTTCTCGAGACATTCGGCTGGAAAGTTTTCAAATGAACACCCTATATATATATATATATATATATATATATATATATATATATATATATAGCATTGACGCTAACAATGTTTAAATTACAACAAAAATTTTAAATTTTTGAACGTATTTATTCAGACTTCATTTCAAACACATTTTTATCATTTCCGCGAAATCAATTTCGAATGAATCAATATTTATCTTGTCTTCGAAATAAAGTCTGAGTAAAAATACGTTCTCGTAGCGCGTTTCGTACAAAGTAATATAAAATTGCGATTTTTCGTGTTGGTTGGATTTAGTATGAATGCGGGTAGTCAGCGTGGCCAGGGCAGCCGATTTATTAAAGAAATAACTCCATCCGGCGGTAATTCATAGCGCCACGGTTCGACAAATTAGGGATATAGTTGGCTCGGGAGCCGGGCCGTATAGAGCCGGATGCTCCGGGCATGTTTACATTGTTACATAAAGCAATTTCACGGTAAGAGCTCTCCGGCGAGTGCGACATACGATCATTGAACGAGACAGCAGACCCAGATTCGACGAGACCACCGCGCCGCGCCGGTATTTCCTAGCCTGGAGAACCGGGACGGCCCCACGCTGGGCTACTTCCGTCGAAAAATTCGCCCTTCGGATGACTTCCGCTGCGACGCCCCTCAGAATCGATCCATCGCGTGGTTGCCTTCCATCGGGTGGCTCGCAAAAACCTCTGTCAACGCCCATGTTGCCACCCCTTGTCTCTCTTGATGAAGGCAACCGTAATTAACCGACTTCAACGGTGCTTTCTGTCCATCATCAACCCTGGAAAAACCAAACAGATCGAAACCAGTCATTTTAGATTCTTTATTTCACTACTATCTACTAAAATTGTGAAGATACTCCTGTGGAAAATTGTTAAATATATCCATTCAGTGGTGCACGTTCAGCGGTAATTTGTACAATTTTGTCATAAATGCATAAAATCCGCAGTTCATTTATCGTATCGAAAGTCGTAACAAAATTGAATTCGTTCTAGTACATCGGAATAATAAAAATGAATTTAGAAACCTGGTCTGGTCAGTAATGACTCATCACCTAATCATCATACACCTACACAGTTGTGAGACTGGCATTAAATGAGCAACAATTAAATTAGACACATCAAAACTGTGACTGTACGTGTAGAAAAGGTGACTTCAATTTCGAAAATGAATATGACGATTCAAATGAAAGTTAATTCTCTTTAGAGTAGAGGTTGCTAGAACCTCTAGAGGATGCCTGATATAATATTATAGCTTATTGAACTCTGCCTAGACGCCTATTTGCCAATAACTAGGCGAACCACTATAATCCTGGATAAATTCCAAGATAGCGTTTCTGTTGGCCACACGTGAGCCACCCGATGTTACCAGAAATATTAAAGTAGGCCGGTAGAAAATGGAGACGATCGCACAAAATTATCCGCGGCTTAGCTGATCGCCTATCTCAGCTGTTTTGTCAGCGCGTTAATAAATTAGATGTCTCTCGAGGGAAATGATCGAGGCTTCCAGCTAATTTTCATTATTAGTCGTCTCTTTTCATCTGGCCGTTGCTTGGAGAGCTCGGAGACGGTTTTGTTCGGACGATGAATTACGATGGCGGACCCGCTCGGTTTTAATAGTGAGCTAGCCTAATACCTAAACGACAAGCTTCGGATTTTTATTTTAAAACTGCTCAAATGGTAGAGAACCTTTCGCAGGAATTGATCGAACGAATCTCTTGATTCAAGCTTATAAGAATTACCGAAAACTGAAGTTTATGTACCTTGCAATTAATGCAGGCGATTTTTATTTTGGATAATGATAATTGAAAAGAAACATTGGTTTCATCCCCTAATGACTTTGTTACACACTAGAAACAATATTACAATGTTCTGAAATTTTTTGAATCTTTTACTGTTTTATATTTCGTCCAACCAATTTTTTCATAAATACATAAAAATCCACAGAGAAAGTCTAATGATTAATATACTTGGAATTCATGTTGGAGCTGTGTAAAAATGGATGAGTTACAAAGAGCATGTTCCCTGTTTGTACAAGGAAGACATACGTGACCGTTTCCACAATTTTCTTTTGACTCGAATAAACGTGTCAGCGATAACAATTCGATAGAAGTTCGCAAGTATTTAGCGACTGTCTGATCGATCTCTACGTTACATCTGGGACCGTTTATCAGTAGCAGGATTTTTTTCTGGGAAAGTGTATTATTTTGTCACGTTTCGTTGCCAAATGCGCCGTAAAGGGTACACCGGTCTCGTTTCATGCGGACCACGTACGTTATTCATGATACACTTCAGACGGTTGTATATCCGAGATTCCGCGTATCCAGCCGGAGCAAATAATATACTATTCCATCAATATCACCGATCACTTAGAATCTCGGGAAAACGTTGAAACTACAACCGTCTCACAGCTGCAGTTTCTATCAATAAAATAAGAGTTAGCTTTTCCCCAGGAAATGATAGCCAGGTGCATTTTCGTATTTTCTTCGGGCTATCTAACATATACACTACGAATTTTATGAGCAACACAGAACACTAGAAATTATTTCATTCGATCGTAGCATCTTTTCTCCTGAATCTCACCAACTCTAACTCCCTATTTGTTCTGTTCCAGGTGATAGACTTCGGGTCCAGCTGCTACGAGAATCAGCGCGTGTACACGTACATCCAAAGCCGCTTCTACCGAGCTCCGGAGGTGATCCTAGGTGCGAAGTATGGCATGCCAATCGACATGTGGAGTCTCGGCTGCATAATCGCTGAACTGGTCACTGGATTCCCTTTACTACCAGGCGAGGACGAAGCAGATCAACTGGCCTGCATAATCGAACTCCTAGGCATGCCTCCGCCACGACTACTAGAATCCGCAAAACGTTCCCGACAGTTCATCAGTTCCAAAGGCTATCCGCGCTACTGCACGAGCACGATCATGCTGGACGGTACATTTGTCTTAGGCGGTGGGTACTCCCGCAAGGGTAAACGTCGTGGACCTCCAGGATCGAGAGATCTACGTCGAATCCTCGACTGCGATGATCCATACTTCCTAGACTTCATCCATAGATGTTTAGAATGGGACCCTGAGCAACGTATGACACCTATCAAGGCGTTGAAGCACGGCTGGCTTCGTCGCAGACTGCCAAAGCTACCTGAGAAGACAGCGAGTAGCAACGACAACGCGTTACCAGCTGTCCCAGCAGCAGCTGCACCACCATCTTCAACCACTGGTTTGAGGATCTCTGCATCCGGCAGCCGATCGTCCAGCAAAACGAACACGCTGCAGAGCAACAACATCGAGAACACAAACAAGATGAAGCAGCTGAACGACATGTTCCAGACGGTGAACACCATCTACTCGGCGCTGCAGCGTAAGTACGGTGCTCAGCCTCAGGAGCCTATTGTCGTCAGGAATCTTCAGCCTAGCAGCAGCAGCCACCCGAAGCTGATCTCCGTAGCTGGCGGCAGTGTCAGCGGTGGTGTTGTTTGTACTGGTGGTAGTAGTGGCTGTGGTGGTGGTGGTGACGGTAGCAGCAGTAGTACTAGTGGTGATCAGCAACAGCAACAGCAGCAACAGCAGCAGGCGCCGCATGGGCATCAGTTGCAGGGGCAACAGCACAATAACGGGTCCCGCGGATCCCACGGGTCCCATGGATCTCATGGATCCCATGGATCTCATGGATCCCACGGATCCCACGGGTCTCACGGGTCCCATGGGTCCTCCCACGATAGTCATGAGCGGATAGTACTGTGATCGACGCGATGCGTCGCTAAACGGCTGCTGAACGAACTGACCAGTCGTTCCAGGCAAAGACGGCCCTCTGTCTCGCCAGCTAGCCGACGCTGCGTCGCATCTAGCTCCCCGGTACGCTTCCCCAAGTTCCGAGTCGCCTCGCCAACGCCCGAAAAGGCCAACTTGCGCTGTGCCACTTAGCCGAGACAACTCGCCCGCGATGTCCGTCATCGTTCGAGCTAAACCCATCATCGCCAACCTCGAAAGTCCCGACTGATCTAGGACAGACGCTAGGTCAATCCACGTTCTCGTTAGAGGCCCAGCGAAGTCGTCAATTGGATGACAAAATGAACTAAATGATAGCTCAATTAAGTCTATAGACTCACAGTTCTCAGGCTCTCGGCTGTAAGCCGTATCCTGGTGGAATTTTCTTCAAAATGTTGCGCAATAATTGCAGGTAGCTTCATCGGAGGGTTGGAAACATATTGATACAGTCTATAGACTTGTCCACTGTGAACTCTACATTCGACTTCGCTGAGTCCTCCAGAGTCCGCCTGTGATGCAGCCCATGGGCTATCATTTGTAGGTTCGATCAGAGCCAAGAAGGGCTATCTATCGTTTGTACATATACTTTATCCAACTAGTCGAGTCAGTGATGGTAAATAAATGTGCTAGCCACTTGAGTGGCTATTGAGGTTACAGGCAGCTAGCAAAGCACTCACGCTGGTGCTACATTGACTCGCCTTGTCGAATCAAGTATAGTACAGAGCCACGAAGCAAAGAACCAAGAAGGAAGTTGCTCCAAGGTCTGGCAAGATGTACCGAGACCGTCAGCGTCTGTCCATCAGCCGGGACTCGCGATTTTGTGGATAGTGTTGGCAATCAGAAGGTGATCGTACCGAGAGTAGCCGGGAACCAAAGATTCGCGCGATGTCGATGGATCGATCCTCCTTTTGTAGACGCACCTGAGTGCATGAGAAGCTCAGCGTCGCTTCCAGGAGTCTTCTATGTAATCAAACCATGCCGACATTTCCAGGCCGATGAATCTTAGGCCTTTCCAGGCCATTGTTAGCTACCGATCAAACAGCATCAACTTCGCTGTGAATCAGGGGAACGGCTATCTTTACTTTCGGTCGTCTTAACCCTTCCGGTGCTGAGCGACGAGTTTATATGTACGATAATTGTTACAGGTGTGCGTTATGATTGCACGTATAGTTTACTGTGAATTGTAACGCGTTTCATAAATTGTTACAGTAGTGCTCGGTTAAATTATCATCAGTTTTGGCAGAGCCAGCAGCTCAATTCTCACGAGCCGGACATCCTTTCTGTCTCCTCTTTTTGCATTATATCCATTCGCTATGACTGAGGCAGCTTTACCTCACTGACAAATGAATTGCGGGAGTGGGCCTAGCTAGTGTATATTTAACCGAGCACCACCGTAATAACGCATTTACTGCTAGCGCAAACTGATTGGCGCTAAAGTGTTCAGCGCGTGATCGATAGAGTCTTCTGTGGATCATCAGACAGACTGCAGTGACTCTATCTGCCGCGGTCATTCTCGTTAGTGTACAGCACCGAGAGGGTTAAGAGAAACACCTTTGTCTCTGTTTCGAACCGACGAAGCCTGCGTACTAGAAATCTCGCGGAAACGCGTGTCACGAGCCCTCGAACCAGCGAGATTATTATTATAGTGTAATCAGTCGGACTCTTGCTGTTTTTATCTCCGTTTTTAATTTTGTTAGGCTACGTTCATGCTGGAGCTGAAATCAGAACGAACTAGAAATACATTCTACGATTTTATAATTGTAAGGTGAACACTGTCGACGGAATAATCGGTTAGTGACTTCGATCGCTGGTCTTGCAGCTTCTATCGCAGCACCACCATGAACATACCCTAATCGTCGAACGAGGATGACGTGCTCCACTCGGTGGGAGCCTTCAGGAATTGTGAACAGCCTTGCGAAGCGGGTCCGCCCGCAATTGTACAGGAATTTCGAACGAATTGAACTCGTATCTAGTTAAGTGGTATACGCTATGCGTAATTAGTAATTTATACGGACAGATTATACGCGTCTGAACTCTTAGGATCGATAAAGACACGCTCAGATACTTAACCCTTGCCCTCCGAACCCTGAAAACCTGTTTCCTTTTTCTGGCAATAATTATAACTGTCCTTCTTCCTTGAAGTGTAATCTTCTGTTCTTTTTTTTTTTTTGTTTAATTTTCGACTGCCTTCTCTCTCGTCCTTTTTGATTTTTAAACGTAGCATTTAAGTTCCGATCTACGAGACGATCGACTCGCTGTAAATACTCGACGACTGTCCTGCATTTTTATCACTGCCTTCTGTTTTTTTTTCCTTCTTGTTTCGTTTTGCCTCCCGTTTCTTAAATTAGTATTCTCGATCTCTCCGCGTTACGTTCGGCCGATTCGATTCGACGATGGGGCAGTTAGAATGATCTACATTTTGCAATGATTCAATTCGAGATCGGGGACCTCGTGTGTTCGATATTAGTATTTTTATTTTACTAGTACGACTCTGAACATTTACAGCGAATACTTTCTCAAATACTCGATCAAGCTATTCTTGATTAACATACTCTCTTGGGAAAGGTATAGTTCAGATGATATACCAGGCGCTCGCATGCGAAATAATTTTTCGATGATCGCCTTCTTCGAGACTGCGCATATTTTATTGAATATGCAACCTGTCCTTAGTCTTGCAATATTCCTGACGAGTTGCTTCGTTCTTTTGAAGCTTAACAGTATTTTTGAAAACGTCCTTCTGCATTTTCTTTGACGATGGATTTTAAAGAAAGCGGAACGAATAGTTTCCTGTCGTATTGCATTTTTCATTGACTTTCTAATCGATGGAAAAGTCTTTTTACAGAGCTGTGTTTGATATCAGCTGAATCTGCTTCGAAATAATATGCTGGCGAAAAAGGAACAACTAACAATGCTCTTTTTGTTAGTGGAACTGCTTTTTTAGCTAGCACTTTAATCATGGACTACGGATTTTTATGCAAAATAAAAATTGCCTGCGTCGACTGCAAAAGACAGGAGCTGTCTTTTTCTTAATAATTGTGGTACGTGTAATGACGACACATTGATATTTTACAATTCTTTTAAGCATATTTTACTGTTTTAAATTTTATCATAAACGCATTAAATCCACAGTCTAGTTGGCCACTGGTGAGCAGTACCATGTTTACCATGATTTCAGTATAACTCCACAAATTTTGGGCGAACACAGATTTTTATGGACCAATTTACAAAAGTTGGAATCGACGAGGAGCTTATTTACCGTCTGGTAAACCCCACAGTTTTATCAATTTATCGAACTTTCGAGGCGCAGAACCGTTTTATACACTTCATATTGACACGAAACGTAGAAACAGCTGGCCGATTCGAAATCGATTCAAAATCTGCGGATCCTTAAGAGAGAAACTCGTAAGAAACTTCTTCTTTTGAGAACTTTAATAAATCTCACACATTTTTCTAAAGTCTTCATGGTTTAGTATTTCAACTAGTCATTTCGATCGCGTAAACGCATCAAATCCACAGTCTTTTTTATTTGCATATCTTTATCTGTTCATTGCCCTAACAGGGGTTCTCGTGGTCACCGGCACCCATTGCGGTCGATTCAAAATCGATGATGCATACTGGTTCGCTTCCTAGACCTTCTAAAAACATTTTCACAAATGGCTGAATAGGAACACTGAACGGCCACTTTTACCTTTTAATAATACTGTCGGCTGTACTTGGCAGGTTAATAAAACAAAAAGTTTGTTACAAATCCCCGACACACCGGGGCTTTATAGTTACACTTTTACATCCGAGCACCTGGATCCCTAAAGGGTGCTCACGGATAAAAAATAGATTACACTCTTTGTTCTGTCTTCGCTTAACCCTTGGTTCGTGGAACGGGGCCTCCGTGACCCCCATGGAACTTGCGGAGTAATTAATAACCTCGCTATATTTGTCTTCAATAACATTTTGCAATGGCAGAGTCGTTCGACTCCCCCGTTTGCCAAATCGATTATCTTCACAAAAGAAACGATAAAGAGGATTAACGAAACAGTACACATTAGTTAATTTGGTCTGTGAAGGACTCGTTTAACATCCTCGCTAGGAGCCTTCGTCCCAAAGAGACGAATCCGCTGTGCTAGTTAAGGGTTAACAAAAATGATGAACAAGTATCGAAGCATAATTAGAGCATAATTTAATCTGGGCAAGTTTCCCTACACACAAACAAAACTTCGTGTGACGTTAGATCGTTTTGCAGATTTACGCAGCTTTTCACAACATTAATTTAACGTTGGCATTACGCCTTTAGTTCGTCCAATAAAAATCGTGTACTTTGCACGACCGTACAGCATTCTCTCCTTAGTGTCGCGGAGGCAAAAGTATTTCTTATTGTCTGGTGCCTCGTCGCTGGAGAAACACTATCGATCCCATTGTGTTGGCGATGAAGTTCGGCGAAATGAGAGAATCTCTCAGCGAGACGTTAAGGAGGAAATGTTCTATCCCAAGAATCGATTTCACTGCCCCACCTCGCGAGGTCCACAGTATGAAAATAATTTTTCATGAACTCGTGCACACTGATGCAGTATTCCCTCATTAATGTCGCACAGCGAGACGCTATGGAGTAATAGACGCTATTTCCTATTGACCAACGTGTCTCGTGACTGAGACATTGTTGCTCGTGTTACAATGGTGATGAAACCCAGCGAGACGTTAAGGGGGAAACACTTCTAAAATCGTTTTAACTGCCCCATACCGCAATATAATAGATTCTTCGGTGGAGAATCGGCCTGGCGATAGGGAGGAAAAAGTTTTTCTGTGACGAACGAACTCGAAGGTGACATTTACTCAGCATTTTGTGTTCCCTTTAGGGTAGATCGCATTTAGCCGGAACGCGTCCCGCTGAGAACGACTGACAATGAGAAAATTCGCTTCGCGGCTCGAGACACGCGCGAGTGTGTCCGACGAGGATGATTTTCGAAAAACGAAACTGCGAGCGAGCAAGTATCAGCGTGTGCGATTCGAGGCAAATTGTCGCGGGCGACCCTGGCACAAACGAATTCACGCTAATTTTAGTTAGAACCGAGCGAATGAGCGGCGTGCAAAGTGAGAGAGAGAGAGAGAGAGAGAGAGAGAGAGAGAGAGAACGAGAGAGAAAGAGAGTACGTTTTCGCGTCGAGAACGAGTCATGTGGGTGTGAACAACGACCGAGAAGAGAGTTGGAACGATAACCGTGTTGAATGATGCGAATGATCGACTTGATTCTTCTGCTCCCTGGTTACACGCTGCGCAATCGGGATCGCCGGCGAGTTTATAGCGGGGGAAAGTCGCGTTTCTGCTTTCTGGAATCGTTGCCTGTCCGTTAATCGCCACCAAGACATTGTTCGAGGCTCAACTCAGTTAAAAGTTGTTATGTCGAACAAAAGGATTCGAGACACGCTGCTGACAGAATTTTTACGTCCACTATTTAGGACCTGAAATCGCGATTTCGTTAGCGTCTACACATTGCCTACAGGAAGCATGTTCATGCACAGCGACGATAGGTCGAGAAGCTAGAGAATGAATCCCGGTGGCACCCTCGCGAAGGTCTCTCGCGGTTTGTACACGAAGCTTCATGAATATTCACTTCGCGTACTTGTTGAGCAAGAGAAAACGAAGTCGTGAAATTTTGCCTCGCAGAGATCGTCTACGTAATATTTGCACTGTCGTCGTCAGTGGTTCCCAGACTGTCAAGGACCTCGCGATGGTCGAGCGATTAATGTAATACTTGAAGATATTATTCGATTGACTACTGTGTTTCACTTTGCGAGACGATGGAGTTCGGAACGCCGAGGAAAAAGTTACTGAGTTACACGGGGTCGAAAACGAGTAATTGTAAAGATACTCTTCAATAAAGGAAGCTTTGAGCTTAGTATTGACAATAGAGGAATCTTTTGTACTTGGACAAATTTGTACAGTGCTTGCCTACTTGGTTACACGCAGAAAATGAATCTCAGTCACCTCCATGTCCCAATAAAATAAGGAAACATCAAAATACTCTAACAATGTACGCGTCCAGCTTGATACCAAACAATTTTTAAATAAATCGTTTACAAATATGTGTGGAGCAGTTAAGTGACTCGATAGATCTGTAGGAACGTACATGTGTTGCCCGTGTCTCATAATGTAGTATGTACCTGGGATGGCACCAGTGTCGCCACATAGTACCCGTAGTACCCTTCCCCTTCTACGACGCTATTCCTCCACGCTTGCGCCACGGCCCTGTCACGTGACGCGTTTCATCTCTGTCGTGCATGTGACTAACCCGATATTGACAAGAGAGAGGGTAACTGTATTCCCCTCAATTCGAGCCAATTCTTCTGATCTAGCAACACTGAACGGCACAAGGGGAAGGGGAGCAAAGCTCACCGTTACGCGATGCGTGTCACTTCTCAGCGAATAGCGAGAATGCGTGTGACTCAACTGTGCGCCTGACCAGTCAGACGGTTTCTTTGCGAATTTCTTTCGTTATGAGACACGGACAGTACGCTCTTCGCAGTCAAAGGATCGAAAGAAGACGCCGTAAAAATTTGAATACTATGAGCACCAGTCGCATAACTGCGCCACTGTTTAAATTGCAACGTTTTACCTCGACCAGCAACGTTGGGAACCACTGGACCCCGCGACCGAGCTCATAGCGAGCCAACCAGTCGATTGGTCGCGGAAAGTGGTGGGGATGACGCTCGAGCAATCGCAGCGGTCCGGGAGCGTGTCTTCGCGAGAGTGTCACCGCGGCTTCTCCGATTCGACGGTCGGCAACGCCGCAGCCCGCTTCTTGCAACTTTATCGAACGTAAAGGCAAGTAGTAGCCGCTGAACGCGAAATAATTTCACGACTGAATTGATCGCGCGTCTATCCTGACGAGAGACTGATTGAAACCGCTTAACGGGGTTCTAACAACGACAGGCACGATCCACGGAAGAGAAACCGAAAAATGGAGAGGGGAAGCAAGCGGGGATTGTTATGAAACAATGTGAACAAAACACAAAAAAAAAAAAACAAATATGAAAAAATCGTGATACTGAACAGAAATATCTTGTGATATGGAACTTAGGCGTACGTCGGGGCTCCGGCGCCGACGGGTATAGATGAATATATATATAAATAT
The DNA here is from genome assembly GCA_028455605.1 of Lasioglossum malachurum. Lineage (NCBI taxonomy): Eukaryota > Metazoa > Arthropoda > Insecta > Hymenoptera > Halictidae > Lasioglossum > Lasioglossum malachurum. Next base: position 13,411,368 of record CM052314.1, on the reverse strand, counting down.
ATATTATAAATATGAAGTGCGTATAATAATTATATCACGATGTAAACGGTGAAAACTTTGAAGAAATAAAAAGAAGCGATGGAGCCGGGAGATTGTAACCGCGTGGCGAAGAGAGATAGAGCCAGATGAGAGATGCGTTTTTAGAAACGAGGAGAAAAAGAACAACGGTCTCGTGAAACGTTGCACGACACATGCACGACCGTCTTTCACGATTCCTTCTTCTGTCCCCCCCTCCCCCCAACCCTTCTTCTCTTCTTTTATTTGTCTCTTTTTATTTTGACTTTGTGATCGCTCCCGGCCGCCCGTGCGCCACCGGAAAATGAATCGATTGCTATATTTGTGCCGTTTCGATCGAGAAGAACGCGGTCTTTCGCGGATCCCCCTCGGATTTTTACGATGAAAGATACATCGAGGAGCTTCGGTTCTCATTTTCTACACGGTGCCGGGCGACCAAGCATGTATTATTTACGAACCTAGTCCCCTCGGCGAAATTTCAACAATCCTGCGGTGTCGACACGAGATTCTTCCAAAATAAGGGACCAGATCTTATAAAGGCATTCCACTCTGCTTGCCGATCACGATATTTGTGCTGTAAATAGGAATGAGTATGGTCGATTCGATCACTCGTCTCCTCCTCGAGTAAAAATTCATCCATTTTTTGTTTACGAATGCTGTAAAATCTCTCTTTTTTTCATTGGCTTTGATAGACTTTTAAACATTGAGAGAATAAAAGTTCGGAGCATTCAAATCAATTTTTCAATTTATGGAATGGATGTTCATCCACTTTTTGTGTACAGACACTGTAATATTTTGCATTTATCTTTTATTGACTTGATTGGAAGTCTTTTATTAATCAGAGACTACGAAAACAAAGAATTTCATCATTCCTTATGTACAGATACTGTAAAAATCTGCATTTCTCTTCTTCGACTTCGAATAGTCTTTTCTAATCATACTTTTAGTTGCAACAAGTAGATAGAAATATACAATTATGAATGAAACAATAGTTTTAAAACATCGTTAAGCTATAAGATAGATGAAGTAGATCCTCGTGCGAGGATTGAAACACACATGAGAATATCTGAAAAAGCCAAACAGCCTACGGATTCATGAAATATCTAAAAGATTTAGAAAAATAAAGAACATTTGCATAGACGAACATCAAAATGGAGCAGGACGGTAAGGTTTGGTCCCTTTCTACAGCATCCTGTGCATCGTGTCACGCTAATCGAAAGTTCAGTTTCGCCATTGCAAAAAGATCCCCGCAAAAATGGAACGCAACGCGCGCGGACGTTGTTCACGCAGCTCTCCGGTTTTATTATTAACAAATATCGCTCTAGTTTACTTTCGTTCGCTTAATTTATCGATCACTCACACCGACACACATACAACATACATTTGTATACACGGATACACATTCACACATACGAGTACAAACGAGTGCACACTCATGACACGCACTCGACCCCCCACACGTACACGCACACACAAACTCTCACTCACTCCGCTTTATTACTGTGATCAACGTGTATGTACAAACGACACGTTCGTTGTTCGTGCAACTTCGGCTCAAAACTCCACTCTGTGTGTGTATAACGTCGACTGATCTCGAAGAAGATTGCGCAAAAAGAAATTAATTAATACAGGATCGTTCGTTCCCCGAATTACGATCCCTTAATTACGTGACTAAGCGATCTACGAATATTCTCCTCTTTTTTGTTTGTTTTTCCTTTTTACTATTACGACTATTACGATTACTTATTATTATGATTAATTATTATTATTATTATCATCACCATTATTATCCCTTACCCTCCTTTTATTATGATTATTATCATTACACGAATTACGACTACATCTTCTTCTTTCTTTTTAATCTAACCAGTGCTTTTTATCGCACTCACGCAACGCGCGTCCCGACGACAACAACAAAATGAAAAAAACTAATGTTTAAGCGATAGCTTTAGGCTTTATAAGTGCGTAACACACCAAGCAGGATATTGTAAGCGCGGACGGTTCTCAAGGTTCGAGGCTTTAAACTCAAGGCGAACGAGGGTGTGTGTTCCGATCATCTGGAATCCGTTGTCCGAAAGATTCCTCTTTCTTATCGCGGCGAAAATAAAAATTCAAGAAGAAAAACAAAGGGGAAAGTACGCGCCACGCTTTTCCTTCTCTCCTCTTCATCTTCACGCTCTTCGCTCTTCTTCGTTCTTGCCTGGTCCGGTTCACTTTCACTCTTTTGTCTTCTGGATCTACAACATGAGCTGGAACTGCTCGCGAGCTTATAAAGAATCACAGACTCGTACAGGACATCCTTTTCAGGGGCATATACCTCATCATTAGCTTTTGCAAGCCTTGTACATTGTTCCGGGAGATTGAATTGAAAAATGAGTAGGTGCATTTTAAAACAAGAGTAACATTGGAGGAATTTAAAAATACTGTTATATTATGTTCAACATACTAAACACATTAAGCAAGAAAATAAATTTGAATTTCACTCTGATTTGTTGCAATTCAGCAACAAATTACGTTCTAAGATTTAATTATCAACTTGCGTTCTTAAATTGTGTTCTGAACTATCTACATTATGGTAACTTCCCAGCTTCAAATAGTTGGGCCATACAGGAATTTCCAGCTGATGATGTTTACCATCTGCTCGGAAATCACCAATGCATCGAAGATACGAATCAATAGCAGGTGCTGTTGAATAGTTCTTATCCTTCAAGTAATTAAGAAGGGCTTGCTCTTCTTGGTCAAAATGACCGCGGAGAGATCTGATTTGCGCGTACCTGGCATATAGATGCATACACATGACATAACGGTAACAAGACCTCGAAACAACCGTCGCAAAACGCTTGTCTGTTGAGGCACGGAGATCATACTCCTTATCAACGAGTGGAATGAATGACTCGTTGGTAACCGTGAATGTTCGTCGTGCACGCAATTCGTTATACCCGGCAAAGTCGTCGCAATCAAATTCGATGTTCATCGGATCATTACTAAGGGGGCTTGGCTTTGTGCTTAGTTTTACGCTGTCTTCTATCCTCCTACCCGGTGTCGGCCTAGGCAAGGGTGAGGCAACCGCTGGACGTAGTCCTGTTTTCTTCACGTTTTTAGCGTGAAAAGGACCCGGTTTCTTCTTCCTATCTACAGATGTTGGTACAGATACATCAGAAAGATTCGCCTCCTCTTGATGGATTTTCTTAGACATTGTAATTGTTGACTTCCAGTCGTTTCACCAAAGGGATTGTTTTATGTTGTCTTTTTGGGATGATTCGTTTCAAGATTAATGAAATCCGCGAAGTCATAAGTAATCACTGAGTGATACACCTAAATAATGATCAGACTGAGGAAAAGATGGAGAAGAAAGGAGAGAGGGAGAGGCTCGTTAAATCGCGATAAAAGTTTCTAACAATTTATCCACGGATGTTCGGTGTTTTGTCGTGTTCAGATTGTCTCCGGCGATGGCAACTGCGTAGGAGAACGACAAGACACCGGAAACGACACTCGACTCGCAACGAAACGGATAGAGGAAGCGTCGTTCACGTGATCGCGAAACCGTGATCGTGACTTTCGTGCGAACGATCGATCGGAAAACGGACAGAGATCGCTTCCACACAGGGTTAGTCGAAATTAACACTGCCGTTCATAAGTTACTAGACACTTCGCTGCTCCGAGGATGATGATGATGATGACGATGATGATGTTCGTGCTCAACCGTCTACTCTTACGCTCGCGAAACAGTTCGTTTTACTCTCTTAGTTTCTGCGCCGGCAATTTGTCTAACACTTTGGGGACGGCGTTTTTAGAGCTCAAATTTTACTTTGAATTCCAACTTTGAAATTCGACTTTGACCCTTTGAGTGCCCGAGCGTCCTGAATGAAAGAACAAAATCTAACAGGATTTTGTTATGCGATATAAGCAAGAGGCATGTTGCTACTGGCTTAAATAATTCGCGATCTCATTATGGCTGCAATGAATAAGATCAAAATCGCATTTGTCACCGCACCTGTCCCCTTTTTTACTGTTTAGCATTTATGTTAATATCCAAAGTTTTCTACAACTGCTACCTTCAATAGCATTTCATCAGAGAAGATAATATTTTTCGAAGAAAAATATACATAGAACGCCAGTGCTTGTGATTATGTATTCTCGTGCACTGCATCTTCAAAAAATATGAAAAAAATTACGTTACAATACTACTTCTTCGATATTCTAACTTGAATTATTCGAATTAAACGAAACTGGAAATGTAATGTACAGAGTACAATTTTTTAAACGTATGTAGACGCTTCTTTCTTAAGTCAGTAAATTGTAATACAAATATGTATATGTACGTTTTTTTACAATGGAAGGGTTGACCAACGTTGATTGACATCGCGGTGTTTGTTTGAATGTCCTTGACTCGTCTGATCACATCGATGTGATCATGTTTGATTACCATTTTCAATCTACCAATCGATTAATACGGTCTCGAAAGGAACGAGCCGTCCCCAAAGCGTTGATCCACTGAAATATAACGAAAAAAAACCGTAAGCTTCTTTCGATGAGAATTCAGAACGGAAGTAGTCGACGGATCCGTCGTCTACTTTCCACGTTCATCAAACTTTAAAGTGTCCGGCAGCTTATGGACTTGTAATCTCGTACATCTAGTCCCGCTTTTGATTCTTTTCTCCTTCTTTGTGAGCATCCTTGATTTTATTTGAGAAATTTCTCGCTCGGTGAATAGCGACTGATAGAAACCCGATCCCGGTATATATAAAAAAATATATATTATATATATATATATATATTATGTTTTGCGTCGCGTACGTTTATATACATACATATATATATAAACGTTTTCTTTTTTTGTGTCGAGCGCATCATTGTGTACATACAGAACATTATAATGTGTATGCGGCGTGCATTGCATCACACACACACAAGCATACAAGTTTTAATACCGCATATCGTATGTGAACGAGAGAGAGAGAGAGAGAGAGAGAGAGAGAGAGAGAGTGAGAGAGAGAGAGACACGCGCGTCTTTCTTTGTAGACTTTAATTTTACTTCAGCTTCGAATACGCGGTCGGAGACACGACGCCATTGTTCCTTGTGGTAAATAATAAATTTTTAGACCATTGAGAAAAAGAACCACTGGAAATTTATCACGTTTCACAGCCTGTGCGTTTCTCGATCCTTGAATTCAGTTACATTTCGAAAGTTTCCCAACTGGAGAGGTGCTCTCTTCGGGTTGTATATCGATGCTGTTGGAAGAAGTTCCGCAGTTCAAGAGGCCTCCGCCATTTTGTTTTCATTCGTTAATTGCTCCGAGTTTCCCGGCGTGTATATTCACGGGAAAGTTTCCCGGGAAAACGGAGCTTGAATACCGCCAGCAATTCCAGATGTTAATATTAATTCCCGACCGACTTTATCCCCAGTTCGCAAACATTCGCAGTAGGTCACAAAAGTATCGACCACGCCCACACAAATCTCGTATTTTTAATTAACGTAATCATTGAAGAGATATTTCTCATCTAACAGCTCGTAACATAATTTCTGGATAACTTTACGTTCGAGATGCGGAATTTTTCTTTCGAGAAATAAATTAATTTTACAATTATTCAATGAATTCGTTCCGTGTCGCGTGCAATCGATGAAAATCTCGGAAAAAGAAATTGATTAAGTAAGTAGGTTGCGCTATAAGTTTATAATAACAATGTGGATGATTAATGTAGGAACACCGTGTACATTTGTACAGAACACCACCATGAAAAATATGAAAGTAACCGTTGTGTATGCATGGAGATCCGGTTTGGTCGAACGAACCTATCGTTTAAGTAGAAAGTAAGTTAATAAACGATTTGTAAAATGATTTCGAAGATTCGTTCTTACCGTGTCTGATCTAGTTAGCGGTTAAGGTGGGCGGATACTTTTATTACCACTGAACTACGTCATCATTTGTTTATAATCATAAAGAATTATTTGGTAATATCATCGTATGAATTGGCTCTTGGGATTGCCAAAAGTCAAGAGTCGAAACGAGATAGAGAAAGAAAAAAGGGAGAAAGAGAGAAAGAAAGAGAGAGAGAATCTTAACAAAAATACAAAAAACCGATGAAAGATCAATATGTAGCCTGATTCAATAAACAAGTACATACATTTGGTTTTCCTTTTACACAAATTATTTTTACTTTACGCAGTTTTAAAGCACTTTTCCACGTTTCCGTAGACAGTTTCTTTTCTCATTCATAAAAAAAGGACCATGTGTAACGAGTTAAAATGAAGTCTCCATCTCGAAGACAACTCGTGTCGCCAATCGATCGAGATCATAGCTTTTCCACCTACATCAAAGGAGCCCAATCAATAAATGATTCTGAGCGAACCACATTGGTTATCGAGGCTTCAATGGGCGTTGATTTGCTGCGAATCAATCTGTAACGAATCGAATTCAGTAGAACTACGAATCCTAAGAGTTTAATCTTTGCGAACGAAGATTGTAAAGCAATATGAATCTGACAACGTTACAGTGACTCCACAGTCTCCATAACAGTTACTTAGAGCCTCTCTACGTGCATGGTGTACCTTCTATCAGGATCCTCTAATGCCAGAAATTGATTTCGCTTCAATTTGGCTCAAAGGACACCAGTGGACGAGTTCCGCAAACTCGATCTCTTTAGCTATTATGGTAATCTTAGCCATCTGCATGGTTTCGGTAATGCAAGCCTCTTGCTGGCTAAAACTAGCATTAGCGAACGTGCTTGTGAATCTATTTGATACTGGAATTAAAATCATCTCTAATTTGCTTTCTTGTAAATTAGCACCCGTATTGGGTAGCAAAAGTGGTTAGTTCCGCGTCGAATTACTTCGATACGGTTTGGTGTACATTCTAATACCTTTTACAAAAAGTGCATGGCTGAATGTTGAAAATTATTGAAGTTATGGAGTAATAAAGGTAGAAGTTGGAATTTGTTTAACATCAAATTTATTTTCATCTTTTTATCGAATAATAATGGCATTCTACATCTTCAAATCAAATTTGAAGCAATTTGAACGTTCATTCAAAATGTATTGTGATTTCAAAACAAACGTCTTCAAAATTTCAAACAGGAGTTCCTCTGGCTTTAGACTTAGTTGGAAAGAACAATAAATTAATGTTCATGTAAACATGAAAATTTGAATATCGCGAAAGCAAAGTCGGATGGTTGCACGTAAAGGTTTGCGACCGACTGTATAAATTCCCATGATATGTGTGTGACTCTTAACCGTTTGTACGGTAATTAAAGAGTTCGTAATTAATCTCCAGGGACGAAGATTTATTGAACAGATCGGCGTGGCGCGGTGGCTCCAAGTTCGTTGAACACGTCTCGTTCCGTGACCTTCCCCCCTTCCGACCTCGCCATTCCGATGAATCGATTCTCCTCTCCTACTCTCTCTCTCTCTCTCTCTCTCTCTCGTTTTCTTTCTCTTCCGCTTCTCCGATCATCGATCTCAAAATTTCATTTACTGGTCACCTCCGAGAAACTTCATTCTATGTATGCCTCCAAAGACCATATGAGGATTCAATCAAGAAAAATAAATTTTCTCGAGTTGGTAAATTGCATTTCCTCCCTAAAGGAAACGTTCCAGTCTAGGAGACCAAAAAATTATTTCGAAACGTTTTCTTTGCAATAAAAAAAATTTTCAATTTTTCGAAATTATAATAAGCTAGAAGCTAGACTTCAACGTTAAGGGAGCGCTTCCAGTCTGGGAGGCTAAAAAATCATTATTCTAAACCATTCTATTTTCAATGAAATACACGAGACAAAAATCTGAAATTTTCAGCATTTGCCAATACGTGCTTTCAATATATAAAAATCGTACAACATTTAAATATATCGAGTAACGGATCTTTCTCAGCGCAATGGGACTTTGTTTTTAAATGAAAAGATAAAAACGAACGCATTTTTAAACTGCACAAAATTACCGAGGCAAACCACCGTTCGCTGTTCCATTAAAAATGTTGTACGTGCTGTTTACAGACTTGAGACATTTCAGAATCAGTTGAACCAAGAGCGAAGTAAAAGATCTGCGGTCGGGATTGTTCCGCGAGCATAATCCGCCGCGAGGTTGAAGTTGTAGGCGAGCAGGTTTCTTTCCGTGGCCAGATAGGAAGAAATCGAGTTTCCGGACGTTGCAGTTCGTTTCCTTCTCTCTCGACGAACTTTTGAAAGCCTGGAACACGGTCACCCGAGGGATCACGCTCCGCAATGGGGTGCAATAAGGGGAGACTACTACTCTTGGCTTCATAGTCAGATCGTTACTGTTAAGTTCGAGGTAGAAGTACCAGAGTCACGTGTATGCGATTAAGAATCGGCGACTACGGTGTTTACGAGACGACTACATTTCCTTTTCTCTTTTTTCCTGGCGAGTTTTCTGTGAATCTTGCAAGAAAGTCCCCCGCGAATCGTAAATACTCCGAGTCGTCTTTGTTCTGCCTACACCACTGTAATAAAGTGTGTGTGTGCGCGCGCGTGTGTGCGTGTGTTTGTGTGCGTGCGCGAATGTTTGTTCGAGCGTGTGCAGATGCGTTTACGCGGTACTCGTGGGAGAGAAGGGGAGAGAATAATTGTCTTTCATGCGTCACGATATTTTATCCTATCATCCATTCACACGCATATAAATTGTATTACAATTCCTCGGACTATACACGTATATACTTATGGGCGTCTGTATTCGATTGTGTACCTCAATTTGTATATATATATATATTAAAAGAGACAAAAAAAAAATGAATTGATCTCCCAGGACTTGGGGGTACGTTTTGAAAAAGCGAACTGGCTGAGTTTTCGTAATTTTCCGGCATTCTACGACGCACAGCGAGGTATTTCGCCTGAAAAGTCGGAAAAAAGTCGATTTCATCATTTTGCGTACGTCGCACAATTTTTGCTGTCCGACGTAGTTGAAGGTCTGAAGGATAAGGCTTTAGTATTGTTTTTTCTTATTTGTACACCCGTGAAGTACTCCACTTTATCGAAAGTCAAGAGATTTTACAGCACACTTTGCTTTCTAATTAGTCTCTGAGACAGCGTTCATTCATTAGCGATTTTCAAGTGTTTTAAGGAAATTGTGTAAATTCTTATATTGCAGAAGCTTTTCAAGTAGGTATACAGAGTAGTTTCATCTAAATTAGTATAGTTATTAATATTTGAACATAATCGGTGGTATAATCTTTCTGGTATCATTACACACGATAAAGGTATATGTGTTCATAATGCAAAAGGAATGAGTCCCAGATTTGCACAGATTGAAGATTTATAACTAATTCAAGTGGAAATCAGCACCAACAGTCGCAGCGCGTTTCCTGATGAAAAATAGTAGTAAGAATTAAAAATTATTTAAAAATTTTCTATTATTATTCTATTATTATTATATTATATAACTATTAAAAAGTTTCCTAATCTACATATTTAGTAAAATTCTAAATTACATCATTTTAACATAATTTCCATGCAAAAATAATTTTTACCAGCTTTTCGGTGGAAGCACTCCATTATCACGATTTTTCAAGGGTTTCCGATAATTTGAGGAGAAAATGTTTCGAACAAAAGTTTAACAGTATTTAAACATCTACAAACTTCTATATATAAAATTTCGAAAAGAAACTTTTCTCAAAAAACAATAAAAATTATTTTGATTTTTTAAATGTGGAAATGCATTTTTTATTTCATTCAAAGATCTACTATATTATGACCTTGAGCCAATAAATAACGCTAACATAGTATTTTCCCACTTTTCGGGCTAAATGCGACGATTGGATTTTTGCAATTTTAGCAACACTGTAAGAACAAGCTGATTTAGCAAACGGTTAAAAAATTCATTTTTCGTGCCGCGGCTCTAATAATTCGATCACTCTCGTCAAAAGAAGCCGAGCATCTCGTTCTCGAGTCTTACGAGAGAAAAAGCGGTCCCTTTCCGCGCAGTCTGCTGCAAATTTATCGTCTCGTTTATTCCTGGTGAAAGGGGATCGACGGGAATGAATTGGAGAAGTTTTATGAAGTGCTCTTGAATGAATAAAAAAAGAAGCGTACCGTGTACCGTGACATCTGGAGAGAGAGAAAGAGAGAGAGAGAGAGAGAAACGCGGGCTTCTTGCCAAAACATTAAGTCGACTCCGTACGTCATTCGCGAAACAGAAATTTCCATTAGCAAAATCTGCACCGGCTAACGAAACGTTCGCGGAAATCGTTCGTCGATCCACGACGATTCTTCCTCGAAAATCCGTCACAAAGGTCCACGCTAAAACGGAAGCGAGTCAATGGTCCCTGTCACAGAGACGAACGATGATCTTGTTCGTCCAAGGATTATGCATTCGAAACGTCTTCCGTCGCGTCGGATTGATCGACGTGTAAATCAACGAAAGATTCAACGGGGCCGAGCATCATCCCGCAATTCATCAATGTTCGGGTTTGCACCCACTTCCGGTTCCTTCCCAACAAGATGTCTGCGAAGCCAAGACGAATAGCTTCCCATCCAGTTCGCTCCCCTGCGAATGCAAACGATCGGATAATAATTATCGTATCGGACGATAATGAGCGCGGGCCGGTCGACGCAGACACGCATCGTCCAATCGAGAAACCAGGTATGTACATTCATTATCTATTGATTGGTTAAATTCATTATTTCACCTTTCGGTGGTGGCGGCACCGCAGAAATATTGATCGGCTCTCTGATAATTCTCTGAATCAGTTTAACTGTTATGAAATTAATTCAACTGCACCGGAAGGTACTTTAATTATACACCGTGGAATCAATCCAGATTAACATTCAAGATGAAATTTTCATTTTAACCATTACAACTGCACTGCGGCTTTTTATACTACATTAAATTTTTATTTTTATTTTAATACTCGTGGTAGAAGTCGCGAAAATAATGTAACAACATTCCGAAATTCATCTAATCTATTTACAGTTTTGTTTTTCACTCATCGATTTTTACTGCAAATACATAAAAAATCCTCAGTCTAATTATAACCATTATAACCGCGTTTCGTCGAGATGCTTGATCCACGTTTTTCTGTTTCGTAGAAGACTGTAGTACAAGTTTGCGCTCATTTCTGCTTCACACTTTAAACTAACAAATTATGCTTCCTCCAGACGCGCCTCTAAAACGAGACACCGGGTGCATTTTCATTCTGAAAAACGTACTCGCACGAAGAAGCAACGTGCAGCGCACAACAATGATTTATTATAGCAATAAAAAGGCGAAATACATCTTCGAAAGTAATGCTTTCACAGTATTCGCGAAAAAAATAAATCATTCACTCCGATGTGAACGATTACCCGAGCCAAAAATGATCATCGGCATAAACGTTCGAAGCCTCGTTAAATGTTGAACAATTTTACGGCGCCGGATGAGAAAGAATCTCGTGTAAAGGAGTTTTAATTATTGCGCGCGGTTGTCTATCTTCGGCGGAACAATTTGCATATCTCATTAAAGCGGCTATGAGCCGTGTATATCTCGGCCAGGTGTCTCAGTTCCGAGCCCCCTCGCAGAATTTATGCTCGCGAGAGCGTTCAAGGTGTACCGTATTGAAAGCCGCCGATAGCAAGCCCCCCGATAGTTGATTCATCATTCCCGGCCTTCGTCATCGATGAGCACCCAATGTAATTTAATGACCCAGCGTGGCTATCGGGTTGCCGGCGCAATCCGATTCTTCGCGAGACCGCTCGAGATTCGAGGGTTAATTAATCATGGTAACGGCGTCTGTCTCCGGTTACTCTTCGCGCCGACAACGACGCAGTCCGTTGGTAAACGAGTCGTTAATCATTGACACCCGAAATGGCACGGCGTCGATTCTCATGAGCGCGATAAGTGTGTCGGAACTTATCGCCCGGTGTTTTCATTCCTGCGACGATAACGTTGCGATTTCGGTGATCCTTCAACCTCATCACTAGCTACTACATATTTACTATGTACTGGTACTAACAGAAATTGTTTGTTCTTTTAATCGTTTTAATCAGTCGAAAATAATATATACTGATCCTTCTAAACATTTTGAATCTCTTTATTGCTTCAAACAGCAACCACACAATTTTGTAATAAATTCTTACGAGGTGTGTTCGAAAAATAACGAGAACTTTCATTTTTCAGAAAAAATTTTATCTATTCGTCTACATGAATGTTACTCCCTTCAAAATAGTCTCCATTATATATTACACACTTATGCCAGCGTTTCTTCCAATCCCCGAAATACTTCTGGAACTCGATCTTTGGGATAGCTTTTAGCTCTTTAAGTTTCTCTTTATCTTTGAGAACAGAAAGGTCACACAGGGCCGTGTCTGGTGAATATGAAGGCTCAGGCATTTCTCGGTGCACCTAAATGATCGTCGTCTTCCAAATTAAAAATTCCAGCTTTAAATATTTTGTACCACTTTTTGCATGTTCTGTAAGATACAGCGTTCTCGCCCAGTGCCGCACGAACCATTTCCGTAGTAGCTGTAACAGCTGATTTCCTAAGCAAATGATGCTTGTCGCACGCCATATTGCTTGATATTGCATAGGACTGGAAACTCTTAGAGCGCTCATCACGATTCTTCTTAAAACTGGACGACGCTCTTTCAGATGGCACCAAAATCGGGAAGTAATTCGAACTCAGTCAGAAGTTATGATCGTAGAAAAAAAAATAGCAAAGAACATATTTGCACACCTAATAATTAGAATCTAGCCGAAAACGAACCAAATTTTCATGGTCCACTACCTGGTGATCAAAATAGGGGGCAGAAAGCTGTAATAAGCTGAAAATATCGTTGGTCACGAGGATGGGATGCAGAGTCGAATAGCAGTGCGTTTCAATTTTGCGGCCGCGACAATGCCGATCCCGGCAAACCCGTGCGGCCCCGGGTGGGAACGGGAAACTCTGGAATAAATCGGATTGCAATTATCCGGCATTCACTGATTTTCCGGGTCGCATTTATTTTTAATCCCGCCGTGGCGCGATGCGCGGCGGTTTACGAGGCTGACGTCAAGCTGCCTAGGCGTGGATGATTCGCTCCCGTGCACTTCGGCAAATCGCCAGTGTGCCGGTGATCGATTGATCATCACCCCCTCTGTCCCGATGCGCCGTATATGCACCCCGCGTGAATAGTACAGGGTGTCCGAGGATGTTGTTTCCGAATTCCGTGCCGTGTAATAGGTAATTGATCCGAGTGGCTGGCTTGCCGTGAACGCCTAAAGTTTTGCCCACACCGAAACAACATCCAGCGGTATTCCCTTGCTTCTGATTGCCTTCGTCTTGTTTGAAAAACGGCGACCTTTCCAAGATACGTCAACCGAAAGTTGTTCGTCGTTACTTCGGTGTGGATAAAGCTTAACACCTGCTGCTAAGATTCATTTTACGGTCGCAGTGATTAGAACTTTTTCCCGTTTCCAATTTGATTTATATCGTATGCTTAGATGTTCTCGAATAGCTGCGCATTCGCATCAACAAAATAGAATTTGATGTCGATTTATAAAGGAAATTAATAACTAGACAAAATAACTAATAACTGGATAAAATTGTAGGAAATCGATCAACTGTAGGAAACAGAAGTTAAACGAAAATGTATTTCCGCTTTTAATCATTCGAGTTAGTCAAAAACGATATAAGAAGATCAGGCCTCCAGGCATTTCGTATAGTATTGATTGTAAAAGGACTATGAACCCATTGCTCTAGTAAGAATATATCATCGCCGCACAGCTTCTAGCGACCCAGACGACACGATAGAAGTGATGAAGACTATAAAACCAAATACCTCGAAGATGAGGAGATGAAAGTGTCGATGCTACTAGCGCCGAGCACTATGGGTATTTGGGTCAAGTGATCCTTGAATAAGGATCTCCAGGGGGTCTCTTAATGAGAAAAAAGAAGTATTGATGGCGTGGAGCTATTGAGGACTATGACACCAGATGATTGCAGGTAAGATTCTTGAGAAAGTTTACTTAGCTGGCGCATCCCTTCGATTGGGAATTCAAAAATTATCCTGATTGACCCTTTCAGGACGAATATCATCGCATTGTTAACATTTCGTCCACGTATGTAATCTTAAAAATTGCAAATAAATCATTGAGAAAAATGTTTCCAGTATTTTTAAAAAATCCTCGTCCCCGAAGGATTGATATATATATATATATATCTGAATTTGATTATCAGTTTGATAATGTGAATCTAGGGAAAATAGAGTTGTCTCGGGGGCTGATCATGAGGAACTCTTTTTTCTCTGAGAGTTCGAACAATGATCCCGTGAACTGTTTCGATGTTCGTCGAAGGATAAACCGGTCTTCAAGACGGGAACGAGAAGATCGAACCTGTGTCACTGTTCCTTGCCTCAGCCACTTATTTTCGCTCCGTCCGAATTCAATGGCAAAAGTGGCTGGCCGGTTGCCAGTGGCTCTCCAGCAGCACACGCGTTGTCTTTTTACAACCCCCACGGGAGTCACGTACAAAAGACCGGCCGGCTTTGTTCATTTCTGGGCAATCATTGTTCTGATCATATAAACAGCCATTATAAACTGCCCGCTAAAATTATCTGAGCTGGTTTCTGTTATTTCTTCGGGGTCGGCTTGGTCCGCGTTGACTTCCGGTTTAAGCATTCATTTATTGTTTCATGTCTCTGAGCCTACAATTACACATCCCTATTTGAGAAGAAAAAAATTAATAAAATAAAATATTCATTAATAGCCAAATAATATACCAGTTGCGAATTAATTCTCAATTTTATTATAATTATTTTATTTCAATATATTACTTTATTTTCTCTTGAAAAAACATTTCTAGAATTAGATGGTACAGTTAGGTAGTGCCAAAATTTGCGAAATATGCTCTTTTAATGTGTACAATTACGTCACACTTCAATAGTATTGTAATTCAATATTTTTAAACAATTAAGCAACGCTGTTGAACAATGATATTTGTTCAAATTTGAAAATCATTTTCAAATGGCCCGCCAGATGACGTGCGCGGAATGGAGCCAGTTCAATTCTACCATGTAGTCTATGCTCAAACGAGAAGATTTGATTTGTGCTTCGAAAAAACACTTTTAGTCGAATAAATCATTCAGGAATCACTTGTTTAACATTCACGTATTAACGTATAACGATTTTTACATTTTATGAACGTTATTATAACAGTCTTCTCCAAAAAATTACCAAGTTTCCACGAACGCAATTGAGAATCCGCCAAAAGGTGTATTTCGCGCTAATGAATCGACGCGCGCAGCAAATGTCAAGTACATTTGTTTTTCGTTTGTAAACTACAAATTTAAATTTGAGTATTCCAAGGAAAACAGTAAGTAAGTTCTCCAAATATTTATTTGGAGCTAAACAAACACCGGAACACCTGACCAATTCAAGTTGCCAAATGAACATGCAACAGTAATATTTAACAATGCGAACACTTTGTAACGACTGATTTCAAACTGACAGTATAAAAGATGCGTTAATTTCGAACGTATAGTTATTGTTGAATGCATAATGATCCGTGTACTATTTCTCCCGATATTTTATTCGCTCGCATTCGATGGAAGTGGAATATTAAAAAAGCTCGGAGGAAAACAATATCAGATACTACAAAGTAAGTACTAGTCAAAATGCATTAGTATTTTTAATATCTTTACTGTGTACTGATATATTAAAATTCTTCTAGCAAAATCTTCGATGTCACAACATGGAACATGCTGGCACAATGCTCTCGCAACATTGAAAAATAATTGTAATAATTTGAATGATGAAGAGCACTCTGTTCTTGCTCTGAAAATGATGAATTGTTTTTTAGAAGATTCAGGACATACAACATACAGTTGTGATCTCAGTAATTCAGAAGCTGAGAGACGGTAAATATATATTAATTGTTATGTTCCAATATATTAATTGCACTTTATTTTACAGGAATTGCATCAATGATATGTCAGACAGAGCATTTAATGCGTACAATGAATTTTATATACATACCACTCATATGTGCTTTTATTTAAACTACGAAGCTTGGCAGGCTGAGACCGATAACACCATTAAACAGTAAGTTTTATGAATATACAGCGAATTTTCAAACAGTAAAGACAGAAGAATTTAAAAATACTGTTATATTATTTTCAATCTGTTAAATATATTAAAAAAGAAAATAAATCTCTACTCCATTTTAAAGATCCGCTGTCTACTTATGAATTAATAAAACTGTGTTTTAAAATAATTTTTATCCGATGTAACCATACAGATTGTACGAAGTTTCCACACGAATGAAGGATCAATTATTAGAAGCCTCGGAAGTGCAAGGGGCTATGCTTGAAAGTCAAAAGGAAAGCTTAATAATGCAAAATATACTTTTAGACAATGGGAAAGAGCTCGGTACTGTATTGAAATCTTCGTCTGAAAGTGTTAACAATATGGTGAAAGATTTTAAGTATGTAAGATGCAAGCTCTAATAAACTTTGCTTCTACAGAGATTCTCATACTGGATTTATCGTCTCTCGGTTACAGGGAAACAGCAAAAGATCAAAAGGAATTATTGTTTGAAATATTTTCATACTTACGTACTTTTCAAAATTGGATCATTGGTGAAGTTTCATGGTTTCAGTCTATCCTGTATTACACAGTTAGCTGCATCCTATGTGCACTGTTTAGTTCCTCTAAAAGGACAGTGGATGCTAGAGTAACACTTTTCACGATTTTAAGTGTGAATGTTATAGTAGAACGAATGTTAGTTCAGTATTATGGTAACACTATGTTTTCTGATGAAGATAGCAAGGTAATATAAATGTGTCATTAATAGACTGCGGATTTTATGCATTTATGGCAAAAATGAGTATGTACAATTTAAAGCAGTAAACCTATTGAAATGATGGACATCAGTGTATTAGTTTCAGATTAATAAGATAACTGAAAGAATATAGAGATCCGCAGTCTAGTTATTAATTTGTGTTTCGAGGACAAATAAAATTGTAATTCTTTAATCCAGGAGAATCTGGTGAGCACAACGTGGATGTACAGAAAGATGGCTCTCACTTTCTGTACAATTACATTATTCTTCACGTACTACCATTACAAGGACGAACAAGTAGAGAACTATAAAGCATTAAAACGTATTGAGCATCAATTGAGTACTATACAAGAAGTTACATCGATTTGTAACACTAATCATTCAATTCGTATGTACATTTAATACCAATCAGTTTGTGGCTCAAAAAAGAAATTCGAACTAATTTTATTAATTTATATGTGCAGGGTATTCCACTCGATTGGCCATAAAACGTATGCAATCTCAAACAAATAAGCAGAGTAAAGTGGAAGGCTCTTGATAAACTACTTCCTATTGTTTTATATTGTACATTATAATATACTTATGGTACTTAATTTATTAACATATACAACTGAGAGATAAAAATGCAGGAGTATAATTAAAAAAGAAAGACTGTAATACTATTATATTACATATATTTACATGTACTTTTGTAACACAATCTTCACAATGATTTATTTAGTTGGGTATTTATGCAAAAGGTATGTGAGCTGTGAGTCTGTAAAAGTCACAGTATCGGATGTAGGGATTCCTATCTGCTGCAGCTCCTTTTGATGTTTTCTGTATGCCTCGAACTTTTTTATACATGAATTAAATTCATTGAATTCTTTTTTACATGCTGTATTATCGAAATTAGTTGTATCCATACAAGCAAACAGCAAAGACATTTCATATAAACAGTTGTTTTCTGAAACGTGTAAACAATGTTAGATTATATTTTAAATACTATACATTGATGAGTAGACTGTGGATGTCTAAGCAAAATAAAAATTGTTTCAATCAATTGCAAGAAGCAGATGACGGATGTATTAGATTACAGATATTTATGCATAAAATCCATAAATTAGTTTATCAATGAACATACCTCTTGCTGATTTTGCTGTTCCCCTAACATGATTGTTCAATGAAAGAGGAAGCAATTGTCTAAATGGCACTTTTTTCTCATTTTGCGCTGCTCTTGCGTGCTTTTTCAAACCAAGTGCTGGAATTGTCGGTCTCATTTTCTACGAAAAATAACAGTCAACAAATCAATATTTGAGGTTAAACAATACAAAAGTTTTAAAATAAAGTACATACAGTTATTAATACGAGGATCCAATGCACCGTGAGATATATAAGCTAGTGTAAACAAATTATTCTCTCTTACGCTACTTACTGAGCTTTAAACTATTTCCAATGTTTATGCGAAAAACTGATCGATCCACGATAGGTGGCGCTACGCGCTACTATTCGTTCTTCGGAATTCGGAAGTAGAGCACGAGAGAAAACTAACGGGAAGGGAACGGGGCAAGAGGAACGCAAGGGCAATCTGAATCTGAATGGTCAGGCTTCTTTCCCCGTTCCCTTCCAGCTAGTTTTATACTTGGCTCCATATGTATAAGAAGTTACTAGCGGACAAATTTAGATTCTACTGCGCATAATGATTCTAACGGAACTCGTTCATTGGCTAATTCCCGACTCGTACTCCGCCGACCACGCGACCATTGGCTGACGCGCAACAACATGCGCGAAACAAG
The DNA here is from genome assembly GCA_028455605.1 of Lasioglossum malachurum. Taxonomy (NCBI): domain Eukaryota; kingdom Metazoa; phylum Arthropoda; class Insecta; order Hymenoptera; family Halictidae; genus Lasioglossum; species Lasioglossum malachurum. The sequence goes on along the minus strand of CM052314.1, from coordinate 13,392,842 downwards.
TATTTACTTACCTTCTTATTATATGGAGCCATTTATATAATATAGTTACTGTATTTTGTCGTTATCATTTTTTTCATTAATATATACGAAGTAATCACGGCATATTACTTATATTATTTTAGAGAAATTTAAAACATTATTTCACCGTAGTATCAATGTTATTGTATATTTTAATTTATAGTTTACATGCATATACGTTGAAAAATTTTTTGTTTGAATTTTTCCACAAATATGATTATTAATGAAAATAGATAAATTGCGATGCATATTACAGATTTCTAGATGTAGATCGCGGAACACGTAAAAGTCCGAATAAGAAGGGAACGGTTGATCAAAATGGAGGGGACGTGAAGACCTCGAAGAAATGCATCGGCTTTTATGCTTTATTGGTTTTCAAAATGCCAGTCGATTGGTGCCACGCGTATGCCACCACTTTAGAGAGTTTTTTATGCTTAACCTCAATTCATATAAGAGGAAACGATCTATTTATAATATTGTTGTTTGACGATAGTTTAAAAGACTACCCGTTACGTACAGCTTGTGATCTCGATCCGAAGACACCGAGGTGTTATCAATAGACGATATACGACACTGTCAATTGAAAGTTCTATCTCCCGTGTTCGTATAAATCCACGATGGACCGAATTAGGAGTAAGTATAACATTTTCTTAACAATTACATTGAAAACTACGTTATTTCTTAATTCTACAATTTTAACAGATTTAAAATGATTCTGTGATGTAATATTCCATATTCTTTTGTTCTATTTATACACAGTGTTTATAATATTTTCTATAATAATCGCTAGTGAATTGTCACGCAGATGATATTTATATGATAAAATCGTACGATAAATTTTTCTTCTGTTCTATAGAAAACGCCAACAGATAACATTGACACTTGTCTCGAGACTTTTTTATCGTGTGACGTCCCAGACAATCTTGTCTGGGAAAAAATCTCGTCATTTTCAGAATTAAGTAAACATATTCGGAGAACAGTGTATTATATTATGTTCAAGATATTTTCGTCTACTTTCGTGATAGAAATAGTTGACCGATTTTTCTGTGGAACTTTTGCATTCCTTTCATTTACGCACTTTTAGTTACACAATGCAACGAACGCCACGAGCTATTATCGTTGCAAGTCACTTTGAAAAGTAGGTCCGTGCCATAACACGGTTCTGGAAGTTTTTTGCACACAATGAGCAACTGGTAAACATTCGCTTTTCGCAATTTTGCTGATGAGAAGCCTAGCATTTTTTTTATGTTAAAGAATCGCAATTTATCAAGTTCGTGTCGTTATTTATTTATAAATAAAAATCCTCGTTAGGAAAGAAGCAGTTTTCAAGTGATAGATATACAGTTTGTACATTAAGATAGGGAGGAGCAATGATTGTGCGTATAGTACTCACAGTCATGCAGAAGCTCGACTTTACGAACGAATAACGTGAGTCGGATGTATCGCGTGATGCGGTTGATAAGTCCGCGAGAAAAAGTCTTATCAGTCCACGCGATACTTGTAACCGTACGGTCTTCCAAATTTGTACACACCACGCACACACAACGAGCCAAATGTTATCACTGTCACAAAAATATTCCATCAACAATTTGTTAAATATAGTGGTGCCTATAATTTTATCGCGTTCGTTTCGCTAATAGGCACAATTTTATACAAACCTTTCAAAACAACTGGTCCCTAACTTTTCTTTCGTAATTACCGAAATTATAAAAACTGTCTCCATGAGAAATTTTCGAATGAAATTATTAGAGTATATATAACAATGGAAATTGTATGAATAGTTTTGGTATTGAAGAAGTGAATACCAAAAAAATTATATTTAATTTACAGGTTGGCCCAAGAGTGACTAGACCCTTTTGAATGGTCTTTGAAGTTTAAATTTGTTTATGAAAGAGTAAATTTGAATTTTAAAAAAATTAAAAATTCCACTCTGAAATAGTCTGGCGGATTTTCGGCCTCATCGTACATTTAGGTCTCGCGTTTCGAAATAAATTAATTACACGATTTTAACCCTTAGCACTCTCTCTCGAGTGGCGACTCAGAATCACCACTAAAAATTGCTGTATCATTATCCACAATTATTACACATTTAAGTATTGTATGAGGTATTATATCAATTTCATATCCATAAAATGAAAAAAATCATATAGAATGGAATTATTCTAGGTTGGAAGAAATGATTAATTTTTAAGTTAATAATGCTTTAATCTTCTTTGATTTCTTCTTGATTTCAAATATTTGTTTAATTCTTGTACTACTTTCAATTTAACGTACTCATTTATGTCATAAGATTCCTTTTATTAAAAATTGTATTATATCCTTTACCTTTAGTGCTGGCAGTTAGTGAATATATTAACACTGAGCAGTCGAGGGGTGACTCTGTAGCACGACTTAAAATTGCTGTACCATTATTAAAAATATGTTGGTATCTAATCAATGGCTAAACATTTACGTATGAGGTATTAAATCAATTTCATATTCACGAAAAGATAAAAATCATGTAAAATGGAATTATTCTAAAGAAGAATTATTCGAAAGAAATATGTTTAATTTTTGAATTGAAAATAGCTGCGAGTGCCAAGGGTTAAAAGGAATAACGTTTATTTTTCCGGCGGCTTGGTTACACATTTTCGCGATTGATTCTATGCATTTACCAGTGGCGCCAAAGGTCAATTGCATGCAAGGCTTCTTTAAGCAGATTTAAATGACGTTTCTTTCTGAATAGAACTCCGTCCACGTTTCTTTTTAGAATTCATTTACGGTATACATTGATATCGCTCGATTAACTACAACCAGTTATCGATAACATCGTGGTTCGAGAAGCGTTATCGGAAAGTTAACATAATTTTTCAGGAGTAAAATGGTACTTATTGCGCTCGCTATCAGTAGATTATTGTTACATTATTGCTAAATATTGGATCGAGATTTTTACAAGAGTCATGCGATGTATGATATTATGTCATTGCTGTTGTAATATATTTAAGATATAGAAAAAGCAAAATTTATTTAATTGGGTCTCAGGTATGACGTTACTTGAAAAAAAAATAAAGGAAATACACTGCTATGCAAAAGAAAGAAGCGCACCTGGCCATATTTAATAGAAAAGCGTAAGAAATCAAATAAGAACACTAATTTTGAAAAAGGATTCAGCTTTTTCATTGAATAGTTATGCGAATATGTGTTATTGAGAATTATCAATCAATGAGAGAATAAATATTAATCATTGTAAATACAATACAATTTTTACATAAAGATATTGTTTGTCATTATATCTTATAATCATACTGGGTGCTTCTTTGTTTTGCACAGTAGTGTATATGTAGTGTTAATTCAATTTTAATGAATTCGGAATTGAATGTAACCGGGAGTTGCACAGCGACTGCATTCCTTTTGGCTTCGCCAGCATTTTTTAAAATTCCGCAATGTATCGGAATGTAGTGAACGAAACATTACGTTTAACACAACGAAATATATTATTTTAGATCTGTATACTGATTGAATATATTATCAGGAGAAATAAATCATTGTATTCTACTCCTTTAACTTTATTTGTCATAAACTATATTTATGGACTGTTTTCTTATTTACTATGAACTATCCGCCTGCATCTTGCCACAATTGTCATCATTGTTAGACGCAGAATGAGTTTCAAGAAAGTATTGCCGAGGTAGCTAATGGAGGTTCGTTAAGGCCGGTTTTTGCCAATTATTTTTCGCATCAGGATGTCCTTGACTATCAAGATTACTATACATTTTTGCTCCTACCATGCGCCTGCTACTCTGTAGTGCTAAACAGCCGTATGACATAAAAATTACGCACGCCTGGCCAATGACGATTCAGTTCGGAACAAGTTCTCGTCCTCGTAACCAAAGGTCGTCATAGTGATTCAAAAGATAGGTGAAGTTATGCGTACGCGGTGATCTAAAATGAGATTCTGTATATCTTCCACTGTACAGCATGGGACGTTATTGTATAAAGTAAGACTTCGTTTACTTAATTAAAAATCATCGGGTGACTCGTCTCTTTATTGTTACATCATCTTACTTACACATTCAAGTGGTGTCCATTCTAATGAGATATTTTAATGAGTCAGACATATTATAACAGTGTTCTTAAATTCATAAAGTATTATACAGTTTTGTTATAGATGCGTAAAATTCATAGTTCATTTACAGGTATGTTTGCAATTTGTGTGGAAACAGATAATCAAGGACATATTTCCGGTACCGTGATTTATATTAGTATAAAACTGGAACAAAAACCTCATTAAACTTAACGAAGCATATTAATATGCGGGCATGTTGAAGCGCAATACATACGGAAGAAATATACATCGACGAAACTTGATTTCACATCTCATTGTTTATGTATAAGCTGGAATGTTCCAATATTTTTGTCCCTCGTTGTATTTATTTCAGTCACACGATGGTCGATATTCATTCGTATCCAGACACAACCAATAGTTTTTTCAATTTTGTAAATCGTGTTTGGGTTTGATCGGAAACAATATCGACGGACAAAATTAACTCACAAATCATGCACACTTATAGAACAATGTTTAATGAAAAAGGTCATAAAAATATAAGACCGAGTAACTGTAGAACAGAGTTTTCCAGAACTGCCATCACACTGTTTCGTATGTTAAACCATTTTAACTGTGTACGTTCAATGTCGTACCATTTACGAGGAAAAGAAGACAAAACTGACTATTGTAATACGTTACGATGATAACAAATCGACCATTATTCAATTCAAAATCTTCAATACAGACGCGCTTGCGAAAATACGCAAGAAATTATCACAAATTGCAGTGTCTCATCAACAAATAATAATCGAACATCATCAAGAATTTATTAATACGTTAACGGTGGAATAAAAAATCAATTTTTAACTGCTATAAATGGAGGACAAACATCATTATCGTGTCCTGTATACCGAAAATACGCAAGAAATGATTAGAAACTGCAGTGTCTCATAAACAAATAATCAAACATCTTCAAGAATTTACTAACACGTTAACGGTGGAATAAAAAATCAAGCTTTAACTGCTATAAATGGAGGACAAACATCATTATCGTGTCCTGTATACCGAAAATAAGCAAGAAATGCTTACAAACAGCAGTGTCTCGAAAACAAATAATATAATCAAACATCATCAAGAATCAACCAACACATTAACAGTGCAGTAAAAGATCAATCTTCCAGTACTAGCAACAGAAGTAGGCGTCATTATCGTGTCCCGTATACAGAAGATGAGCAAGGAGTGATTACGGATTATCTAGCGTTTACATTTCTCGGCTCACAGTGTACACCTTTAGCGTTTGAGCGATCTCGTACTTCGGAACTCGTACATTTTTACTAACGATGGTCAACACTGACTCGGCAGTGAATGCGACGATCAGTCTGTGTCGAATAGTTGGAGCGATCGGTTCGGACATCGAGTGGACTTTTGACGCGAACTCGTTTCCGGGAAACGCTCTCGGTTTTCGAAATTTACTTTTGATCCAGACCACGACATTGCCCCCCTCGTAATCATGTTGAGTAAGTTATTCGGCGCTCGCGATAACTATCGCTTTTCCGATAGATTAATCCTTATCAATTCTAATAAATGCCCGTGTGTAACTTGCGCGATAGATCATTCCCGCGACCGTAGGAAAAGCTTCTTTTTCCCATCGTCTTTAGAAACTGCAACTTGCAATCTTCGAAATCTCGAATAATTTTTATGCTAGAAACCACAAGACTAGATCAACTCATACTTAAGGTCTGTCGTGGGTGTTGAAAATGATCGTGCGATTTTTAAAAGCTGAAAGATGAAACTGTAATCACATTAACTTACCACTAAAACATTATGGTCTTGATTTCGTTAGATTTTTCAACGGTGCTGTTGAATAAAAATTGTTTGAACAGTGCGGCTGTAATGGCCCTTGTTTCTCCAGTGTGTCTTGTGTACATATAATAGAATTCTTTCATTTAGTAGTCGTTCTTCTAGAGGTTTATCTCGAAGGTTTCTGTGATGTATTTTTTGGATGACCGTTCTCAACATAGTACGTTCTTAACATATTTTTTTCCTGAGGCCGCTTGTGTTTATACAGTGTCGTGTAAAAAGTGTCGGTTGCCATGATATTGTCAGTTCTCTAATGTTACGTAAGATTTGTGGAAGTAGATACTAGTTTGAATACGCAGCACCACGTGTGTTACCTACACGTGATTCGCGAAATTCACGTACACGCGCTCGCGAGAACCTGTATTTATTAATTCACACCGTATTCAAGGGTAATCCAGTAGTTAATTACCTTCGATCGAGTTGTATGACAGTCAAAACGAGCCGATCAGTTTCTTTTTGCTGCTATCACTGGGGAACAATGCGAATTACGTAAAACATACTATTATTTACAATAATTTGCAGTTCGGAGAAAATCGCGAAAATTTATACTTTGTTGTGGCGATATGTAATTACCAATGAATAATAGTGCATTTCATTTTTGTTTCAGTATAATATATGAAAATTAGTCTATAATGTATGTACTCTATTATGTATGATTTTGCTAGCTCACAAAAAGAAAGTCGATTGTCACTATTAATTATCTTATAACTACAACTAATTCAACATTCATATCACGTGAATTTATAAACACTGGCTCGTTTACATCTCGAAGACTAACTCAGAGTATGCTAATATTTACGTTGGATTCAAAGATTGTAGAATATTCTAGAGTGGTCACAAAGTCATTTTAAAGTCATGGTATCACAGGCCCTTGAACTCGTCTTGATAAACAGACTTTAAAATGTGGGCTAAAAGATGTCGATGACCTTGGAGTGACCTTCGAGACAACATGGAGACAACTTTCTTTTATTGCCATCGAACTCCTGATTATTCTCACCTCCAAGAACTTTGAACTGCATTACGAAACGCTGTGTATAATGATTACTAGACGAGAAAAACAAACGAAAATATTGTCCAGCGTATAGAGAATTTTAATAGGTTCTTAATAGAGTATAAAGTTGGTAAAACTTTCCACTACATTGAATTTTAAACGATAAGATGCGTACAAAATGTAGCTGGCGGTTATTACTGCCGTAAGTAGAAACGGCCAGCAATAGACAGACACGTTGGTCAGATCCTCGCATAAACCACAACTCCCGAAGAAAATAATGTTTCACTGTATTTTTGCATAAGTAATTACACGTTTCCAGTTTGCGTCACGGCTTAAATTATTGGCTAATACATTAATTTATTTACTGGAGGAACTCTTTAACACTAACCGTACTGGCTACAAAATGTGTCGGATACATACATTGTTTTATAAAAATTACAAGACTGAAATAAAGAAATTTATTGAATAATTTTTCTGATGGAAGCATCTTCATAATTTCAATAATTATTAAAGAATAAAAAATGTGAAACGCGGTACGGTTAGTGTTAAAACTGATATTACATTAACATATACGGAGACTGGATTATTCCAAACATTTTATCCACACGACATGATCAATAGACTTCGTACATCAGTAAACATCTCTCTCTCTTTTCAAATGCAATTATGATTAACGTAATTTTCATTTAAAAAAATGTTTTATTACAGAAACATCAACCGAGGAAAGCCTGCGCTTCATCAGGCAGTCCCTGAAATCGGACGAAATGGATCACCTCGAAGGTACCCACTTCGATGGATTGTATCCTCATGTGTTCGTTACACTCGGTGCTTCTGTAAGTATTCGTTTGCGTAATCGCTCGTCCTTATGATACGTTTTTTGCGATAAATGTGATAAGATAAAAAATATGATAAAGACACTACTAAAAAAATGGTCATATATTGTCCGAGTAACGAGGAACGTTAAATATTCCTATTTTTACAAATTTAGTCAATGGAATAGTCAATGGAACCACGATTTGAATGATTTATGATTTATATCATTCTGACCTTGAATTAACCTTCGACCTTGTCAAGTATATTGATAATTATTATGTCTTTGTATTAATACTTCACCTGTTGCCAGTTGCCTAACAGTCTTTTAGAGGTCAAGTTGTGTTTAACAATAAGACGTTACACTAGTAAATAAACGCTAATGTCTTAGTACGACAGTTGGTGTTTTAGAATTATTTAAATTGATGTATTAAAAAATACCTCGTTCCATTAAAAAAATGAAGGTGACCTTCATATCTCTAAAAAAAACTTACATAAAAACCAAAATTTTTTGGTATCGTATAAGCCCCATTTTACCATTCAACTTTGTCCTTCAGACATTTGACGTATCTTTAAAAACAACAAAGATATATGAGGTGGCAACGTTAGGTGACTCACCCGGTATATAGTCGGGACGATATTACGTGGACACACCTAAAATCTCATAACTTTTTTTAAAATTGGTCCACAGGACTTGAATTTACTAAAAATACAATTATTAAAAATGAACATTTTTATCTCTGATCCTGTAACGATAATTTAAAAAATGCGTTTTGTGGATTTCAATGTTGACCGATTTTGATAAAACTTTCAGTATGCATATAAGTTGCTGAAATCTACGAAACGCGTTTCTTAAATTATCGTTACAGGCTCAGATAAAAAAGTAGAAAAAACATCATTTTTTAAATTTTGTATGATCCTTATCAATTGCAGTCTAAACAAATTTTTGTTTACTCTCTAGCAAACTAGTCGGTCTAAGAGCTTAAAAAAGTTAAAGTCCTTTGGACCAATTTTAAAAAAGTTATGCAATTTTTAAGAGCGTCCACTTAATATTGTCCCCGACTATATATCAAGATCTCGAGGAATGACAAAATGCAAGGATAATTAAAAATATTTGACAATTAGTTGCGAAAGTTCTCCAACTAATTACATTTGATTAACAGCTTCTATGGTGATTGCAGGGTGACCTAGCCAGGAAGAAGATCTACCCAACACTATGGTGGTTGTTCAGGGACAATCTTTTACCAAAGACAACAACGTTCTTAGGCTACGCGAGAACCAATATGACCGTCACTCAGTTACGTTTGAAATGCCATGCCTATATGAAGGTGAAACCAGAGGAAAAGGAGAAGTACGATGAGTTCTGGAGGTTGAATCACTATGTATCCGGCGCGTACGACTCGCAGGAACCGTTCGAGGTGTTGAACAACGAGCTGAAGAAATTCGAGCAGGGCTACCAGAATGCTCACCGGTTGTTCTATCTGGCTCTGCCACCTAGCGTATTCGAGAGCGTCACTGTGCACATCAAGAACGTCTGCATGGGCGACAAGTGAGTGCACAATGCAGCGGCACCCGTACCGTTAGTCTTAGATGTTCACCAACGAAGCAAAGAGCACAGCTTTCTTCTCAATGTTAGTTAAAACAGGCCTTGATGATCTTTACTGCCAAAGAAATAGAGAAAGGACAAAGATTCAAAACAATTAGCAAAAGATTCGCAAGAAGACGATAATAACTCTTAAATATTGGACCATACTTGAATTTGGATATTTCGAGAATTTTCTTAAACATGTTTGCCTAATTCGAAAAATACACATTAAATAATCATTAGACTGCGGATCTTTATGCATTAATGGCTCCAGAAAAACTTGCAAAAAATGGTAGAATATAAAATTCGTCAGAGTTTAGTACGGTTTTTATTTATTTCAGATCTACAAAGGTCACTGCCAATGAAAACAAGAATTTATTTAATTCCACTTTCTTAAAATTCGTGTAGAAAAATTGTAAACTGCATAAACATGTACAGTGTAATAATCATAATAAGACGCAACTACTACAACAATATAAACCTAGCCATGTGAAAATTTGAATATAAAATCAGCAATTTTAAGTATTTGGAAGCTTTTAAAGTAAAGATTTTCCAGTAATAATCGATTTTACAGTAAAAAATTATTTTGTCATAAACGCATCAAATCCGCAGTATAATTATTACAACTGATTGAGTGAACTGTAATGCTAACGTTGACATCTTTCGCATTGCAGGGGCTGGACCAGGGTGATCATAGAGAAACCATTCGGTAGAGACGCGATCACGTCTCAGCGCCTATCCGATCACCTGGCCTCCTTGTTCAAGGAGGAACAGATTTATCGTATTGATCATTACCTGGGCAAGGAGATGGTGCAGAACTTGATGACCATCCGGTTCGGCAACAGAATATTCAGCCCCACCTGGAACAGGGATAACGTAGCGTCCGTACAAATCACGTTCAAAGAGCCATTCGGTACCCAAGGCAGGGGTGGTTACTTCGACGAGTTCGGGATCATCAGGGACGTGATGCAGAACCATTTGTTGCAAATTTTGTCGTTGGTTGCGATGGAGAAGCCTGCGTCTTGTCATCCGGATGATATTCGAAACGAGAAGGTTAAAGTTTTAAAGTGTATGAAACCTTTAGAACTGGAGAACGTAGTGTTAGGTCAATATATCGGAGATCCTGAGTCGGAGGATTCTGAAGCGCAGTTAGGATACTTAGACGATCATACTGTACCAGCTGGTTCCAACACACCCACATTCGCTACTGCTATATTAAAAATTAATAACGAACGGTGGGACGGCGTGCCTTTCATCCTCAGGTGTGGAAAAGGTAACCATAATTGTTTCCAAGATTATTAGTTATGGCTTAAAATCGCAATGTGAACACCTATACTTCCATCTGTTCAATATAAATGACATAATTATTTTGGGTACATGTTTAAACTAGGTTTACAGAACACTAAAAATGTCTATTTTTCATTACTTTATAGAGAAATAACGAGAATGTGTCTATCAAAATTTTTAGCCGGGTTTTTTATAATATGCACCGAAAGAGAAATCAATTTGTTAAATAATACCTCATGGATGCATCTTTACAATCTCGTAATAATTAGTCCTGTAAACCTACTGTTAAATTGATGTACACAAGATTGAATTTCTTCACTGGTGCTCCACAGTATCTTGTAGTGTACTTAATATTTAAGTAGATTATTTATTATTTGCCAGCGCTAAATGAACGGAAGGCGGAAGTTAGAATACAGTATCATGACGTACCCGGCGATATATTCGATGGAAAGGCGAAAAGGAATGAATTAGTGATAAGAGTACAACCTGGTGAGGCTTTGTACATTAAGATGATGACTAAATCTCCCGGTATTACGTTTGACATGGAGGAAACCGAGTTAGACCTCACTTATGGTAATAGGTACAAGGTGCGTTCATGTGGTCTTCCTTATTCAAATTATTAGAAAACCGCAGTCTAATTATTATGATAATTGAAAGGAACGTTGGCATATATCTAATTTAAAATGTAATATTTTTTTTGTTAGGATTTGAAGCTTCCTGACGCATACGAACGATTAATATTAGACGTATTTTGTGGATCGCAAATGCACTTTGTACGCAGCGATGAGCTCTCGGAAGCGTGGAGAATTTTCACGCCGCTGCTTCATCAAATAGAGAACGAACACATTAAACCCATACCTTACAAGTAAGTTTTGATAGACTTCTGGATCGTTCGTATTGAAATTTAGAATGGGTTTGGATATTTATTTATACTGTATAATTTTTATTTTAGATACGGTTCTCGCGGGCCGAAGGAAGCCGATGAAATAGCGAAACAGAATAACTTCGCTTACTATGGCTCCTACAAATGGGTAAAGCCAGAATGATTGGAACACATTTAATATATCGAATATTATCAACATCACAAACCTCAGAAATCTGTACTTCAATGAATTATCTGTGATCATATAGCATTCCATATTTTTATACCAATAGATACGCGGTACTTACCCGCAATTTTATATTCATATATGTAATTAATTTATACAACTAATTTATTCATGGATCGAGTCATTTGCCTGTTGAATTAAGCGCAAAGTTGGAAAAAGTATGCATTTTAACCACAGATGAAAAATGTAAGTGCCTTCAAATAAAATATGATCGTTCGATTTGTAACTTTGTGTAATCTTGAAGTAGTTTATACTAATTGTTATAAAATCTTTTATACACTTTTATACGAAGAATGTAACTTATGACAATCTAATGAACAACTTAAAGGATTACAACTCGTACGTAAACCATAGTTTTATTGAATTTTGACGACAATTTAATTATGATGCCAATCTCATAGAAAATATTATACGATATTACAGTCGCCGAAGTGTCGTAAATTATAATTAGTACGTCTCGTCGAAACCATTTAACAATACACTACAATAAATTAGTAAGAGAAAGTTGAATTGTTCAGTCTACCAGTTATACGTTCTATTATTTTACACGGTTGATGTAATTCTTGTTCTTCTTGGATCTTCGAATTTATAAATTCGTCGAAGACTGTTCCTTTGATTCAGCTCTCTCTCTTTCTCTCTCTTTTTTTCCCCGCACTAAGAGACTAGCTAAACACAAAGATATAGGTCAGGCACATGATATTGCCACATTTAACGATGAACCAACAAAATCTTTGACATATAAAGTTAGCAAAGTCTTTCTTAAAAAAACGCAGCTCCAATTGGATTAATATATTGTATGCGTTAAAATTCATACCCTTTTTTGTTCTTTTGTAAATATTGTAAAGTTTATAATCGTGTATATATATTATATATATATATAATATATATATTATATATTAATCCTATAACAATGTAAAATCGAGTATATATAAAAATCATACAAAATACAGGAAGATTGAATCGATACACACAATTCGCGGAATACTTTGTTACATTATTAAAAATTAATTTACACAAACTTAGTCGATAAAAGTATGAATAGTGTGAATGGTACATTTATATATGTGTGTATATCTGAACAAATTTATTCTAGCTCATTATAAATACATAAGAGACGATTATATATGTTCACTTATAACTATGTAGTCGTAAAGTATTGCTACCAGCAATGATCATTGCACAAAATTAAATTACACACAAAACAAATGTAAAAAAAAACGTAATAAATAAAATTAAATAAAAAAATAGTCGGCTCTTATTTTGTGTTCACTAATTTGTTTGTTTCTTTCTTCTTCTTTTTTTTTTATTTTTATTGAACTCCGCTCGATTAGGACCATTCACAAGTTCAAATGTACACAAACCAAATGTAAATTCAGTTTCTGTTTTATCGATATGGCAATGTTCGTTTCATTTTCTCAACACTTCACAATGTAGCGCGTAATTTGTAAAAACTTCGAAACATCATCCAGACATGTTTTGTCAATGACAATACAATTTGTTTTTCAATGTGTTACACTTATTAAAAATTTAAAGTTCACACGATTCGGGATCCAGCAATTGATCCCAATCAATGTTCTTCTCGAATACTTCCTTCTGTAACCACAACTCACAATGTTGCTTAAACTCCTCGCTCAGTTCAACTTTCGCACCAAGTACCGATATAACAGATGTGTCAACAGGTTCCATATCTTTGTTCTTGGGAGCGTTAGAGTACCGCCGATTATTAAACTGATCGACACATGTACGTAGTTCACATTCTTCTACTTGGAAGTCCCAAGGACGTGCTTCTAAATCTAAAATGCAATCAAAATTTTCAACATATTGTACATGGATGTAATTTTCATCTGCTTGTTGAAATTTTTAACATATTCTATATGGATGTAATCTTTACTTGCGCATCGAAATTTTATACAATTTTCAAAATAATATCCAAGCTGCGGGTTTGATGCATTTATAACAATAATTCAAGGAATTTAAGACTATTCATACATAGCATATATAACTTGTTAACACGTTCCGTGCTGAGCCGTTTTTCCTCGACAATTAAACAAACTTACTGATTCTTTTGGTGGAAATGTCAGCGCGTACCACCAGTTTAACGTGTACCATCGGTGGTACGTGTGGTACGGAACGTGTTAAAATTATTAAAGAAAAGAACAAATTCCTATCTGGTTATTGTGTTTTGAAATTGACGCAAGCAATTTTTATTTTGCATAAAGATCCGCAATCTACGAATATCATACCATTTCCGTAAGCCCAATCGTCGTTCAAGCGATGTCTCACTTTCGCATAAATTACGCTGATCGTTTTCATGTTTGTTTTCCGCCACTGGCGTCCCAAGTATTTCGTTTGCATTTTCAACAATTTTAGCACATACAACTGCATCATTGCATGCTTCACTTTCAATGTACGCTTTAATATAGGAGCAGACTTAAAGACGACCAGCATCTAATGAAAAAAATTCAAGTTAAGAGATTTGTGGACAAGTAAGACAAGTATTCGAAACAAGCACAGTATTTACCATAATTCTACTATGCTTCCATTTTGTTAATTTGTTAAGAATACGTAATAAATTAATACTGGAGAACACATTTCGCCAAGAATATGTCTGACTGTTCTCGATCTCGAGGCTTTCTATAGTTAATTCTGGTTGGTCGCCAATGACGCACATGGGGAAGTCCAAAATTGGAATGCTGTAGAAGAACAAAAATTCATAAAAATGAATTCTGATGGATTAAACGAAACGATAATCATAGATGAACACATACACGTTCTTAGCTTCGATGTAAGCTACAATATTCTGGTTTAAAAACTTCAAAACAAGCGGTATGCAGTTAGCAAACACTAAGTGCTGCGACATAAATTCGAACTGGTATATGTGGTTGAGTTTGAAATGTTTCAATAGGAGTAACAGAATTGCAGAGACTGCTTTAACAATGATTTCCTTGTGCCTGTTCACATCGATGCCAAGCGACATTGATTGAATAACCGTCATACTGAAACAGTCAACAGTATAAAAATTAAGATGTTCACGATGGAAGCAAGTTTGTTAACTACTAGAGGTGTGCGAGAACCCGAAAATGTCGGGTCGGAACGGACCGAGAATTTTTTTCGGGATTTTCAAATACATATATGTACAGTGAAGTCGCGTTTACTGTCCGCGATCGCATACGCGATCACTGTCCAGTGTCTACGCAGAGTATAGTGTAGACGCAGTCATATAAAAATAATGTCGGTATGCGATCACTGTCCATACAGGACACAGGCTGTTGAACAGTAAACGCGACTTTACTGTATTGAGAATATTCGGGTTCTCGCATACCTCTTGAAATTTGTATTCTTACGGCATTTGTCCTGGCAAAACATCAGCCATGATATTTGTACTATCTGTCTTAGCTTTACTGGTGGGCGCAGCCGCGAGTAAAATTTTCAACAACGCGATCATATACTGTGGAAGATTCGGTAATATAGCTTGATACAACATTTCTGCTGGTGTTTGACGAATCGGAGGCTCTGGTGTGCTCATTGGATTCCTAGCTATTTCTTCTTCTTTTTTTATCTGGACTTCGGCTAAAGATGTATACATATGCTAAAAGTATAGTAACTTATGTTGCACCCAACCAACCCATTAATCGTAAATACGTAAATACCCATGGTTACTGAACTTACTCGTTTTAGCGTGTTAATACCTTCGTGTATAGGTTGTGGCAGACCAGCTAAACTTTCTCTGTCTCCTTGTACATTGTAACCAACAAATTTTACTCTAGACACTTCAAGGAATTGGTCGATATCCTTTTGTCTGACTTTCGGGGTCCAAGGTAAACCTATAAGAATGAGTTATGTAAAGTGATGCATGTTAATATACAATTATAATGTATAGATTTTACCTTTCCCCTTAGCAACTGGTGGTGTGCTAGGCCTTACTTCCGGTTGATTATTTTGATCTTCGAAGTAAGGCTCGTTCCATCCAGGATTTCTCATTTCTGAAAATTCGAACACCATTCCTGACAATGGTTCATCTAGTGACCTTTGTTTTATCAAACATTGCTAAAATAAGTTACAGAATTGTTTTAATATTTATACGATTCATATGCACAATTAGTATAGGTGCGTGAAAACCCGAAAATGTCGGGTCGGGAGTTCCATTTGGGATCAGGACGGGTTCTCGAATATATTATAGTTGAAGTACAAATGGTGTATGTATATGTGTATATTAATAGCTAACCCTATATATGTATAGCTAAATTTATAAAAATAGAGTACTTGACAATTTTTGGGATTATTCTCTATAATATGCGTTATTCCTGAGCATATTAGGGCTCTCGAATATTTTTAGGAATCCCGAACTTTTGAAAACCCCGTCTAATACCCGTCCCAACCATAAAGCACCATTTTCGGATTCTAGCACACGTCTAATACTTAGATGCGTAGAAGAACATACTCGTCGGTATTTAGTTTGCATCTTCTGATTTTGTATCTCAATCAAATCTCCAGCATTAATTGGAGGCGAGCTGGCCCTCATGGTCTTAGCAACTTCTATAGTGTCTTCTTGTTGCGTATCGAGACCAGCTTCCTCACGATATTGTTTCTTCAATTTTCTCAGTGTATCAATACCACCAAGAGACACTAAGATTAACTTCCACAAGAGTAGAAGTATCTTTTTCATTGCAAAATGCGGTGCTGATCCACTGCAAAAGCATGTTACCATACCAAGAAGCTTAACTATAAGTAGTTCTTCGCCATACGGGTTTATTAGATCTTCTTTAAACGACTCAACATGATTCTTATAAATACTGTGCTCTAAATTCTTCATCTCCTCTCTCATCACTTCGGTTATGATATATAAAACAGATAAGATTACCCTTAAATTGATAGAATCGTCAAGACTAACAGTTATCTTCCTCATTGCCGAAGTAACTGTTGTACTGTTCCTAAATCCCAAAAAATGTGTGTATAGAAATGTTATTCAGTTTAATTAGGAATTGACTGCATGGATAGAGAAACTCACTCAATTTCAATATTAAGAAGCTCAACAAATGCTGGAAAAACTCCAGCTTCGTATAACAACATTACATTTGTTCTAGTCCAGTCTTGCTGCTCTTTATCGGACTGAACTTCAGCCCAGCAACCTTGAGCTAAATATAAGATACACCTCGCTGCTTTCATTCTCAAGTCTTTATTCGAGACCTCCAGCTGATTTAATAATTTCGAAATCACTGATTTCTGTTCCGTCTCTGTCAGTTTCTGCCACCATGGACGTAATTTATAAAACTCCATTTGCTCTTCAAAAGCCTGAGATCAAACGTGCTTGTGTTCAATAGGTTTTAGGAACACACAATTGATAGATATTCGAAGCTTCCACAGCCTGATATTATATAGTTCTCACTAGACTGCGGATCTTTATCCAATTATGGCTTTTGAAAATTTTCAAAAAAGGCTATGATGTAAAATATGATAGAATTTAGTACGATTTTAATTTATTTCAGATCTAAAACGGCTACTACCGTGGAAAATGAGATTCTATTTTATTCCACTTTCTTAGAATTCGTCTACAAAAATTGAAAATTACATAAACATCCGCAGTCTCACTATTAAAGCTTTCGACTGTTAGCTGTGTGAGAACACAATTAATTGTGTACCAAGTTTATTTGGCATGATGGGCGAACAGAGCACCATACTGAATGTGTTAACTAGACTATGGATCTTTATGCAAAATAAAAATATTCTGCATTGGTTATGGGAAGCAGGAATAAAATAAAAATTGATTTCATCCCTTAATGACTTTGTTACATTAAAAACAACATTACAATATTCTTGAATTTTTCTAATCTATTACTGTTTTATATTTTGCCCAACTAATTTCTTCATAAATGCATAAAGATCCGCAGTCTAGTCTTAATACTGTAGGTAGACTGCGGAACTTTATGCATTTATGAACAAATTAACTGGGTGAAATATAAAACAGTGAAAGACATAGGAAATCTAAGAATATTGTTATGTTGTTTTCAACGTGAAAAGACTATTAATACAGCTATTAACACAATTGACGCAGAATATTTATATTTTGTTAAACAGTCCCGTAAACAAGGCATTGATGCAGCGCTTAGTCGCCTGTTGCTAAGCTATTAAATTTCTGCAACAGAATTATGCTATTGTATTAACCCTTTGCACTCCAAATTATTTTTCAATTTTGTTACCAACAACTGCTTACTATTTGAAGTGTTTAATTTGAAATTTACTTCAAAGGGCAGTTCCTTGGCTCCTACTTATTTTAAACAATTTCGTTTACTAATTACATTAAATATAGCTCTCAACCTTTGTTGTAATGTACAGTTATGGAACTTATATTTGTTTTTAACTAAAAAATACGACTTAAATAAGTAAGAGAAGAACCAAATACATGTAGAATCAAGTTTCGGGAGTGCAAAGGGTTAACTATGTGTATTCAGTACTTGTTTTATACTTACTGTAAGATTAACATGTAACTCATATTGTTCCGTGTAGCTGTACAGTTCTGCGATTTCGTTAGCGTGTGTATCTGCATCATCGTAAACAAAGTCCAAATCTGCATTTGACTTCGGTGTTTCCTAAATAACAAAATGTACAATGATTTAGCATTAACTTTATAGATTGCACAAGCGGTGTATATAAATAAATACAAATAAATTACACACCATTTTGCAAATGTGAAATTCAACGTTGCATAAGAAAGGATACGAGTTATAGTCGACAATTATACTCTGTGATAAATAAATTGTAACAATTCAAGCATTAAACGTTGATACGTGTAATTGCTAAAACAGGTTAGAGACGTTTTGATGTTCACTAGAATTGTCGCTCCTTATGTTTGCCAGATACTTATCGCTCAATTCGCTGAACATTTATTCACATCACGGGTATGAACACAAGAATATACAACTAATAGGGGAAGATCGTGCTTCCCATACCCGTCGTTAACGTAACATAACATTTTCTAACAATGATCAGAAACGTTTTGCACACTGCATCCCTAACGTAATTTATCAATCGATACCCTATCAAACAGATTCAATCATTAAAGTGTTGCTCGTGGATCGATCGGCTTTTATTATAGACGCTGCTCTGTCAAAAATTATCGATAGATTTTTTCGTAATCTCAGAATATCGAGGAGTTTCATCGACGTAAACCGATTACATATCAAAATAGTTGTCTACTTCACCATAGAATATGGCAGAAGCGAAATTCTTATCGGAATCTTCGATGTTCTCGTCTCAAAATTTGGCGACCTTGATGTACCATATACAGACAGCGTTGCCGTTTACTTCAGTTATTTTTTTGACGTTTTCAAGTATAATATAATCTTAGATCATATATACACAGAGAATATACTCTCTGACACAAAATACACGATTCATCGACACAAAAATGATAGCGATATTCGAAACTCTATCGTGGAATAGAAAACCGCGTATTAAAATGATTGGTCCATCGTCTGTGACACTGTGGCACACGAATGTAATTATTTCATAGCGCTATCTAATTTTTCCCACAGGATAGCATCATGAGTACGTTCGTCTCATTTCAAGCTATATATATATATATATAAATATTATTAATTAAAAATTCCACGACCAATAATTGTTAACACAAAATTGTAATTCCAACAGTTGTAGATTGTTCATATGTATATAGAATGTTTAAGAACTAAATGTTGATCACAATGTGTGTGATTTTCTTATATTCTTCATAATGATTTGTGTGCCATTGTCACAGTATTGATATTCTGAGTTCTGAGTTCTGCGAGAGCTCCTGGTAATTTTCAATTGGTCGGTGTCAGTCGGTGTCGAGTACACGTATTCCGATTCCAATCATCAAGGTAGTAGATTTATAACTGATTTATACCAGAGATCTCCGTTTATACGGTTTATAAATACAAGCTTTTGTATATCTTTATGTTGGTACTCTCGTATTTATGTATATCTTATATCTGATAAGCAATTTATTTATAATTCGCATCGTTGTGACGTGTATATATGCACATCATACTTGATCATACACGTGTCCGGTTGTAAGAAAATTTCTATAGACATTTGATAAGAATACCAACACTTTGTGAATTAAATAAATATTCCTTATTGTTCTTCATAGAATACAACGTAAGTATACATTTATTCTTTCGATTTGTTCATGTTTTATCATCTTAATTCCTTATATTTTTCAATATATTTTCGTTATAGATGCACGGATTAATTGTGCTGTGCTCTATTATATTTGGGCTGACTGTTGTTATCAGTACAGACATCGATAATAAATATTTAAAATGTTTAGGTAAAGTCGCTTTGTGCAAATGTAAAATTTGATATGGATTTAATTTGCACATAGATCGCAATGAATGTAATAAATTAATATTAATAATGTGTAGTTTGCAGATCCACCATAAAAGAAGTTGAAGGAGAATTAGCAAAAATTGATCCTTCCATGGAAATTGATGTAGGTAATTACAGACTAGACGCGGATGGTAACATTGTTACTAAGAAGGTACGAATTGATTCTTTTAATTTTCCAGTTTACAAGACAACATTTGAATCGAATCTGTTGATACATTTTACTATTATGTTTCAAGGTACTTCTTGCTCAATCCGAAGTACACATATCGGATGTGCTGGACAATATTTGTGAGAAGATGTCGGACTATGTGAGAGCAACTTATAAATCGAATGGTGAATTGACAATTTTGAATCTTATGGGCCCAGCAGGTGGTATGAATCCTGAGGTGACGAAAGTTGATATCATTCAAGACGGTGATTTAAACAAAAGCCTGAAGTATTATGTAAATATTCCCATCCTAATCACAATGTTTATATTGGGTTTGCAAGAAAGTAATTTCAGTGTTTTAAGGTGAAATAAAACCGAATCTTTTTATTCAAGTAATGAACTTTAATCAATAAGATATTTTCCATTTTGTTCGATGATCTTTTGCCATCTTTCTGGTAGCTTCATAATTCTG
>CM052314.1:13293040-13372071 GCA_028455605.1 Lasioglossum malachurum | reverse complement strand
ACGAAGCATCGGTTGAAACTAGTTCTGATTTATGCCACAGGCTAGTAAAGCTTCTGTTTCATGCTAAAACAGTGTGGTTTCTGTTTCGTGGTAAAATTGGGCTCTACCTTATGCATAGTAGCTGTTCCGTGCTAAGCGTGAGCGTGCCAAAAAGTGGTGGCAACTCAGACCCGGCGTGAGCACTCTCATATCCTCTCTGACTGCTATACCGCTTGTGCTGCGAGCATTTTTTTAAACCACAGTGTCCCTATGACAAGTTTGAGTTCTCAAAACGTTCAAAAATATCTGCAGGAATACATCCTTAGATCGACTCAAAAGTTCCTTCTCAAATTATGTGAATTTTGTCAAAGTTGGAGGTTTGGAGGTTCGATTTTTCGAAGAAATCACAATTGTACAAATAAAGTATACACAAATTACGTGTCCTGTACACTGATATATATACTATGGATACGAAAAGCCTGACGCTCGTTAGAAGAAGATTTTGCCAGTTTGCAAGAGGCGCCATCAAATGTCAGACTATGAACTATGCTTCTCTCCGCACCCCGCGATCACTTTTGGAGCTCTACGCTTTGCCTCACTTCGTCACGCGCAGACGCACCACTGATATATATATATACATCAGTGAGACACACACTAAATTAATATCAGTGTTCCGGCATCGACATTTGCCGGCGCTGGCAAAAGAAAGTGCCGTCTTCTACTGGCTTCAACGGCTGTACAGCTGGCTTATGGGAATCTCGTATCCATAGTATATATCAGGGTCCTATATCTCGCCAGTGGTTGTGTTCTGCAGTTCCGCATTAGCGGCAATGGCAGACATCGCCATCTATCGGAACTAGAAACAAATTTGGCTAATAGTTTGAGCATTTTGCCACTACGTGGCACACTACGTACCCTTATGGATCTTTAAAAATTCGCCACAAACGGCGCCACCATCGCCCATAAAATACAGCGCTTTGTTTAAATCTCAAAACTATCTGTTTAATAAAAAACAAAAAATACACATGACTAAGACTCCGTTCAGACACCGCGGAAATCGCGCGAATCTTATTTACATTAGCGTCTTCGTATTTGTTCACGTTTACACGTGTCCGCGCGGTCGAACAATCGAAAACGCAAATCGCGCGGTTCCCGCTAAGGAAGATGATGTTTAGAAGTAGAGTAATTGTTGTATGAAATTTCATGCCATATTTGCCACAAAGGACTCCTCCGAGGTTTCGCTTGAGGAGAGACCCTATTTGGAAGAGGTCCGTTGTTCTCGGCAGCTCGCGAGGGCCTCAGTGTTGAGTCGTAGAGTGGTGTTGAGATATTGGCCAAGATGTCTCGTGCATGCGCGAGGGTGCGGCATGCACCTTCTTATTTCTCGATAATGCAAAGGTGGGCTGTTTCAGTGGTCAAAAGCGATAGATAAAAGATCAATCTAGGCCGCAATCGCCCTCAAAAGTCCTATTTTTTCGGCAGCGTAATTTGCATTATTAGGAAGCATAAAGCTGCGTATGTAGCTATTATCATAGAGCTGCGACAGTTACATGCTGCCGAATAATCCAAATTGCGCCCCGTTTGTAACGACTGTTACGTTTGTAAAAATAGGACTTTCGAGGGCGATTACGGCTTATATTTATCTTTTATCTAGCGTTTTTTTTTAGGCTGGGAGTTTACACTTTATGATATTTAGGATTACAGAAAAATTCGAGAACATGTATAAAAATTTAAAAATTGACTTCCTTACCAGTATAGTTCGGATATCAGTTCAATAATTTCGTCACTGATAACATCACGTACACTACTCTCTTCGTGCAGACATATTTAATAGAAAAGCGTAAAAAATCAAATAAGAACACAGTTTTGAAAAAGGTTTTCGCTGTTTAATTGAATAGTTCTGAGAATATATGTGTTATTTAAATGCAATAAATGAATCATTATATTGTACAATACAATTTGTACATAAAGATATTATTTGTCATTATATCTTATAATTATACTGGGTGCTTCTTTTTTTTGTACAGTAATGTATTTAACATTTCTGGAGGAATACTTACCACTTATTTTCATAACATTGTCTTATTTGTTCTTCGAAATCAACAGATCTTAGTCTGAAAAAAAAAATTGTTATTGATCTCGGCGTATAATTACTTGATCTTTCAGCAACTATTAAATAGACACAAATTAGCACCTACGGACAAGCTAATAAATGTTATGGTGCAGAAACACGAGCCACGGGACTAGCTCGTGTTGATCAGCAGACAGGGTGGAGGATCGATCATGATGGATAAGGAAGAAGAAGCAACAAGAAATAAGGACAAAAAGACGTGTTTACGTACAACGATATTTATACACAGATGTACGCGGTTAAACGCAATTTGATGAAGAACGCAGCGCGTCGTCGTCAAACGTAATGCTTAAAGTTAAACGCTTACAAGTTAACATTCGACATGTGTGCGATAATCGTAACAACGTGTGTAACTTGGATCTCTCATGCAGGATGTTTATATACATTTCAAGGAACCGGTGCACAACTATTTGCACGAAATTTCAAACTTTCGAGACCTTTCTTTCCTACAGCTTGTATTCTAATTGACAAACGTACATACACCTGCTAAATTTCGGGAACGAAACCATTGAACAGTCTGTAAACGTCGATTCATATCAAACAGATATCGTGGATCTAGTAAAACAAATAAAATGTTTTATTACACTACATAATCGTAAGTGTTAATTTCGTAAATTTTAATATTCCTTCTCTGGACATTACGATCATTATGATATTCGTATTTTTCACTTCTTCGCATTTTTTTATTTCTAATATTTGAAGTTTGGCAGGTGTACATACGTAGATTTTGTGCAAGGTTTCGATCGCTTCTTCCGATCGCAGCACCGACCTTGACGCACGAGGATCTAATATTTACAGAAGCGGGTACTGTTTTATGCAGCAAACCTCCTCGCAACAATTATTTCGATGAGAACAAAAAAGGAAAAGAATATCAAAGAATTTACAGATCGGTTTGGAGCAGATTTTCGTTCGATCGAGGAGGCTCGATCCATCGATCTACACGGGTCTGCGAACGTGTCTCGTTCTCGTTCGACACTCGTTATCGTCTCTCGATACCGGTAGCTCTACTTTTCCAAAAAAAAACCGATGGAATTCGCTCTGAAAACGAAAAAGAACTCGCTTTATCTGCGGCTCGGTTTACAAATTTGATCGTCGCAGATAACGTTGCCACGCGAGCATGATTTTCTGATGATTTACGGCCGCGAAAGCCTCGCCGAACAAAATCGTCCGGGCGGCCTATAGAATTTCGGTTACGTCAGAATTTGGGACGGAACAGCCGGTTCGCGCAAAACAACCATCTCTGTCGTATTTGAAATGGAAAACAGCGTGTGTTCGAGTTACGAAAGAGACCTACGATCGTATCGATCCTAATTATCCCGGACAATAGACGAGCCGTATATAAAACGCGGCTCCGGCGATACGAAGAAATCGTGTTTTAACCGTGGGATGGCTCCCGGGTACGTAACTATGCCGAAGTTTCCAGGAATCGCGTATCGATATTCGCGTTACGTACTCGTTCGCGGGAAAACGCCGCGCGTACGAGACTTATTGATCGCGTAGAGAGGAGCGACTCGCGTGTACCGACTGGAAAAATTCAAACTTTTAAAGATAAATCATTGATCGCGCATTTCGGGAGCATTCACCCACAATTCGAATACGAACTTCTAAAGCTTTAACCGATACAATCGATTTGACTGAGAACTTTTTACACATTCTTACAAATTCCACAAATTTCTGAGAAATAAAAAATACTCTCTGCTTCCCAAGATGTGTAGTAATACGCTCTGGAAGTTACAAAAAAATACGACGGTTGGTTCATCTGAAAAAATTCCTGAAGGTAGTATTTCCAGCATGGCGCACGACGTTCGATTTCTCCAAAAACAATTCCGAAATGTAGCCTCGTTTTCAACATGGCGCAAGAGTCGCCCCCATTGATTCGAATATGTATCTGACGCACGCGACCAATGCATCAAACACGTGACCGGAATACATTCGCGAACACCAGCGATCGGTGACGTAATATTAATCTGGAAATACCGACGGAAAGATCAACGAGTCACTCGTCTTCGACGAAACGTGTTATGATAGTGTGTAATGATGAAGTAGCGACGTCGTGACGCGTTTCCGCGTGTTCGATACGTTCCACAGTGTGCTGAGCGTCGTTGACGATATGTGACGATCCTTTGACGTACTGTAAACCTAGACAGTTAATTGTATCATTGCCAAAAAGGCAAAAGTCTGTGTTTGACTCTCGGAATACAGCGATACGTCGAAAGATCGCGTCAATTTTGTTGATGTACCAGCATTTTTGATAATTTAAATAATTGTTCAGTGCATAACTTCATGCCTGAACGTATCAATTGAATTATAATTACAGTAGGACCTCGATTAACCGGATCCCGATTATAAACAAATATACGTTTAAATATAATTATGTTATGAAGAGAAATAAATTTTAGAAAATAAAACATTTATTTTGGAATATAATGTACATGTTAATTATTTCTTCGGGTCTCCATTTATCCAGGCTATTTGTCTCCCGATCAAGCCGGTTAATCGAGGTCCTATTGTATTTAAGGAATTGGAACTGTAACAATTTCGCTGTTTGTCGAAAGTAACAGATTGAAAATAGGTACCCAGTTATTGATACAATGGTTGAAGGGTGTTAATTACTTAGCGCGTTGTTAGGACATTCTCCTGGTTAGGTTAAAACCACAGCGAGTAAGTTTATGTCGGGATGTAGCACCCAGCTGACTACCAGGGTAATATTCATTAATTAGAGCCGATTAGTCAGCTGCGTCTCTGTGCGATGTCTAGACTGCAGACCTCCTTGAAAAATAAAAACTGCGTCAATTACTGAGAAGCACTGGGAGTTACATACACTTAACAATTAATACAGTAGAAATGATAAATCGAGAAGCTGGAGCTGAGAACAAATTCATTTCCACTCTGAACAATTAACCTGTAATTGTTGATTTCGCGGATATTTGTTCCATTAATTTTATCCACCAATTTTTAATAAAATGATACAAATCTTCAGTCTACTGATTGTTTCATTCTCAACAGTGTAATCTTCCTAAACAGTGACCCAAACTCTAAACTTGCTCGCTACGATTTTCCCCTAAGACAACCATAGCCGAGGAGGAAACTATCGCGAGATGGAATGCGCTGGATCCAGAGTGAACGCGTTTCTTTTCCGAAAAAGAAAAAGCAAAAGAAGGGGGAAGGAAACGTAACGCGACCAGTCGTCAGGTATTCGCGCGAGCCGCGAAACACGACGCAAAAGGATCACGACGACGATAATTGAACGTTGCACAACAAGTTGTCGTAATATTTAGCAATGCCGCAGCAGCGTTGAGACAGTACCCGAACATTTTCTGCGAGTCCTGCGACTGACTTCGGCTAGGAGACTAACGTGGAAACCTCGCGCTGCTCTTCCCAGTATTGTGTCGCCGTGTTCCTGCCAAGCTGTGCTCTCTTACATTCCTTCAATTACATAATTCGTTCGGATCTTGGCAAACTCGCACATTACCAGAACCACCACGGTCTCCCATTGGGAGCGGAGAAGTTGAGCGAGACGTTACAGGGGGACCGGAAGAAATCGGTTCGATCCACCATCTTCCACGCTTTCCTAGCTGTTAGACAAGATCAGGAAGTGAATAGTACTGTCAACCCTTCTCTAACGTGGCTAAATTGTATTCTATTAACTCCTCTCAGTTTAGAAGAAACGAATTGAATGTCTGTGGACGTGCAACGCGTTCACTTTTTGATATCATTTCATTCTTTTTACTAGAACTTTCTAAAAAACAGATGTTTATTCAGCGAGCGTCAAAAACAGTGTGTTGCAAGCATTCGTGCTGAACGCGCTCGCTATCGGAGTTAGGCACATGTGGCGATCACGATTTTACATTTCGCGCGATGCAATTCAGATATATTCTGTACAAAATAATCCCGATTATCGATCGTAAATGTTAACATTCAATTTAATGATGCTTTCGGCGCAACTACTGTTTCGATCACTTATTAAATCTAGATATTTTGCAATAAACTTTTTTTCTTTCCTAACGTTGTATTTAATATACATATATTTTATTGTAGAAGCAATTTTTCACTTTGAAAAAGGTTCAAAACTGAACCGAAACGTTAGGAAAGAAAATAAGTTTAATGCAAAATTGCTAGATTTAATAAGTGATCGAAACAGTTGCACCGAAAGCATCATTAAATTGAATATTCTGTACAGTTATTTTACATTATAACGATATTTAAAAGTACAGTTATTTAAAATTGTAACAATCGATTCCAGCAATTTTTATTTGGGGTTCCAGTAGCTCGCAATCGATGTAGAAAATTTTGTGAACAAATCCACAGCCTAATGATGATTGAGAGGAGATATAGCCAAAAGAGGAATATACATAAAAATCATATTGCACAAAAAAAGATTGACTGTACTTCAGTTCTATACATCTCCAAAATTATGTCCAATACGGACAATGCTATCTGTTGTTCCCAATCACAGCATTTCAGCACAAGGATTTCGCTCGGTCGTTCACAATTTGGGTGCGACCACATTCGGGCATTAACTTTCGGCGCGCGTCCTGAATCCGATAAGAGATAACAGAAATTAGCGATGACGTTTTGCGCGTCGTATGGCAACGTTACACTTTCTCCCGCATCGCTCGTCGCGATCGTCCTTGGCTGTCTTGCAAACCTCCATTCTCGTAGGCTGCCGAGACTCACTGGAACGAGAAACTTTCAGCGTTCGATCAACTGTGAAACGTGTTCGAGAACTTGCAGCCTGTCGCGCATAGTTTGCGCGAAAGAATTCGCGCCAGTCCTCGACTGCGATCCGTATGGATCGAGGGACAACATCGAGGAGCTGGGGACATGGGGCCTGGAATTTCTGGAACGCTCGGAGTTTCGCAAACAGACACAAATGCTAGTCTTTGGGTCTATGACCTAGAAATGACACGCTTGGACCGAGGATTTGAAATTTACTAGAAGCTCTGAATGGCGATCCAGATGTTAGGAACTAAGTCCTGGACCTAAAACTTAGTGTTTAGGATTCAGAATCTAAGTTAGAATCTAGGACTTAGGATCTAGAATTGTTGGAACATCAGGAGTTTCTAGCACCTAGGATATACAAGCTAGCACCTTAGAACCTAGAACACGGAAGCTAGAGCTTGGATCGTAGAATTGTAGGAACGCTGGAAGTTTCTTACCAATATTCATTTTTCGAAGCCCAAATTTAGGACACAGGGTGTCACAAACGCTGGAGGTCTCGCAAAAATGCTGAGGGTCTAGTTTTTTTTTTTAAACTGAGTGTCTCGAACCGAGGACCTAGACCTTCCAGAACTAAAGCGAAGTTTCCAGAGCCTCCCAAACGAGCATAGAACCTAGGATGACGATTCCATCGTACAAAATTCTATTAGTTTCGCGAAATACCGTTTCCGTAAGCAGCTCAAGACCAGCTTGTTCCTCATAGATACTTTAAAGACACGGAATAGTTCTTGCTACCGATATCGAGTGAGCCCACAGAGCACCGCGAACCATAGCCGATAGGATCGCCGTAAAGGATAACACGCGATCCGTTATAACTTTTGGACAATGTCAAACTTGTCTTTAAATCCGATCGATTCCTTCTTCGGGTCGTACTTCTTGCGTGCCGCGAGTTGAGCTCTGAGTTCCTTGGCGCTCATCTTGAGATTGAGGCCCTGTCGTGGCTCGTTGCCACCGACGCTACCGTTCCCGGTCCCGTGCACGTGACCCATTGTCGTTGAATCGTTCCTGATGCCGTTTCCATTTTCTCTTGACGGTTCGTTCTCGGTCTCGCTCCTCGTTCTCGTCGCACCTGCCGATACCGTGCTGCTCTCGCTGTGCTGCGACGTGTCGTTCGACTTCTGCACGCTCTGCACGTTCTGCAACACAAATCAACATAAACTTCTACTATTTCAATTTTTATAAGAAATAAAGTCCTATTCAATTATGGCAAGCTAGAACTTAATATTGGTATTCGAACGCTTTCCATTCGGACTTCTGCAATCTAAAACGCCTCCAGAAGCAATCAGTGATGATAATGCAGTGCAGCAAGCACTGATAATAAGCTTTAACTCTTTTCATTAGAATGACTAAGTGACTTCCTATTCTTGGGACCGATCGTTCAACAACCAACGTGTCGATAAGTCATTTCAGAACGCTTATTATGGATGTTGTTAACCCTTTCCACTCCGAATTATTTTTCAATTTTGTTGCCAACAATTCTCTATTATTTTAATGTTTTATTTGAAATTTACTTCAAATGACAGTTCCTTGACTGCTACTTATTCTAAACAATTTTGTTTATTAATTACATGAAATGTAGCTCTCAAACTTTGTTGTAATTTACATTTGTGGAACTTATATTTATTATATAAACTTATATATTAACTGAAAAATAAGACAAATAAACAAAGGAAGAACCAAATAGATACAAAAACTCGTTTTATTTACATTTTTCTTTGTCTAATGGCGAGTCACACTCGACAAGGGAGTGCCAAGGGTTAACTGTAAGTTGTCGACTGTGACAATTAAAAAATCTTAGATCAAGTTCGCCGAAAGCGATAAGGGATATCGATACCAAACGTTGTAAAGATAGATTACTATAAGCGGTTTGATCATTTCAAAGATACCGGCCGATGCTCTTGATGCGGGAGATTTATGTCGCGATATCGAAAATACACGAATTTTCCTTACAACCCGAGGGACAAACAAGTATATCTACAATTCCTGTCATAGTTATCAGTAAACTGCGAATTTTATGCGTTTATACAAACGCTAAAGAGATTAAAAGAAATTAAGAATATCCACAAAAGAAATTTTTATTTCGTTCCTGTTTCTTGCAGTTGATGCAAACAATTTTTATTTCGCGCCGAATCACAACTTTATTAAATTTATTTGACGCAGGCCTGTCTTTAGGTACTCTAATGATGCATATTTAGGGGATGCAGTATATACGTTTTGAGATGTCATGCTGGAAGTTGTAGAACAATAAAACCTTTTTCAGATTGCGTGATTTTAAACAGAGAACTAAATACAGCATTTTATCGATAAAAAAAGTCCCCAACACGGGTCTGCCCAGGGTTATTTACACGCCAACGATACTATTCTTTGAGTTTTGTCGAACGTAGAGGACAGCAGAGCTTGAGAGAATGAGTTCCTTATTTTCAGGCCCGCTTTCACCCTGTGGGGAGGGGGGTGGATAATTAACTCTAGAATTATCGAGCCCTAAACGAGACTGACGTATATTCCTTTGTAATAACAACAACAGGATTGAATCTATTCAGAATTATAATAAATATTTCAGAATATTTACTAAAGAATTTTTCGTAAAAGAAAAAAATCTTAAATCCGCCATTTTGACGGGCCTGGTAGCTGATTCGATAAAACTCGACGTGTTACTTCTAAGTTATGATGACTGGAACATTGCAGGAATTCCAGTTTCGCCGACACCTAACGCAATTGCCGAAGGAAGACAGTTGTCTCTCTAGAAAGGGACACGACGCGATTGAACTATAAGAAACCCGCGTCACGTATCAAGGTTGATCGCGTTGCTGCGCGCTAGTTTTTTTCCGAAACATGCGCTTCAGCCGGTAGAATCGATCCTGTCGAAGGAAAAGAAGAATTCTTCGACGATTCCTAGGCTCAGCGTAGTAGGCTGCCTTCGACAGCGTTGCACGTGCTTATCAGTGACAACTCGGTACCGAGAAACGAGAATATCCTCCAACATTCCCGGTAATGCTGATCGATTGACCTCGCGTTATTTGACCAGCGAAACAAATTTCTCGTTGCGCAACGCTGAACATTTCGCCTTAATGCCGGTGCTGATAGAAAGTAAAAGCGAGGCAGTTAGCGGACGGTACGTCGCGTTGTTCCTTGCCTGATATGCTTCTGATAAGCGCAATCGAATTGGCGAGATATCGACCATGTGGCTCACGGTCGAATTTAACTTGTTTTTCTGCATTGCTTTTTTCCTTTTGAGGTATAACTCGCGCGAAGTTGTTTTCCAAAGTGTGTCGAGTTTATTGTCGCTGGAGTAAGCTAATCAAGGATCACAGATATCTCTTACAATTCCGTATATGGATCTTTGTGCGAGACAAGAATTTTCTGCACCTGTTGCAAGGAACTTACTATTCAGGACAGTTTTATCTTTTTCCTTATTTCAGCGTTAATATAGTTGGAGTTTCAATGTGTGCACTAAAAACGACGAATTTGACAGAAATTTCAGTTTCAATATCGTGTGAGTTTTAAACGAGTGGGTTTTAGCCGCGCGTTCGTATTCATAATTTTTCTCAAATTAATAGCTTTTGGTGGCCAAGTGGTTTTTGTTGTAGAGAACGTGTTCAATCGATTCCCGTGGATTCGATAGTAGAAACCGTTAACTTTACAGTCGATTAATCGGAGCGCGAGGTCTCTCAAGGGAAAAAAGGTTAATATTCGATCCGAAGAAAAGGGAGAACAGCATGAACAGGTGGAACAGGAGAGACGCAATTTAAATACCCACGACACAGAAATAAACGCGAACGTAGCTCACGGATGAATAGTTAAACACGAATCGGTAGAAGAAACTCATAAACGACCTTGGGCCCTGATGCAATATTCCGAACGGTACCTACTTAAAAGAATTCCAACGAATAAAGCCGTGCTACAGAGGAAAAACCGGTTTCGTGCCGGCAGACCGTTTAAATCTCTTCGAAAATAATGTTAGTCGGGCTGTCCTTCTCGTACCGATATCGCCGCCGGAATTGGAAAAACTGATTCCTCATTTTAAACCAAATCAATCAGATTCAAGCAGCCTTAGTGACCGGGAACAAAGAATAACTGACATTTACGTTGAGGTAGTTTAGAAAACGAAGGCAGAGACGTGATTCGCGTTCCAAACCTCGCGAAAACCTAAAAGCTGGTACGTCTCTGAAATCTTAGATAATTTTTTTTCAGGACCGAATCCACCATAGATTTGCAGATTGAAACTTCCTCTTTACAACGATATTTTAAAACTCGAGGTGCGATTTTTTATGGTTGAGTTATTCAACTTTGAATGAAATGTGTATCGCATTGTTTCTCAATTTTGTTCTATGAAACGGCTAAAAAAAATCGTACCTCAAGTTTCACGATCTGGTTGTAAAGGGGAAACTTCAGTCTTCAAATCTACGGTGGTTTCGGTCCTGAAAAAATTTTTGTAAAGATTTTAGAGACGTGCACTGATCGTTCATGATGCACTGATGGTAGAGTTCGCACTGATTAGATCAAGCAAACAAAATTTTCGGAGAAATTGAATGATGGGCAGCGAAAGTAGATGTTTCAAGCTATAAAATGAGCCTATGTTTACTGCTGTTCGATCCTTTTCCACGAAATTATAATAATTTAAACATTAAGATCGAGCACGTTTTATCAAACGTTTCATTTGCACATATTGATTTTAAATAAACGGAGAGATTGTTGGGATGTATTTTTTTTCAAAATGTGTTGTTCAATGTTTCTTGAGCAACGCATGACATATTCGACGAACATACAACTAGGATGTTGCTCAAATACCAGCGAATCAGCTCTATCAGACTTTCCTCCGCATTCTCAGGAATTTGTCCCGCGCGTAATAACGCTATATCGTCGCGGGGATCGATAGTTGTACGTTGTACGCAAAGAAGACGGTGTTTACGCATCGGGACGATCCACGGCCTCTCTATAAAATTTCCAGAATCTGTGTCACAGCGTTGCAGCACCGTCCAACTGCAATACCCTGCGATTTGATTATTTTTACAAGCGATGTACCGACTGCACGTACGCGTTTCACCGCGAACGTACGCGCGCTGGTGCATCCTAATCTGAGAAGACATAAAATTGCAATGACAACTCGGAAAATTGATAAGCATTCAAAATCTTCCACACACTTGCAGTTCAGTGCAGTGCTATGCTATCAACTTTGAACCAATTTACGTTATAATTAGACTGCGAATCTTTATGCAAAACAAAACTTTTCTCCATTAATTATAAGACGCAGGAGCTGAGTATGTATAATTTTCTTTCTTTCTTTAATAATTTTAATAAATTGGAATCAGTACATCAACATGTACTAATCTCTATTCACAATAAATCCTCTATAAATGCAAAAGCCTTGGGGGGATTCGTTTGCATTTATCGTAGACGAGACACAATTTTTTTTTTAACTTCAAAAGCCGAACCGAACGTAGCGAAGAACAGCACGTGTAAAGACTGCGACTATCCGCGTCTCTTTCTTTTCCATACGCTGTCCTACTTTGCGCCCGAAACGTTCATCGTCAATTAAACCACTAAATACAGTTGAAATTATATCGTGTTTGGTCTTATTTCAATCAGAAAAATGCCACAAATATATTGATGAAAGTTTCATATAAAAAGATTAGTAATAATAATTTACATTGTGGGGACGCACGGGCCTTTGAACTGTGCCGACGACTGCGACTGTGGAGGGGATATTTTTTCTAGAGGATTAACTGTATTGTTTTTTATATTTTACCATTTTCCCCATAAATTCATAAAATCTGCATTCTAGTTATAATATTCTAGCGAATTTCGACGGCATCCGTATATGGCATTTCTTGGCATGGATCGTGGTGCCCCACTCGGTACGAGTCCCGATTACGTTAATTTTATAGGTCTCGAGTTTCGCCTCCTCGATTGTTTATGCTCGTAAAATCAGTCGGTTAACAGGTTAATTATTCCGAGGGACCGGGATGCACCGATTCTTTTTTCCGAGAGCGGAATCCCCGTTATCCGAGTACGTATTCAGACGTGGACGCGGCTCGCTTTTTTTGGCACGCTTTCTTCGAAAAATCGCTTCGGTAGCCCGAGACACGGAAATCGGAATAAGAGCGGATAACGGATTTTCGAGGTTGCCCGGTGCGGAATTTTACCGGATTCACCGTGTAGCATCGTTTGACCTACCGATAAGTCGAACGCGACACGGGTTGACGCTGAATGAAGCCGGCATTAGACGTTCTCCGCCGTTTTTCAGAGACAAAACACGTTATGGCACTTTCCGGTAGGTGCCATTCACGAAGTTCCACGTCCACCGAATGGGTGCTCTTCAACGTAAGCCCAATTGTAATTAGCAAATACAAAAATTAATTACTAATTACCAATTGTAAAAAAGCAACTATTACAACAAATTGCAATTTTTTTTTAAATTCTTTTATGCCCCATCTGTTGTAGTAAACTAGTCCTTCTGAATTCATGAAAGAACTCAAGTCATTCAATTCAATTTGAAAAATTTAGTTCTCTTTTAAAGCGAATGTTAAAGACTAGACTGCGGATCTTTATGCAGAATAAAAACTTCGTACCTGGATAGCAACAAATTGGGTCGAAATAAAAATGTAATCTCTTTCTTAAAATGTTTAATAGATTGAAAATAATATAACAGTAGCATATTTAATTCGTCTAGTGTTTTTGCTGTTTTAAAATAAAATCCGCAATCTATTAATGACATTCTAATATAAAATTCAGCCTGTCGTTCATACAAGCAACGTTTTCAGTAATTTATTAGAGAGAAATAAATCTGGCGGGCGCGTCGTAAGAAGTGTTTTAGATATTGCGAATTTTAAAAATTGTTAAATGGCAAACACAAAATTGGATATAAAAGTCAAGGACTGAATCAATTATGGAGCGTTTTTAATAGGTTCCATATAAAGTAGATTTAATAGGACCTTTTCCACACATCAGTGCGTTGGCACAATTATCTCAAGCTTGATTATTTGAGAACGTTTTAAAAGGGTCGATAAAACGATGTTCAAGATCGATGGAGTTAACAGTGAATTCTCTAGTTTCCAACGAAAATGGACAATTATTTTGTAATAAGATAACTTACTGCGAATGCCATAAATGCATAAATAATGCATAAATAATGCATGAACAGACCAATTCCACCATAAACGAAAACATCAATGCCGAATACCACTCTAAACCATTCACTTTCATTAAACATTACTCACCAGAATCATGCTAGATCGTTCACTATCAACTCCGAAAAGGCAACAGTTCGTCGAGCAAACATTTTTCCCATGACTCCAGCTTCCGTATTCGAGTTGAAACACAAGGTAGACAGATTATGGTCAGCTATTAATCGACCAAACGATAATGGACCGCAAGCAATAAGGATAAAAGTCGCGGATGACGTAGTTTACTACCTGCATTCTTAAGACGCGATTAGGTTTATTGGAAAACGACATTACTCAACGTGTTTCTGAACGATCTCGGGGAAAAAAAGAATCTCGAAGGATCGTTTGTCCGTTCTGGTTTTCCCTCTCGTTTTCTTGCGGGCATCGAGCGCATGCAGCGCGCGCAGTTGATAGATTGCGCAATGGAAAACGGTGGCAGGAAATTGACTATCCTGTTGTGGAGAACCGATTAATTATTTTGCCGTACGCGCGATCGACTGCACGCCACGGATATGCACAATTTTTTTTCCTCTCTTTCCGACCGACCGGCCCGGCCTCTCGTATCAATTTGCTTAATCAACGATTGGGCAATCGATCGACCTGATGCGTTTATTCTGCCGCGATCTCGATCGATGGAGCTCTACTGTCCTGACAAAGTACGCTCTATAAAAGTGATCATATATCATGGGAATATTAATGAGAAAATTAATATATTCGTTTTTTTTTTATGGGGCACAGGAGGAAGAAGTTTGATAATGATCTGAGCAGTGGTGAATAAAAATGTGATCCTTGGGAATTTTTTCCTGAGATCAATCAACACTTTTTTTTAAAAAAGAGTAGGTTATTTAAGAGTACGCATATTGTACACCACGTAGTACTTTTTGTTGTTGCAAAATGTTAAGCAATTACTCGTTAACAACAACGTTGTTTAAAAATATATATGTAGTAACTTTGTTGTTGTAGAAGGTTAAAACATTCCCGACTGAACAGCTACTTCTCTAGAACACACTGGTCTAAGCAATGAATAAAATCGTGATCTCTAGGAATTTTTCCTGACTACATAAATCGACTCTTTTTTACAAGTGTGTCATTTAAAAGTACATCTATTATACAAATTGTAGTCATCATTTTGTTGTAAAATGTTAAATAATTCTTGAGTAGCTGGTATTTCTTTGCAATGATGAATGGATACCAGACGTTCCTCTGACTGAAAAAATTGATGGACTTCGTTTTAAAACAAGTACATTCTTTAAAAGTACATATATTGTACAACTTGTAGTAACTATTCGGTTGTAAAACGTTAAAAAGAATGCCTGAGTAACAGCTACTTTCTTGAAACGCGATGATTGGAACTAAATACAATTCAAATTACTATATCGTAAGTCCCACAAAAAAATAATGAAAAATAAATAAGTTTTGTAATTGGGCTAATAGAGCTTCACAACGATATACTCGATCCCGTATGCCTCACAGTGGAGAGGGTATGCGACTTTTCTGTGTGTATTCTATGTATAACTTGTCCTAATGTTTCCTTGCGATTTTTCTGTTGTTTGGAATATTACATCAATGAGCTCAACAATGAAAATCAATCATCAGCTACAAACAACAATTTATTAGTTACAGAACACCAACAACCAGCATTTCCGCAAACCACCATCTACACTTCACATAGAAAAGAATTCTTCCAAAGTCCTAGCGATAATCACGTAACGAAAGGCACTGAGATAAAGCATTAAGATAAATATGTCGAATGAATTACCAGGCGTTAAATCGAAATACGAGGAGCGAGAAACACGCGTTGGAATAATACGGAGGTACGGGAGCTATGTGAATTGCGAACGTAAATGAACAGTTTGTTGTAAGAACGTGGACACGGAATAGGCGAGCTAGAGTTAAAGAGAAGAACAAACGTGTACTGGAAAAAAAGAAGTCCGATTGTGATAAGTGCGAGCACGTAACGAGGAACGAAAACGCATTCGCGATTCCTCGATAGGAGATCGTGTGTGCGTTTCCACCCCAATGCACACGCAATCCACGATATACATATGTACGTACATATGTATATGTATACAATACATACGTATGCATGCACGTAACTGCGAAGCGATTGCCGTGCAAAAGCTCGCGAGGCATCTTCGATCACGTAGCGCGGAACAACGCGAAAATTTACGTAACTTTACGCGCGGGTTCAAATCACCGGAAATCCGGCGAATCGGATCGACGGAGGCCGCCGACGACGCCGTGTCTTTCGATAAATTCACCAGATAACGCGATCGAGAGAGCTCTGGATCGTTGATCGATCGTTGGACCCTCGTGGGAACCGATTGCACCCACTAACAGCGATTTTGCGAGTCGATAACAGGTTTTTCTAGGTGATTATCAATGTGTTACGTTTGCGTATGCAGAAGTCGTTTTATTTCTTTCGATTTTATCTTCGAACGAATGGTTGAAGTTTCGGCTTTCAGAATTTTTTCCGAGGCGAGCGTAATAGATGTGGGAGTGATTTTTATGTGGGATTGTTCTGTAGACACTTCTAAATATAACAGTATTTTTTATAACGAATATTTGAAGATGCTTTAACAGTGTTTCAAGGGGAGTGAGACGCCTACTTGTCGAAAAGATGTTGCATCAATTTTGTCAGCGACTTCTGGCCGACTTTGGAAAATTTCATTTTGTTTTCAGGAATGTTTAGAACAGTTTTTGACTCATTGTGAGTGGTTTCGCTTTCGTTTTGATTAGAACGGTTCTAAGCCGTGGGTGGTCGAGAAGGAAATCGATCTTGCCAAATATAGGAACTAGAGCAGCCGATAAGATAAGAGCGCAATGACGCCTCACCTGTTAAATTCAGCAAACACCTGTAAGAAATGCACATCGGTGAAGAATTATTCGCAGTCGTTATTTCACCTAGTCGTGTAATTCCCTACAATCCTTTGAATTAAGGCCAGTGACGCGCCGTTCCACAAAGGAGGAACTTCCGGTGATTAACGCTGTAATTGTTACATCCAAGAACGCTCCTCGGTGATACACAGTCGAACGAGAACGCAGTTTCACCTGATAACCGATCGCAAAACGTCTTCTTTATCTGGAGATGCTTCAACGAATGGGAGCGGCCCTGAGTCTTCAAGATCTTTGCAGCAGACGCATCTTAAAAGTCTCCTTTCAAATCATATAATCATGGAAGAAATTATATGATTGTATGTATTACCGAAGGCTGTTTCTTGATTCACAACTAGAATTGCAGTTTCACAAATCAAGTTTGTTTAGAAATCTAAATTTTGAGGAACTATCAAATAATCGTCCGCAGATGTTCAAATATGTATATCCTTGGAGAATGGTGCCACAATGTTTGCAGAATGGTTACAGAATGTTTGCAGAATGTTTGCAGAATGGTTGCAGAATATTTACAGAATCTTTTCGTTGCATTTAAACAACTAAGAACACATGTAGAGGAAGAGTAGCCTAATTTTAGCATTCGGCTCAGACGTAACTACCATGTATCTACTCGTATCATGGGAGAGAAAAATTCTTCCCGTGTTGTTAACTGTATTAATTAACTATGAATTTTGCTCTGGATTTAATTCAGCTACGTACCATACAGAAAAAGAATTTGCAGTTTTACGAATGGCATCAATTGCTTAAAAATTGCAAATTACATTCTGATCGAACGACGAGTTAATTCGTGTATAAATGTTCCCAGTGGTTTTCATCTCGCATCAATTTTACGCTCCTTCCCCCATCTTTCGCTACATGTTCGTTGAAATACTTGATGCGCGCGCGCGATAAATGCCTCATTATAATTAATGAATAAACGATCCCCCATGTGTCGCTGTCGTTAAACAGTCTCGACGAGCGCCCAATTTATGGTACCGTTAAACATTTAATGTTTTTTTCCCGCATATAGTATATAAGTCGCGCCGGCGTACTTATAAAATGTTACGAGATTCGCGGTATTCTCGGGTTGAATTTTGCAGAAAGACCGAAAACGGCTTATCGCGCCAACTTTGTACGTGTTTTAACGTTCGCGACGGAATGAGTCATCCTTCGAACCACGCTAATCTCACCGCAACACCGAAACAGGAAAATTGTTTTTTCTAATTAGTCTAATAACCTTGGGGGACCGGGCACGTCGTTCCAAGAACATCCGAAGAATATTCTGCTAGAGACTAAATACATTTTTC
Source organism: Lasioglossum malachurum (assembly GCA_028455605.1). Lineage (NCBI taxonomy): Eukaryota > Metazoa > Arthropoda > Insecta > Hymenoptera > Halictidae > Lasioglossum > Lasioglossum malachurum. The sequence goes on along the minus strand of CM052314.1, from coordinate 13,353,901 downwards.
TACCTAAGCATCATTCGGTTTAACACTAGGTTTACGGGACGTGATCTAAGTTTTATTAGAATTTTATTAGGAATTAGGAATTTTATTCAACAAATTTATTTCTTTGTGTATACAGGGTGAGTCACCTAACGTTGCCACCTCAAATATCTTTGTTGTTTTTAAAGATACGTCAAACGTCTGAAGGACAAAGTTGAATGGTAAAATGGGGGGCTCATACGATATCGAACTTTTTGTTTTTATGTAATTTTTTTTGGAGATATGAAGGTCACCTTCATTTTTTTAGATGGACTGTGGTATTTGTTAATAAATCAATCGATGTAGCTGGACATTCGTCATAAAAAAGTACTAACCTATGTATGTCGAAAAGTTAGTGCATAGTTCAGGAGATATTTCAATTTAAATAATTCGAAAACACCATTACTGTCGTACTAAAAGACGTTAGCGTTTATTTACTAGTGTAACGTCTTATTGTTAGTACGACAGTAATGGTGGTACTTCATATTCCTAAAAAAATTACATGAAAACAAAAATTTGTTTGTTATCGTATGAGTCCCATTTTACCATTCAACTTTGTCCTTCAGACATTTGACGTATCTTTAAAAACAGCAAAGATATTTGAGGTGGCAACATTAGGTGACTCAGCCTGTATATTATTAACACTAAACCTACCATCGCTGGTTAAATAACCGGTTCCATATTTGTTATTTTTACAATTATCAAAATTATATAGATGCTTCTACGGAAAATTGTTCAATTGTTCAATTGTCCAAGCACACACTGCAAACCTAGTGTTGAGTAACCACAAAAATTTATTTTTAAATCTTTGAAATTTTTGTGGAACATTCTGGACTAGGTACAGATTAAGCAATTAATTTTTAAGCGTTACTGGGGATCCAGTAGCTCATATGAATGGTGCAGGGTTAATAATTCTAACTATAATTGTTTCACAAGATTTTGTGGGTAGTAGTTTAGCAGATTCCAAACGCTTGGAAATTCATTGAATTTTAGTAGGATTAAATGGTACTGCAAATAACGTGTACAGGAGCCTAACGCCTCTCATGGCAACGTTCGAGGTCGCCAGAACCGTGATTCCCCTTGATCCGTGACGCGATCGAACGTATAACATGCGAACGCTCGATAAGAGATCGAATTTCGATCTGCGTCGTTGTATGCAGACCTTAGTAAGAATGCAGCAAAAATATTGCAATAAAACGCGGCCAACGTTTTACACATGACAATTATTTGTATATACACAAACACAACGTCCTTCATTTTAAACGACGTAAGTACTCGCGCTATCTTAACAATATGCACTATTAGTCGCTCTCTTCCATCGTTTCCGCGAATTGCTATGCAAAAAATAAAAAATTTCCTGCATTAATTGTACAATTTTGTTTAAAAACTCTTTTAATAATTTGGTTGACAAATGACAAGATTATTGTATAATACATTTTTATGTTTTCTGATGGTCACAGATTAATTTATAGTGCAATAAAATTTTCGTTATTGGTGTAAGTGTTAATAACTTTCACAACTTGGAAGTTTCAGTCGTTTTTGCGGATCTTTATGCAAAATAAAAAGTGTCTGCATGAATCAAAAGCAACAGCAGTCGCGTGGAAATTTCTTCGTAGAAACTACCTGATAATTTTCTCAACTTGGAAACGATGCATCTGCATTCGAAACTTCTTATGGATCTCCAACTCGGTTTTAAGACTGTTCATTTCAGAAATGCATAAAATCCGCAGTCTACTTGTTAGCGCACCCAATAATTAGTGGAGTGTGTATATTCAAAAGTTAAGAAAGCACCAGTTTCTCAGAGTAAATGTACCGAACATAAGGGAAACTTAATGGAGCCTGATTGCTGGTATCTTCTCCCAATCGAAAATGCTATTTTCTCGCATCTGATTTCTTCGCCGGTTCTTTCGAAACCTGGTGTAAATACGAGTTCCGTCCGATCCTGAATTTATCGTGCTCATTGTTCTTCTTAGAATTGGAGAAAAGATGAAAGTTCCTGCTTGAGCAATCAGGGAAGCTGCTGATAATGATATCAGTCTGTGCAAGTTATCGGTGACTCGCCGGAATGAGGCACCAGATATAATTATCGTTACAGTTTTTATGGAGCAAAAGGTTCCACTGTCTGCTCCAAAAGTATCTGAACTTTTCTGCACAGTTGAACGCAAACGCAGTCTCGAGAAACCTGCATGGTGTAACCCATTCAAACAACCGATTTTTAACAATTCGATTCGTGCAATAATAATCAAGTCCAGCCACATAAAACACAAGTAATTTTTACATGCATTGTACATTACATTTCAGGTGCGAGGTTACTCTTTGAAAAGAAAAAAGGATTTTTCATGAAAGATGAATTGCAGGAAGTTGTAAATAGCCTAATTGCTATTTTGAGACAACCGGAGTGACATTCATTGGCGTTTAGTCGGAGACCGATTGCGATCGCTCGTAAAATGGTCGTTGTTTCTGCGAGTTGACGCGTGCTTATGCGAATTCGTTTCCGACAGAATTCGCTCGGCTTCGGACCGAACAGGATCCTCTGGTTCGAGATAGCATTCTCACGGCTGTCGGCGGTTCGTGTTTCGCGCGAGTCATCGAACAAGAACCGTCGTCCGACAAATGAGCTTTCTCGAGGGGGGCTAACGAAGATTTTTTCTTCGTTTTTGCGGCGCTACTCGAATGCCGCGTGTCACGCAATTCCACGGAGCCTTCTCGCCGGAACGAACCAGAAAAAACCTCTAAACTCTTCGTTTCTACATATTTGTACGGCTAACCCCTTTTGCCGATTCAATTTTCCTCGAACTATCTTTTTTCCAAACCATGCACTGATTAACTTTCGAAGTATTTTAGCTTTTTGCTTTTGCGAAGCTGCTTTGATTATAAAACTGTAAAATTTCTATCCATAACATTTCAATCCTATTCATATAGTGAATGAGCAGGAGGAAGTGAAATTAAATCCACTTCCTCATGCTGCACTTGAATTTTTAACAATTATATATTTGAATAATGTCCATAGTGTATGAGCAAGAGAAAGTGAGATTGAAAGTATTCCCTCCCTCGTGCTACATTAGAACTTTTAACAATTTAAATTGATTTATTAACGTTTCATATATTCAAGGAAGTTAATAGTTGCACAAAATATTTTTGGACAATGCTCTACACTTTGCGTGAACAAATTCTATTTTATTTACAGTTTATGCTGGGTCAGATAGGACCCGCTCATTTATGACAAAAATGAATAGATCTAATGGAAGACAGTACATAAAAGCATTTAAAGAAATTAAAAACACTGTTGCATTTTTTTCAACTGTATACAATTATCAAGAAAGAGATACACATCTATTTAGTTTAGGTACCTTGAAATATATATTAATACATATCCACGTAGCTCCTGTATCTTGCAATTAATGCACAGTCTAGTATTTTACATGAAGTTTCTATTATCGTGATTATTCACTTGTTAATTTCACAAGTACACTTCGTCTATATGACTACACGTTTTTCATAAAACACAAACCCAACACCGCGTATGAATACAATACAGAAAGACTCAACTAAAATTGAATTTTGATACGAACTTCACAGAAAAATTAAATATCTAAACTTTCATAATTAAATTTTTTGATAAGTGTACAAACATAAAATGAAAGAATTTTCATCCTGAAGAACGCACCACGATTGAAATATGTACAAACACATTAGGTACCGTAAAAATGATGTCGAATTTTTCCTGGTTCCTCAAAGTTGCCATTTAAGTGCATGAAAGGCGCGGTACCATTTTCATCAGGACAGCGAGTCAACAAATGATTCCTTTCCATTTCTATCGCGACGCAGCTTTTTATGGAAATGCGGCCTGGCCTAAATAGCTTTAAACTCGGCCGGCAAACCATAAATTCACGCGGTTAATTGAAAACAGGGGACAATGGTGTACGCAAAGAGACATTCTTCTTACCGTATGGTGCTTTGACCTCGTTTTTTTTCAATTCACCAGCTCGTTTCGTTGTTGGGTTGGCAACCCATATAAACACAGATGTTCGAAGGCAAGACCGCAGGGTCGGTTGCGAACACTTTACAGGCTTATCGCTAAATACATAAAAACCGTGTGAGGCTACTTTTCTCCGGCGATCGTTTACGACGTTACAAGAATACGGCGAATCATGCTCGCGAAAATTACGCGCGAAATGCATTTACGCAATCCGAGTCCACCTTGTTACGCTCCGGGCACAATACGCATCAACAATTGCTTTCTTATTGCGGATCGTGCACGCGCCGAGTTTTATGCTGGTTTACAGCTTATTGATGAGCTCGTAGTATGTAGGTACATACTAGTTATTTGCACTCTACATGGAAAAGTACTTTGATTTGCTTTGTTGCATTAATATGATGCTGTACGAAGCGTGTTAGGTTGTTTATTGTTGCATAATAGGCGACAAAACGAAACATCCTATATTTTTAAATATGTACAATGGGTCAAAAAAGTATCTCTATATATATCTAATTTTTGATAGTTTAACGTAACCCTGTTACGTAATCTAATACCTTTGTTTAGGATCATTGTATAAAATATGATTTTTGAAAATCTTGTTAACACTTTACCTACCAGAAGCCTATTTTCAATAATTGTGTTGTACCAAAAAAAAACATAGAAATTTTCTTTTACATTGCAAACTTAAATGAAACTATTATATGAGGTTATTGAGGGTGACTTGTTAGTTCACGATGAAAATTGCTGTTGCTATTGAAGGTTCCATTAAAAAGTGTTTAGCCATGTACCATAGATTTTTCAAAATTATGCAATAATCACCGGTCGGTACATAATGTGTTAATAGACTTCCAGTAGAAAAAGTGTTTCTATCTTTTCGTTTCTGTACACAATAACGCACTAAAGGGTGTTTTTAGTTACATCAATGTGTTTTTTCTTTGCCGGAAGTTATATGTATCCAAAAAACTGGTCATGCAAATACTTTTTTGACGCACGATATAAGCGCAAGTACATACATAAATCCAAGGTAGTAAGTTGTTAATTAAAAAGAAATCTCAACGTGTCGAAGTAATCAGCTCTCAACGGTCTGACTCACGATCTAAAGATACCGTGTGAGAGAAAACAATACACGTCTACAAGTTCGTAGTTTTATATCGTAGTAAAAACGAGTTATGGATTAAAGCTATTCGAATACGTGCTACACCATGGTCGGAAATATTTGGAATGGATGGTGTGTAAATACGATGTTCATAATGGTTACCATGTTTACAAGATAAGACACTATCGAAGAGCCACCTGTTTAGTAAATATTTAATCCTGGCAGCACGTACGTCGATCAAAACTAATTCCGGACTACTTCATCCCGGTTAATTCATGTATAATCAACATGATTAAAAAGTGAACGTAATCTCCTGAAATTTGCCTTTCAATTTCTGCCATTCAAACAAATTCGTTGTGTTGCAATTATACGTTACAATTTGGCACGTCCGATGATAGCTACCTATAGCTTGTTCGTGATATGGTTTATTAATTAATAACAACTCGTACAAAGTTGAATAAAATGGCTTTTAAAAATGTGTGCTGATGCTTCAAACATGTATAAATAGACGTGCAAAATTTCAATGTATGTACATAACAGGTTCGACGATTTTGTTGAAATTAATTTCTAAGTAAGATCTTATAATACTAAAATATTTTAATACAGTCTAGTAACTACGCCGGTAAACCTATTATATCGAGAGAGCGCTACGCATTACCAATATGACACAGTGCCGTCAACATATAAAAATTAATTTCTCCAACGTTATGAAATAGTTAATCTTAATGAAGTTTAAGCAATGGCAGTATGTAACTCTATTTAGTCGTGATAGATCTCTCTCAGCGATCGGTCTTCGACTGGAATCATGTGGACCATTCAAAGATCGAGATCTGAACTACCGTAATCGCTTTCAATTATTTTGATCGATGATATCGCACATATACATACCTCGTCGGTGGAAGCACTGCTGCCGTTGAGTTCATCCTCCTGCTCCACACTGTTGGGATTCTTCTCGGGGGTCTTGATCACCTTGACGTTCGCCATGGTGCCCTTGATAACGATGTTGTTGGCCCTGAAATATTCGTCGGCCTCCTGGTCAACGACTAGAAGCTTGGTCTCGGTGGGGAACGCCCTGACGCGCTCGACCACCTGTTTGTGGGTCTCGTTTGCGATGTTGATCTCATTAACCTCGACGATCCGATCGCCCTGTCGCAGGCCAGCGGCCTGGCTTGGCGAGCCGTCGTCCACCTTGCCGACGAACTGACCGTTCTTCCCTTTCTCCGCGTGCAGATTGAACCCGTAACCGTCGAAGTCCTCCCATTTCAAGATATGGCAGAGACGAGCGCAAGGCGCCTTGTCACCCTTCAGGGAGGACATGCCTGCGGTGCGTGTTCGTGTTGGACCCTCGTGGCCGATGTCAAGTCGCCCCGAATCGAAATTGACGGAACGAAACTGAACGGAAATCTGACTGAAGTAGTCAGAGGGTTTCGGGTCTAACACGCGAGAGAACCAACAGGAAAAAAGCGAGGGAACGAACGAGATATAACACACTGGGCCCAGAAAGCTATAGCACGCACGTTGTATCCCGTCCTGTTGCGTGTTCTATTCGTGGCACTGTTTTTTTAGCGATTGATGAACAAAACGCGACCTGACGCGGCTCGTCAGTCCTCGTGCGACGGCCTGGCTCTGACTAGACGACTATCCTGTTCGCCGATTCTCGTCTTCACCTGCCACGAGGCGATTATTCGAACCGACTGGCGGCACGCAGCGTCGGCAATCGTTGCCACACAACGGGGGGATCGGATAAAACGTAAAGGCTGGTTCACGCGTGCGAGAGCGATCAAGTCACGTGCACCAATGGAAGGATAGAGAATGCCGCCAGTTGAATCACCGCGCGGAACAACGCTGGTGCACAGGTGCGCCTGCCGATCTCGAGAGCGATACGTCCCTGGAGCGATCACCTGGACCGCGTATCAAACTCTATCATAAGTTAATAAATTGTAATATATTTTACCCCGAGGAACATTTAACCTTTTAACAACGTTAAATCCTCTGAAAAACGAATCCTTTTGACGATTTACGTAGCAATTTTCTTGACCTTGTACTTTTCAATCCCATTCATATATCCTATAACCATTCCGGCAATTTCCGCCGTTCGGAAAGTCGTAGTTAATTGTGGAAGTGTGCGCTTGCGTGCTTGATTATTTTTTGAGCGAGTGTAAGAGTCATAAAAAAGAGTGTAAACGCAATGTTGACGTCTTTCCATGACGAGTATATGCGACATAAACGTCAACAAGGTTAAATACGGCGAAATTACTTGTTTACAGCTACGATGACTAGAGTCGTACGATACGATCGACTATATAACAACATTCGTCCTGATTTTAGATCCTTCAAAATAAAATTGCAAAACATCTGAGCTTTTATAAGCTGTAATTGTTTTGAAATTGGGAAGAGCGTGTTTTTATTACACAGGATCATTTATATCCCCTCATCAAAATGATCTATCTATAAAACAGACCATAATTGTTGTAATGTATGGACGAGAGAAATAACACAGACTGGATATGTCTAACACTTGTACGTGTAACGTAAATAACAACTATGTTTATTATATGAAGATAAATGTGACAGAACAGTTTCATATAAAAGGTTTCTTACGAGAGCGAATATGTACCGACACGTGTGTACTTCTTACTACAAAATCACAGACAATCACAGAGAGAGAGATGGAATCGGATATGTTCGGGAGCGCTCGGATAGCTTCGGCATCCCTCATACATGTAGCGCGGAGATTACTTTCTTACAATAATGCGTAAGATTATGAGACGTACCTCGCCAGTATAGATCATTCAGGAGACATAACTTCAAATGACTGACATAGTCTTCACACCAGAAGTTGTAAATAAAGAGGAAGTTTTGCAATATTTGAAATCTCATCAGAAAGTGATTTATGTAGGAATCGGTGGTCTACTGTAGCCCTCTATTGGTAAAATCGCGAAGCCTCGCCATAAGATGATCATTCGAACTCCATCTGTCAGCAATTCGATGAAACTTAACTATTTAAGCGTTTGTTCGGAATTTATAAACAAGTCGCAGAGGATTTTACGTATTTGGCAGTGTATGCTTATTCATATGATACCACGTAGAAATATCTCTGTGGGCATACGAACGCTGTTACACGTCATACCGTTGTTTTACCGAAAAGAACAAAAGCTGCACACCTGTTGCTCGACGTCTGTAGTGACTCATAGTACATTTGTTGTCGCAGACGAGATCATTCTGGCGTGGGAATTTTCTTTATTCTTCGAAATGTAGACTTCGAATGAATGAGAATAACAGTATAACACTCGATATAATTATTCCACAGTATGTATTCGACAAAATTGTTTACGTATATAGAATGAAGAAGGTAGAACTTGTCTTGGGATGCAGTGGGAGATGAATGACAAGAGTTAACTCGGTTAACAGGTTAATATACCCGTGCGTCGGGTTAAATGGACCCGAAAGCGATATTTGAATTTAATAATACAATTTCGCACTGTAGACTTTCAAACCTTGAACGTAGTTGCCATAAGCACTCGTACAACGCGAATATGGATATTTAAACTGCGGGTACATACAGAGTCTATGTAGGGCACAACGTGTACGTCGACCATTGTTTTAGGCACGACAAACAACTTTACAATTTTTAAACCGAGATAACATATCTTGGCATTAGCGATAAAGTATCGTATTACCAAAGATGGAAATTTTTGACACAACACAACGTTCTAATAGCATTGTAATGAGAAGTATTGTTTGTAGAGTTATTCTTATACAATAAATAACTTGTAGAAGGGTGAACAAACACGATTACAGGCATACTTACGAAGCAACATGGAATTGCAATTAAGGGATTCTCGTAAAGAATAACTATTCCTTAGCGCGAATTCGTGATACAATCAAACAACAATGGTCAGGCTAGCCTACACAATACACAATCTAATATTACGATAAGGGAAGGTACGCTAGAGATAAGACGAAATGACGTGTGCCATCGATGACGCATTAGTTATTCAGTGATTATTCGTGGAACATTTCACATCTCCATCTTGCAGAACCATCTAAAGTCTAAAGATAAAAACTGTCACCCGGTGAGATATAATCTGAAGAAAATTGCACATTGCATCGACGACGCTGTTAGAGGTACTTTCTGCGCGTACGAAAAGGCGGCTGGATTCGCAATGTACATGTATAATTTTATCATACGATCATTAACATTCAATCATTGTGCAATCTCGAATTTGCAAAACCGGTAACGTAACTAATCTTGAGTCGAGTTATGCGGCCTGTACGGCATGAAGATGAAATATCGAAAATCAGTATTCTATACAAAGAACAAGTGAAATTTATCTCGATGTAATAATTAACTAATGGGAGAGACCTCGCGTCGTTGTGTGCGGTTCTGATGTACGAATCGTTTACATTTAAGGACTTTGAATTATTGCCAATATTATTGGCAAGTCAAACGGAAAAGGTAAACAGCATTAGGTACTGTTTACACAGGTATTGCCCATACAGTTCCATACGTTGTGTACACATATTCTACCGTCGAATTCTTGCTCGTGTATCCGCGTATCTTGCCGATGACGAATCGAGCGACGATTACAAGGTGCAGCGATGCATCGGCTCTTCGCCTGCAATGTCCATAAACTTCAGTTTGTTTAAAAATTCATATTGCGTATATCTTCTTCGGCGACATGGGCGGAATAATTCTCATTTAACGCAAACGAACGGAAAGGTCGCGTGTAATTGTTCTTGAAGGCTTCAGCCATGAATGCCATTTTCTGGAAACTACGCGTTTCTGTTTTGCAAACCTGTTTATCTGCTTGTGCATCTTCGATCATGCTGCACGGTTTCGGCCGGTTTACAACAATTTACCAGGTTCTATCCACGCTGTTAGACAATAAACATTTTTTCGTTGGGATTGAGCTTTTTTTACATAAAATTATTGTTCTAATAAAGGAAGAATTCATTGAAGTACTCCAAACTCAATTCGTTTACTGAAGGGTTACAAAATATGTAGACAGAATCATTATTGTACTTGATTAAAAAAGGGATGTATGTACATTTTTGATTTAGTTCGAAATTATTGGATATTTGAAAATATTGAAATTATTACATGTATATCGTTCATTCATAAGAAAAGTGACACAACTCAAAATATATTTCTAAAAAAAGTATAGTAATAAATGTATAAATTGTGTGGTGTATACTTTATAACTAATATACATGACAATTAACCCAGTATCTAAAAAACAACAAATTATTTTACATTTCCAAGTTGGTAATATACAATAAAAAATATTGGAAATTTTAGGTAACATTAAAAAATGGCTCTCCTGTAAAATGACCTTCTTTTGACTTATATCACTTTTCTTATGAATGAACGATACCGATATTTTTTGGAAGATTGCGAATACCTCCCTCAGAAAGATATAAATGGGAAAATATAAAAAGATATATATTCTTATTACTGCAATAATTAGATTACTTGTCTGCAACTTGACGAATTACATGGATCTGACGTGACCAATACGACGACATTCGTCATCAAAATAGGGTCAATGAATTTAAATAGTTTATAAATGGACCGCGAGTTGTGCCCACAGGGCAACAGTGCCACTAGAGACGTTCCTGAGGCCCGTGAGTGTGATGGATGCGCGAGACTCGTTGCGCAGTGGTTACCGTAATGGTGCGCGGTGCGCGAGGCGGACGTAGCGGTTGTTCGAACACGGCAGCGAAGTATAGTTCTCGTTGATACATTGCGGCGAGCATTTTATCGTGGTGTGGTGACTCGAGCCAGCGTCAAGTGAATCTGTGAACCTAGTGCCGCGTGATGCCAGTACCGTGCTGTACCGCGTTGCCCACGTAGTATTCGGCACGTCGCCTTCGGAGTAACAACAGATGAATATTTGCGATCGCGTATACGCGTGACTTAATCGAGGAAAATGTGGAGTCCGACGCACGTCCAAGTGACAGGTAAGCGAGGGCCGACAAGTCCCGATGCAAACACGTCTCAAGTGTACGTGGGACCGCTCGTCAGGTGGTTCGAACCGAGCCAGATGTACCGTAAACCGATTACCGATTCGCTTCAGCCAAAGCTAGGTTACGTGTGTGTTCGAATGTAGGTGATCGAAGCCTCGCAATCTCGTTACCACGAGAAAACCGATTAGCCAGAGATCCGTGCTCGTTATCGATGAGTCTGTCTCGTTCCCTCGTTTGAACGCCGTCGAGAGTCTTACACGTTTGTTTTTGGTGTCATCCGCGGATAGACGTGTTCGAGCGACCTCAATTGTCACGATAGAACTGAACGGTCGATTTCAATCGAGAGAGGAGATTCACTGTCGTCGGTGGACTAGGACTAGGTGCATTGACATTTTCACATTTTATGCGGTGGTGCAATCGGCGGTGGAGATGGGTCGCGAAAAATCTGCCAAAATTGTCTCACGCAGCGGGAAAGCGGGCCGTCAGGGCCGTATCTAGCGGTCCCTCTTGTATAGTTTATTTACCTTAAACTAACCTAAAAACTGTCGTACGAAAAGGGTGGCACGTCGTTCTCGTTAGAATTCGAAGCATTTAAAATTTTCTGGAGAGGTTACAGTCCTTTAATGGTGAAAAAAGGTTATCTTGAATAACGAATAAGCCCATTTGAACATTTATGTTAATAGTGCCCAATTCTGTAGTCCATTACCTGGTCCTTCAACCCTTGAATAGCAGTATGTGCTTGGGTTCAATCGAAATTCCAATCTTCTAGCCAATTCGTATCATTAACATTGATTTCAGATATATGACAAGTGAAATTAGTGAATACAGATTACAGTGTTTCTAGCGATGTCTGCCTAAAATTGTTAAAAGCCTCCACCTTTGTTGGGTTTGTATAGAGGAGACTTCAGCACAATGTCTTTGTGGACAGAATTTGAGAATGAGACAGAGTTTGTACTTATATGATTAAAAGTCAAGGTTGCAATCATTTTAGAATCCTTAAGCCGGGTACTTAGACTCTCGGTAGATGCCGGGTATATCAACGTTTAACTTAGATATGAAATGACGTCAGTACATAGCACCTTATGACGTAGAAAATGGCAAAAATGTCAGGATTTAGGAGATTCTGTATCCGCGTGAAAACGAGGCCTCCCATGACGCGACTGTGATTGGGAAGAGGCAGTGAAAACTCGAATACCTTCAAAGCACAAACAGTCGCGAATCGAGAGGCGAGAAGATTGCGATCTAGCATTTGCGTGCGCGCGGTTCGATCGCGTGCATGCAGGAACGTGGTGCGAGTGCCCGCGTGCATTTTCACGTAGTGTACATGCAAGGCATTGCCAGAGCGATGTACATAGACGAGCCGAGCTCTCTGGCAAACGTTAGCGAGACTATAAAGCAAGGTTCAGGACTTGGTAGTCAACAAAGGGTGTCACGACAGGAAAGCGACACCGGTGCCATGTAAATAAACCCGGCTGCACACGTTTTTCTCTAGCGACGCTCAATTGCGTTTCGCAATGTTTACCAGGCGATCTCTTTTCGGCGTTATGCATGTCCGTGCATTCGCTGCACGTTCTGCGGAACAATAAAATATACACAATAACGTTCCTCGTGGTTAAACAATGACGTTTGGGGAATTAGAACGAAGATACATAGTAGGAATATTGAAGGGAAGAGTTCCAATATATTGTCTAGAATTTATTAAAATTGTTGAAGAAAATTGCTATATCTGTCTTATTTGTTGTTCTCGTTTCAAATGAAGATTAAAAGGGACTGCAAAATAAAAATTCCTTTTTTCAAACTAGTTACACTAGAATATATCTTCTAGATCCTAAGGACCACTATCCTCTTGATAAATCATTATTTACTTCAATTAATAAATTCAGTACCGAATGTAACTTTTTCAGTTCATTTATACTGTTTGTTAATGAGGTGAAATATTCCCTGGAATACTCGCCATTAGACTGCGGATCTTTACGCAAAATCAAAATGTTATGCATTGTGATTGTGAGGAGCAGGAATAACATAAAAATTGATTTCATCCCATAATGACTTTGTTACATTAAAAGCAACATTATACCATTCTTGAAATTTTTAAATCTTTGACTCGTTTATATTTCGCCCAACCAATTTCTTCATAAATGCATAAGGATCCGCAGTCTACTCGCCATCTTCAGGAACAATAGCTTAGTTATAAAGCCGAGCGTTTTTAGTTAAGCGTTCTTGCGGTTTTCCTGGGAGGTTTCGTCTAATCCGCGAGTAGGCTAATGTCGTAACGTCGATGTTGGCTTCCTGTTGTCCGAGACGGATTGCCAACAGGGACAGAGCGTATTTAAAACGCGCGCGATCATCCACGCCCCAGATACTCGATGACTCAACCGATGAAAATTGGTCTGGGTGGTTTCGCTCGATAGAATTTGACCGGTGAACACTATATGCCGAACACAAAAGAAGTGTAACCGACCGAGCAGTGCTCCCTCTCGATGATACATACCGAATGGTAGACCCTGACACGTTTTTACTTCATTATTTAGCTTTCTTCTAATTACACGCTCGCCATTAATTAGAGCCTCGACGATGCGCGTTTACATGTCGGTGGACAAGTTCCCAACGCTTTCGTTTCCATGCAAAATAGGCAAAGCGTGAAAGCATGTGTTGAAGCAGCTGATGGTACCCCCCTTTTCGTTCCTGGTCGTGGATCCTCTTTCCAGGATCGTACCTGCGCCCCATAGAACCTGTTCAATTCCCGTTCACAAGGGGACACACTTTACATAGTATAAAACTCTGGTGTCTCGTTTCTCAGATATTCTTAATATAACCTAGGGGGCAAGTTTTGAACGCAACTAATAATTACTAGCAACAATTATGGAGGAAGAGACCTTCCACAGGGCCACTTTATGCAAAAGCAATTTGCATACCCACGGCTTCAATGTTTCAACTCCTTCTGTCAATGCAAAGTCAGATTTCTCGGCACTTCTGCCTGAATCCTTAAAGTAGTTTTAATTCCAAAATCAAGACATTTTTGTCGAAATGGATATTCTATTCACCATTTGTATTGCTTCATAATAGAATTCAATTCAGTCTTTAGGGGAACAAATAAGCTAGAATTAACGAAGAAGTTCCCGGACGAGTTCACTCGGTTCTCCTGGTTAGCAGGGCGATATAAATGAAAAATTCTCGAGTGAGATATGCATCGCGTTATTCTTGGTTAATCAACACGGCAGCCACAGTGCCGAACCGTTAAGAATGCACCTTTCAGGGGAAACGGTATTCGGATGCAGCGAGGCAAAAGGCTTCGCAGCTCATCCGATCGTGTCGTGGAAGAATGCTGCGAGAGAGTCGATTTTCCCAGCCAGTGAGCCACACTGTTGTGTTGTGTTGTGTGTGTACACCCGAGAAATGGAATAAGAAACCGATACGTTGTGCGCCACAGCTGATTGTGAGAACGCACGAGACAATGCGTGTGTTCTCTTCGGGATCTTCTGTCGAAACTGTTTTACCAATAATGCCGATCCTATTCTCAAGAAGACTGTACTTCCTGTTCCTCCAACCAGTAGCCACTAGCCACTCTTTCATTCAAGCTGCATATGTAGACTGATTGTAATGGGACACTGTGCTGCAGCTGCAGAAGGAAAAATGCAAGTTGAATAATTATTGTAATCCCCCATCTGCAACATCAGTAATTCTGATTTAATTCTAATTCAATGCAGCCTTCATTCAGATGTTCCAATAAATTCTCGAATACTTCCAAGAATTTTATTTTTGGAAATTCTTGGGAATCATCATCTTTTCTGATGATTTAATCATTTCTGTTCAATTTCCTGCCCAATTACTTATTCAATAACTAGTCTCCAAAGTCTCTAAATAATGCTTCATTCTTTTTATATTCTATTTTAAATTCTACTTCACCCAAAAAAATTAAGGTACATAACAGGTAGCGATAAAAATTAGTGGATAATGTTCTAGGAAAAGCAAAATTTGAGATAGATTATAGAAAGTATGGAGACTAGTTACTGAATAAATATTTGGATATGAAATTGAACAGAAACGATTAAATAATCAGAAAGGATGATTCCCAAGAATTTCGCAGCAGCATGGTATTGTAAATGGTATTGAAAAATCTAATGGAACGATACTCTGACGGAAATAGTGATCGAACGATGCGGTTTCGCGGTAAGAATGCCGAAGAATAATGGGGCGGGAACCGATAACTACGTTGAACGCTTTTACCGCGATATAGGTAGGCGCGTGATTATGCTCGACGGGCATAACGCGGCTCTGTTCTGCAAAACATTATCCCAAAGTACCCGAGCGACGAAAGTCGCTCTCGAAGGAAAGAGAAACTTCGCCACCGTGCGAGAAAGAACGATCACACCGGCGCGCGAGTTCATCAAACGATCCTAATAATCTGTCGAAATTTAACCGTGCGTTATCCTGAACAGCATCTTCAGACTTCTTCACACTCCTTCTTCACGCTCGGGTCGCGTTAATGTTTTATCGCGCGTGACCAGCATGCCGAAATGATTTATCTCTGGGTACGCCCACGCTCCTGTATCGCATTTTTCGGTCCCAACGGGACCGCGACCTGCAACGATCGATGATCGAGGAAACATGGACAACTATTATCGTTGAATGCTGTACCGAGGCATACAATATTTCCACACTATAGCTTAAACTTTAAACCTTAGAAACCTCGTGCGAACAGAATGAACCCTTATACCAAACTAGAACAGGTTTTTCCGCTTTAAATTACTGTCGTTTCTACAATAATTAGAATGTTCAGAAATAAATTGCAATTTTTAATTTTGATTGATGATTGCAAATGTTCGGAGAAACGAGCTTTTGAAATAAACTGATATCGTCGCCATTTGTTAACATTTTGTTTTAACAAAAATTGGTATGTTAAGCTGAAAGTTGTCTTTATTTCCCGAAAAAAATCAGAATTTTTTACTAGGTAATTATCTCTGAAATAAATTCGGAAAGTTCGCTTATCTTGGTGCGCTTCAGGGTGGTATCCTCTTAAGGATGCGTTAAATGATCACTTATGTCTAACAACTTGAGTCTGATGCATAAGATTACTTGTAAGACTTCCTGTACAAACGTTTAGTAGAATAAGATTATCTTACATTACCGTCCCACTTCCTTTTATTCTAAATCGAAGTCAGAACGATTTTTATCGATATTTTAGTTTGAAATTGTTAAAGTGGTGAAGATCTTTACAGGAGAAATGAATAAATTTCTTTATTGAAGCACGATATATAAATAAAATCAATCTTTGCCAATGCTCTCCAAATAACCACTAATTGTAGCTTTTCTTTGTTCACAGTCCAGAGGGCGAAGAGCTTGTTGACAAAGGGAAAGCACAGTAAGTATCGCTCTGACCTCAATAAAACCAATGTTTACACATTACAACAATTGTCCTCGCATTTTGCGTTCTACTTTCGTCCGAGAGGATCACGTTTCAAAACAATCCACGTCGAATTTATTTCGATGACCGTCGTAAATGCATAGCGTTGCACCTTTTTCGTGTGTGTACAAATCGAATTTCGCGGAGCACGCGAAAACGATCGCCCACGTATATGTAATAATCCTTGCGTAATAAGTCGTAAGGGAAAAAGATATCGGATTCGTAGAGACGTGTGTATCCTACGTTAGAACAGTCTAACAGCTCTCGTGGCTGGTTTGTGGCATAGTTAATGTCAATGTGTACATGAATCATTGAGTTTATTCGACGGTTTGCACTTTGGAATTACTTCTGGCCAGATAACGATACTTTCTTCTCTTGAGTCATACTTATCTGACGTGACAAGACACTGACGTATTTAAACCAGGGCAAAATCGCGATCGGTGTAATCAGTTTGAATTACGAAGAAGCTGAGTAAATTATTAACAACCACAGCTGACTAATTGTACAACCATCTCCCCAAGTTTTCTTCCGACTGTTGTCAAACACCGTAATGACGCAAACGAGTTAAAATCGGTAGAATCATAGGAAATGGTGGGCTAGTATAGTGAGTCTAGAAGGTAATTTCTATACGATAACGATGAAGCAACAAGTACACAATGGATCAGTACCGTCTCCTGCGAGATTTAATATCCGTCACGTGGTTGGGGCTAATTCTGACCTTGTTGACGAGCGTCTCCGTCCGCCCACGCAATCTCACTTGAGCTTAATAACGCAGAGACGAACGATTGTTTCGTGACGATCGCCCTCGGCAAGGAGAAGTACCAGACGTCTGTGAAGGAGAAGGCAGCAAGGGACGTCGAATGGCACGAGGAATGCGAATTAATTATCCCGGAGCAAGGGAATACCGCGGAAATCGTGCTGACCGCCCTCCATCGTAATTTCCTGGGTGTCGACGAGTTCCTCGGCACCATCAGCATACCTCTGTCCAGCTTCGACGTCTACGAGAGACCCAGGAACAGATGGTACGTATAATTTACGATCGTCAATTTTTTCCTTAAGGAGTACTCTTCTTTTCAATGCTGTTTCTGCACGAATTTTTAGAAATTTTTTTCGGAGAACCTATTGAACCTTTTGAATTGGGACTTTGCACACATATTTATTAGTGTTTGAAGTACGTGTGTGTGATTTTTTTCAAGTAAAAATAATCAAAATTATATGAGTTTTAATTTTAAAAATTGTGGAACATGTCCTTTTGCACACATATAATCTACGCTTATATTTATAGAAAATGCAAAAAACAGAGAAACGATGTTTTCAAATTGAAAAACCAGAATACCCACTTAACGATGGAAAAACAGCGATCTCTTTTTCAAGCTACTCCTCCTCCTCCTCGTCCTCGTTGAAAGCAGAGTTGTTATCGGAATTATAGCCGCGCATCATGTACCTTCCTGTGCACGTCCACACACATGCAGACGGCTAGGAAAGTACCGCGAGTGAACGTATAGCGGTACCCCGCTTATGGCATTTTGGAAAGTTGCAATAATCGTTCAGGAAATTTCCGTCTCGCGGCCACTTGTTCACAAGAAAAAAAAGATCAGCATATCTTTGAGAAAGTTGAGAGGATGTAACAAGAGTAAAAAGTGCCCTTGCGTATTTTGCGTGGAATTTCATCTCTATATCTTGATCAGGAGGGTAGTTAATAAAAGGAGTAGGACATAGTTTATGAAATTAGCATCTTGAAAATTAGAGAATGAAGGATCTTGCTTGCTTAGCCATACTCTTTCCCTACAAAGTGTACTTGCTTCGGGGAATAGTAATTTCCTCTAAAAACGCTATGTCACCATCCTAATGACTCATCTACTATCCAGGTACGTCCTAGGAAGTAAACCAGGCAAGGAGAATACAAAGGAGCGAGGTGAACTCGAGGTGAAGATCGGCTTCATCGTCAAAGCAGGCAGTTTGACCGATCTGAGCCACAAAGAGCGGCACAAGAGTTCCCTAGGGCAACTATCCAACGCCGCTCATTCTATCGGAGGAAGTTTGCTAAGCATAGGTAGTTTGGAGAAGCGGAAAGGCCTGAAAAAATTGGCGAAATCCATCGGTAACCGCGTGAAAGGGAAAAGCAAGCACAATCTTGATAAAGAGGATGATTTGGATGAGAGGGATGAGAGGAAGTTTAAAAGCCCCACTAGGCAACAACCGGGTGAAGCTGATCCTGGTGTGATTAGCGAGGATGAGGACGAATTTACGGTAATTTTTAAAGATTGAAAGTAATGGAATTGTTTGAAAGAGTGTGTTTCTTTTTTAGTTTGATGACTTGTCTCATAAGAGTTCAGCGTCGTCTTTGAATGCACCTGTGGTCGGTGGAAATAGCAACAGCGTGGTTTCCGTTTCCTCCAGCGTCTCTTCCGGTAATCATTCCAATGAGGCCAATCACCCACCACCAGCGCCAGCTAACGCTGCGCCAAGCAAGCCACCTAGATACTCCATGAGCGTGTCCACCACCAATTTATCGAAGGTCGATAACACCAAGGATGACGAATGGGGTCTCAAACTTTATGGGAAGCAAGTTCACAACAACGTCAAACGGTACAAAGCAATTCTCAAGCGAAACTTAAGAAATATTCTACCTTGGAGGTGTACAAGAAATCAGTCTAGCATTTTTCTTCATCTACGAGTATTTGGTAAAATACCAAAGTGTCTATAAGGAATGCTGAGCAACGTCTTCACTTTATTTTCAGCATTTTATCTATTACTTAAAAAGATTGCACCTATTTAGTGTTAAAAGAGATCAGAATATACTGAATAAAAGATTGTTATGACAAGCTAAACAAGATAGATTATCCTGCCACAAAAATGATTCAGAATAATTAATGACGAATTGACAAGTACTGGATAGATGTAATTTTTAATGAATCAGTATTCTTCCAGGTGGGAAAACAAAGCAAGTCCAAAGATAGTAATCGACGAGCCGAAAGAGGACCATCGCGAAGCGTCACCGGTTGGTTCACCGGCGACGACGACCCTGAGATTCCAAGAAACACCTGAGCCACCGGTGCCGGCGCCCCGTGAAGTCCTGCAGAACAAGAACAAAGAAGAAAGACCCGTCTCGAACAAAGATAAAAGCACGAAAGAGGAAAAGCTGAAGGAGAAAAAGGAGGACAGATACAGTTGCTGGAGTCCCAAGGACGACAAACAATCGAGGAAAGACAAGAAGAAGGAGAAAGAGAATAAGCTGAAGGAGCTAAACGACGATAACAATCATCTGTCTTCGGAAAGAATTATCATCGGCGGCGAGGACGCGATTCGAAGCACCATTACTGGCAAAAGTCACTTGCCGCATGAAGTTCTTTCTCAGTTTGATGGGAAATCAAGAGAGGTGATTGCTGACCCTACTGTGTTCAACACATGCTTGGATTTGTAACCTTGCGTAGATTGTCCTTCAAAGTTACAGATCTGATAAAAAATTTGTTGAACTTGTTGTCTCTGTAGTAGGTTAATTGATGTGTTTTCTTGTAGGATCTGATAGAGCTAACGCTGCAGCTGCAGTCGGAAGTGATGGAAAAGAAGAAACGTTTGAGCGACCTGGAAGATTACATAGATGCACTGTTATTACGAGTAATTGAATGCTCGCCGCGCTTGCTGCAGAATCCCTATCAATCGCAGAGGCGTTTGTCATCGCCCGGGCATCAGTAGACAATTAAATGCTCTTCCATCTGGTGACGTTCCCTGATGTCAAGGTTGATTACGTCTCCCGGCGTGATTAGTGATAATTGCATAGTGCCCGTTCGATCCGTTCGATATATTCGATTGCTGCTGCCGTGCAACCGATTTTTATTTTGTAAACCACGCGCTTTAATTTATTCTCGACTAACAATTAGTACCGTAACTCTTAAGTAAAACTGCACATAGCGTTTTGTTCGTTGCTTTCTCTTGATTTCAGAGACTACCGCCAAAACATTCAACAATTTGTTATCGTTCGAACGAAAGTATTATATTCATAAGTTTATATGCGTTCGAAAAAAGGGGGCAAATGGAAACGGTGCAACACTTGTGCCAACCACTTTGAAATGTGGGAAAAAAGATACGAATACTCCCCTAGTCTTCCCGAGAGAGAAAGCCTTATACGTGTATCGTTCATCCCAAACAAACCTGATGTGTCCGTCCAAAGTATCGTCATGAGAAAAGAGAAAAGAAATTTACGATTCTTTGTAGAATTCGAATTTCGCTCGCGCACGAGGATCGGTTCCCGCGCGTCGTTGTATATCATATTTTCGCAAATACATATTTATGTAAGAAGACAAAGAGTAATCGAGGAGGTCCAATTACGTATTCGATTACGCGTTATTCACACCTACACACATGCGTGTATGTATGCAAATAAAATGATTGCTATTATTAAATACAGAGGTTTTCATTGATCTGATTTTCGGACCAGATATGGTACCGCTTGGATTTTTTATTCGGTGAACCCGTTCTTGAAACGGGTGATTCCTGAGGTCATTTGTAATTTTTTCCATTGCGAAAATGTTTTGGAGTTATTAACGAAAAACATAAACCAATCAAAGCACAGTTACAACGGGCGGATTTCGGTTCAGTTAGTGCCAATGCCAATGTCCGCTGTAGCGGTGTTCTGGTTGGTCCATGTTTTTCGTTAATAACTGTAGATAACATTTTCGTAAAGAAAAAAGTTATTGCAAATGATCTTAGGAATCAACCCTATATATACATACATGTAGACGCGGGTTGAGCATAAATAAATGAAATCTGAATGTTCACGGCCAATGTTTTCAGGTCGTGTAGTTAGTATTTATTCTAATACATCTGTGCAGCTCTTGCAGTACCCGCTCGTTCTCGCTGAACAGTTCGCAGCACGGTGGCATTCGATTGCTTATGTTTTCGCTGCGACTTTTCTAGCACTTTTTCTGTGGGAATTGTACATCGTTGATAGCGAACGATGACAGACGGCACGGGAAACGATGACACCACTGCCTTCAACACGATATCTGGTAAAGTTTCTTGCTCTCGTTTGCTTTTTCGTTTTGACACCGGTCCTTCGAGGTTAGGTAGCCTCGAAGCGCAACGGTTTTTCTCACACAAAAGGATTTGCGTGAAACTGTTTAAAATGCACTTGTTCGATAGCTGGACACCGTGAAGGCTTTCGTTTGTGGAAACATGGGTAATCGAGAGTATTTCAAGCGGGAAATTTTATTCGGAACCTGTAGAGGTGACCTTAAAATAGCGGATATTTCGATGCGCTCATATATACCACGCGGTTACGAGCTATAGTTCGTTTCTGGTATAGACGTACAAAGACACACGAACATATGTATAGAATAAATAAACGCGCGAATCGTGATCGAACGCGACAGCGAAGCTAATTTAAAATAAGTTTCAGACTCGTCGAAAGCAGAGACAAGCTCGGCTGGCCCGCTCGTTCTCTACTCGACCGCGCAAGCATGGCAAGCTCAGTTTTATCGGAGCATTGCACAGCCTTACATGATATCGGAGTCGTCGGATGAGGAAGATCTTTCAAATTATCAGTTCGAGGATGACCTCGAGTACCTGAGGTCGTTGGACCCAAAGGAGTGGAAAGACCAAGATCATTACGCCGTGTTAGGCTTGAAAAAGCTCAGGCACAAAGCAACTGAAGAGATTATTAAAAGGGCTTGTACGTAAAGAAAGTTCAAAGTATACTCTGTAAAGGAATGTAGGTGTTATATCGTTCGCTGCCTTGCTCAGCGCTATGATTAATGCTGTTGAGAAGTATTTCGTTCGTAAATTGCAGACAAGCAGAAGATCCTGAAGCATCATCCGGACAAGCGGAAGGCGCTGGGAGAGGAGATCCGGCCGGATGATGATTATTTCACCTGCATCACCAGAGCGTGGGAGACCCTGGGCAGCACTGCCAAGAGGAGGAGTTACGACAGCGTAGACCCGTACTTTAACGACGATTTGCCGGATGAGAAAGACTGTAAAAGCAACTTCTACGTAACGATGGGCAAAGCATTTAGGGACAATGCCAGGTGGTCGGTGAAACAGCCAGTGCCTCGATTAGGCGTGCCGGACACACCCAGAGCCAAAGTTGAACAGTTTTATTCGTTTTGGTACGACTTCGAGTCGTGGCGTGAATATTCGTACCTGGACGAGGAGGATAAAGAAAGCGGGCAAGAGTAAGTTTCAGTTTCAAATTTCTTCTGCCTTAGAGCCCGCGCTTAGCCAGAATTGTAAAAAGCTAAACAAAATTCATGTCTTTGTTAGTTTGAACAAAAGTTAGCGTTGAAATTTATATTATTATTAGTTCTACCATACCCTTTTCTCTCAACTCATTAAACTCTGGAACAAAAAAATTGTCTCACGGTTACTGTCTCACGAATACATCTAGATTTAATCTATACTTAGACGTAGTTTTTAACTATGACCTAGTTTTAATCTATTTCATGACATGAACATTTTCAAATTAATTCCGTCTATTTTATAAAAGCGGTCCACTGTGGCCCGTTTCAATTTATGTTGTACTTTCAGCCGAGATATGCGCAAGTGGATCGAGAAGAAGAACAAAGCAACGCGCGCGAAGCGGAAGAAGGAGGAAATGGCGCGTATCCGTAGCCTGGTACACATGGCTTACAACCTGGATCCGAGGATAAAGAAGTTTCAGCAGGACGACAAGGACAAGAAGACTGCGGCGAAGAAGGCGAAGCAAGAGGCGGCTAAAGCAAGACAGCAGGAAGAGGAGAGGATAGCGAGGGACGCGGCGGAAAAAGAGCGGTTGGAGAAGGAGAAGCGCGAGAGCGAGGAGAAGGCGAAGATGGACGCCTTGAAGCAGGAGAGGGAGGTGCAAAAGAAGGCTCTTCGGAAGGAGAGAAAGGCACTCAGGGATTTCTGCAAGGCGAACAATTACTTCGCGAATAACGCTACGGAGAGTATCAGGCATATGGAGAGCGTGGAGAAGATCTGCGAGCTGTTCAAGCTGGTTCAACTAGAGGAGGCGATGAAGAAGTTGCAGGCCGAGGGCCGGTCGGCGTTTATCGACATCGTGGAGGACACTGAGAAGAGGATAGAGGCGGAGCGTAGAGTAGGCTTCACCACGAACGAAACGCGGAATACGCCGGAAAAGCAAGTGAAACCTCACGCCGTTCCGTGGAACGAGAACGACCTCCAACTGCTCATCAAGGCTGTGAACCTGTTCCCGGCTGGGACGAATCAACGCTGGGAGGTGGTCGCTAACTTCATTAATCAACACAGCAGCTCGACAGCTGGAGTCACTCGCGACGCGAAGGAAGTCCTCGCGAAAGCCAAAGACCTGCAATCCACGGACTTCAGCAAGTCCAGTCTGAAGGAGCAGGCTAATAAGAAGGCCTTCGACAACTTCATCGCGGAGAAGAAGACCAAGGAATCGGTCGAGGAACGAATGCCGGCGGTCACGGAGCGATTGGATCATCCTATGGCCAACGGGATCTCCACGGAGCAGAGGGAGACCAAGAAGGAACCTCAACCGTGGACTCCAGCTGAGCAGAAGCTACTCGAGCAGGCGCTGAAAACCTATCCCACCACCGTGCCCGATAGGTGGGACCAAATCGCTTCGTGCATACCGACTAGGACGAAAAAGGAATGCATTAGGAGATATAAGGTGAGTGTATACGTTGAAAGAGGTCCTGAAGAAACATTTAAAACCATTTTGAAATTGCTGTCTACAGGACCTGATTTTAATCATCATGATTTTTACCATGTGTTGTCGAAGACAATTTCCGGAGTAATTCCGACATTTATTCGAAAGTAAGATAACGAATGACGTTTGCAGGAGCTGGTGGAGCTGGTCAAAGCGAAGAAGGCGGCGCAAGTGATGAAATAATAGTAGTCTATCTTTAAAGTGAAAATTCTTTTTTAACTTATTCGAAACTCGGATTCAGACGACTCTCGCGAATCATTTTTCGGGTAGGTACTTGTTCATTGTGTTTGGAAAACGGATGAATTCTAGCTTTCACCGAAAGAGATATAAAAAAGAAAAAAGAAAAAAAACGTATGAAAAAACGCCCAGCCGTTGTATATACCTGTGCCTTGCTTTTTAGTCCGTGCGTGCACAGTTCGTTGACCGTCTTTAGGAACCAATTTATCCGCTACTTAACACGCGTCGAAACAATCTCGCTGCACTTAGTCACTGTACAATTGTTTATGGAAATCGTTAACCGCATGGAAAAGGGAAGACAAGATCATATGACCCGACCGCCAGGGTCTTTGACGACCCAGTGTTCGCCAAGCAGGAAATGCGATTTCACGAGAATAAAACTCCGTTTCTATTTTTTCCGTTCTCGTTCGCCTGTTGTTCCTCTTTTCTTTCTCTCGAGATACATACACACCTATTTTGTAAGTAATGTAAGATACTGGTATTCGCGAACGACACACGCGCGCATCAAGTACTGTTATTAAATAAAGAGACTTGAGTGATATGACACATGAATAATGGGGCGGCTAACTGATATGTGAAAGAACACCGTTGGATGTTTGAAATCCTTATATTTTAATTTGACACATTTTCTGACAACATTAACAACAACAATTTTTTCTGTTAGTTTTTCCGTGATTTTTCTCTTTATCTCTATTCAGCGAATACCGTGTGGTGTCCATGCAGTTTCTTTCTCAAGAAATTGCATGGAACGTACAAATGTTTTTGCGCAACGTTCGAATGTTTCTCCTCGCGCTAAACGATTTCGCTTTCGCCAAAAGTCAAGTGTTTTTTCGCGGATTCTCGGTTTTATAAACGGATCCCAAAATCAGTTCGCGCGGAAAACAGGGACAAAGAAAAGAAAAAAAAAGGAAAGAAATGTCGATCCGGCTTAATTTGCTATCCAGACGAGAAATAAACGATTCAAACGTTTGACGATTTTGTAGCTTAAGCCTACTGCGAGCGGTCGCCTTGTTCCTGAATTGCGTTCATAGAGCACGGGCACTCGGCGACTGTGCTCCATTCGATATCTCGTTCATCCAACAACCATAATCTTCGAGTTAGAATCCGTTCAAATCGCGCTGCGAGAATCGTACAATACTACTTCTCATTTCTTCAACCCTTATTCAACCGGGTCATTTTTGACCCTCGGTCGCACCAAAGATGCATGTTTGGAACAAATTTCTTTTTTATGGTTATTGTAAGCATCATTAATGGATAATGTCTTCTGTTGAGTGGATTGGAAAACATGTAGAAAAGTTCAGTGTGGGTCTAAATTGACCCGGTTGTTCAAGGGTTGCAAAGCTTTCGCCATGAATCGTCGAAAGTCGTGTGTATCGACACGCTGGAACGGGTTAACGCTTTGTGGTCCGTCTAAATTATCGTTTTAAATTACATAATGTCATTTGAGTGACATTATGCTACTGTGGTGGTCGTAGAAGATGTCCTGTATCAAAGATAATAGTTTTCATTGTTTAAATCTCGCACTACCAATCGGTATATATGAATTAATGGAGACCTATGAATACTGGAACTACTGAATCGGTCAAAAAGACTTGATTTTTTGGAACTCTTGCTCGTTTATTTGTTACTATAGACGTTGTTCATTCGCAAACATTCCACACGTATTACAATTAAGAAATGGTCTTATTATTTTTATATCTTGATGCAAATTCGTTATTTTTACTGCTCGAAAAGAATTCATTGCACAGCTACGTTGTTATCCAATGAATTTAACTGTGGAAAATTTTTTGCGCAGATTTATTGTCCACCACAGTGCACAAATAATGTCACAAAAACGTAGATTAAACTGAAATAAGACGGACCATGATCCACAAAGCGTCCAACGGCTTGAGAAGCAACAGGAAGTGGGACAATCGAACAGAAAACCGGCAGTATATATGTCGTGTGTGTGTCCGTTGGTTTTGTGCATCGGGATCCTTACCTTTGTAAAATTCCTTAACGGACTAGAATCGTGAATGTGCGACAAGGTGTGCTCGCCGTCCTTCTGTTTTTCGGTCAGAAGTAAGCGAGCACTGATTGCTCCGATATCGAGCAACCACGTTTTTTAATCCTCGAACATTCAAAATATTTACAAACGAACCTTCGAGATGGTCAAACAATATTCGGTTTCATTTCTCAAACGATTAGCGACAGTCGCGAACCACGGCAATCGAGTGTTAACCCTTCAGGCGAATTTTTTGTTAACATTTTTGGCAGTTAATTTTTGGGTTTGAAGAATCTGTGATTCTTGAAGACAGTTGGAGAGTTTTTAATACGTTCGCTGCCAGCGTTACATGCGTGTACGTGAAGATGTTTTAGTTAGTTTTGGATCGTCAGTTGCAAAAGTCTACAGGTGGAATTTTTAATATTCGAAAGAAAGAAGCCAGATTGTATACTTTTATTGATATTAATTGGTTTATTAATCAGATTAAGCAAGCTCTGAGTAAATGACGATGTTGTTACATTTATTAAAATATAAGTAGAAAGTATATATAGGAACATATGAAATGCTATGAACAGTTACTATTATATTAAAATATACCACATCCATCGCCATAGTAATGGTAGTTTACATGCTCTACATTAGGCTGCGGATTTTTGTGCAAAATAAAACTTGTCTGTATTAATTATAAGAAACAACAGACAAGTAGGTATGCATTCTTTTTTTAACAATTGTAATAGGTCACAGACCTTGCTACTGTTGCGAATTAAATATGTATTCATTACTGCCATAATTGCATGAAATCCGCAGTCAATTTTGCAAGTTTTAATACATCCTCTCTGTACACAGTAATTTCAACTAAAAAATGAATTGACTTTCCTAAACACGGCAATCTTATTAGTCTCATTCTTAATTTTTAAAATTTAGAGCTGTACAAGTGTAGACTTTTGCGATTGACCAGTAGCATATGCTCATTAAAAATCTTATTTCAGTATTTAAATTTTTGGTAGAATAATGGCCTCTACGGCTAATAAACATCGCGCAGAATGTAAAATGACGACAAAGCCTTTGAAAATACTTTGTTCACCAGAAGAAAAACTGCCTCGTAAAGGGTTAACTGAGGATGTCGTTGTGGATAACAATGTATCTGATATTCGAATTCGAGTTTCAATCATTTCACTGATTTGCTCGATGGTATCCGCAAAATCGTCATCGGTTCGATCGATCGCGATTTGGTTCGTCGTGTCACGGATCCTCGTAGTGGCCATTAAAATCTCATCGCTGCTTAACAATACAAATTTCGTATCAATCTAAACACTTTGCGGATGCGTGGTACTTACATTAAAATTATCCCGACATAATTTTTTTTATTAATTTAACATAACACGCTCGTGCGACAGTTGAACCAAGAAACATTGACACCTTTCAGGATGTTGCAATATTTATAGCCACTACTATTATTTAGTCGAACCTATGGAAAAGCTACTTTCTCATAGACTTGTTTCTATAATTCGTGATTTAGTCCTGTCTAAATAAAGTTCTGGATAAGTAGCGCTGCACTTTATTTTATATTACAAGATCATCGACGATTAACCGTCTTGTTAATTATATTTTCGTGTTACGTACACGTCATGATAAGTTAAAAAATCTTTAGTTCAAAAGAGAAGTAGCTTTTCGACAGTTTCATCTAAAATTTTCGGGAGTTCTGCTTCTCGGGCGTAAACGAATGAGCGAAGAAACGGAAGCAAACGTAGGGAGAACGAGAACAGCCATTCGCGTTGTGGAAAACGCTTTCTAGCTGCTCTCGGAACATATATAGATTATGTCTTTTTCAACAAAGAGAAGATAAAGCCGGTCGCATTCGCGCGAGCATCGTTCAACCGTGGCTATAAGGAACATTTACATAAAAAACAAGAGAGAGAGAAAGAGAGAGCAGCTTGTGTGTGAGAGCCTGAGCGAGTTGTCGATAGAATCGCGAATCCTGACAGGATCCCTTTTGCAAATTGTTTCCCTTAAGATCGCAGAAATTCCCTTTACTGCTGGTCTCCGCACAATCTCGTCGCGTTCTCCGTCTGAACAGTCCTTTGATCCATTCCCACTGTCTTTTGTCACTGCCTAACCAGAGATTCGAAGCTTTGACAAAGCTCTCACAATAATTGTTCGACGATAGTTCTCACTTTTTGTCTTCGAGTGGTCCTACTCTTCTTGGGATGCTAGCGCGGCGAGACTATGGGACATGCAATTCGTTAA
Organism: Lasioglossum malachurum; assembly: GCA_028455605.1. Classification (NCBI taxonomy): domain Eukaryota; kingdom Metazoa; phylum Arthropoda; class Insecta; order Hymenoptera; family Halictidae; genus Lasioglossum; species Lasioglossum malachurum. Next base: position 13,325,300 of record CM052314.1, on the reverse strand, counting down.
TTATCACGATTTAAAGGTATAGAAGTTCTCGTCCACGCGCAATAATCCTACGGTTCTCGGTGTAAACGCCATTTTACAACAGTATAAAAAGACCGCTATAGACAAACGCACGTAACCGTGTTATTAGAAAGACGCTGGAATAAAAACGAATACGAAAGATGTCGAGTACAATGTGTATACGAGCAGCGTGACCTCGGGACGATTGTGTATCAAGGTCGTCCCGCGGTTGTTGTCGTTCTTCAAGTTTCATTTTCGTTTATCGACTCTCGCTTCGATCGTTTCTCGGCTCTCACACACAACACGTTCGTCTCTGTACTCGGTTCAACGAGACGAGTCGGCTCTGACACAGCTTTGATTATACAAATCAAATCGCAACCCTAAAACAAGTGAGCAACAAAATCATCCACTTAATGATTAAAGAAACTGGCACGCTGGAAAGTTTTGATCACAGTGATCACACTTAATTTCATATCATTCCAGCAGCAACCACATTTACAATTTTGATCGAATACTTTCTGCCAGGGATAGTCAATTGCGAACTAGTCTATATTGTATTTTCCAGATTGTAACATCATCTGCATTGCGCCAATTTGATTTCTCTTGCGTTACGTCTTCGTAAAGGGTTCGAAATTGAAGACTCAGTCAATCCAAGGGTTGACAGTCCGAGAATCGTGACTCCAGCAACCATCCTCCATAATGTACCATCTAAATAAATGAATTGTCGATTGGTCTCGTTGAACAGAAGGTAGCAGAAGCTAGGTGAACACCGTACCGCGTCGGAAACGTTCGAATCTGTCCGCATCGTCAGAACAGTTGTCAGTTTTAGTTTTGGTTCCCTTGTAATCGGCGAAGGGCTCGCGTCAGCCGCGGCTCTCCGAGCGCATTTTGTTCTTATAGTTTCTTACACCCTAGGAAACTTGGCTCGAGTTCATGGCGAGACGGTAGGGGGAGGGGAGGGGGGTGTGGACGTAAGGCGCCGCGGGTAATAGCAAACGGGACACGATGATGATGTCTGCGACGAGTCGAAGGTGGAACGCTCAAAATTCGGAAAAAGTATCGGCGTCAAGGGCGGTCCGGATAGCGCGTGGTTCTGAGAATGTCATCGATGAGAATTATTGTCAACGTCGTTTCAAGGTACACGAGAAGAGGGAAGAGTTGAAGGACCCCGAGGGTCGAGGCTGGGGGCTCGTTTTCCTCGAGGGAGAACCGATCTGCTGCTAAAATCTGCAATCATTCGAAAATGTCTTTCCGTACACCCTTTAAAATTGAGTAACTTCTTTAAAAATGACTTGAACTTCTTTCAGGAACTCGGAAGGATTAATTTACTACTTATAAAAAGGTTTGTTGCGGAAATCGTAATCGATGTTACAGTGACCTGAGGATTTCACAGCTCGCTATTGTGCAATTTCTACTGATGAGGCTTTGAGAGCATTCAAGTATGGTAGCTGGTAACTTCATCAGGGGTCAGAAGACACTGATTCGTGACGACACTTCTTGAAGTTATGTTTAAATTTTTGAAGGGTGCGTGGAGACATTCGTGGCTGATTGTAGATCGAGGAATGCGACGCCATTCAACGCTAGTTCTCGGCTACGAGCGTGAGTAACTACTTGCGAATCATCGTCGGTGGAGCATCGACAGAACCACGCCCGTTGGATCGTTTCGATCTGATTCGATTCAGTAGTTTCGTTTCGTTTTTTCGCATGCAAAAAGGAACGCCTGCCACTCCCGATCGACTCGGTCACCGTCAATCTTGATAAAATGTACTCGGGGGGGAAGCTTTGGATAATGTCGCGTATTTTTTTGCATTCTATTCCGTTTGATCTCGCAAACACGCTCGCAAACTCTTTCTTTCTGTTGGTTCCACACACTCATGTTTGTACGCGTTTCTTCTGCGACTACAAGAATATATATACACGTGTGTACACAGGGTGTTCGAAATCATTCGTCCATCCCTCTCAATCCTTGAAGATCGAATGTTTTAATAAATTGTATGAGAAGTCAATCTAAATCTTTCATCGTATTCCATCTGATCACCTTTACGGATTACCACAAATATTAGGTATCACAATTTTTTAAACAAATTCAATAAAATAATGGTTCTACAAGGAACTCCAAAAGTCTCGAGAATTCATTACAATTATTCAGACATCCACAAAATCACTGTTTCCCATCTGTGGACGACTATTTTAGGACGCCCTGTGTACACTAGTCAAAATTTCGTTGGGTTTGTAATTTGTAAAAATCGAGTCTAAAACGAGGATAGGGGAGGGAAGAGTAAAGTCGTCTGTATATCGGAGTGTTCGGTAGAAAAGATCGTTAGTTATCCGTGAAAATAGCGATCGATCTGAATTCGGTGGTTCTATAGTATACTATTAGGAGCTGGAACGTTGCCTCGTCACACTATAATTAGCCTTAGTTTAATAAAAACAACTTCTTGACAAGAATTTAAGTACGTGTGCCTCGTCTAATCGCCCTAAGAACGTGAAAGACTCTTTCCCACTTCCCAGCTCCCAACAGTAGATGCTCGCGTGTCCAATCGATCGTGGCAAAATCAGAAAAGCTCGGGGACGAGCGATCGAGTAGTGTTCGATTTTTTCAGGCTGCACTTTTGACAATAAGTTCGGTATTTGTTCGTCTAGCCTCCGTTGGATCTCGCGCAGACACAACCTAGGCTATACAAAAAACGAGAACGACTCTCGCGGCGGCGGGCGTACGCGTCCGTTTTTATCGGCCATTCATCCTCGCGCGGTCTCGCGGCTTATGCGTACAATTACAATACGAATATATAATAATTATCTATAATATCGTTTACAAGTATTCGGTAGCGTACACACTCAACACGCAACTCGCTTTTGTAATTCGCGGTAAACGGTACTTCGTTCTAAGTTGATAAAAGTCTCTTCTCTGGTCCGAAAAAAGTTACAGATACTTAGGCACTTGTTATCTCATCTAGAATCCATCGTACGAAGAGCAATTTAACGAGTTTCTCGGTTTTTCTTATACCTAACAACGGTAAATCGGAGGAATTAAGTGTCTGTGTGTTCGGTGTGTCTGGCTCCGTGTGTATCCCCTCGTGTGTGTATCTTGAGTGTTTTTGTGTTTACGATAAGAATGAGAGCGCGATTAGAGGGATTTATCGAAACCCCTTTTTAGCGTCTCAAGAAAGAGAGAAAGAGAAATAGAGTGAGTAGAGAAAGAAAGAAATTGAGAGAGAGAGAGTGACCCGTCGTTTCGAGTCGAACCGGATCGCCTCGAAACTCGGATCCGTTTGGAACTTGGAACGCGCCTCGCTTCTTTACCCGACTCGAGCGAGCCTCGGATCTTTGCCCTTGGATCTCTACTTTGATCCTCTTCGGATCTCGATTACCCGCCGAGATATCGGGTCCCTCGAAGCCTCGACCGGCGTTTCCGCTCGCTCGCCGGGTCTGCTCGCGCTACGTAAGTACATACAAAAACGACCCGACCCGACCCGCCACCGGGTACAGAAAGACGAGTCGCGGACGCGGGCACGCGGTCGTTGCTCTCGTTGCTTTATTGCTTGCGTCAACCCGTTCTCTTCCTCGCGTACCGGAGTCCTCCTCTTCGGAAATCAAATTCTTTTTTTTCCGAGGATGGAAGCGGGAAACCATTGGACATGACTATATGGAAACCATGGACCAATATGTCAAGGATCACTGGGCCACTTCCGACCATCATTTCCCATGATTCCTCCCCCGAATCGATCACACGTCGGTGCTAGAAAATGATTCGGCAGGAGGATCGTCGTGTCGCTAAGATGGTGGTGGTTGCTGCTGTTGAGGTGGTGGCTGCTGGCCAGGTGCTTGGCCAGGGTAGTAATGGTAACGAGGACCACCCGGCTGTTGCTCCTGCAAGGGCTGGTACCCGATACCACTTGCTTGTTGACCACCTACAGGCTGGTACGGCGGTGTCCATTGAGGATCACCTGTCGCCTGCTGCAGCTGGTAGGTTAATGGTTGACCTCGACGTTCCTGGAGAAGCAGCTGGTGAGCTGCACGGTCCATCTCCTCCGGCGTCATGTCCAAAGCCTCTTGCATCTCCCTCGACGTGTACCTGACGAAGTCCGGGTCGCAGTACTTGCCCAGACCCTGCTCCACGAGCACCTGAAATGGCAGGTCGTATATTAGCCCCTGTGTTTCTTCCGAGGAAAATATCCAGTCTAAAATCGATTCTATTTTGGCAGTTACGTTTTATCGGTAGAATTAATGTTGAAGGAAGGAGTTCTTATTGCGATCGTACGACTGGATATCCTCCTGACAATGAAATTAGGTTCTTTTCCGAAACTTACACGACCGACGAGACTCTCCGCGCTTCCGATCACCTCGAAGTTCGGCTTCCGGTCCGCGGGGCTTCCGGGAAGGCTGTGGGATAGGCGCTCTGCGCCGATGCTTCCGTTACTCTCTCCGGGCCAGGAAACTGACGAACGAGGAGGAGAGCCGTCAAGGAATTTCGCTCGTCGCGTTACGTTCTGCCACTAACGATCTCGACAAGACACGCACAATCCCGGAGCGAAAGAAAGTCGTCGTGTGCAGCATTCCGTGCGGTTAGCGCGGCGGCAGCCATCATATCGGTCAAAGCGAACTCAAACGGTGTTAAGCGAGCCAGAACTCGGCAGAACGCATGCCTCGAGCGAGAGCGTCGTCATCATGCGGTACGCGCGTCTCGTTCCATCAGCGTCTCTCTTCGTGTCTGTGCCAGGACGTTGCGGATCGCAGGCGCCGCGATCGTGCAGCAAAGAAAAAGCGGCGTGCGATGCAGTGTGCGGTTAGTGCGTTAGTGCGTGCGTGCGCAAAAGAACGAAACTGTGAGTCGAGGAAACGGAGGCGGTATCTTCTATTGCGTCTCGGGAGCACGAGCTAGTCGCTCGATGTCTGCCGATTGACGCAAAATCTTGGGATTGGGATGCAGGATTAGACGGACTTATGTCCTTTTAACGTCGGCTACATCGTCTTTGATTCGTACGAGACAATACGCGTCCTTTTATCCAGATAATGTTTACCTAGCATACAAATTCTCTGCCTCGGTTGCAAGAGACTAGAGCCACATTGTCATTACATTCCTACTTTCATCATTTTAACAAGCCGAAGACAGTAGATTGGCATTTTAAAATCATTGTAATAAGTGACAAGTGATCGGTGAAACGCACCATTGGAATTGAAATCTTTAAAAGTTTGGTATGATTGGGACAGCTCGGTCGCGAGCTAGATTCCGCGTTTTGACGATTTTGAAGCACCGTGCGACAGCTCTGATTCTCACCGAACCATATGTGCCGCTTAAGGAGACAGAGGATCTGATGGGAGCTAGAAGGAACTAAATGGAGCGACGAAGCGTTGGACAGGATCAGTTAGTCACCTCTGCCGTGGTAGGAGGCTCGATGCGACAGGCAGGAAGAGCAGTCGCGGCACTGTCGCGACTCGACGTCCGCGAGCAGACCGGCGACGGCGATCGTCTGCGTCTGGGCGAGTTTGAGGCCGTTGGCGACGGTCCGTTTCCCGTCGGCGTTCAATGCCGACGTGGCCGAGCTGCTCGACTGACCACCGCCGCTGCAACCGACGCCGCAACCACTGCCGCAACCGCTGCCCGCGGCCGTCCGCCTGCGGAAACTCGGCGGCGCCGATTTCCCGACCAGAGGGACATCGCGTCGGTCACGAGCACGGGAACGAGACACCACGGACGAGTCCTGTCTGAGAGACCCTCCCCGGCGGCGTCGTTTCAACTTCTTCGAGCTGGTCCAACCGTTCGAGTCCCCGGAACTTCCGGTACCAGCTGACGCGCTGAACTCGCTTCCCGCCGACGAATCACCGTCGTCCCGATCTACGGCTACCCGTTTATCCAACCCCAAACAGTTTAACAACTGTCATCTAACCGGGATCCGCAGGATCCACTCGTGGATCCTCTGCGGGCACCTTCAGAGACTATCTCGCCTCGAGCTCGCGAGAATGCAACTTTACTTTTACACTGTGGGTCATAGTAGACCCGGATTCCGCTGGCGGAAGGTTAATCAAACTTTTTTCCAGATCAAGTATTTCACAGGAAGGCACTGTCCGTGGTTATAAATAAGGTGCCTGTTGCTTTCAGACACAGGCAGTACAACACTAGATTCTAGATCTGTTCCTGGTTCACGGAATAGACGACTGACGACGTCTAGTATTTAACAAACGCGTGGATCGTCGAGAGGCGAGATAACTCGTTAGCCCGTAACACAAGGTATCGAAAGAGACAGATAGAGGGAGCGAGAAGAAAGAGATAGAGAAGATAGAGAGATATAGAGCTTGATAGATGGAGAACTCTAGAAATAGAGAAATAGAGAGCTAGATAGATAGAGAGCTAGAGAATTACAGAGAACTACAGAGAAATAGAGCTACAAAAATAGAGACCTAGAGAGCTAGAGAGCTGCATAGATAGAGAGTTAGAGATGTAGAGAGCTAGAGAAAGTGTGTGTGAGAGAGAGAGAGAGTAGATCGTACCGTGATTGCTCCAGACGGCATATTCGTCGCAGCATCCCCTTGTCGCGAAGGAATAGTAACAGCGCGTCCCGTTGGAGGATGAGCCGAGGCTCGAGCTGCTCGTGGCGGTCGACGTGTTCGTGCTCGACGTGCTCGTGCTCGTGCACGTGACGTTCGACGTCGTGGCGCTGGCGGACTTGCTGGACTTGCTGGACTTGCTGGACTTGCTGGAGTGTAGCTCGGGGTGCGGGAGTATGCCGGTGCTCGGGGCAATGGACTGGGGTGGGTTCCTTCGGGGTGGTGGCGTCGGTGGGGTCAGCTGCCGCTCGATTCCGTCCTGAAGACTGCTTTCGAGGAGAGCAACCCCAACACCGCAACACAGCAACAGGGCGGCGATCACGAGCGTCGGATAGGCCGACACCCGCGCGAGCACACGAGCACACGGAAAAACGGGCAGAAAACCACTCTCTTAGTTTTGTTAGGGGCTTACTAGGCCAGCGTGTGCAACACCTGACCAGAGCCGGATCTCTACGGACCTCCTCTTTGTGCACACGCTATCATTTGCCACCCCCTTCTCCAACCAAAAGTTTTATTTAATCGCCAGAATCATCAACGAACGTGATTGTTCTTTTTATTTGGTCAGAACCTGCTAATATCGTGATCCTTTCTTCGACACTCAGAAGCTCTAGTGTATCACCAGAATGCTCAACGAGTACCGAAATTGTTATTATTACCATCTAGTTTCTGACATCGTGTTATAGTGCCTCTTTCTATTAAATCAGAATCTACTAAACACGACTGTCATTCCTTGGCTTTAAATAGAAATCAAATGCTATGCGTCCGTTATCAATATTGTATAGTTATTAAGATCGGATGGCGTGGGGATCCACATCACGCAACAATGATCAATTTCGACTAGAAAAGTAGGTATATAAAGAAACGTGACAGTTCATGTGACACGAACATCCTATCGAAATAAGTTGTGGCAATTTTTGCTGTGATAGCGCTTCAAGGTAGCAAAAGAGAGTCTTTCACTTTCCTCGTCCTCGATCCGGCTCTGCGGCCGATCCGCGTCCTCGAGAACCTCGAGGATCGACCGGATTCAGCAGATTCATCTCCCTGTTATACTTCCAGCATCGCTGTGATCATGGTTCAGAGTTCCTCGAGGCGCTCGACGATCTCGCGGACAGCTGAGAATCGCGAGAATCGGCGTCGACCGTCGATCGGCAGGACGAACCGCATCGAACGAGAGGACATGCAACCGTGCCGAACCAGTCTGGACCAATTCTCGTCGGTTCTCAACCGGTTTGTTTTTGTCAGCTATCGCGCGTTCTATGATCCCGTGGATCTAGTCTCGCTCGAGAACCCGGAGCACGGTTATATATATATATGTATATTTGTTAGTCTGGGTTACGCATGCAAGCGCGCAAGCGGTTATAATATTAATGCTAATCAAAAAGATCGACTCGTACGTAAAAGCAAACTATTATATCATGTCCCATAGCCCCAGCTTATTGTCTTACCATATTCGCTATTCGGATGTAGGTAGTTACCGCTACCTGGACCACTGAAACGTACGACAGTAAACAGAAGACCGTGCAGATATCAGACATCAACATTAGAGAGAGATAGAGAGAGAAAGAGTGAATAGACAGAGTATAGAGACAGAATGAGAGTTAGAATGAGATATAGATAGAGAGAGAGAGAGAGATAGAATCTGATCGTAACGATTCCCGATCGCCCAAAGAATCTGCGTTCTAGCGGAATGATTTCCCGGACGTAGCGAGATCATTGCGACACGATTGCCATCGATCTTGTTTCGTCGCCGGAGCACCGTGACAACCGAGACGAAAACGGCTGAATTTTCTCGCTGTAGTTGCGTAGCGTTCGCGACATTTTACTATGGTCTTTTACTTACTCGATCACTTTGTACGGAGGATGATGGTAGGACAGCTGCTGGACGGGATTGCCGAACGTGGCCAACGGTCGCAGAGGAATGCTCTCCTCCATTCCGGTTGGCTTCGAGTCCATGCCCATCTGGTTCATCGCGCTGTCGCTCAATCCACTGCGCAAGAAACGCTTTATAGATGTCTCTCGCATAATATGGAAGTTAGGTGTCACAAGATTGCTATCCCAGGTGGATCTGTGCTATGCAATACGTTGTGTACCATCTTGCTTCATAAACTGTGCTGAAACTAACCCTGCTACGTTTGGCACAACCTGATGAGACCTCGCGGTAATCTGATTCGGTGCGTCGTGTCCACCTCCTCGGCGCAGCGACCAGTATGGCAGAAACTCAATCGAATTCGTCGGGGAAGCCTGCGAATCGGGCAACAATGACATCAGTATCGTCTTACGTAAGCTTAGCGCGAACAAAATCTACAAGTTAGCGTTTATGTTGGAAACGTTTATGCAACAGGCGACAAAACGTTCCGTTTGTTTGTTTACACATGGACATAACGTTGAGTTTGCTGGACTACCTTGTTCGTGGGGTTCACTTTAAGCGACCTCGCCCTGTTGAAGCCGTGATGACCCTTCTTCATGCTTAGCCAGACGCTACCGAACAGCCTGTGATTTCTCTGCAAAAGGAAAATCCGGTCAGCATCGAGAATATTCGAAGAACAGACAATCCCGCTACAGCAGTTCTTTCTCTCTTTCAGTACCCTGTGCATTGGCTGCGGATTGTCGTCGAGAAGCTCCTCCAGGTTCCCAGAGATGGCCCTCTTCAACTCGGGTCCCGCCTCGTGCAGGGTCCTCAGACCTGCCTGGAGGGTGACGGTGTTGTGGCAGTCTTTGTCGCCGTCCTTCATCTCCTGTTCCTTGCGTTTCTTGAACCGCCGGAAGTAGTCCTGGATCAGGAAGGTCGCGTAGAACTTGCCGACTGTCACCTCGTCGTCCACTGGAAAATTCGTTTCGTTGAACGTAATGATGCGAAGGATAATAACTGTACTGTTAACACCGTGTGACAATGTTTGGACACAGATTTATAAATGTAAAATCACGTACCTCCGGGCGGTGGCACCACTTGGTCAAGAAGCTTCGGACTGGTCCTCTTCCAGATCTTCTTGATCACCGCCCTAAGCTCGGTATTGGCATCGTCGATGTTCCCCTCGGTCTTGATCCTCAACGAGGTCCTCACCACGGCGAACAAGGTCGCGTTGAACAAGACAGTACCGTCGCTGTTCAGCGGCATGTTCATCGACACCAACCTCTGCAGCGTGCGCGAAGTTAGTCGCAGGTAATACCCTCCGATAATCAATGTACAGTTTGACAATACTAACTTTGCACGCAACACGATGTGGACAGAGTTTGCCGAATCCCAACGGCGGCGATATTTTTCTGAGAAGCGTCACAACATCCAGATGCTTAATGCGACCCTTAGCATCGGGATCGTACTCGGACCAAAGGCGAATGAACTCGTCCAAATGGTGGGGACCCAGGATCGACCAATCCCTCGTCAGGTAATCGAAATTGTCCATAATTACAGCGACGAAGAGGTTGATGATCTGAAAGGAGATCGATCGCCAGTTTAATCAGCCCTTCATTCAAAAATCTGACGCAGTTAGAGGATCATCTACTCACGAGGAACGAGCATAAAACGTAGAAAGATATAAAGTAGGGAATCGCGATGTCGGATCCACAGCCATTTGGATTGGTGGATTCGTCGCTGTTATTGTCGCACTTGACCTTGAGTGGCTGCGCGGAACAGTCCATCATGATCTCTTGCCAAGCTTCGCCTGCAAATTCGAATAATCGACGTTGTGATCAACAATGTACACATTCTTGTATGTACACAAGGTCCCCATTCCCCACCATTAGTCAAACCTCTTCCCACCAGGGTTACCATATTCCGCGTGGGCCAGGCCTCTTACCTCTGCGCCCCTCGCCCAGCCGCGCCACGGAGCCCGCCTTTGCTTCCCCCACTCTTCCCACTAACGCTTGCTCCACGTGGTACGCGGCAGCGGTAGTGGTAAGAGTGGGAGATTCGAAGGCAGGCTTTACGGAGCATCTAGGCGAGGGACGGAAACGGAAGAGGCCTGGCGGAGCGCGCATATGGCAACCCTGCTTCCCACTACGACATACAGCCGTAGAGCTAGTGGGTGGCATAGCGGCACGGGGACAGGGACGTAGTTCTATACGTCAACGATGAAGTCTAAGAGTGGGGGAAGAACCTAAGCGGGGAATGTGTCGCGTACGACTCGCGAGCTACAAGTTGGAACTCCATGATGTACACCGATGACCAAAAGTTTGGTTAGAGGTTACAGAGGTAATTTTTAAACGATTTCGTGAGAGCAAGGTTAACACATTTTCTACTGGCAACTTTTTTAAATAATTTTTGAAAGTTTATTGAAGAGCCAAGTTCAGATTGCACTCTCACAGTAGAATTCCCAAAGACAAAAGCCAACATTTGACAAGGTATACCCAAACTTTTGGTTTGTACGTACAAGGTAAATTGAAGTCTTGTTCGCTACGTACCCGTAGCTGATCTAAACAGGACCAACACTGCTTGCGGGAACGACTGGAAGTTGTTGTTACGATTTATCGACGTGGCGTCGTTGATCGCAATCTTTCCGAACACCTGCAACAGAGAACATGCCCGTCCTTGATCTTGTTCCTTAGATCTGAGGCTTGCTATCTCTCAAACTTATGTTGGAAGTATGACAGTGGCTTACCTGCATACCTATTACGGCGTAAATAAAAAATAGCATTATAATGAGTAGAGCTACGTAGGGCAGAGCTTGGAAAGACTTTATGAAGGTCCAGAGAAGGGTTCTGATGCCTTCCCCTCTGCTCAACAGCTTTACCAGCCGCATCACTCGGAACAGTCGAAAGAAGTTGATGGAGATGATGGTGGAGCCGGGCTAAAGACATCGAGTTTGCGTTATTAAATTTTGTTTTTTAAGATGATTGTCTTTTAAAAATGATGCTCACATTGACTTCCGAGTAAACGATGTCGATGAAACTACCGAGGACGATGATGAAGTCGAACACGTTCCACGCGTCGCCGAAGTAGTTCTGCGAACATGATTTTCCACATTAAAAATATCCTGTTGTTCGGCTATTTTAATAGATAATGGTGAAGGGAGGTTTATTTGAGATTTTTTTGGTACCTTAAACCGAAAGGCGGCCAGCTTGAAGACGAACTCGAGCGCGAACACCGCGGTGAAGATCATGTTGAGAACGTCCAACGCCTCCGTGTAGATCTCCGGCTGCCGGTAGAACTTCATCGCGAGCGTGACTGTGTTGATCATGATCAGTGTGAAAATGGTGTACTCGAACGGCTGGGAGGTGACGAACCACCAGACTTTGTACTGTATTCGATGCTTCGGTATGTATCGTCGCACTGGTTTCGCCTTTAACGCGAACTCGATGCAATTTCGCTGCACAGTCAACCAAGAGAATGTATCCGTAAACAGATCCGTGGACATCCGATTAGGGGAAAGTAGCAAAATTCGGGCCAGCACCTAAATCGAACTCCGTAACTCACTACACATGATCGATTAACTCCGCTAATAACTCCGCTAATAACTCCGCAAATATTGATCAATGCCCGAAGCATTTTTATTGTTGGTTACATAACATATTTGTTTGCATTAATTAGCAAATATTGTAAATTATCTTTTGCTTATATTATATTATATGTATATACTAGACTTTATATATTTTGTGTTTCACCTATATTTATATTCACCGCGTAATCTAATGACGGTCAACTAGGGCACTGGTCGAAATATTGCTCTACTCTCCTTTATATCCACAAGAAAAGAACATTTTTTTCGTCGATTTCTCGGTTGGGATGTCATAATTGGTGACACTACATCCTGAACGCTGATGTCCTGAATTAATTAGCATATTGGAACATGATTAGCTCACCTGATTCTTGTCGAGCTCGCAGTTTTTGTACTCTTGCTCACCCTCGTTCTGGAAAGTGACAATTACGAAACCAACGAAGATGTTCACCATGAAGAATGCTATGATAATGATGTAAATGATGTAGTACGCGGCCACTATCGGCCGAAAATTATGAATTGGTCCATGATCCTCCTTGTTAGAGTCGATCGACACGTCTAGCAATCTGTTGGGAGAGAAAACGCTAAGCGATGCGCACCGGACACTCTTCCAGGTGGTTTCTTTTTCTTTAAAAAAATACGCGTTCTTTTTCTTTCAAAAAAAAAAAAAGAAAAAATACGCGACAATAGAGAAAGCGAGAGTTGCTTGTTGCGACGAGACGGGACGAGACGAGACGAGATCCCGAGCTTACTTACAGCGGCCAGCCCTCGAACGTTGAAACGGTGAACAGGGTCAGCATCGCCTTTGCAACATCGTCGAAATGGAAACTGTTCTGAGACCAGTCTCTTTCCCTCACCACTGGCTTGTTGATGTTCCCGTCCTCAAACTCTAAGTACGTACCCCTGGAAACGATTTCGATCATAGTCAACTCGTCAAAGATCATTTTCTATTCAAAATTCGTGGCGTGAAAGTGGTAAAATGTGAAAAATTAACCCTTGGCACTCGAGTGGTGACCCAGAGTCGCCACTAAAAATTTCTGTAGTATTATTCACAATATTCTTGACATTATTATAAATGTGTTGTATCTAATCAATTACTACACATTTAAGTTCGTACGAGGTATCATAACAATTTCATACCCATAAAACTAAAAGAATCATATACGATGTAAGTATTCTAGGTCGGAAGAAATGTTTAATTTTCAAGTTAAAATAACTCCGACTGCAAAGGGTTAACCCCTCGCATTACAAGTTAATCTACAAGTTCATTGAACTCCTCTGCGTTCAACACCACTTTCTGCCACGATAAGTGGTAAGGGTAACTCACTGGCAGTCGTCCTCCGTCATTTTCGATGCATCGTTACAAAGGAAAAATTTCCCCTACACAACACAAGAATCCTATTAATGCGAAGCGAACCGAGTCTTCTCGAGACGATTTTCAAAAGCGTGATCGATCGAGCGTGCACCGATCTTCGTCGTTCCCTTCAAGATTTGATTCTACATCGAACTACGTTAAAACAATGCTAACGAGGAGTTACGATCGGCTTCGCTCGACCGTTCGATTGTTAATTGGCCATTCACTAGCTTGGAGCAAAGTCGAGCAAAAGTAAAGGAAAGATGAAAGAAAAAATATATATATATATATGTATATATGTGTGGAGAAGTGACAGAGACAGAAGCATTCCTTTTGGCGTGCACAATATGATACAGAACATTATGTATATATTATACAATATACAATATTTATGTACATAGTTGTATGTACAGGCTGTCTCGTTTCGCCTGCGCCGATCGAAGCGACGTGGATCGTGCACGAGTGGGATCGAGAGTCCGGAGATACGTTCTACGATCTACCTTCCGACCTATGGTTCGCTCGACGACCGAGTTATCTAAACATATCATCGATGGAACGAGTATAGCGATCTCTGGATCATCTGGCAATTTTGTTTACCCTTTGATTGAACAAACGCACCGATCTTCGATATTGATTTACTGGTTTCAAGGCGTCGTCAATGCGTCTGAAAGAACTCTGGAAATATTCTGTAGCAAAGTGGAGTTGGTATTTTGTATTATTTTCCAGCTTGTTCTCTCAAATGTTGCGTACATTAAAAGAATTGACTAGCATCAATGCTTTACGTTCTTACCGATCTTAAGTGGCTATTTTTATGTCGAATAGAGATCCACTGAAATAAAAATCGTTCGAAAATTTTAATGCCCAGCTGTGAGAGCCATCTAACTAAATGCCTCCGAATTAATCGATTGTTACAAGAACGTTCAAAAAACAGTGCGGATAACGATTCATTTAGATCGTGAACCTAGTCTACACGTGGATTTCTTGCTTCCCTGAAGATCGCTAGGCTCGTCTCACCGAGAACAAGCACCGGGAACGTCGAATTTCCATTCGAGTTGCTCGCGTTTCGAGCAACCACGGAGAACGTGTTTCACTGTCTTCAGGAACACTATTCGCGGTGTACGCCGACTTTCGTGCCGTCCATAATTGCTTGCAAGATCGAGGAGAACGCAAGATCGATATTCTACGGCGAATTGGTCCCTGATCGAGCGCTTCCTTCGAAGGTTCCCGGGTAGAACGCGGATCGGTTTCGCCTAACCGTTTCCGATGAAATTTAGGATTGTAATCATGGAGATACGCGAAGGATGTTCCTCGATTGTTTGATGGCTGGATCAACGTTCACAGTTAGTACGGTTTGCGAATGGAACGAAAGGAAGCGAGCGGCATGCAATTGGCTGTTCACGCTGTAGGAACCACGAGATTTTCAGATTGTTCCATTTCTATATTTCTATCCAATCATCATTTGTGTTCCAATAATGCTACGATCAGAGTCGCCAGATTAAGATTTGTGTCCCCACTCTACCGTTCCCCTTCTACGACGCTATTCCCTCACGCTTTCGCCACGGCCCCATTCACGTGACGCGTTCCGTCTCTGTCGTGCATGTGTCACAATGTCACGTGATTAATCCGGTACTGGAAGAGAGGGGATAACTTTATCCCCTCGATTCTAGTAAATTCCCCTCGTCTGGCGACTCTAGCTACGATATCGTGCTGACTATGTAAAAGCTACTGTAACTCTCTACGACTAGGCGTGATGCACGTTTTCTGCGGTTTCGCTGGTTAGCTTCGATTCTTTGATTTTGATTTTGGCAGGTGACACTCTGTACCTCTCTGGACATGGTGGAGAGGAAAATTGTTTTATCAAGATCATCTGTGCTGTTTTAATGAGCCGAAAGACTGTCAAGAATTAATATGCCTACGCTCTGATCATGCTCTCGCTTGTAAGTGGCTGGACTTTATTTGCCAAATAAAGAAAATAGGACGATTTCAAGCTATAGAACAAGTTGTTCGGTGAATTTTCTATGAAAAGAGGATCGTATATGTAATTTTAATCGAATTTCGTGTAGAAATCGTTGTGTTATTTTCTGAATTCATTTCAAATTATCTTATTTCAGAGTGATTTTGAGTGGTGACTGAGGGACTACCATTATTGACAATATTGTTTACATTATTAAATATGTTGGCATCTACTCAATGACTACACATTCGAGTATTGTATGAGGTATTATATCAATTTCTAGGTCGGAAGAAATGTCCAATATCCAAGTTAATACATAGCGAGAGAGTATGATTTGTTTTATTGTAGATCTTTAAACGGTATATAGTTTTTGAAACATGTCGAATCAGTTACAAAAGCTGCGATAGATCATCGAATTGATCGAGCTGCAGTTTCAAACGAGTTTTTACAATTTTTCCAGAAAGGACCAGGTAGGAAGATGGATAAACTGTGAGAGGTAGACAGATAGGTGATAGAACGTGATCAGTTGATATTGCCATGTCAGCAGCGGTGACTCGTGGTTCCGGTGTTGCAACTCGCATGCACTACGATCAAAGCTTTGTTCTCAGTCGCATACACAGTCGACAACTCGCAAGCCACTCTGTGTTGAAGCATGTCCTCTCTCTATATATGTATGTATACTGTATACATATATCCGGAGAGTTTGACGTCTACGAAAAGCACTCGCGTTTCTCATCTGGCAAGCCTGTGGTGGTTCGTGTCTCTATATGTGCGTGTAACGTGTGTTTCACTCTCGGACAAGTCGTTTATTAGTTATTGCAGCGCCGGCTGATTCTCTTGGTGAAAAAGATACAGTTCTCGATCTTTGTACAGCGCGTGACCGTGCTCGGGGGTGTTATCGACGGCGCAGAGGCTTCTCCGGAGGACAATATCGCCGTTTCACTAACGAAAGAAAGATAGCGAAGGAAAGAGTATTTGCTTCAGTAGGCCAGTTGTTCAGGTAGAGAACATTTCTTCTGGTAATATTACTGTTTAATGGCTTTATTTCCACTTCGGCTGTTTCAGTGATTTTTATAAATTGCTTTTACAACAGATTCATGTTGCATCTAGAATAAAAAACCATCCGAGGAAGGTCTGTAATAAGTAGACTATGGATCTCTATGCAAAATAAAAATATTCTGCGTCAATTGTGAGATGCAGTAGCTAAATAAAAATTCATTTAATCCCTTAATAGACTTCTCTTTCTTAGATTTTTTGTATCTTTCACTGTTTTATAGTTCGCATTTATAAATGCCGAGAGATCCGAAGTCTATTCATAAGTAGACCGTGGATCTTTATGCAAAATAGAAATTACATTTAGACTATGTTCTATCATAATTCCTGAAGCACTACTTTTCCTCAATGAAGCAAACATCTCTTGTCCATTTTTAGCATTGAAAACAACGAAGAATTTTGAGAACAGAGGTTAGAGGAGACGTTTCACTCTGCGTATTATATGTATATAGCGTCTCAAGTATTACAATCTTCATCGCTGAACGTTGCTAATTCGAACGTTGGCTCATCGTTGAAAGTGTTTTCGCTGGATACATCGATATTAAAGTCGTCGATATTCTCCTCCGGGAGCCAAAGGATCGAGAAAAGATAGTCTAGCTGGATCGTCGGAAGGTTAAAGGTTGGCAGGGTTGGTGGAGGTTGCGATCGGTGTCAGCGTGCAGCGTTTCGCTGGACACGGGATGGCGGATTCGACCACTGTCATTTTTCATATCCTTATCCGTCACCATCAACACTTTACTCGGGTGGCAGTATCGGGCTGCTATATTATCAACCCCTTGCACTACAGGTGCTTTTATGAATCAGTGAGTAGAACGTTTGCATCGTTCATAATTTTCTAGAAGAATTTTATTCCGGCTTACAGGAAATTAATAATATACATATTCATCGGATTCCGTTCGAAATCCTGATCACGAGTCTGACTCGATGTTATAGTGCAAGGGGTTAACCGATCAATCGGCTAGCGGTAGATAAAGTGTTAAACGAAGACTCGAAGATCAAGAATGATCTTTTTATCATCCCGACAGCCTGTGTCCAGCGAGGGAAATCTTGGTTTCGCGCGTTCCGACGCGCGATTTGAAGCTTTTCTCCGGTTGTGACGCGGTCCCGTCGGCCTGACGTTGACGACGAAGAGCAACGACGACGATAGAACAGAAAAACTTGGAAATTAAGAAGAGAAGGAGAGAAAAACAACGGAGAAGACGGAGAGAAAAACCAATGAACAAAGAACAGACGTAAAAACAAAAGTGTCGAAACAAGTAGAAGAAAAGATAGAAGGTAGAAGAAGAAGATAGAGGAGGAAAGAGAGAAAGAGAGAGAGAGAGAGAGAGAGAGAGAGAGCAGGAAGATAGGAAGAGAGTAGAGAAGTAGAGAAGAGTAGAAGAGAAGTAGAGATGTAGAGAAGTAGAGTAGTAGAGAAGTAGAAGTTCTCTCGAAGATTCGGCTTAGTTTAAACGTTCTAAGTGGTTTGTTGGTTTGGCTTTACCTTAAACAGCTGTACCCCGATAACAGCGAACATGAACTGTAGGAGATAGGTGACCAACATAATGTTGCCGATCGTTTTAATGGCGACAATCACACACTTCACTACGTACTTTTTACGTAGTTGGTTGAGGGCAGGTGAGCAGGGCGAGCGAGCACAGCGGGGAACACGGGATCGTGAGACAGACAGACGGAAAGAGAAAACAAAAAAATATACAAAGTAGCATTAATTGTGAGGTGGTCTGCTAGTATTCGCTTCTGGAGTCGAGAGTGTATTTTAATGGGCGGTTTTTTTTCACTTTTTAATCGTTTATTTTTGTTTCGCTTTCGAGGGCTGGGCTAATTGGGCTTAGAGCGGGCTACGGGGGTTACTAAGAGGCCTAATTAGAGGGTGGCTAGTGGCTATGAGGGTCACTAGGGCGGTGGCTATGGGGAGGAACGTCGAGAAGCTACCGCAGCGAACACGTAACCTTTCAACGGTCTGCCCGTGGTTTTCTATAATACGTTTGTTCACCTTCGATATCTCTTTCGCTCGGCTTGTTATTTCATCTCTGACGTTTATGTATGTATAGTGCGCGCTCGCTGTTGTCCCGCGGGAAACGATTTCGCATCGGTCCCTGCCTGATCGTCGCATCGAGCCTAAATCGATCGCTCGTCGATACTCTTCCATCTCTCCGCGAGAATCAACCACTTTTTTTCCCCAATGTTCACCATCGATTCACTCGTGTGTTTGTGTCGTACTCCTTCTTGCTTTTCTAAGTCCGATTACGATCTCGATTTCGATATTGTATCCTCGACTCGGTTTGCACCAAGGAATCGTGAACTAAGCCCTCGCCATCCATCCAACCCACCAGTGCTCGATGTTTTCTCCCGGCAATGCACCCATGGGCCTCGTTCGGACACAAGGACCATCGATCGTCGATCTCGGGACGACGGTGTCCGGATCTTCATCTTTTATAGTTGACCAAACTATTCCACATTATTCGTTAAACCGTTTTCAAATGTTTCGAAACCGGACACCGTCGTGATCTGGACAGAAACGTGATGAAAGCTTTCTGAAGGCTGGCGCTATACCTAAGCACGAACTCGCGGATCAACCTTTCGAAGGTTTCTAGATACATAGTTTCTCTCGAACATCGCTGGAATCGCTTCCGGGGAACCGTGTTCGCTTTTCTGCGAGAACCCAGCAAGATCGATTCGAAATCGTGGACTCTTTGAGACACTGTTGGCAACTGTGGTCCATTTCTCCAAAGAAAATACTTGTCCACTCCAATCCTTGCGTTGCGAGGTTCACGCAAGAGGAGTGAAGTGGCTAGCTACTACATTGTTCGCCAAAAAGTTCACTCGGTATTTTTAGAGCTGGCTCAAGGAACTTTTCCCTTAAGCATTTTTGACCTGTAAGTAGGAGAACTCCAGCTCTACTTCTATTAGAGCTAGTTCTAAATACGATCTTTAGCTCTAGATCTATTAGAGTCAGCTCGTAAGAAGATCCTTAAATGCTGCTCTGTTAGAGCTAGTTCTAAATTAAGAATCTCTAGTCACTGCTCTATCAGAGCCAGTTCTAAATAAAAGTCTCTAGCCGCTGCTCTATTATAACCAACTCTAGATAAGAATCTCTAGTTGCCGCTCTACCAGAGCCAGCTCGAAGTAAGAAACTCTAGCATCAAACAATATATTTTCCAGTTTCTTTGTCCATGTTAAAGGAAAAATCGCTAAAGGGAAAATCTTGGGTGTCTAGAACAACCGTTTGAACGGGCGTTTTGGCTAACGAAATACTCTCTTTCGAGAAACAGATTATAGTTTCGGATGTCTGTTAGAGCCTAACTGACCGGATGCCATTGGCAATCATGATTGCAACCGTTCCTGCACGCGTCAATTGTGGATTTATGTATGCGTGGATCACTGTCAAGGAGCGTGTGTAGTGGCCAACAAGCGATCGATACACGCGGCGAGCTACGACACGGTCGACTACGTTGTGTTCAGACTGATTAATCGTACCGTCTACGTCTAATTGAGTGCAACGACGACACTGCTCTGCCTATGGGACCTAAACTACGCTATGTAGATAGTAACAACTACGAATAAGTAACTTCTTCCCGGGCGTCGAACTCTTTGCTTCTCTCGCTGTGCTTTGTCTCTCTGTTCGCTCGTTCGCTTTCGCGCAAACGCACGCACGCACGCAGGCGCGCGAGCGCATCTCTTTATCATTATTTTTTGTATTCATATTCTTGGAATGGGAACGGGGAAAGACAAAGGGTGCAAGAGAGAGAAAATCCTGTGGAAAAGCAACGGTCCAAGCATTCGCTCGACGAAACACCGAGATCGGGCAGTTTGAACGAGATTTTCGCATGTGCAAAAAAGAAAGTCGGTCTTGGAACTTTAAAATTTTAAATCTACAATTGCAACTCAGTATCTCCAGCTAATATTTTGCGTGTAGGCTCCTTTGGCAGTAACGTGTATGCCGTAAATATCGTAGTATTTGCAAAAATGGGTCTTGATGAGAGCGTAAATTTGGCGAAACACTGCTGCATGGAAGCAAGCTATGGAAATGATCTGTTTAAGGGGATAGACTCGTTTCTAGGTTTGCAAGGGTGCAAAGACGGGGTTTTCAGTAGTCAAAAGCGCTAGATAAACGATCAATCTAGGCCGCGATTGCCCTCAAAAGTCCCATTTTTACGTTAACGAGGCGTAATTTGTATTATTCGGCAGCATGTGGCTGTCGCAGCTTTTTGAATATAGCTACATGCGCAGCTGTATGCTTCCGAATAATGCAAATTACGCCTCGTAAGCGTAAAAATAGGACTTTTGAGGGCGATTGCGGCCTAGATTGGTCTTTTATCCAGCGCTTTTGACTGCTGAAAACGCCCATTTTTGCATGATCGAGAAATGAGAAGGCGCATCCCGCATCCTTGCAATCCTGGAGACGGGGGTCCATCCCCTTAATACTAAGTAAAACAGTATCCACAGGATTTAATAAAATTTAGCGACATATTTATTTATTTACACAGCAATGAAAACAAACCATTTTCAATTTGAGCTGGTAACTTGTCACGAACAATCACAAAAATGGCAAGAAATCATACAGAGAATTGTAATGGCAACCGTTTCAAAGATCAAAGCCTACTTTCTTTTCATACAACTAAACAACGTGATCTCGATAGATTATTGATACGGATCGCGAACCGGGAATGCCCATCATACCGAGCACAATTTGCAGCAATTATGGGGACGCGTTACCCTCAGCGAACGAAGAATCCTCCCTTTACAGGGTACATATTCGATTTCCTTCCCTCTCTTTCACGCTCTTTTTGAATCCCGTCGGTGCTCGAGATTCACGATAATTCACGGGGCTGCCCTTTCTTTCTTTCTTTCTTTCTTTTTTCTTTCTTTTCCTTTCCTTTCCTTTCTCTCGTGTTAATATAGCGAACACACCACTGCAACGCTCAGCCGGCACAAGCATGCAATTGTCAAACAATCCTCTACCATCAGTTCTTTAAACCACGAAGCCTGCGTGTGTTTCTCTCTTTTTCTGTATACCTCAGCAATATTCTACCCGAGTGTATGTAAACGTCACGTCGGATGTCCTGTCGATGTCTCGTCAGTGTCACGACGTTTCACAATGGAACGAGTAAGGGAAATAACTGGTCCCTGTTGTTTACGATTTTGAATGGAAAACTCTCGCACAGAGAATTTTCTCGCATACTATCATTCAGAGCCGGTGAACTGGCGGTCCATGGGTTGCACACTGTTTCTTTCCCCTGTTCTCAGTGTCTACCAGCGTCCCCCATCATTCGACTTAGGTACCTCCCCCACTCTTAGACTTCATCGTTGCCGAACGATGGTGTTTTAGAATTATTTAAATTGAAACATCTCCTGAACTACTAACTTTTCGTTTGATTGATACAAACGATTGATGTATTAAAAAATACCTGATTCCATTAAAAAAAGCGAAGGTGACCGCGAATGAAGTCAAGCTAGGAGCGGAGCTGAAGAGTGGGTGACCAGAAAATGAATAGTGGGGATCGCGCAGCGACGGCGGGGAACAAGTTCCCCGGCTCTGTTACAATGCACGCAATGATTTCAGAATCATCCGTACTCGCCCCTTGAAATATCGTTTCATTGCCCAAGAAAATAAGCGACTCGTTCCATTGTGCATCTGTATACATGAAACCATAATCTCTAACGATATCCCGTCTCTCCCGTGTATAGTAATCGCTCGCGTTAAACTATCTCCAAGTGTCTCTTCGAGTTGTTGTTTGTTTGATAAAACTTCGTCTTCCAGCTATACAGAGTCTCGAGCAGCGAAGTGAAGGCAAAAAGAAAAAGGAAGAGAGAGTGAGAGAGAGCGAGAGAGAGAAAAAGGAAGAGTGAAAGATTGATGAGAAAAGAGAAAGGAAGAGAGTAGTAGTCGATGAATGAAACAGAGAGAAACATAGAAACAGAGAAAGAGCGAGAAAGAAAAGACAAGAAAGATGGAAAAAGTGTAAAAGAGAGACAAAGAAACTCGTAGACGTCCAGAAATAAACCGAAGATATCCGAAAGACCAAGGGCATGGACTTTGAGTATAGAAAGTCAATCGTTGTGGATGCTTTATATCGTTGAATCTCTCGCGAAACCGTTCGGAAGGGACAACGATTTCGCTTTGTGTCTCTCTAGTTCGATCTAGTGTGATCTAGTTTGATCTAGTTTGAGCTAGTCTCATCTCCCCCCGGTCACACTCGTCTAGCGTAGATCCTCTCGATCTCTAAGCGATCGTAGATCTTTCGAGACGAAATGATGGACAGCGAAAAAGGTTTCATTTTCGATACTCTGGTCTATAAACTAGCATAACTGTCTCGCGGTGTTTCCATCACGAAGGCAAACGATTCCCATCCGCGATCACGAAAACATAAATCAGGGATCGAAGGACTATAAAGTAACTATTTAGGTTCTCTTTAAGTAGGTCTCTCAGGTTTTGTTTGAAATGTAATGTATGTAAAACATAATTCCCCCAGATAAAAAGAAAAGTTGGAAATTTTAACTTGAACGGAAATTGTAAAACATGAAAATAGTTTTTCTGTAATAAGAGCAGATGTTTTATTGAAGAATTATCGTCGTAAGAGATGTTCATTTCGATCCCTGCTCTAAACGAGAGAAAGGTCACCGAGAGAAAAGCGTCTTGCATCGTTCGACAACGATTGCGACGTTGTTATGCAACATTATTTTGTTAAAAAATTGCCCTTATTGCTGCATGTCCCTAAATATATCTAAAAATAGTATCGTATTTATTTTTGTCCACAATATTTTGTCAATAACAAGATGTTGAACACGTTAATTCAATTCGATTGAAACTGATAGTGTTCTTTTAAATAATTTGCTGTTTAATCCAGTATTGTTTTATGAATGCTTACACACTGTTTATTTTGTGGAGTTAATCGATTTGCAAACGAGGTGTTCATTTATTTTTATTATGATTCCTCTTGACGATTTCTCTGTTCAAGGTTACCTTAAGGTCATAGTATGCTAAGGTCATATAATAAGGTGATTGAGATCATCTCAAGGGCGTTGTATCATTTCCAGGATTGCGTCGCAGGATTCCAGAAGTCGCGGGATGCACCATTTTATTTCTCGATAATGCAACCATGGGGGTTTTCAGTAGGGGTGCGCGAGATCCAGTCGGGACGGGAATTTTTCTCAGGATCAAGATTCCCGACATTTTGAAGTTTTTCCATACTTCCAATAATCACAAGAATCCGAAAGCTATTGTGTTCTCGAAGATTACATATCTTATTAATCGGGAATGTTTATGTTAGTAATATTGTAGAAAGTAATTGCGAATAACGACATTTTCGGGAATCCCGAATATTATTCTATATCCCGGATATTCTCGGGAATATATTTTACGGGAATCCCGAACATATTCGGGAATCTCGCACACCCCTAGTTTTCAGTAGTCAGAAGCGCTAGATAAAAGATCATCAAGGCCGCGATCGCGTTCAAAAATTTTTACGTTTACGAGGCGTAATTTGCATTACTCGGCAGCACGTAGCTGTCGCAGCTTTATGCTTCCGAATAATGCAAATTGCGCCTCGTGAACGTAAAAATAGGTCTTTTGAGGGCGACCGCGGCCTAGATTGTTCTTTTATCTAGCGCTTTTGACTGCTGAAAACCGCCATTTTTGCATTATCGAGAAATGAGAAAGCGCATCACACACCCTTGCAATCCTGGAAAAACGAATCTGACCCCTTAAGGTCGTCTACATATAGTGCTATACAGTCAAAAACATATAGTGCCATTTAAAAAAGTGAAAGTAAAATTCTTTTTTAATTTCTTCATGATGCACACTTCGTAGTCCATTGAAAAATGACCATTTTTTTGTTGAAATATTTCGCGTACAACTATCGGAGGTGCTTGGAAAATTACGGGGATCAATATTTTAACCACCCTGTACAAACGTTAATTCCTATAAAGTTCTCCGCAAATATGTACAACATAACAACGTTTCGCTCGCTGTTCGAACGATGTAAAGTTACACCGCAACTGGACCGGGTTAATGGCGAAGCGAAACTCTAAGCTACACGGACGAGGGATGATCAATCGGACAAGCCAGAGCTCTCGTTTAATTAGAACCAGGGATCGAAACCACTATAATTTATCTTCAACAGGTTCTATGTTGACAATTACATAGGTAGATAATTCATAGTTCAAAGTTTATTTGCGTTTCTCCGATGAAATCTTTCTCAAATAAATAAATGAAATGCATAGAGATGAATAAAAATGGAACTTAAAATTGACTTTGTCCAGGAATAATTTTAGACAGTATTTGTGAATAAACAAAATCAAATATAGGGATGAAGAAGTTTCGATGGATAACTTCTCTTTCCACCAAAAATTCCGCAGGTACATAAATATTCTTAATAGACAACGTTCAGAACAAACAATTTCTGCCCAATTTCTTTAAGAATGTTTATGTATTTCGATCCCTGGATTGGACGGTTAAATGAACCAGCGGTTAGACGGTGATCTTAAGAAAAACTGATAAGTGTCGGATCCTCCAAGCTTGTTCGAAGGTGCCGGAAATGCAAGTCATTCCGCGAAAACAATGTATGTATGTACATCGCGGAGGGCAGTCGTTTATATTCGCGAATTCGTTCATGGGTATACACGCCGTGTCGGTGAAGTCAAGACAAAACGAAGAGAGAGAGAGAGATAGAGAGATAGATAGATAGATAGATAGAGAGAGAGAGAGAAAATGTACATTCATTTGTTTATAAGGGGTAAGGGGGGACACAGAGAAAACAGAAAGAAAACAAGGTGGTGTGTCTCGGTGAGAGGTTTTCGGGGAGAGAGTGTCGAGACAAGAAACCCAACGATCAAAGTGACACACTTAGACAGCTCGTTTCACAGGGGAAGAGATACCCAGAGGTGCATTGGTCGGAATAAAACAACGTCTGCCTCGTGCCCGCACCTCTCCACGATTATACTTCGCGCACTTCTGGTTTGCCTTTACAAAAATCCTCGAACACCGCGATTGAGAGTGAATAAAATTTCTATGTAAAATAAAAATCGTCTGCATTAATTGCAAGACACAAGAGTACATACGCGTATAGTCCTCGTTTTAAGAATTTAAACAAGTTGAAAATAATGGAACAGTGTCTCTGAATTCTTTAAATGCTTCCAGTCCGTAATAATAGATAGACTGCGGATCTTTATGCAAAATAAAACCTTTCTACTTGAATTGCAACAAGCTGGGGTAAAATAAATATTGAATTAGTTGTTGAATATGTTTAATGGGTTGAAAATAATATGGTAGTATATTTAAATTCTTCAAATTCTTTTACTGTCAGAAAATCCGCAGTCTAGTAATAAATAATTTTTACAACATATAACATAATTTGTACATAAACAAATTGGCTTTAACACGACTGTGACTGTAGACTTGTTTCGGTTCCACCAGGAGTCCCGAAACGAGTCGGAGAAAGTAAGAAAACTTAAGAAGAGAGAATTCACCGTGCGTCGTGACGAAGCATAACAATTTTTCGGAGAAGTTTGCGGATAGCCGTGGCGAAAGGTGTCCGGGATCATTCCAGTAAAGGCGCACCGAGGCGGCAGACGAACTTGATATAGTGGTGAGAGAATCGTTTGGGGATAGTGAATTGATTATTTTGGCGTTGCGTCGAGAGTAATGTGAGAAATAGATGGATGAACGAAGATATGACGATGCATATCGGATCGTAAGAAAGGGCTGATAGGGTTCTGAAGGTCCGAAGACTGAGGGGGGGGGGTGGTTTTTGGAGTGTTTATTTGCGGGTTTTTGGGTTCCAGGGTTGGTTGTATAATTATTATATGCCACTCTAGTGTACTACGAGAGGTTCGGAAGGAATGTTTCCCAGGACCGTTTATATATATTTATTTTTTTATCGGTTTTCATTTTTTTTTTTTTAGTGTGCAGGGCCTGGCGTTCCTACCTTGAACAGTTGTACGCCAATGACGGCGAACACGAACTGCAGGAGGCTGGTGACGAGGACTATGTTTCCGATAGTCTTAACCGCTACGATGACGCACTGTACTACGTGCTGGGTTCAACATTAATCATAATGTAGATCCGTTCCATTCGAAACGGGGTTACGGGTTGCCGATTTCTTAATTTACTCTCGGCTGCCTCTTGTTTTTTCTCTTGCCTATCGTTTGCTTTTATTCGAACGCTGTTCTTTTTTCGGGATCGGTCTCGGACCATTCCACTTTGACAAGGAGAAGACCCTAATTTCTCAACGTTGATTCCAACAAGCTTCTGTATTATACTAGCATACAGGTCCTTAATGACGAGTACGAAATATTAGCCGTAACTACTCAATAGTTCCAAAGATGTAGGCAATTAATGTTAAATTCTTCTCTGTGTAAGAACAATGAGCGTAAGAAGCTTGTAGTAGAAATTCCACGGTTTAAGAGAGATCGTTTAATAAAAGAGACTTTGTTACATGGGATCCTAAAACTGATCCTCGACAGGGACCAAAAATAACAGTTATTCTAAAATTTTCTACGTTAAAAATCATTAATAAAGGTTGATTATTATTTAAGATAAAGTATACAATATATAAAGAAAAATATTCGGAGAACAAAATTATTAAAAAATATCGATTTTTGTACCTTTTGGTTACAAATAACAGTTATTAGTGTTCAAAAAATTGGATCCTCCTAGATAACTGTTGTCGATGAAGGAAAACTGCTCCGGTTGCTCAAAGCAGTTTACCAACAAGAGAAAATATTTCCGGTACTCATAATCCTTATTTGTAACGAATACGATTATAGTCGATGAGATACTTGTTATTCTATGACTTTCTTTTTGGTTATAACCGTTATGGTCCCTGATCCTAGAACTTCCGATTGACGATCTAAGCAGCAATCTCTCATAGTACACGAAGAGGTACGCAAC
This sequence comes from Lasioglossum malachurum, assembly GCA_028455605.1. NCBI lineage: Eukaryota > Metazoa > Arthropoda > Insecta > Hymenoptera > Halictidae > Lasioglossum > Lasioglossum malachurum. The sequence continues at coordinate 13,298,073 of CM052314.1, read as the reverse complement.
TTCACTTGTTAATATTTTTTGTACTGTCAAGTAATCACGGAAAATATTTAATTCATATCATTATATGTAGATCTGTGTACTATCTTCATACAAAAATTGGTTAAAATCGAAGTCGGTAATCACGCTTTGTAAACGTGTAATCATGGATTTTTATGAAACTGCACAGGCTCTGATTGGAAATCGATTTTTAATTCCTCGATGTCGTTTAAGCTCGACGAGTTATTTTTACAAAGAAAATACAGAGTGCCAGTTGTTCATCAACTTTGTAAATATATTTTTCATAGTATATGATCAGTATATTTTTAAGTCAGAAAGAAATTGGGTGTGAACTGATCCTGATGCTGATCGTGAATTGATTCTTCTAACTCGAAATGTTTGAACGGTATCGACAAATGCAAAATCGCTTTTCAATCGAAGCCAGTCCAGACTTCTACCAATCAATGATTACACGCTTATAAAGTGTAATCAGTGAACGTGGAATGGTCCCAAATTTTACTTCGGTTACTGCATTGTTCCGAAAGGCACTACAATTCCGCGTCGCGCAGCAAATCTCCCGGAGACGAAAGACTCAGCGGTGTTAAACATTTTCTAGGACGACAGCAACAATTTCTAACAATCACGAGAATGATCTACCAAGGATCTCTCCGCGAGATATTTCCTGCCCGACGCGAGGCTCAAGATAATTACTAGCAACTTTATTCCATTTCGGAGCACGGGAACGATTATATTACCGCCCCCGATTCTCAGAAGCGATCGCGAGCAGTCTACGACGGAGAATACAAACGAGTAAGGTCCCGCGATAGACTCGGTGTTTCAGGACGCTTATCAACAAATCGCAGAAAATTCCAAGGAAAAATCCTCTGCAACAATACGAGTGAAAATGGCATCGAGAATAGAAAAATTGCGATCTTCTCGTTTTCAAAAAGTTCGCAGTTCAAGTCGATCTATTTTTGTATTCTTGATTTTTATTCGAATATTGGCGCCAAGGAATTATTTCCCAAGTTTTCTTTGATATGTTGCTGTGCAGCCTGCTATGTATACTGCGACGGAATCTACTAGAATTTATAATACTTCGGTCCGAAGCGTTACTCGCGCGTCAACTACCGGGTAAGTTCTGCTGTATACCATTGGGACCGATCTTATAGCAAAGTTAACCGATCGTTCTAAAGGGTAATACGCCAAGAAAAATACCTTTAATCCCTTGGCACGGTTGATGGCGCGCAGCGGCCTCAGCACGCGCAACACTCTGAGGACCTTCACCACCGAAAACGCGCCAGAACTGAAAAACCAATGCACAATCACAATTTCACCTTCTCCCACATCCGTAATCGTGTTCACGCATAGCCCTTGGTAGTGCTCTTTTTATGAGATTCAGTCACAAAATATTTCTATTTCAGTGTTTTCTCAAAATGTGTACTGTTGTCCCAAAAGTTTGCTTCGATTAAATTGCACAGTGCAGAATGGTTTTTGATGGAAGCAAGTAGCACAATGAAATGAAAGCTTGGGAAATCGTGAACATCGTTTGCAAGCCTACCTGAAACACATCGAAATCAGAGAAGAGCATACGACCAGCAGATCGAGCAGATTAAACGCCGAACGACAGAACGCGCCGTCGTGTATGATAAAACCGTAGGAAATCATCTTCAGCCAGATCTCGATCGTAAACACTGTGGTGAAAAAATAGTCAAAATTCAGCAACACCTGCAACAAAAAGAAAGGAAATCGCGAATTAATTGATGGGAATATTTGGAAGGTGGTTGGATACCATTGATGATCGTAACGACCATAATGTCAATACCGAAGGTGCATAATTACCTGATTTCTAGGCGACGATGCGCTTAGAGGATCCTCGGCCGCCAGCATAGCCGAAGAGATCATGATACACACGAGAATCACGTTGCCGAAGTAACTGTGATTGCATAGCCAGTGGCAGAACACTCGGAACCTGGAAACATCGCCAAAAATATAGTACTATCCTCACTATAATATAATATTATGTGTATACAGGGTGAGGCACCTGGCACCTCAAACAGGCCACCTGAATAACTTGACTGCTATTGGTGTTAGGAAGAAATGCATTAGATGAAAATTGCTTAGTTTCGAGGGGGCATTAATCTGATGTTAGTAGCTTTTTTGTAGGTGGACGCGTAAAGGACATATGAAGGTCAACTTCATCTTTTAAATGGAATAAGGTATTTCTTAACACATCAATCGATGCAGCTGGACATTCGTTATAAAAAAGTACTAACCTATGTATGTCGAAAAGTTAGTAGTTCAGGAGATATTTCAATTAAAATAATTCTAAAACAATTAGTAATACTGTCGTACTTAGCGTTCATTTACTAGTGTAACGTACTAGTGCATCGATTGATGTATTAAAAAATACGTCATTCCAGTAAAAAAAATGAAGTTGACCTTCATATGTCCTTTACGTGTCCACCTACAAAAAATCTACTAACGTCACATGAATGTATAAAATTCACACTGTATAAAATTGTACAGAAAATTGTACAAAGATGTGAAAACGTGTTACATCCTAGTCAGCGAGGCCAGCCTCGAGCAGATATCGAGCACAGCCTGTGAAATCTCAGCTCGAAGCTGAGGATTCTCGGAGTCTGCTCGATTTCGGACAGCACACCCTGCCAGAATAAAGCGATACTTCTGTGGGCGCAGAATTTAGTCCAAAATCGAGCTGATTGCTTACTGAGATCATATGCAATAGGGGTTCCTACTTCCTTCTTTGAAGAAATGCAAAACAATTATTTTACAATTCAGGTCTTACAGCAGAAAAGATCAAGGCTCAAACGGTTCATAGACCGCCAGACCATTTTCAAACTATCATAGATTCTGGAGATCTCTCAATTTTAAGAAACTGTGACGTATGAAAGTTGCTCCGCAATTTTGTACTGCGTGGAGATGAACAGAGAAGTGCGTAGCACCTGTTGTTTTGCGAGAAGATGAAGAAAGCCGAGCCAGGAGGTATCGGTTGCATTTTAGTGGCCATGTTGAACTCGGACATCCTGCGCGGCCTGGCGGACACTCCTTGGTCTGTGCCGTCGTCTGCAAAAACAACAACAAAATTTCCGTTTATTTATTTGTTCTTTTTTCTCTGGAAAGTTCTCTCGACTTATAGAAGACAAGAAGAATATACCCTGCATCCCGTTCTGCTCGATCTCCTCCTCTTCCTCGACCTCCTCGTCGGATTCGATGTTCAGCCGCACTTTCGCGTGTGTGTTCATATCCTCGCTCTTCTCCGACCTGCGGTTCAGAAATAAACTTTCGATGAACAAATTCCGAATACCGCCTGGGAGTACTCTGGGTCAGGTTATCGAAATAAACTTCTACATCCGCAGAAATGGCTGCGCGCTACTACTATGCGTAATTATTCCAAATCTACGTATTTGGTGTTGGACTGGATTAATTTCCCTGTCGCATAATAATAGCAGCAAGTGAATATTTAAATGGGAATTATTGGCGAATGCAGCTGTGAGTTATGTTGTAGCGCAAAATTGCGAAGCCGTCAATCAAAATCAATGTTTCATGACATCTGTCATTTGTTTTATTATTATTATTATGTTAATTGTTTTATTTCAGTTGAATTTCAACCCATTGTAAAAGTAAGATGAAAAAGAACAAGTTATTCTGGAAGCAATGAAGAACGATGCCTCCAATAATGTTAAGCTCACTCATATAGGGAAAGCAAAGCTTCGCAGCCAAGGGATCCTACCTACAAGTTTAAAATGCAGTAACGAAATGATTGAAAAATCCAGAAACTATCTTAACGTTCAAAATATAAATTAGGAGTAATATTTTTAACACTTTACTTTACCGGACTCAGAATTTGTGCCTTCCTCCTACGAATTATAACGTATTTGGTATGTAATCCAGTAGATTTGTACCCGGCGCGGATCAAAGTTGGAACCTCTAGGATCAATAGTTCAGAAGCTACGGTAGCTTAAAGTTGAGCATACTTCCAGTTTCTTGCCAGGTAAGGGCGCCGCCATATTGGTTTGTAGTGGCGGTCGCACGCCGCTTACTGAGTTGATTAGAATTAGGTCGAGGGGGGCGGCTCGCGGTCGTCACTACAAACCAATATTGCGGCGCCCTTACCTGTCAAAAATGCTCAACTTTAAGCGACCATATCTCCTCAACTATTGATCCTAGAGGATCGTAATTTCGATCTGCATCCGCGCCGGGTACAAATCTACTGGATTACATACCAAATACATCATAATTCGTAGGAGAAAGGTACTAATTTTGAGTCCGATAAAGTAAAGTTTATACCCGTTTAATGTAATCTAGTTTTTTGATAATAAATGTTGCGGTATGTATTTATTTTCTTTTGCTACTATTATTATGGGACAAATTAAATTCATCAACTGCTACTATTATTGTGGGACATAGAGAGTAATTATTACGTACATATATTTTAGAATGAGTTGGATCACGCTTCTTATCATCCAATAATATCTCATTTTTCGTCTATCGACTTACGTTTCCGTATCCAGGGCTGCTTCGTAGTCCTCCATTGTTTCGTTCGGGTCCTGTTCAAGGTCAGTACCTCCACCCTCATCTTCGGGACCCGTTCCTTCGCCATCATCACCTTGATCCTCACTCGCTTCGTCTCTAGCTGGAGATGCACTGTGGGATTTGTTCTTCTCGGCCTGCAGAGATATAATTCAATTCATAATTACGCAGTGCAGTGCAACCAAGCAACAAGCACACTTCAGCCACCGGTTTAGGGTGGCTCGAATGTGTTTTACGGAAGTCAGATATCAAAGTAGACGAAATCGTTGCACGTTGGGGGAAAACGCACCGATTTGGGCAGGTTCTAAAGTGGTCCCCGCGAGCTGGACGATAGTGTTATAGAAAATCGGCGATCCTAGACACAATCTAACGAAATGCAGTTCGAGGAGGCTGTTGACTCGATCTCCTATTTAAAGCCAGCGAGTATCCCGTCGAATTCCTCGGCGACACTGATCGCCTCTCTCTCTCTCTCTCTCTCTCTCTCTCTCTCTCTCTCTCTCTCTCTC
>CM052314.1:13154346-13292940 GCA_028455605.1 Lasioglossum malachurum | reverse complement strand
GTCTATTGTTCAACAACGGAGACCTCTTTCCTCCACCCTTGTTGCGAGCGTTCACGCTCGAGCTCTCCCACGCGTATTTATAGTCCTGTTACGTTACGAAACATTACGAGAAAAAAGAATAGAGAAAATGCACATGTGTCCATAATTATGAAAGTGGTGTCTTAGTCAAAATTAAAAAAAATGAGTTTATCAGTCGTTTTACATCACATTATTTTAAACTAAATTAATGCAATGTAATTTTTACGATATTGTAAAAAAAGAACCGTTAGATAGTGCTTGTTATTTCCACATTATATCCATTATATTTACGAGTCCACATTATATTTAACATTCATTTAGTGTTAACTCGGAGCAATTTCACTCGAAAATTATACATTTCTTCCGACATAGAATAATTCCATTCTATATCATTCTTTTTATATTATGAATATGAAATGGATATAGCACCTCACACAATACTTAAATGTTTAGTAATTGATTAGATGCCGACATATTTAATAATGTAAACAATATTTTGAAGAATGGTACAGTCATTCTTAGTGGCGCGAGATCATAAATATCATATATAAAAGTTTGGGAGGGTTGAAGAGTATCCTATGTCCACTTTTAATAAATCAAAAATCCCATATATAAATATTTGGAAGGATTAAACATTGATTGATTAAATGTTTTGGGAGGATTAAATATTGTTTCCAGTTTTAAAGGATCATAAATGCTATATATAAATATTTGAATGGGATTAACACTAAACCTACCGAGCCTGAAGAGTAACGGATACATGTTCCCTTATATAAATGACAAAATTGATTTTGTTTAAACTTTGTGCAGCTCCTATTGTAATATGTGCTCCACTAAAGATATCTATACAATCATTTCTTATGAAATTATTTTTATTATATCAATGAGCGTAAAATAAAAAATCTGGAACCGGTCATTTTGACCAGTGATAGTAGGTTTAGCGTTAAAAATCTCGAAACAAGGAATATATGACTTAAACCACTTTCATAATTATGGGCATACATATATCTATGTATGTGTGCGAGAGAAAAATGGAAAAGCGGTCTAGGCGACGAGGTAACAATGACGGCCTCTTCCTTCCCCGGCAGATGTTCCGCAGATAACAGTTTTAATTCTGGTGTATCGGTATTCGATTCTCGATGGCCCCGATTTTGCGTGCGCGCAAGCTTTGGCCGTTCCTACAGTTTTTCGAGTGTCCGGCCGCGGCATCAATTAAACCAGATGACACAGTTTTTAACCGATACTCCGCCGATGGAACTCAACCGCGAGATAATTCTGAAACGAGTCCCGCTGCCAACTATGCCACTGTCGCGACACGCGACTCGCGTCTTCGCCGTTTACGCTTTCGGACATTTCTCTCTTTTCGTATTTTCGTCCCGTTTCTAATACCGGCACCAATCCTCGCGATTACTTTTCCCCGGGAACTCCATCGCGCTCTTACAATGCGTTCTAGCTCTGCGCTCTGTTCCTTTCATTTTTCAGGAATGCACATTTCTGCTTCGAGAAGTCGAAGTACAGGGTGTATAAAAAGCAATGGTCATCCGTTCTAGGGGTGAGTTTACACCCTCGGATCGGTGGACATTCGCAAGAGAATCTTGCCTATTGTTTATAACAAAGAAAATTGTTGTTAAAGTTATTTTTTACATTAACACCTTCCACTTAACATCTTAACCAAAGAGTTGAGATGCTGGTGCAAGCGGGTTAGCTACTGATCACCATAAACTCAGTAATTGAATTATTTTAACACCTTCAATAGAAACAGCAATTGTCATTGTGAACTAACGAGTCACCCTCTATAACGTCATCTAACACTTTCATTTCAGATTGTAATGTAAAAGATAATTTCTATGCTTTCTTTTGGTACAGTACAATTATTGAAAATCCTATTAATAGGCTTTCGGTAGGTAAAGTGTTAATAGGCTGGGTCACCATAAACCCAGTCGATTTGCATATCATGTGCTACTTCTGGAAGTATGACCTCGTCTCTGATACTGATCAAACGAACATCGGATGACTTGCTGTAATCTTCATTGAAAATGGAACTTGACCTTCAGAGGATCTTAGAGATCGCTGTAGGAGTCCGTAGGGATGTAGGTCAGTGGACAACTATTTCAAAAGTGCGTACATAATTTCGAAAATATTCAGTATTTGCACAGAATCTCTCGTGGCTTGCCCTTGGAAAGACTGCGAGGAGAGTCCATTCCAGGACGCTGTACGACCGCTTTATTAAAACGGAGAGATGCGAGGCGGTCTCGCGTGCCTTGTTTATTAAAGACCCGTTTACTAAACGACCTCGCGCTCCACTATGTCGCTCTTTAAGTACCCACGATGTTCCTCCGTTTCCGTTACGCTATCGGAAACGAGCGTTTTCTCTGCGAAACCGAGTAGCTCCGATTTTGCGACGGAAAGCGCACCTCAACCTTTTCAGAAACTTCGTGCTAACAACGTAGAACACGCTCGAATCTTTACAGAAGGAACAAAAACGATCCACTGGGCCGAAAATATAGTCGTTCGAACGATGCAAAAACTTTCAAAAGCAGTATTTTCTCGTCCGCGACCTGAGAGATTAAGGGTTTACAACGTTGACCGTTTCTAAAAAATTGCAGTAAAGATGTGTAACCCGTCCAAATGTATACAGAAGGAAGAGAAACAACCCATGGGGTCGACAACACTACAGCAACAGTCATTGAAACGATGATGCAAGAACGTTCCCCGTCCACGGCTATCCTCGGAACGTTCAAGGAAAAGACAATTCGCATGGGAACCTCGAAATATGTATGTACCTCTGTTATTTACGGTCGTGTGACAACGCAATTTGTTACGACAAAGTTACGCTCATCCAAAGGGCACGCGTGCTGCGAGAAAGGTTTTTTTTTACGATCAGTAGTATTTTCACGAGTTTTTAAGGTCAACGAGCTTGTAAAGGGCATTTGCAATTTTTATTCGCAGCAAATACAGTCAATTGAGAATTCACCGAACGCGAAAAATTTACCGCGTTGTGGGTATCAGCCAAGTGCTACTCGACCTTTAAAGTTTCGCTAAACATTAATACAGTAGACGATTGTAACACTCTGACAATGATTGTTATAGTGCAGATTTTACGTAGCCAGAAAAAGGTCCATAAAATCAAAGTAATTTATTGAATGGAATAAAATGAATTTACATATCTGAACAAACAATTCTGTCTCCTATTTCTGGCTGACGCGATACTCAAAGTGTTGAGAGGAGAACAATCGTTTCAGCGAACTCCTGTTTGTTGCAATAGACACAGGATGTTTTTCAATTGGACAACGATTTTCCAGAATCGTAAGGAGATCAATGGAACACGATGGAATTCAATTAAAGAAAGGTAGTAAAAGCCAAAAACGGGGGTTGGATCTTGGATTTAGCAAGAAAGTAAAGTCCAGATGACAGGATCGAGAGCGCGATGTCCCAGATTCTTGGTAATTACGAGGACGCGTCGAATATTCGTAAGAATCAAACTCGCGGCGGCGTAACGAGCAATAAAAAGCCGGTCGAACGATGTCGGCGTCGGTGTCGGCGTCAGCATCAGCGTCGGCGTCGCCGTCGGCGACGGTGATTACGGCCAACGGCAAACGAGCCCCCTATTCGACGCTCTTTGAAGGGAACGATAAACCGACCTGCATTCTAATTTTCCCGGCTCCTCGGCCCTAAGTAAACGCAACGACCAAATGTTTATTGAAGCCGAGCGCGTCACGTTTCGGTTTTATCCTCCGCCGATGAACCTCTTCTTCGATTCTTCGATAAGACAACATCTTTTCGCGTGAGTGCCTCCCCATTGTCTGATTACGAGATTTATTTAATTTAACAGGACAGAGTAGACGATTGAATAATCGTCCAATATCAATTATATGTTCATTAATATGTTCACTTTTAGAATTAATTGAATGGACACAATGCGTACGTTCGTTTTTAGAAATATTGTATATGTTCATTATTAGGATTAATAGAACGGACACAATGTATATGTTCACTATTAGAAATAAATAGAATGCATACAATGTATATTTCCATTTTTAGAAATAAATAGAATGAACACAATGTGTACGTTCACTATGTCAGTGGTTAAAAAGACTGAGCCAGTGCTATCAGACTGTCATGGCAGCTGCACTAGAAAGGCACGAAAGAAAGTCATCTTTGAGCTTTTAGTGGTAGTAGCTCCTCTATCTAGGGTCGCAGGTGGAACATAAACGCGTCCTAATGCAAAGTCGTTCTACGAGTGGGCCACCACTTGAAAAAAGATGGAATAACTTTGAAAGGTCGAACAAAAGAAACTCACCTCCTCCTCGGCTTCCTTCTCAATGGCAGTTAACGACTCGGCGTCCGCGAGATTGTCGACGGCGATAGCCAAGAAGACGTTCAGTAGAATATCTGCGTTACTTCTTACGTTAAGGATCATTTACCGGGAGCACCCACGGATCACGAGGATCTTTAATGCCGCGTCAACTGAATCTATTTGAATTCGTTTCACTCTGTGAATCTTCGAGTTTTCCTTTCGCCGTTCTAAATCCTCGCGGTTTGTACCGAGAAGATGGCAGTCGACTGTCAATTATGATCTGTAATACTATCTTTATTGACAGTCAATATCGTCTAATTTGGCAAAAATTAGTACATAGCTGTAATTTAAAACAGTGAACTCACAAGAACAATTTAAAAGTGTTGTCGTATTATTTTCAGCTTATTAAAAATATTCAAAAGTTTGTTGCGATTCAGGTAGAAAATTTTGATAACATTTCGACTGCCATTCTTTTTAGCTGCGAATAGTAGCTTGCTTTTTTTCAGTGGAAAGGATACAGTTGCCGCATATGAAGAGAATGATGAAGTAAAAACAGGCGAGCATGCCGAAGCTTGCGACACCCCCATACGCTCTTATCCCGTCATACATCACGAGGTTCCAATCCTCACCAGTCAGTATCTGCGGAAAACCATAAACATAGCTTGTCCAAAATCGATGACAAAGATAATAGATGTGTGTTGCCTTTACTTTCTTAACACTAGGTTTACGGAGCACTAAGTCACAATTTCCATTACTTTATAAATATAAAGAGAATTCTTTTTATAATTCAAAGAAATAAGTTGAATAATTCATTATGGATGCATCTTTCCAATCTGAATAATCGCGAATGAAAATTATTACAACGCGTCAAGTAAACCTAGCGTGAATAATGCGTGTACAATTTTATCTTTGCGATCCTGTTAAAAAGAAGTTACAATGTCTTTAGGTTTTATGTTCAGCGCAAAGAGTAATGGAAAGATTGAAAAATAAAACTATTTCGCACGAAATGAAAGATAACACTTACGATTAGACTACGGGTCTTTATGCATTTATGGCTTCGGAAAATTTTCAAAAAACACCAGGATATATCCTTCGACAGGATTTAGTCAAATTTTGATATTATTTCAGACCTACAAAGACTACTGCCACTGAAAATAATATTATATTTGGTTCCACCTTCTTGAAAATCGTCTCGAAAAATTGCAAATTGCGTAAACTTCCGCAGTCTATTAATGATCTATGTTGTAGACAACGAACCGCGTGTCTGACAATAACACTCACCTGAAAGACGGTCAACAGGCTCTGCCAGAAGCTGTCAAAATTGTGGCGAGGCTTGTCCTGCAGTTCGCTGAAGTTGAACTTTCCACCGAACACCTGCGAACAAACAGAGCTTGCCAACTCCGGGATCCACAGGTGGGTCGATAGAAAAGAGGTGCGACGTCGTGGTATCGTACCTGCATGCCGAGTAGGGCGAAGATCACGATGAAGAGGAAGAGTAGAAGCAACAGAGATGCGATCGATTGGATCGAATTCAACAGAGACGCCACTAGATTCGATAACGATCTCCAATATCTGGAAGCCGATTGTTAACGGAGCCTCGATCGAGGATATGGTGGAGATTAGAACGATGATGATCGACTTACTTGGTCACTTTGAATACCCTGAGCAACCGGACGCAACGTAGAACGGAAACGCCGAGCGGCGGCATTATGTGCGTGTTCGTCAAGATCATCTCGGTGATGGAGCCGATCACGACGAAACAGTCGAAGCGATTGAACAACGAGACAAAGTAACCCTGGACAACGGGGTAGTGCGTGCGGACAACAGTCACCGGAAAGAAAATTAGTCGTCAGATTCAGTAACGAGACTGTTGGTTGTAGTGGATGCGATTCTGCGACGAATGTCACAAACGAAAACGTCCGACGAACTGTGACAATTAGACTGTGGGTTTTATGCATTTACGACAAACCCCGGTGCAGCGTCAGCGTGAATGAGAATGAATTGATTCGATTGTGTTCGCCAGAAAATGCATCGGTTGTGAATGCGGCCGAATTTGAGATCAACTTACCTGAAATCCTAAACTGTACATCTTCAGCATCATCTCCATGGAGAACAGCGCGATGAAGAACATGTTCGTGATCTCTGCGCGAGGAAGACAGAAAAATGTATGATAGCAGACGATGGTTTCATTAACAGAAGCCTGCGATTCGTCAGGAGAATTGTTATTGGGATGCTCGCGTACCTTGAAAGTCGTCCAGCCAATGAGGTTGATTGTAATGCTCGGTTGCTAGAACCCCGGTGTTCAAAAAGACCAGCACTATAATCAGCCAATAGAAAACTTGCGACTTGACGGCTTTCCTGCAGGCCCTCCTCATTCTCCTGTTCACCCTACAAGATTCCACCCAATCCAGATTTTTATTATGTGTAGCGACACATTAACGATCGACTTGCACTAATGAAATCTATGCGAGTATAATAATGTTACACCATCGCATAAATGATCAGTATCGATGGATTAACGAGATTCTTCAGGAATAAATCATGGTATTCTTTTAGATTTTCATGAGGAGAATTCACTTATGAGACGAATTAAATAATTTTCTATTTCCGGCCGGGATTATGGCATTGATACGTGCAACTTACCTGTCGAAGTCCCGTCTTTTCCTCTTCCAAAACGAATCCTGTTGAACCTCTTTATCGTCGCTCTCCAGCTGATCGGTGCTCTCCATCTCATTCTGCTGTTTCGCTGGAAGAATCAATCAGTCCAATATTACCTTGCTCTGTACCTCGTAGTTATGGTTCTGTTTGGAAACGTCATCTTACATTTGCCATCCTGCATCTTCGGCTCGTCAGTTTCGGGCTCAATGTCCTCAGCCTGTGTGATCCAGTCCAGGTAGCCCCTAAGATCTTCTTCTATCTGTTGCTTCTCCCTGAGTTTGTGGAAGTCGCCCCTTGCTTTCGCTTTTTCTCTCTCTTTAGAGAACTCCCTGCATCCCAGTTAATCCACATTCGATCATTTGTTATCAAACTGGTTTCCCATGTATTACTTGTTACGAAAATCCTCCCACGGGAAATAATTGAATAAATTCTTTGAAAGCAAGCCGCGTCATTAAAAGGTCTTGGGCGTCGTTTAACTATTCTTGCCGTGGTATTTCGTTCTTGTATCAACATTAGATTCGCTTAGAATGTTTGATGTGTAACGCATAGGGTGTTCTCCAGCAGGGTGTTCTGCGCGAGGAGTCACCCTTTCCCACACAAATTCTGTCGTATCGATAAATAAATAAACCCCGATTCGAAGCAGTATAAAAGCTCCGCTTTCGTGCATAGAGCCGGCAACTTTGTTCGAAACTTTCTGCCCTATTTTCCCTTTGTTCGCGTTCATCGATTATGCGTTGCTTGAGCGCGTTCAACTCCCCCATCGATTATCTTATCGCGAGATAGAGAATTGAAACGTAACAACACGCGGACGATCATGCCAGCTGGTCAATGTATTCCAACGCCATCATGCATGCATCCGTATCATAAGTACGTAGCCGCTGAACTTTAGCAAGATCAATATCCTAAACATCAATTTACTCGCTGATTTAAATATTCTATGAAAATAATCAAGGGATCACAGTCTTCTCAATCAATACTGTTTTAAAAAGAAGTTTCCTTTGGCAGAAACAGTTTGTCCAGATCAGAAATAAACTCAGAATACTATTAATGTAGGTTAACGCGTGGACGCTTCCTTGTATTTTATGAACTGCATGCCACTCACCCGGACAACACACCGAGAATCAGGTTCATCACGAAGAAAGCTCCGAGTATCACCATAGAAATGAAATAGATCCACTGCCATGAGCTTCCCATCGCATCTTCAATCTGAAAGCATTTTTACATTCATTTTCATCGTGTTTTTCGTCTATGTTCAATCTTAACCCTTTGCAGTCAGAGCTACTTTAAAATTAAACATTTCTTCCTCCGACCTAGAATAATTCCATTGCATATGATTTTTTCATTTTATGGATATGAAACTGATATGACCAATATCGTGAATAATGGTACAGCAAGTATGCAACTCCGAGTCACTTATCGACTGCTACGGGTTAATTTTTCAGCTTCGTTTTCGTTCGCCAAGTTACTTTGATTCGGTCGAATGTTCTGCAGTAAATTGTCCAACTTTCGCAGCAAATTATAGTCAAGTATTTCGACTTGAATAGCATCGAAATCGTAACACGCCGAGCTTCTCAAAGAAGAGTAAAAGCTGCTACATATTTGCACATTCGCGCGGAATTCCCGTGCTCGATCGAGGCCAGGATAATAACCAGAAGATGCTGATGCAAATGCGCGTTTTCAGAATACATCTTACTGAAGGCGGACGGTGCAGAAACATTTATGCGATCTGTTAAGCGACTTCGATGAGACATAAAACGGATGGTTTGCGTATCCTAGTCGTAGGAGCGCGGAGATCGTTCCCGACGGTTCAAGGAAAACGCGTAAAGTCCGGTGATAAAGGTTCTCGTGGTTGCTAAACGCTTTCCGAGCTTAAGAGGTCACTCTAGTTTGACGGCTTGTAAAGATCGTCGTTGTTCATTTCCTTTGCGGTATCGCGGAGCGTTACGCCGCGAGCAGAAATCAGAGTGATTGACGCTCGATGGAAACACCAATCTTTGTATCGTTTATTAGGATTCTCTATATAATTGGGGGCAATTTTTTTATTCAAGCAATGAACTTTAATGAATAAGATATTTTCCCTTTTGTCGATGACATTTTGCCAAAAAGAATAAATAAGAAAATATTTCACCTATTAAAGTTCATCGCTTGAATAAAGAAATTCTCGGTTTTAGGGCAAAGTGCCCAAATATGACATACTTTTTGTTGATGTCATTTTTTTTTATTATTTTAGAATGCTACTTTTCGACCAAAAAATGACAAAACGACAACGATATTTGTGGTGGCAACGTTAGGTGACTCACCCTGTACGTACACAGTCTAGCGTGTACCATCGATGGTACACGTGCCACGGAACATGTTAAGAAGTCTGCAAAGTTTGGGAGTGTAGTACGCAGTGGATTTCTTCAAAAAATTTTCAAGGATCAGCTTGTATTGGGAGCGTCAGGTTAGAGGAGGTTCAACTTTGAAATAACTCTGAGACGATACTTACGTCGTAGAGCACATCTGTCCAGCCCTCGAGCGTTACACACTGGAAGACTGTCAACATGGCCAGACCGAAGTTGTCAAAGTTCGTGATGCCCCAATTAGGGCCCTCCCAGAACTGTTTGCTACAGTAATAGTCAGACCCAACGTTGCTGCACTGGAAACCGCCTGGCCCGCATGGAACAGGGTCCTCCATGACTGCGCCTGCAATTCAATGAAACAAATCCTACAAATTCAAACTGCTCACTTCTTTCTTCCTCTTCTTCTTCCTTGTCTTTTTTACAGCTACAAACAATTTTTTACCAGCAAGTTTCAATTTTTAGCTACTCATGTGTTGTTAATTACTCGTTTCCGAATCGTTTGCCAGCATATTCGTGGCTCTTTCCCGGTTAAAATGAGACCAAGCACGATATAGTTTGGATCGTATTTACTTGCTGAATCCTGGATTTAGTAGAATCCCAATTATCCGAACTACTGCGTGGAACGGGATTCTTTCTGACGTATCTGATGTCGTGGTACTTAATTGACTTCTGCATTTTTCGGATTGTAAAGGATTAAATTATAAACTCCCTGTCAATTTATTAATGCAAGAATTAACGTTCAAGCATACATAAATAATTCCGGGAAGTGAATGTGTCGATTTGCTTTATGATCTCGTACAGGATCTTCAGGATCTTCGAATTCGAAGGATGCTATTCGGCGGCGAGGTTTCTAGAGGAAAGAGGAGCAGAAAGGACAAGTTTCCGTGAATCAGCTGTTAAACGTGGGGCAGTGGAGCTCGCGTTCCCCGCGCTAAGAATAATTAGACGTTAGTTGTCGCCGTGGCTGAATCATATCTAAAATAGCGCCGGTGCAAAGTGTGTTTCGGGGTTAAACTGGGAACTCCCTCGGCCGCTGGCACCGTTTCTTCGATATTTCATTTCCCAAGGAAATTCTTCGCGAACCCGCGTGTGCCGATCGATGTCCCGGCCTGAGAGGATCTTGCGTAAACGGTGCGGTTATGCTGAACAACGATTTTCGATCGCGTACAACTAACCATCTCATCTGTCCCAACATGTTCCTAACAATTCCGAAGAATTTACCGATGCAGTTATTTTCAACTTTCTAAGATAATTAAAGGAAAAAAACACAGTTCTATTTGAATTCATGTCTCCTGCAACGGACGCGGACAATTTTGCAGAAAAATCCGTTGTCTAATGACCAGACTGCGGAAGTTTACGTAAAATAAAAATGTTCTGCATTGAGAGATTGTGGAAAGCAGGAGTCAAATAAAAATTGATTTCATCCCTTAATGACTTTCTTACATTAAAAACAACACATTACGAGATTCTTAAATTTTTCTTATCCTTTACTGTTTTATATATTTCACCCAACCAATTTCTTCACAAATGCATAAAGATTCGCTGTTTAGTAATAACAATTGATGACGTCACGGACTAGAATGGACCCCGAATCCGTGGGTTAGCTACCAGGAACTCGAACAAACAATCGAGAAGCTTACCGGTGATGTTGTGCCTGCAGGTTTTGTGCATTTTCCCGGAGAACAGCTCGAGGCCGATGATAGCGTAAATAATGATGACGAACAGGACCAGCAGAGCGATATGTAGCAGAGGTATCATCGCTCTCAGAATAGAGTTTAGGACCACTTGAAGACCTGAGAACAGATAAAACGACGTGGATACTCGAGGATACGAAGGATCGGTTTACATTTTCGCGCAAGACCGGAAGGACACGCGCGAAAACGGTCGACGGTATCGCGATATCGGCGTCGTCGTTGCGCTTTGATACGGAAATCCGCTTACTTGGCACGCCGGAGACCAGCCTGAGAGGTCGTAACACTCGAAAAGCTCTTAACGCTTTCACGTCGAAGCCTTCCTTCATGAGCATCGCCAACACCGTGCTCACCATTCTGTAAACAACAGACATACAGAACAAATCAGATTGGTACGCCGATGTTTTTGCCATTCGCGAATTCTCCACGGTCTTTCCCCCTACTGTATCATTGCTTCCTAAAAGACGACGAGGAGTATCGGGAAATGTTGTCTCTCATATTCAGAATAAATGATGTGTCAACAACAACGTATCATTGAATCGATACAAATTCAGTGAGTGAAACTGTTTTGTTTTCAAATCGAATCAAATCAAATTGCGTAACATACATATACGTGATACTTTTCTGGTTGAAATGATACAGACAAGATGCAGTTCGTGTAATATGTACTCGTTTAATCGACGATATAGTAGGACCCCGATTATCGAAACTAATCACAGGAATGACTGAATTATTGTATAATGAAACAGTTGTTTATCTACATTGCTAGATCAAAACTTTATTGCTTTAAATTGAACCATTGTAAAATGTGAAACATCACTTCGGATAATAGAGGCTCCACTAAATCATAGATTACACTGGTAAGAACAATCCAAATGGTATCGTGCTTGGTCTCATTTTAACCGGGAGAGAGTCACGAATGCGCCAGTAGAAGAGTCATCCAAAAATAATTGAAGACAAAGGAGTTGAGTTAAAAAGGTATGTCCCTCTTCTCGATAAACGAACTTCTCGGCCCGTCAGAGGATAAACCCAACGTTCCCCGACGTGAATTTTCCACAAATATCGTGCAGGTCTCTCCCACATATATCTGGAGACTGCTATGGTTGCTCCGATTGTTTAAAAATTGTAGAGAACTGCGCAGGAAGGTGCTTTATTTTGATAAAAGATTGCGAAGAAGCGACGTTGTTGGCCGTTCCCGTCGCCGGGATTTCTCGTCGGAAGCTGGCAAACGTAGGAAGGCCTCGAGGAAACGACGAAAACCCTTTTGTTCCGCGAACTAAGCAGAATTTATTGAATAAAAGTGAAGCAAGTGGAAAAGGAAACGAAGAGAGAGATAGAGAGGGAGGGGTCGCGTGCCGATCCAGTGTCATCGCGAGCGCGTTGTCGACCGCGATATTGGACCAACGGGAACGTTTCCCGAGGTACAGGCGCCGATAAAACGGCACGCGACGAAATTCGAAGAGAGAAGGAGGATCGCAATCGCGAAAATCCGTGCCGCGAGCACTAAACCAGCCCGACGATTCCCATAATCGTCGATTTACGACGGCCACGCGTTCCTCCCACGAGCCGATAAACTACCGCGAAGTGCGAGCCGCATATTCTGACCGGTCACGCGCTTCTTCTTGTAATATCGGAAACACCAAGCCAAGTTACAGCACAGGGATCTTCGTAACCATCGTGGAACCACTATTTTATGACTTGCAATTGAAAATGTTAAAATACCTGGCACAGAGAGTCGATCAGATAATAAATTAAAGGGAGTTTCTCCTGTAAGGTGCTCGTACAACAGTATATGAAAGCGATTTTTATGAATTTTTTGTGAGAAAACTATTGATAATATCGGAACAAACTCTGTTAGGATGTGGAGATACATCTTTGGACCACAAGAGCAGATTTTTTCAGTCACATTCGTTCGCTTATTTATTGAACAGTGCGCAATTATGTCAAACCTCTGAGCGCCGCAATTGTCGTTTTCGTGCAGAGAATTTTGTCATTACATAAATTGATCAGAGCAATGTTTATGAATAGATTTTATGAGCGCGTCTTCGTAAAAATTTAAATCGGCTATGTAATTGTGCATATAAGGAATGAGATGAAAATTGTTGGTACAATCCCTGCAGGAATTTTTTCTCGTTCCCAGATTCCATTGTTTCCGCACTTGACACGCGCGGTACGCTTTCGTGCGATTACAGCGGAATATGAACGAAACGGGTATAGAATGCGATTGTACTCACCCTATTACTACTATCGAGAAATCTAGAATGTTCCATCCGTTCCGGAGATAAGCCCCTGGATGAGCCACGAAGCCGTAGGCGATGATCTTCATTACGCACTCGACCGTAAAAATCACAAGAAATATATACTCTATTTTTTCCTGAAACACAGCAATTGAAAAATCACGATTAGACAAAATCAATTATTCCTGTTCGATAGAAAAGGATTCGGTATATTTCTTTAATCGCGTTTACTCCCAGCTAAATTCCAGTGTGTTGACGCAACGTGAATTATATTTAAGAAGTCGAGCAATCACACGCGAGCCATTTACTTTCGAAAATTCGTTGGCAGCTTCGTGGGAAGGCTGACGGACGATCGCAGCAGCCACGATGAATATTGAGTGCCTCCATCTGTTTTCTAACGGAATTGACCGATACGACACTCCAACCACCATCGCAAGGAACAGTGTCGGGACAAGCTCAAACTTTCCTGAACGCGAAAGAGTCGAGTCTTCGCGGAGAATGGAACCGGACAAGGATCGAATACCAAGAGAGAAGAATAAAAACGCTGGAAAACACGGAAAGTGGATGTATCAGGGGCAGGATGTTCGTTTTGCCAGTTGGACTGGTTAACGGGAACTTCGTGAGTTTGTTTATGCCGCTGTTTTACATTCGGAAGTTACGATTTTTACAACTGGACGGAATGACGCGACAAAATGTGTTTCTGAATATTTTCCAGACGGGATCCAGTGACGGGATCTTCATTTTACCAACTGGACTCGTTGAAGTGAACCTCCTGCTACCTCCAGTATTTCTTTCACCGAATTCCACGAAGTATTTCGCTTATCCCACATTGTTACATCTAGTAAGTTTCCTTCGACCGTCACAATTTTTTGAACACTATAGAGATACAATTGTGTTCATGAATTTTTCAGACGGTACTAGTGACGGGATATTTATTTTACCAACTGGACTCGTTAAAGTGAACATTCTGCTACCTTCAATATTAATCCATCGAATTCCATGAAGTCGAAAATGGTTTCGAACCAGACGGGGATATTAAATTGTATTCCTGAATTTTTAACGTGTCAGTAGCCTTCTGTTCAGAAGTACGAGTGTACATTGACACTGAAGTACCCCATTTTAGAAAATTAGTGGCACACGCCCTTCTGCTCGACACTGTTCCCGAAAGGTCGCATTCAAATTTTCAGCGTTCGAGCACGGAAGTTGACAAAAATAGGGCGGAAATTATGCAACGATCCGATAAGGCAGACGCGGCTGGTATCCTTGAAGAGGTTACCCGAGGAAGTTTACAACAACATCGCGTGCGAGACAGACCGTCTACGATCGTCGGCGAGTGAATGTAGACGGTTTCGATCAGCCATCGATAAGCCGCGCACGGAGGCGTACATAGCCGCTCTAGTAGTACATATAAACGCTCCGCGAAGCTGGCCAGTGGGTGTGGACTTAGTTTGATCGGCCATTGATCATACCCCACTCCACCGATTTTCGACGTTTCGGAAGAGCAAATATTTCCAGACGTGGCAAACTTTCCGCGCAACGTTGCCAAACAGAGAGAAAAAAAAACACGCCGAAAAGAAAACAAAGATAGCCGCGCTATCCCGGATGCTTTTTTGGACGTATTTCAAGATAATACGGGGAATGGTGGTCTCCGTGGGCGGACGGGGTGACAGAAATCTCCAGGAGCGATAGGCCGGTAATATAATGCTAGTCGGAGCCAATCGGCCACCACGGCCAATGATCGATCGATTTCGGATATTAAAAGTAATGGACGCTCCGAGAGCATCCTGCTCCGACGTCCTTGCTCATCCTCGGCCACCAACTTTTCTTACCACCTTCTGTTCTTCACCGTTCTCCATTCCTCGAGTCACTTTTGGCCCTTACATGGTGACACTCTCAGTTTTACCGCGAGAGTTGCAAGATTACCCTAGTAGCATTTATGGTTAGCATTTGAACAAAATTCAGATCGTGCATGAGTGTGTCTGATCACGACCTGCCTATTCTACTTCTCGCACATACTGATGCACAAGAGGACCCGACAAATTTTCAAAGCCGATTTTCTCGAACAAAATGTCTTGTTTGAACAAACTTTATGTACCAGGTAGACCATCCAATTTTGGTCAGTCCATTAATAATTAAATAATTGAGGTGGTCACTCTGTATAAATCATGTCTTAATCATGGATTATCTGTGTTTGAACAAAATTCAGATCGTGCACGAGTGTGTCTGATCACGACCTGCCTATTCTACTTCTCGCACATACTAATGCACAAGAGGACCCGACAAATTTTCAAAGCCGATTTTCTCGAACAAAAAGTCTTGTTTGAACAAACTTTATGTACCAGGTAGACCATCCAATTTTGGTCAGTCCATTAATAATTAAATAATTGAGGTGGTCACACACATACAATTGTCCACCCTGTATACTTTCGCGTTCCGTAATCACTCTGTATACATCATGTCTTAACTATGTAGATCCCCAGATGACAAAAAGCTCCGAATGCAATATCCGAAAAAATTTCTTTTCACATCCTGTAGCAAACTAATTGCTCTAGCTTCTCAAAGAAGTTCAAATCGCATAGTCTAATATTCAAAAAGTTATGGTGTTGTTAAGTATATCCGAATATTAGTAGGGGAGGGGGTCAATCTATGTTCTATTTACATATTCGCAGAAGGTATGTTTTACACACTACGCAAAGTTCCCACGCTAGCATGATCTCAACACAAGAAATTAAAGATAGCACGCACGTGCTATCTTTTTCTTCGGGAGTGTAGTAGACCTCGAGTAGGGGTATCATTCTATCACGAGATTCTTCGAGTTGCTAGGATCCGACGCGGCCGCCCGCACAATTAATGAAAACGCAAAAGCGGTTGAATTACAGAAACGAGGTCAAAGAGACGAGGCGACTACGCGTTCCGACGACGTCGACTACGACGACGGGGCGTTTACGGGGACATTTTTACGGTGTTTGTGACCTGGATCGGGACCCGTTCTCGGTGTCCGAACGAGCGTTAGATATCGTGCATGTACGGAACACACGGCTTTTGCCGAAGTTTCCGGTCTGGCGCGACGCATAGACTCGTTTGCTCTATCGGCCGGGAGAAAAAAAAACCCGTCCTCTAATAAAAGGCTCTGCGCGATCCGCCTCGAAGAACGGATCCCACCTCGGCGAGCCTTTTACCCATTTTCCGGGACACGGGCTCGCTACTTTCGATTCTATCCGAGCACGAACACACGACTCCTTTCACCCTCGAAACACTTTCCTTCGTGTCCCCTCTCGGCGCCTGTCCTCCTTCGGGATAGGTCTTCTTCGACCGTTCCTCACACAGAGGAAGAGAGAGGGAGAGAGAGATAGAGCAAACGACCGCTTCGACCTCGGCTACGATCGTTCCCCAACGAGATTCACGCCGCGTGGAAATCAACCCGGCTATTTGCGGACGAGCTGGGACGTTTTACGAGCCGAACGATCGTAATCTTTCACCGTCAACGACCACGCGACGTGTCGTTGCGTACCCCGTGACCCGATCCTACGACTTTCGGTGAATCGAAGCCGAATGTCACGATCACCGAACAGCCCTGGGTAGAACGTAGTTTATGGCGGAAACGCTGCGGTGACCGTGGCAGTGCAATTTCCATGGAAATCCTGCGACGTCTGATTAGGAGGTACGGGTCCTGGTGCATGCGGTGTATTTGTTCAGTAATGAATGTAGGTGTTGCGGTGGTGGGATCTTCGGTTTAGCGATTAGTATAGTTAGTGTGAATCTTCCACAACATCCTATATTAATTATATCCATTTCTGTGAAGTTGTGTGGTTGTAACACATTCTTAAATCTAGTGCGTTTCACATGAGCTGGGGACTGGTTGTGATCTTGAATTTTTTTTTCAGACGTACCAGTGGCATAGTTAATGCGAACCCTCTACTATGTTCTATATTAATTGTATCGATCTCTGTGAAGTCGTTTTCTGCAATCGTCACGACTCTTCAAGTAAAATGATATACAGTGGCCAAACTGTGTTCCTGTATCGCTATTTTACCAATTGGGGCAGTCAGTGTGAATCCTTTACTATGTCTTGTGTTAATTACGGTGTTCTACAGGGTGTCCCGCAGATTTAAATGGCAAAACTTCAGGAGCGCGTAGTGGACCGAAAGGTTAAGGCAAAAAGTATTTCAGAGATTTGCTCGTTTCTGCTTCGTTTTGGAGAAAATCGCAAAAATTCAATATCTCGTTGTCAGTTGAGTTGCTCTCTTGAGTTGTTGTATACACTTGTATTTGTGCACTAAATATCACCAGAACAATGTTTGGCTGCAATTTATCAAGTCAGTGCTAGAAGTAATGCTTGCATTGCTGCAAGAGGGCAACATTTTGAACAATATCTACATTAAGTAGACGATAACGTAAATAAAATGTAAATAAATAAGTACGAAAATGAAAACTTGTTTTGTTTCTTTTTTTTTTGTGATTTCCTCCAAAACGAAGCAAAAACGAGCAAGTCTCTAAAAGACATTTTGTCTCAGTCTTTCGGTCCTCTACGCGCTCCTGAAGTTTCGCCATTTAAATTCGGGACACCCTGTGTATGAAGTCGTTTGTGTGTGACACACATTTTGTAGATCGAACGTACAGCTTTTACTGAACGAGATTTTAAAGGATCATTCTCACTTCTCCGAATAGTAGTATGGCCATCTAATTCTCCATGTCTAGACAAGAGAGGTGTACAACCAACCCGTAATAACGTCTACAACCACTCATCAAAATGAGCTTGCATCTCCAAGCAACCCCAGCGCTATACTGCAGATTGTACTACCAGCGGCATTCCTGGAGCCCATCATTGCCGCTAATGGCGAGGCCCCGGTGGAAGACGGTGTCAGCAAGATTGAACAATTATCGAAGTTTCAGCTCGAATAAATTTCATGCCGTCGACTCCGTCAGTCGGACACACGGTTTGTTTATCGATAGCCCGAGGACGGTTCGATGAACGGAATCTTCCTTCGCAACGTGCGCCCGTCTATTCTTGGCTCGATCGAAAATTTTCGGTCGAAGTTCACAGCGTGTGCCGACCCTTGGAAGCCAAGACACAGCGAAAACAGAGAAGCGCGAGGCTCCCACTATCATTCGTCCAGATGGAATCTAACCGGGTCTTGTCCCAGGAGTTTAGGCTCGCGTACAATGATCGGGGGTGACGAGCAGACAGCTTCCACCCCCGCATTTCCGTCTAGCGTTCTACTTTCGTTGACGGGAAGATCTCGCGCTCGGATCCCTTCCTGGATTCTCATGTGGAGGGATCCACGTCGTTCGTAGTGGAATTATGCGCTACCGGAATCCCCTAAATTTCATTCGAGGTCGGGGGGTTGGTCGCAAGGTCCTTTCGCGACGCATAAAGCCAGCCCCATCGAGTCTTTGCAGATCCGAGATATCTTTATGCCTCTGTTTATCAATCAACTGTTGTACGAGCTGCGATAACGTCGGCTGAATCGTGAAGGGCGTGGATAGACAACTAACTGCTGGCATAACCCACTAATTGGCGGTGGGCTTCTGCGGTTCTTGTCGGAGAATTTCACACTCCCCGCGCACGACGTTTTAGAACGATGTTTACTTGAGCAAATAACAGAATTTCCAACTTTCTCTTTCCCAGTCGTCGAGAGTGCAACACGCTCCTCTGCGAAACTATTTACCCCTGAGAGGATTTCAGAATGATCTTCGATAATGCAGCAGCTCGTTGAGCATTGGAGCAAAAAGAAATCAATTCAGAAACGATTATGACAGGCAGAGCATATACTACCCTGTTCGAAAAGTTCCAGGACAAGTCAAGTAATACACGTTTCAAACGATACATTTTTGTCAACATTTTTTCCACTCTTCGAAACATCCCAAAAATTCAATTTCTGTGATGGCATTTGATTCTTTCAGGGAATTTTGTTTTATCTCCTAAATCGATTGAAATCGACATCCCTGTGGCGGTTGTTTTAATCGCGAAAAAAGAGGAAAGTCGCAGGAAGCTTGATCGGGCGAATACGGTGCCTGAGGAATGAGATGTTGAGTTTCTCACACACAATTTAATGCAGGTACATTGCTCAATGAATTTCAACATGAAAATCGCCGCTCGTTCGAACCTCAATTGACAAAATCAACTGCTGTTTATAAACTATTCGACTGATCTGACGTTGGCAACGCAAATGTGTTCTAAACAGGTGTAGTAACTACTTCGAATAAAAATAAGAGATATAGCATTGCAGGGTTTCTTGTAAACGAGACTGTCCTGAAACTTTTTGAACAGAGTAGTATACTGGTATAGTATAGCTAAATCGACTCAAATCTCGTCGTCCTTTTTTCGTTTACATATTTTTGAACAGGTAAAATTGAAATTCACCGTTTTCAACTTTCGGTTAAGAAACTCTAAGGGTAAGCAATTGTTAACATACAATTGCAAAAGCCGTGGCAGTTCGAATAGTCCACTTAAGGATAAAACCGTCTTATTTGCTCGCCGATGAAATCTTCGAAATTCAATTCGCAGAAGAGTACACGGGCTGCTTCCAGTCTACGTGCCCCCAGCGTTAAAGCGACACCATTAGGAATCGAATTTCAGTTTCAGACTCCCGAATGACCCGAATAGACTCCGAAGTCTTTGCAACTTCAATTTTCGCGAAGAGAAAGCAGAAGAATATTTTCAGCGCTCGTTGTCTCTTGTCTGTAGAACTGCTACGTGAGATTGATACAATAGAACGGCGTTCCTTAAACTTTTCTTCCGACCGGAAACTTCATTGAAGAGAGACAGGTAGAGAAATGGACAATAAATAAAATATTTACACTCTTCTTTTAAATAAAAGTTCACTAATACGCTTAATCTGAATACAGCCGTATTTGAAACTGTATTTAGATTTTGAATTTCGTGTTAATTTTAATAATTTTTCAAAGAACACATATACAGGGTGTTCCAAAATTTCTATTAAATAACTAAAATAAAAGTTAATCACAAGATCTGTTGATATCATCATATTATCTCCTTTGAACGGTTTCATTTCACTTTTAAAACATTCGTTTATCTTTCATACCAACAGAGAAATTCAGGTGTTCTTTTTCATGACTCACCTTGTATATTTTAGAGTTATTTGACAGTGTTTGGGGAATATTAGAATAGAAGATTTGGTACTTACCAAATACTGGTTGGTCAGATTAGAATCGCCGAACGGGTACGGAGTGTAGACTGCCAAGGCGACGCAATTCGCGAATATCGTCACGAGAATAAGCCACTCGAAAGGTCTGGAAAGTTGCATCGATGAGAATTTCTCTGGTTAAGGAAAATGGAAATAACAGCGGGAGAGGTTTCAGGCTGGCCTCGTCTCGGCCTAGCGAACTTCTCTTCAACTTTTCCTCCGATCTCTTCGTTGAGAACCGATGCGCTCGGTTCCCAGGATACTTAAGACCTCTTAAATGCAAACTCGTCGAGGAAACCGTAAAAACTTTCCTCGCAGAAATAAATAAAGAGAAGAAAGCTTTGATGTTACATTGCTCGAAGAGAAAGAACGTCGCAATCAATCAAAAAAGAAAGACGATCCGACCGGTGCCGCGGATGGTAGCCAATGATACACGTGTACAGTGAGTCATTTGTTGACACAGTTTCCACAGAAAAATTAATCTTAGGCATTGTTATATGAACCCTTGAATGTGTGTGTGTGTATCTTTTGTTCTGACGTTCAACTGTTCTTTTGCAATGCGTATATATATATATATTTTTCTGATTAAAATGAGAGCAAATACGACTCGATTTGGATGACATTTTTACTAGTTTAATTGATAATAGACTCCGCGACCCACGGACCACCTGATCCACTCTACCACTACTTTAAGAAACTGGTACAGTATAGAAACGGCCGGGACTGTTTCCCTCTCCCTCTTTCTTGGAATGAGTTGAAGAAGGCCCAAAGTTCTAAGTGGGGGGTGCGTGAACGTTAATTGGTGGAGAAATTGATTGACTAGGAGTGAAGAAAAAGTGGGGAGGATTTTGAGCTGCCTTAGGTTAAATTCTAGGTTATTCGCCAAGAACAGAAGTGGAGAAGGCCCGCTCTCATGGAGGTTGAGAGAAATGCGGACAGCGGGGCCTCGACCCAGCTATATCGCAGAAGTTCAGTAAAGGGGCCGTCCATTGACAGCCCCGGGTGAGGTTAAGTTTGTTAGTGGGTATGGGTATGTTCTTAACAACAAAAAAAAGATTAAATTGTTGGTTGATTCGGTAGTGGGGGAAGTAGAAGGGATGTAAAAGAGGATGTAGAAGAACTGGAAGAGATGTAGAAGAGGGTGTAGAAAAACTAGAGGGGATGTAGAAGAGGATGTAGAAGAACTGGAGGGTATGTAAAAGGGTATCGAAACCATAGCCTCGAAAAGGATACTTCCATTCGACGACGTCGATGCACATCTTGCGCACGGGATTCTTGAGGGGTAGACAGAACAGAGCCCTGACGGGCCTGTCCGGCGGTGGTTTGCCGCCCCTTCGAGCCGGCCTCTTAGGGGCGGACTTCGCGGCACCTTGGCTGGTCCCGGTATTTTGTCCCGTCTGCGACTGCGCGGTCGCTGGCTGTCCGTCCTGGGCAGTTTGGGAGTTCCGGTGCTGCCCGAGGATGGGGGGGGTCGCGGCGGTCGGCTGGCCCCCCGACAGCCCAGGGGGGCCCAACAATGAGCCCCCATCCCCCCCCGCGCTCATCGGTCGCTGCTCCTCGCCGCGATCGGTCCCGTGCTTACCGCTCCGAGCTCACCTCTTCTTCTTCTCCTCCCCCTTCTCCTCCGCTTTCGCTTACCTACACCGACACCAACGCCGCCTCCTCCGCCCCCACCACCTTCTATTCCTCCTCCTGCAAAGCCTCCGCCTCCTCCTCCTCTTCCTTCTCCGCCCTGTCTGATCGGTGTCCCGCCCCCGCCGGCGACTCCTCTTCCGGTTCTGCACGCGTAACCACGCTCCTCTGGACCCTGCTGCCTGGCCTGCACGCAGACGCCCGTGCTGACGCCTGACGACGACGACGACGACGCCGTTCGACGCGCTCTCTCAGAGACGCCCCACCACCCGCTGCAGCTCGCCGGCATGCTACGGCACTGGGCTCTTTCGAACCTCCCTCCGTGACCTAAACATTACACGCAACATCGTTATTATCCGCGTTGTCATCGAGACTCCGCGCGCGCGAAGAGAGAGAGAGAGAGAGAGAGAGAGAGGCTTTTGTCTCTCCGTTCTACGCTCCACGCTCCGCTTCGCTTCGAAACCAATATGGACACCCGCCACAACGCGACGCCGGTCGATATTAGTCTCGTTATCCTAACGACAGACCGCTTTTCCGACTGTTCTCCGTCGTCGCCGAGAAAATATGCCGCGGAGGAAAACTGTACTTCAAGTTACGAGGATTAACGAGTCGGAATGGTCACTTCACACTGTCTCAGCACACTATTTCAGGCTGTGAAACGGTGCACCGAGCATCTTCAGAAAATTTTATAAAATTTTGTCAGACATACAAGGTGTATTACCTTAAGCAGATCGTGTAAATGTATGCTTTGTTTGTCGCTGTATAAAGAAATTTCTTACAGTAAAGTCGTACTGTTTTAAGGGCTGCATGTAGTGGTAGGAAACTGTTTTTCTCAAGGTCATCATTGTAGAAGGTTTCAACCTCACGGGTATGACTTTTATTGGAATCCTGTATTTTTGTTTAGACGTGCTTATAGAACATGAGAAGACGAATCTAATAAGTATAATAACTATACGAGTCTGATCATACCGTCTCGAGATATCTGTGTCTGAAAGATAGGGTACGTGGAACTTTCAGACACAAATAATTTGAAACGATATGGTTATCATAGTCTTTGGATTCGTTTTTGAATGCTCTATAAGGACATCTGAAAGAATGTAGGATACTATTCAAAAATATATTGGTGACCTTGAAATTATCTAAACAGATGACCTTGAGATAATCCTTTTCACTCATATACCTGCCCAGTGACATTATTCAACAGTAAATGAAACAGGAGTTTAGATGACCACACTAACTGAAAATGTGCAAATACTAAGGGACATGTACATTACTAACACTTTGCTTTTGCATTTCTCACACGCGAAAGCACTTTTAAAATATTGAGGACACGACTTGTCGAGATATGAGTATGCAATCGTAAGAGGATTAACCTTCCAATAGGAAATAACGAACTAACTCATTTAAGAACCTTTCACGTTTCTCTTAACTGAACGAGTTTTATCATCTCATAATATCCATTCTGATACGATACGATTGTATTTACATCGATCGCAGCAAACTCGTTGGTACGTCGATTTCATTTATCGTGCGACACATCTTTACAAGTGCGTTCATAATTGAAAAGCCATGTTATTAAAAGGTTAGAGCAATAACGATGTGGGTGGGTCTAAAAGGAACTTCCAAGAAACCCATGACGTAATCGACAGCAATCAATTGCGTACTGCGACGAGAACGAAGTAAGAAGTTTCTCGGAAGCTGCACGATTTTTTTGCGAAATCTCAAGGTGACCTTGAGCTTTTTCAATGTCAATTTAACTTTGTTTTAATACCACGTGGTTACCGACGGAAGGGCGAATTTAGTGACCTATATTATGATGACCTTGAGTTGATCATGAATATATCTCTGAAAATGCTCAAGGACATATTGATGCTCAGAAAAAATGTGTTACAAAAAAATCAAATTGTACTCGTCCAAAGCGTCGAAAAAGTTTTTCGATACACACAATAGCTACCGAATTATTTTAGGAAATACTTCTTACTGACTCACCCTGTAAATATTAGGGAAACTGTACCGATTACTGCGGTATCATGTTTCGGTCTCCTACTTTATTTTAATATAATATTATGAAATAATAATATATGTGTAAGAATTTTTTGTTACTATTTTTTCATTACTTTTCGATTTAATTTCTGCCATTTCTTCTTATTTTATCTAGAATACTCTTTATATATGTATAATGTTAGGCTGAAGTGAACCTCATTCTTCATCATTGTTGCATGCATTCCTAGTGATTCTTGTGCCCCAGTAATGAGCTCCTCCTTCACTTTAATGTATGTAATGCTGAAGACTTAATTTTTTTATTGAAAAGGCAGGAGAAGTTCCTTTTTATACCTTTATTGTATGGAGAAGTAGGTATCTAAATATAATAATAATAAAACTTGCCCCTATCCAATTTAAAGCGATCTAAATAGTGTACAATCATGTGAATAACAGTCCTTTGGTGATCAAAATAGAAGAATGTGATCTTATTTTTAACCTTTAATCTGAAATTATAAAAATATGAGAATGATTGACAATTTGGTTTGCCTCGCCAACGAGAATACAAGTATGTAATAGTTCTTTTCAGGGCTATTGAGACGAAAAATGAACTGAACTAGCTAACACGAACTGTTCGTTGCAGCGAGCATCTTTCGGGGCAAGAACCGCAACAACAAAGAAAATTGGAAGATCGGCGACAAAAGGGCACGACCCCCGGCCCTCTTGGTCCAGCGGTGTTCGAACGAGGGCCATCGAAGGAAGGCGGTCGATCGGCGCTTCCCGTGAATATTCTAAAGGTTCGTGAGACCAGCAATCTGGCACCGGTGACGCCTTCGACGATCGAGAGTTCGCGCTGAAAGCGATAAATATTTATAGACGCGGGTCGAGAAGTAGTTCCCCGTTTCTTGCCTCGTTAACATTTAAGGCTGTACTCGTGCCGCGAAGAACTACGTCACCCACCCCCGCGAATCGAAAGTTTCGGAAAAGCCGGTCGACACTTAAAAGCCGTTCGTGATTTACCTCCATCATGGAACACACATTCAACTTCGAGATATACTGAAACGCGGACCAAGATCCGAGCCTTGGATTTCCGGGTGAGATCGTAACGAGGCTGGCCAGATTGCTGGGAAGACCTGAACCCGTGATCAAAGGATGCTTAATTAGTCATGTGTCGAAACCGGAATCGTCACTGGACCAATTGGGACCCACGTGTCTCGAGTCACAATCGAATTTCTTCATGCTAATCTATTTGTTCCTCTGCTACTTCAGTGTCTATGTGTTAACACTTTGCGCTCGAAGCTAATTTAACACTAAACCTACCACGAGGATTCAACTGACCCATTTTATTATTATTATTATTTATTATAGACGGGCCGAAGTCCTCTTACATAAATGTTTACAATAGAAAAAGATAAAGGACCACTCGTATAGTAACAAAGAAGGGACATGCACAGAAACTTATGGTACAAACGATATGGTACTATCCTATAATTCTGCGTAATTGTTTTTTGAAAGTGTGCAAAGACTCAGTAAAGAAATCAATACGATAATAGACAGTGCTAGAGTCTGCAATAATGCGATTTATTGGATTAATTAATCCATAAATAGTCTGGCTTTAAGTGTTTGAAATTCTGCTCTTGTTCTCTCATGTTAGATTGTTTATTTGACAATTATTGAAATTGTAATGGTGTTTACCTGAGAATTTATTGAATACATTCTTTGACTCCAGTATATCAAAAATCGTACAAAATATTGTAGAAATAAATTTAATCTTGTTATTTTTATAATACTATACACATCAGTCACTTTTGATGGTCGGTAGGTTTAGCGTTAACTAAAAACCAAAAATTTCTTCCGGTCTAGAATATTTTCATTCTACGTGATTGTCTTTAATTTACATATATGAAATTGATCCAATTTATTCATGCAATACTGAAATGTTTAATAATTCATCAAATACAAATACATCAGGCGATGTAAAACATATTTTGAATAATAATACAAGAATTTTTAGTGACGCCTCAGAATCTGCATTTCGAGCTGGAACCGAGTCAGCCAGAATTTGATAGAATTTTTGCTATAAATGTAATAAATATGATTGTTACTGTATGTGCGTGGTAGGCTGTTCCCACTTCTCCTGACACTGGCAAATTGTATTTGATGGAACGTGTTTTGGTCAGTTCGCGAAAAAATCGGCGAGTTCGAGGGAAACCGTAGTGAGCCAAGCCGCCAGAGTTTCGGCAAGTCCGGGAGTCTGGGATTTATAGCAAACTCGCGCTATATTTAGTGAGCCCAAATACTAGAAAGTTCTACCTGCGGCCAGAGTCGAGCGCGTGGTCGTTTCATCGTGCGAATTCGCCTGGAACCGGAAATCGGTGGTGTATATTGCCTACGCAGGCTTTAGATTAACTATTTCATTCAATAGTTTCCTATTGAATTCTATTGAATATTCTTTTTAGAATGTCGACTTACGAGTGCCTATCATTAGGTGCCACCCTTTGTTTCTTTGATATTGCAAGTCAGCGATTGAAGAGTATTTATGTTGAATAACCACGATTCTCTTCTGACTCCTCCGTTTATTGTATCGGATACTTAAGATTCTTAATGCTATTCCATGCAAAGAAACAATCTAGAAAACATGAATAATTTTGCATATTTTAACAGACCTTATGTATTCGGTACTTAAGAAGCTCTAGAGCAATAATCTAGAAGAGCTAATTGTCAAATAGGTATTCAGCATGACCGCATCCTAAGTTTAAATGCCTAAAGCATCTTGTTTCCTCAGTTTCGCGGAGAACCGTGAATCCGTGAGATTCTCCCTTCCGGTTCGGGTAGGGCCGGGCCTCCGGGCTGTTCCCTATTTATCCGGGCAAACCTTGCCAAAATCCTGGCGAATCGATGAGGGAAGTGGCGTTTCTTGTAGGAAGCAATTCCTGAAATGGAACCGTCTGTAAAGGAGAGGCCGTCGTCCTCGGCCCAAACGGAGAGCCAAGCTTGCGAACGGAATCCGGGAAAACCGAGGATACTCTCGCAAGGACTTCACAAAAGGAATTGCAGAATATCTGCGAACCACTGGCAGGATCGATTGTCCGCGAGGACGAAAATAAAAGTCCTTTAGTCCTTTAGTCCTCTCGGTGTGTGCGTGCCATGACAACGAGGCAGATCCAACGAACGATCTGCGATCAACGCGGTTCAATCGAGAGCCGTGGCTTCCTCGTCGAATCAATTACGCGACGGCGTCACGCATTTCGCGCGGGCTTGTCGATATAATATCGAAACGGATTTGCCGGCTAATCGGTTTATGGGTAATTGAATTCCCGCCGATCTCCGTGCGGTCATTATCGGTGCAAACAGGCGGACGCCAGCGATTGAAACTGCCGTCAAACAATTTTCACGGAATGATTTTCTTTAAGCGATTTTCTCTGGACGATTTTCTTTAAGCGCTTTTCCCTGGTCAATTTTATTTAAGCAATTTTCACTGGACGATTGTCTTTAAGCGATTTTCGCTAGACGTTTCCATTTAAGCAATTTTCTGGAGACGATTTTCGCTAAACGATTTCATTTAAGAAATTTTCTTGAGACGATTTTCTTCGAGCGACTACGAGAAAACGTGCCTACAAGACAGAGTAGGACACAAATTAACTAATCATTAAAAATGACTAATAGTCTGGTTGGTTGTTAGTCATAGCAAAATAGTCATTAGTTGAAACTGTTTGATTAGTTAGTCTAGTTATTTCAGAAATTTTTTGCTTTCAGAGATTTACATGAGGGTCAACTCTCGGAAAGTCCTGTCAGGCATATGGCCATATAGCCATTTGAATTTCATGCGTGTAGCTCTTAGATGAATTTCTATAGTTATAATTGCCGTTAACCGGCAAGAAAAAAGAAATATTCCAAAAAGAGAAAATGCTGGACTAAACCGTAAATAGTGCTTGCGGTCGGATCTAACTAATGAGTATATTGTACAATATATAATACATTTAACAATATAGAATAATAGTGCAATTTGGTTAATTAATTTTTATAAATATGTTTAAATTGAGGATTCTCTGACTTCTACCGTCAGACCATACTTTCACGCTCGCTTGTCGGTGTGTTTTGCATCAAACACTTGATTAAATAAAGTGGTGTTTTATGGAAAGAGAGATTCGCATTTCAATCGACAATATATGAGGATGGTCCCAATTTTCTCGGAGCCGATTGAAAAAACGACAAGTTCTGCCAAGTTTTCGGGGTTCCTGAACCGAGGTGCGCTGCCAGGTGACTCGTTCGCGTCCTATCGGGCATCGATCGCCGATCCAAAACCGTCGGCAAACTTTTCCCGGTGTCGAACGGATAGGTATAAAGAGACACGGTCTCGCTCGTAAGATAGTCACCGACCGGTGCTAACGAGTTAAATTTAGTTCGCCGCGTTCGCTCCCACGGAAGCGTCGGCCGAGCTGGGCCGCTTACCCGCTTACCCGTTTACCTCCTGGCACGTGTATACCTCGCTTTTTCTTTCGATGGAATCAAGACCGAGGACCCCAGAATCCCTCTGCTTCTCTCTCTCTCTCTCTCTCTCTCTCTCTCTCTCTCTCTTCCCTATAACTGCTCGCCCAACCATGGAAACCACATGAAAACCGAGAAGGCGTCCGAGGCAACTCTATTCGTTATTTAATTTTCTCTTGTGGAGTGTACTAGAGAGTAGAATGTACTCTACCTATTGTTATTTTATTATGTCAAGTAGAACATACATATAATACTCAAGAGTATATAGAATGTAGTGCGCTTATGGTTACTTAATTTTGTCAAGTAGAACGTACTGAGGAGCAGAATCTATTACTGTACTGATAAATTATATCGACACAGCAGCAACATCGAGCAATTTTCGTCGCCTCTTGTTGCAAGAAGAGGAGCAAGAGGCGACAAAAAGTAGCTTGCTTCAGTGTGCACACAGCTTTACGTTTCATCTGCCGATATTTCTCATATAAAATCTTCGGTCTAATGACGAGACTGTTTGTCCATAGTCGCCTAACAGCATCATGTTCGTCGCTAGAGGAACTTTTGGGGCAAGCTAATATTTTTCTCCGAGTTGAAAAGGACGCGGAAAGGATTTTGCGGGCGGAGTAGAAAGGAGAAAGTCGACGTTGGAGATCATGAAAAGTTGGTGATACTCGTTTCGGTTCCGTGGGTCGCGACGGCAGCGATCCTCGATCCATTATTAGGAGGCTGGCGCCAGGACTACGCGTCCTGCTCGATGGTTTACGAGTACACGGAGGACGATGCTGCTGCAGCACGCGCTCGCGGGGAACCGTCGCGCGTCGTCGTCGTCGTCTGATTGTCTGATATCTCTTTCCCTCCTTCCTCTTTCTCTCTGTCTCTCTCTCTCTCTCTCTCACGGCCGACGAAAAACAAAAGCGCGGGGTTCGGGCGTGTTCGCTCGATATTCAGGCTAATGATATTCGGTTTCGTTGGGACTAGTCACGCGAGCGCTACAAGCCATGGGACAAAGAGATCGGCTCTGATTTCCCTCGGAAACATCACCCCCTCCCTTCTCACCATCGCCATCTTCCCCTCTGTCGTTCCCTTAATGAAACCTGTCTCGTCTCGTCCCGATCGACGAGAAATATTATTACCTTGCCGCGAGACAAGATGTTGCTCTTAATTTTTGAAATTTACTCTCCGCTTTCTTCGTTCTATTATATCAGAAAATAAACGATGTTTCAGCGGGCTATTTTGGAAGACATTTAGGAAGACATTCGCATAATTTTGAAGGCTGATAGACCATTTGGCTCTTTTACCGTAATAGATTTAAAGGTTGAACGTGTTTCTGCATCAATTAGAAGAGACGGGGACATTTTCTAAAACATTTTAATAGGTGGAAGATAATATATTTGATGATCTTCAGTTATACGTTGTAATAATGACAGATGTAGTTTCGTGCGAAAGCAAATTGTTCTGTGTCAATTGCTGGAGATAGGCGGCAGATGGACATTTAATTCGTTGTTTTAACTTTTCTGCTGCTGGCAGTTGCGCTTGCTCATTGTCATCAATTCTTTTTGACGATAAACGACGATGAATTAGAGCAGTGGGTCACGTGTCCGTGTACACGCGGGGCTACTTCTACTCCTGCTGATATATAGCGCAATCATTAATTCTAATAACGAGAGACGTACACGAGCTACGCTTGAACGTAAAGTAAACGAAAATTGGTCGGGCACAGAACTTGTTAAGAAATGGTTATACTTTAAGAAAACGGGTCGAGTGTTCAAATGGTCGTAACTCCGGCAAAAATGAATGTATCGATCTCGCTAAAAAAGCATTTGAATGTGCGGAACCTGTACTTACGTATGCCAGCTGGACATTGTAGTTGTATTGACTTTCAAGAAAGTTATAACAAAAGAAGGAACACACCTTGGGAATTTTTCAAAATTCTTGGTAAGAAAGCTACCTTTATATCAATCGAAAGCGGCTATTGTTCTATGCAAAATGAGTCTAAATTCGTTGTTGTGCGATTTTTTCAAACCGAATTATTCAATTCCAAAGCAAAGATCATACCTTGAGCTTTAATTATTTATAATAAGCTGAGAAATCGTCGTAGATCATTAAACAACGATGCATTGGAAAGGGCAGTCTTTCCTCATGAAAATGTATATACCACGTAACATCATTAATAACGCGATGCAAAGTAACAGATGGAAATGATAATGCCCTGCCACCGCGTGTCGTTTACCGTAAGTAGAAAGGGTCGTGCAGTGGTCCGACGCGGTGCAATTACTCATCAGTACGCGGACACGACGACGCAGCGTTGTTCGGAGAAATTAGCCATTACAAAGCGATTGTTCTTAATCTTTTAATATTGAGCTTTCATTTTAAAACTGTGCGTCTGCTTCTGTAATTAAGATTAATTAATGAGTACATTCGTCAAACACAGACTACACACAGCTACTGTTTGAATTAAATATAACAAGCTGGTAAATACTACGAGCTAGATGATTTTATGAACCACCGATTTGATTATTAAAAAATTCATTCAATTAGCATATAATACAACTTAGAAATAAACGAAAAGTAATATCGACCAAAAAATGCAACAATTTGCACAAGGAACAACTTGATAAATAAATAAAGATCGAGCTGTTTTCAACTCAACACATGAGTCTCTGTGTCGTTCGTCGCTTTAAAAAAAAGAAGGGATCGGTTTCCGTGGTAGCGAGCAATCGAAAAAAGAGAAAGAGAAGACAATGAAAGAGAGAGGAGCCCCGAGTTGTTCGCACGATTCGACGAGAACGCGCGTGTCGGATCCGTGCTAATATTCTTTGCAGACGCAGGATCGGCGCGACGATGTTCGATATTGCAATTCCATTGAGTTTCCGTTTCGCCACGCTTCCGTCGACGGATTACTTTAGCGGCGAGGAAATGTCGTTTCCTTTTCTATCCGGATAGTCCGCGGGACGACACCGGCTCGAGTTCCGATATCGATCGACGTTAATCGAAGGAACGTTCTTCCGGATTTGCGGGAAACATCGCGATAGAATCCTCGGAATCGTCGGTCGATGATTGAATCGCTGCAAACGGAACTCCATTCGGAAGCATGAAACCGACGATATTAACGCCTGCAAATAGACTAAGGATCTTGCGCACTTTCAAGAAAGATGGACGAATGACGTAGAGAACGTCTTGACGATACGATGTATATTTATTCAAGTGATTAAGAGACGAAGAATGTTTATTCAGTTTCCGTACCTCGCGAAGATCAGCAATTTATTCAATCAAATCATTTTGCTCTTAAATGAAATATAACAAACTTCGATATTATCTCATATTATTATTATTAATACATCATATTGTACACGTGAATCACTGTAAAAAAAACACGTGAAACACGTATTTGAATGATGAAGACATCATCGCTACTTGTATACCTCGCTTTTATATCCCTATCCAACATTTTTAATTATCTGATGACGTCAGTTGTGGGCACCAGAAACTCCGTTATCGTGGAATACTACAAGTGTAGTATATGGTTCAAGATTCTCGCTGGTCGAAGATCACCGACTGATATTTTCGGGGAAGTTTCATCCCGGGAAAGGTTAAAAGCTTAAATCGGGAAAGTTTGTTTGTTCCTCGGAGTCGAACGAAGAGCGCAGTGGTCGCAGCCGGTTCGGAAAGGAGGAATTCTGGGCGGTTAACGAGTAAAGAGTTAAAGGATCCGCGGAATTTCGAACGGAGAGAGAGAGAGAGAGAGAGAGATAGTTGAAGAAAGTTTCAAGCCCGCGGATATTACCGGTATTATTCGGGCTGGGAATCGATTCGGGGCCTACCCTCTTCGGACTCCTTCCCCGTTGCCTATCCCGATGCTCGAACGGTGTTTCTCTTCCTTCTTCTTTTTTTTTCGCCGTCTTTTATTCGCCGTTCCATTTATTCGAGCGGATAAATGCCCGACTTTTCTCCTGCGATCAAAAGCAGACCACCAGCCAGACAGCCCCGCGATTTCTTCTTTCTCTTTTTCTTTCAGCGAATGCGTCTCCGACGCGGCGCGGCGGGAAACGTTGTTTTCGGGAGAGGCGATCGATCGGGAAACACGGTACACTCGCGATATCGGTGCACCACTATGCCAGCTATAGTCCCGTCTTTTGCCGCGGCCTTTTCTCTTTCCGCAATCTCTCTTTCCATCGGTCGCTTCTTCCTTTTTTCGCTATCAAAGCATCGGCGATATCCCCCAAACGACCGCGTGCTATTATCTACACCATTGAATTCGCAATCTGTAGCGGTGTAGAACACGATTCATTTTTGTACGTAAATTCGGATAACAGAGGCTCCACTTAATCGTGGATTAATCAAGTAGATACGATCCAAACAGTATCGTGTTTGGTCTCGTTCTAACCGAGGGAGTGTCACGCACACGTCAGTGAAAGTTTCGTAAAAAAATAATTAAAAACAAGAAAGTGATATTAACAAATTGTCTCGGGCTATTCTCGTAACGTGACGACCCCAATCGTAAATCATTCGCAGTAGACAAAAATGTTCGGAGCGAAAGTTGGATAGCTTCGGGAAACACATAAAATATACCTTAATCGTTTTATTGTTACATCGGTATTTTTTTTTTATCAAGACATGAAAGGCACCTTCGTGTTTTTAATAGGAACGTCTAATATTTCTCAATGAATTCGTACGGAGCGTGAAATATTGAACCGGAGGTGGTTTCTGAATGGCGCGGGCAGAAGTGAAGTGCAGGTATTTATAAAATCGAGTTTGATTTTTCTGTGCACAAACTCTGGAATCGTGATCGCGGTGTCGTCCACCGAACGAACGTGTTAAAGTAGCTCGGCTCTCTCAGAGAGTTCGAAAACGGCGTCGCTTTTCAATGAATCTCCGAGTATTTTTGTAGTCGAGTGTATCTTCGAGGAAGAGGGAAACGATATACAGAGCCGACGTGACTCGCCGGTGACACACATGTGGAACTTAGTCGAAAAAGGTGCCGGGTAGAATGTGGCGTGGGTGTGCGATGGTCGAGTGCACGTTCCTCGCGAGCCGCAAGGGCATCATCCACTTGGCCCGCGAGATGAGAGAGAGAGAACAAGAGTGAGGGAGAGAGAGGCCGAGCGAGTCATCGATGTGTCACAAGTGTCTCTTTCAGGGGAGAAACGTTAATTCTGCAGATTCGGGGCTAGGATATCATCCCGAATGCTCTCGGCTTCGTGACCTAGAGTACCAACTATTTTTAAAGGCTTCTTCCCCGTTCTATCCGGTTCGTGGCGCCGCGCGCGACCGATTCGTCTTCGTTCACTCTCTCTCTCTCTTCTTCTCTCTCTTTTTCCTCCCTCTCTTTCCCATTTTACTTACGCCCGGCTTTATCACGCAATTTTCACGTTCCTGTACTAGGAACGCGAGCCTAATGTGTTTTCCTGATGTGTTTTTCTATCCTTGTCCTGATTCTAGACCCTCGATCTTCGTTTCCCAGTCTCGGCCCTTTCTTTCTCGTCGATTTCTATCCCAGTCTCGATGCTTGATCTTCGTTTTCGTCGATCATAGAGCTCTCTATCTCCTCGGGTTTGTTTCCTTCTTAACGATTTTGTTTCACTTGTCACGATTTTCGATGCTTGGTCTTCGTTTTCGTCGATCGTAGTCCTCTATCTTCTCGGGACTGTCTCCTTCTTAGTGATTTTTCTATGCTTAATCAATCAATTCATATTATTTCTATGCTTAATCATAGCAAGTAGTCCACTAACTATGTACTCGGAAGAAAATAACTATATGTACTTCAACCATTCAACCTTGCAATGATACTCTGGGGTCTCGCATGACCTCAACAAACTTTCTATACACTAATTTTCGCTACTGTATTCCACAACTGCAAATATGAAGTTTGTTTAACCCCTTTT
This sequence comes from Lasioglossum malachurum, assembly GCA_028455605.1. Taxonomy (NCBI): domain Eukaryota; kingdom Metazoa; phylum Arthropoda; class Insecta; order Hymenoptera; family Halictidae; genus Lasioglossum; species Lasioglossum malachurum. Next base: position 13,258,573 of record CM052314.1, on the reverse strand, counting down.
GACCATTTGGGAGTTTCAGTCTTGAATTACGTACTTAAAACCATCGTAGTAAGTTTTTACTGAAATTTAGAAAGCTCTAGCACGATATTTCATAATCTGAGTAAACATGGCGCCACTCAAGGGTCAGAACATATAGTACTTCTTCTTGAATCGCCCTTTCCTCATTTTCTTTTTTAATAATATATTAGCACAAATAGGGTGTTCACCCCCTTAACATAAATGTCAACAGCTGAAAAAAATACGTTTCAAATATTTTTCAACAAACTATATCCCGTATATCATTAAAATCAGCGTGTTACACTTGGGTAATATGCTTTGTGAGGGTTCAAACGACGCTGTTTTGGAACAACGGGAGGATTCGTAGTAAGGTTCGGTCGAACATTTCGACACGATAGACAAGAGGGGTTCGACGATCTTGATGGGTGCCCGGACATGTGTCTAGCAGTAAAAATATCTCGAGTAAGGCTTCGGGAAGAAGCTTCAGTCGTAACTGCTCTGCGGGAGCCGTATAGTGACCGATCGCTCGATCGTTTTGTCTTCTTTTGACAGAGTTAACGTTGCCCGGGGGATCGGTCGTCTGAATTCGGAATTGACGGAGGTGTCGCATCGAATTCCCATCTTGGTACTCTTTATGAGAAAACGGATTCCATCAAGCAATTTTTCAGTATCATCCGGGCACGTGTTTTCATTTATCAACTCATTTCGAACTCCAACCCGAACTCAGGAAACTAGTTTGTTCGAAACTCGGGATATTTCAAGGAATTTAGAACATTTCCATGCAAATTGATACGTTTAGATTTTAGACTTAACAATAGAGCTATCGCACTGACTGATTATTATATTAAGTACCAAATTTTTATTGCGAAAATTTTCCTCTAAATGGTTTCTATTTATACAGGTTGGTCGAGTACATTATTAATGTTGCTATTGAAGGTTCCATTGAAAAGTGTTTAGCCATGCACCATAGGTTTTTCAAAATCATGCAATAATCATCGGTCGGTAATGCGTTAAGATATGATTAAGAAATGAAGCATATCAAGCTATTTCCTGGATATCATAAAATTAAATCTCAATTATATCTTTATAAACAGTTAGTATTGTCAAAAACGTTCGGACATAGGTCTGCTTATTTTTGCTCTTGAGATTCACCAGAAAAAGTTTAATAAAAATCGACGACCCCACCACTGTGACCTCTACTTGTCAGTGAAACCTGCCGCAGAGCCGTACTCTCCTCGCCATTACGCGCCGAGGCCCCGCTCTGATTGGTCCGTGTTTCTCGTTAATAACTCCTTAACAAAGCCAAGGCGGACATTTTTTCAAATGAAAATGTCGCTTCCATATTGTGTAATTCCGAATAAATTATTATTAACCCCAGTCTCTCAGAATAAAATAGATTAAAATACTCTCGCTATATCTACACAACATACTATTAATTTTTTCGATCAAAGTCTACGAGACTGTAAACGCGTTGAGAAGGCCATTTCATCGAGCTACCACGCAACTCGAACTTCAAAAAGACGAGTCACGTTCGCACGCGTACAGCTCGCATGCATCATCGATGAAATTCAGTTCGACGAATGGTTCGCTGTGCAACTTTAGCCAGACGTATTCTGAAGCTCAACAAAAGATCTAAAAGGGGCGTGCCACGAGCAAGGAGAACGCGAGGAATACGCTGGGAATATTTGAATGGGAGCAGTTGCATTGCGAATCTTGTCTACCGAATTGCGATCGACTATTCCAACCACAGATCCAGCTGAGTTAACGCTGAATCAAATGAGCAATAACAATAAATGGAAAATGTTGCCTTTGATAATTTACAACACGATTTTACGACATGAATGTATGATTATTCTACTAAAAAATTTACGACCGAATGCATTTATATAATTCCAATAATTGGATGATAGAACAATGAAACATTCTCAATGTTTGTAACAAGAAAAACCTTGCCAAGTTATTGAATAAAACCGTACCCTGAGTGGATAAAAATTCTACGAAAGTAGATTGTAGGTTTTTGCGCACAATAAAAATGGTCACTCAATTATTGTCAATCAATCCTATTTGCAATTATACTTTTAGAAACCTGCACGGAAAAGAAACAGCAATGTTTCCAGAGATGAAAAATCAGAATACCCCCTTAAACGAGTACAGCGCGACTGAGAATGAATTTTTGAACGTGAACAGGAGGTCACAACGCCCAATTACGATCGCCACGCGCCAGTCAATGCAGCAGTGTCGAAACACGATCAATTTCGCGTGGCATTTTGTTCCTAGAATAGCGGGCGCTCGTGCTCCAGATGCGCAAATTGTATCGCACCGCGGCGATCAATTCGCACATCCGCTCTTTCATCGCGACAGCCGATGTTTCCGTTTCCCCGGGTGTCGCGAATCGTCGGTAGATTTTTACCGTTTAATCGGAGCCCGTCCTTCGACGAGAACGTTTGACGGATCGAGCGAAACGTGTCGCTTGCGGGCTTACACACGGAATTTTAAGGACTCTCGAAACGGCATTATCGCCGGCGATCAACTACGAATTAGCACGTTCCCCGACAACCTTTCCCGAACCCGTGTCGACCGAACTGTTACGTCTTTAAATACACAGGGTGGGACGGAAATCGTAGCACAGCTTGGCAGGGGATGATCCTACTTAAAAAGATAAGAAAAAACTTTGACAGTGAAGCACAGCAATATTCGGACACTTTTGAAGACTCTACTAATACCACATTATACCACTTGGAATTTTTTTGAGAAGTTAGAACAATCAATTTACTACATGACTTGTACAAGAAATTTTGGAAAAATTGCAATTGGTCCAATATTGAAAACTGAATCAATAATAAAGTGCCAATTATACATATTCTGAAAATTTCATCGAAATCGGAAGATGCGGAAGAATACTACAGGGGGCATTGAAAGATGCAAAAATTGTGAAAAAGTGCAATTTCTATAAACGTTTGTAGTTTATTACATCGTTGACCGACTTTGATTAAATTTTCAGGATATGTGTAATTAACATAGATCTACGAAATGTATTTTTTAAATTTTCGATATAGGCACCCATAAAAATGTTGTAAACAAAACAACTTCTAGAATTTTTTCTGTAATTCCGGCCAATTGCAATTTTTCCAAAAAATGTTTTCACGTCTTGTATTAAGCTAATTGCTCTAACTTCTCAAACAATCTCCAAGTCGTATGATCTCATATTAAAATAGTTATGCTCCTTTTAAGTGTCTGAATATTACTGTGGTTCACTGTAACATTTTCTCATCCGAAGCTTCTTTTTCGAGTTTGAAAACTATTAGCTAGGAGGGGGGGAGAGAATATATATATATCCTAATTATAATATTCCTAACTATAATATAGGAATACTAAAGTACGCGTACCCGATGGATCTTCAAACTCGATTTCCTCGAAAACCAGGCCCCAAACGAAAACATGTTATTCCTTTTTTTCGACTTAATTTTACACGTGGAATCATCTTCTGCCCAGTTGTACAGCGATTTCCGTCCCACTTTGAATAACCGGCTTCAAAACTCTGCGATTCTATCCCTTTCATTCGTTAAGCAGCTTCCAATCATTGGTATAATATTTGCAATTACGCAGAGGAACTTTATGCAAATTTACATTTTCATACGAGAAGATGAAAGTTTGAAGCGACGTATTAAACATATAAATTACTTCGTGGCTCTCAGAATCAATTTATTGCATTGAATGGAAGTAGACACGGTTTGCGTGGAAGTTGTTACGGTGTGTATCGATTCGTTGTTAATGAGAAGTGATCTGGGTTAATGGCAAAATAAAAACAACTTCTTACAGCTGTCCGAAGTTGTTCTTTGCTTCGACTGTTCATAAATTGAATTCATTATTTGTTATCCCTAATAAATGGAACCAAAATAAGAGATTAATTTTTCTATACATTGTTTTGGCGAGCATCGGTTGATTATTTCAATTATGTAGAGAGGAAAAATCGAGATTAATGTCACAATAAAGAGACAGCATCCCCTAGTAGGGTGATTAAATTTTTCCTCGTGCTTTATTTCAATTGACTGCAAATAAACAAGAAATTCATGAAGAAGGGAATCCATTTGTGCATGTAATAGATGACATAACTTTTCGTTTGATCTCTGTTATTGATCGTGGCAAATATACAATAGACCGGAGCTGTATTGCGTTTCACTGATATCTACGTTTCATGTATTTTCCAATATTTCTCCCATTGTGCAACGTAATTGTGTGTATTTTATAAATGGATCTTCCGTTATCGTCTTTGCCGGTTCATGAACTGCGGGCCTCAATACATTTACGTCAAATCGCGTGGGTGAAACTTTTTTCCTCCGTCCATTGTACCGTACGACACGGTTATTCTCGTTTTACTATTCTCCATGCACTCCGTTCGAAATATTTTATCCCGTCGCGCGTGATAACGAGATTATTATTACCTGTCCCAATGGTCAGACGGAGACGAAATCTAGGAAACGAGAAAAATAAGTGCGTATTTCACAAACGATCGGCCTCCTTTCATCGTGTCGATAAAGGGCTCTGCGACGCTGAAATATTAATATCAGCTTGGAAAATCGGCTCGCATTAAGGGGCAATAGAATTACGTGGAATGCATAGCGCCGGAAACGTTGCTCCTCCGTCTTCTCTCTCACCCTTTATACGGTCTCTCTCTCTCTCTCTCTCTCTCGCACACGCGCACACGCGCACACGCGATCGTTCGTTCAATCTTTATGTCATTCCCTTTCAACCCTGCAGCTTCACCGAGGTACTGACTCAACGAGCGACACGTTCGTCCAAGTCCACGTTTGACAAAGTTTACTGTCTACCACGCACTGTTAACCTGAAGATGCACGTTCTGTCGATCCTCGAATGCTGTAAGACAGACGAGAGTTCTCAACGGGTCCATCGCACCGTGTTGCAATTGTCAATCTACGTCAAAGACACTTTGAGAAGAAACATCCGCAAAATAATTTTGTAAAATGATAATCGCGTGAGCACAGTAAAATCTTCCAATTTTTATTGCAAGTTAGTAAAGAACTAGACTACTCAGACAACTGGAAGAACATCAATAAAATAATTTTGTGAAGCCTCGGTAAAAATCCATTTCGGTGACCATCGTAAAATCTAATTTTTATTTTAAACTCCGGAGAAAAATTTATCAAACATTTTGCAATATGTGTCTGAGATGAAGTAAATTGAAATAGTTTCTTGTCCGACCAATTTCTCGATCATTAACCCTTCAAATTGTAAATAAAGGAACCAAATGGTATCAATAAATTGCGACAAAAATTATAATTCGTGTGTCTAAGACAGAATGGATTGAAACAGTCTCCCATCTAAAAGATGTCTAAATCGTCAGTTCTCAAAATTGTAATTAACAGAAGCCAAACAGCGTCGGCGTCAGGAATCCTTGTCGGAGTGTCAGCCTCTCCAGTAATCTAAATAGCAATCGACCGTCGTCCTTAATCGAAACGGACGATCCTCGGCAACTGGATTATCGTAGCAAGACTGATTATCAACGGCAATGATGTCGACAGCCGGCGGGAATAATTTCTGCAGGGTGTTTAACGAACCCACAAAGTCGTTTTCGCGAACAGCGGACAATAAAACGGTGCAACGAGTCATAACACCGTGTTCATTTCGCTTTCAGATCGATAGGAAGAGTCTTTGCCGAGTCTGTAGCGAGCGAACGTATCGATTAGAATTACCATGTTCAACGAATGGAATGCTTTTACTCGATTAACTCGTGCGCGGAGAATGCTCGGCGACGGTGAAACTGAACAACGATGATTTAATCTTTAGGCTTCCTTTTCTGTTCCTTGGCTATTCTTCCCGGCCTGTGCGACTGTAAACCTCATCTTGCAGAAGATAAACGAACGAGAATAGTATCTATGTATTATTTTCTGTGCGAGATGGTGCACTTCAGCTCCAAACTCCACGGCGTACCTTCAAATATTTTTGTCGCGATTAAACTGTGCTTTTTAATGTAAAACAAAAAGTGTCTGCAACGAGAAGCAAAACATTTTGTCTCTTATATATTCTTGTATAATCTTGCACATTCTTGTACGTTCTCTTGCACATTCTTGCACGTTCTTCTACATTCTTATACATTCTTGTACATTCTGGTACAATCTTGTACATTCTTGTACGTTCTTGTACATTCTTGTACATTCCTGTATATCCTTGTACATCCTTGTCTATTCTTGTATATTCGAGCATATTCCTTTAGCTGTCCATTCTTCAAATTCTTGAACTCTGTTTCGTATTTCATCGATTCATTTTTGTCAAGAACGCGCGTAAAATCCATCTAGTCATAACTTTTTAATAGAGATCTATGTTCACGATTTTTGAATTGTTCATTTTTATTGATTTGCACGTCGGAAAATCCAACAAAAGCACAGTATCGGCTGTTGTTTTTAATGGAATTTTTTATTCTGCAGTGAAGTTCTATATTTTTGGCGCGTATTCAGCATCCTCCACGGGGGATCTCTGCGGCTGGGAACGATGAAAAAGTTGATGGCAAGATACCGTTAACTTTATTAGCCGTGCTGTTGTCCGGCGCGCCAGTTAACGTGGATATAGCAAATTTGTGCCACCCGATCGTTTCGGATGGCGTATAAATACGGGCCATGAAAATGTCGGAGTCCAGTCTTTACGGTCCAGCCCGAGTCGCTCGATCATGGGCGGACATTTGTCGCGGCAGATTTCTTCACCGCGTTACTTTTATCGTAGGCTCGTTCCGCGATCCTCTCATCTTCTTGATTATCCTCTCCACTAACCAGACAAATTAACTTCACTTACCGAAGACCGACAGATTTTTTAATTTCCGGAAAAGCTTCAGAAAATTCAACGAAATCGAAGTTATTTAATTACGTACGCCTCTAAGGGATAGTTGCATGAAAGAATATAGTATAAAACTGGGAAGATAGAATTTATCATAGCGAGTATTTTATTTAGCGAGTACTTTAGCCATTCTGCACCCTTTCTGGTAAAAGAATCCTCATAAAAATGAATGTTGTCCAGTATAATAGAGTAATAATTAATTTCTAAACCGAATGAAAAAATAATGTCCTGAGTTCAGAAGCGATTGAATAATTCTCTTTTAATCGTTCTACAAAGAACTCACGATAAAATTGTACAGATTCTTTTATTGCATGAATTGATGAAAATGCAAATTGATGATGCTACTAGCAAACGTGGAAAGAATGACAAAGGAATGGCTTTGAATAAGGATCCCAGAGGAAAGAATTGAATTATTCGAGACAACTTATTCGTTTTCCATTTGTTCCCGATTTTCTTTTTTGAATTTGAAAGGACTATTAACTCATCACCAGCGAGTAAAGCGTTTAACCGTGTCGTCTGCGGGTTCGCAGAATCGATCTTTCATCGAGGAAAAAGCGAACATGCTGTTGGAAGAGCAGAGCAGAAATTCGTTTGGGAATTCGTGTAGCTCTTAGCATTTGTTTGCGTGGTGCTCTTCGTGATCCGAACCTCTGAATGCGTCTTTAACGTGGGAAACAACAGTGCCGGTCTGTTTTCGGGCGGCTTCGCCTTTCGTTGGTAGAGCCCTCGTATACTATCACGAAACCGCGTGCTTGTAATTAATTCGAGAACTGCCGAACATACACGTGAGACTTCTTAAATGTTTTATTAATACCGCATGGTACCCAGTAACTGCGATTGTTAAAATGATTTACAAGTAATAATAATTGATAAATTAGTTATAATAATAAAACGAACCCATCATAAGGTACGATCTTTGCCTAGAATGTTAACCCTTTGTACGTAAAGCTATTTTAACTTGAAAATTAAACCTTTCTTTCGACCTAGAATAATTCCATTGTATATGATCTTTTCATTTTATGGATATGAAATTGTGAAAATATGAAAATTAGTAATTGGTTAGATACCATCATACTTAATAATGTAAATATATATGGAATAATGGTACAGCAATTTTTGGTGATGACCCTGAGTCACCACTCGAGTGCTAAGAGCTAATACCGCTAAGCTAGCACAGAGACTAACACTCCCAGAATGCCTAACTGCTAAAGCACAATCCTGATTGATTTCACTTGACCAAGCAACTGTTGTTCGTTGTCGTGATTCGTCGAGCGGAAAAGCGGCTCTCGCTTTCGAATTCTTTTGCTGATCGGAATCGACTCGGGAAGTTCGTCGTCCACACCGGAAGTTCCTCAGGAACAGAAGTCGTTGTCCCCGGGTCGACCCGGTTCTGCTCGGGCCGAAATCGCGGACCAATCCCGCGGAAATTCAGGTCGATAGATAATGAGGTTTCGCCTCGGATTCCCAGCCGGCATTCCAAGGCATTCCGCCAGGAGCGTTGCCTTTACGAAGTGTAAATTACCCAGACGGACGCAATCGTATAAAGAAATTAATTCTATCCCCGTCTCCTGAGAAGCTCGAGTCCCTCTCGTCGCGAAACACCCGTGAATTCAACGCGAATCCCCCGTTGTTTTCCTCCTCCGACGATTTCCTCAGCGTTTCGACGATCCATCGAAATTTATCATCGTAATAGCCCCGGAGTAACTGTGCCTATTACTATGAATCGACTAGACGCGCGATGCTGCCTTCGAAAACTACTACAACACGCCATTAGTCCTGCTCCTGCTAAATGCGTTGTTCTGTGCTCGAAACTGCGAATATAGTCGCAAACAGAACAACGATTAACACTAAACCTACCGAGCACTAAAAGCGATTAAAATGTTTTAGCTGACAAAAATGACAAGGCTCTATTTGTTCAGTTTTTACACAATTTTTATTACAATATGTGCTTGGATAGAGAAATTTATCGAATCAATCTCCATGTAAGCAACTTCATAATTTCAATAATTGTAAGATGAAAAATATGAAACCGATCATTTGACTGGCAATGGTTGGTTTACTGTTAACAAGTGAACTCAAATTAGAGCTGAGGGATCGTACCTTATACGTTCATTTTGGTATGAAATAGCTAGAGAAATCCAAGTCGGTAGTTCGTACGAAAATAATCGAATTTGACGTATGATCGAGTCAATTTCGAAATCTTGAAAGAATTGTCGAATGTTCGAGAAGTTCAATTAAAGCCGAAAGGCATCCGTAACTCGGGATGGGTTCGCTTTAGTTTAAAAGAAGATACGAAATCATGCGGAAAAATGGAGAGACCCACGGTCGAAAGACCGCAGCGCGGTTTCCCGGGAAAAATTCCCGTGGTCCCCGATTACCGAACACCGAAACAGGCTCGTCGAAACTTTATTTTTGGAGCGGATACTGAGAAAAGGCCACGATCCGTGGCAAAACAAATGAACAGGGAGCTGGGCCGAGCCGATAGACACGAAGCTCGATCGAATTCCATTAGTTCGTTCGTTTATTAAACCTAATAAAGCCGGAGCAAGTTGCTCGCGGGAGCGGCGCGGCGCGGCGCAGCGCGGCGTTCAACCCGAAAGTCAAACTCGTTTCGTTCGAGGTGGAAGCCCCGCCCTTACGCGTTCTTTTCCGAAACGCGAGCAAACAGTATGCACCGGAGCGACGCATACTCTTCCGGAGGACGGTAGGATTAAACACCGTTACACACCGTGTGAAAATTTCTAGGAACATTAAGCCGTCCGTTAATGAGAGTTCGTGCCTTGTAGTTCCTCTCTCGACGAGCCATACGCCCCTTACGATCTCTAATATCCCAAGCCCAGAAATTAATCCCAGAGGAAAATAAACGGACGAGCGAACACCGGTCCCACCGGGTTAAACTATCACGCGACTTTTATTATTATTACGGCGAGGCGGCTGCAGCCGTGCATGTTATATCGTCAAGAGACCCTCCGTTATCCGTACGTACCGGCTCCTGGCGACAGATGAGGTCCACCTTTCGATGAATTTCGATAAACAAACTGATCCAATTCGACATTTTATGGGTTATTTCATAAAAACCAGGATGAGGGACAAATTCAATTTATCAACTAGAAAATTCCTTATGGTAAGCATAGAATAGAAATGAGATATCTCGTTTCCACGATGTCAACGAGGCTATGGACGAGAAACATTTAATTGTGTTGTTTTAGTCATTTTTATTAAAAACTTTAATTGTGTCAAAATGAAGTATTTTATATATATTTTTTTTTTATATATTTCATCATTATTAAGCGCCTTCAAATCTCTCAAAACAAAGAAAACACTTCATATCAATAATAAAGATACACGAGATATCTCGTCCATAGCATCGTTTCTTCTACATCGTGGAAACGAGATATCCATATTTTCTTGTATCTCAGAAATGTGCACATACTATAGACGCGTGAAGACGTCACCAAACATTGTATTTAATAAAAATACATTTGAGTGGCCAGCTAATTGGGCAATCCATCGCGGTCAGCGACAAAAGAGTCTCTCGAGCGGATTTCTGGAGACTGGAACCGAGAAAATCGTTCGCGAACGAGGAGTCGAACGTGAGAGGCGTTTCTCGCGGCGATCAATCTTATTTTCGTCGAAAGCTGGCGGAAGGAGACCTTGTTTCGGAGAAGTCTGGACGGGAGAGAAACGGGGACACCGGGATATCCGGCGACTCCGCGATAAAATTGGAAACACCGCGGCAAGGTTCCGCGGAGAAATTCCCGCGGCCCCCCTGATTACCGAACACGAGCACACGCTCCATAGAAAATTTGTTCTCTGTCAAGAGTAAACGGAGAGAAGATTAACTCGAGTACTAAGAGCAATACTCGATTTCGAGAGGATGCTTCGGGTCAATTTTAGAATATGCTCCCGTATGAATCTTCAAATGTTTGAGGGCTCAACGTAATAACATGAATGTTGTTTAGATTCTAGATGTTTCCTCGAAGCATCACTTGCTTATTTTCAGATAAACTTTCATTGTATTGGAATGTAGAATATGAATGTAGCCAAATAGACACTCACTGTTTAATAACATGAATGTAATCGTTAATATCTTGACTTTAGATTAAAGAATATTTGTCTATTTTTCAATTCTGAAGTTGTAACAAAGCCAGTGCACGGAGACGCTGTCCTCGAAGGGCTAACATCCCGGACACCATAAATCCCGTCGGATAGACAGATACACGGTGAGGATGAGCCTCGGCTGTCCGAGAGCAGCTAGTTCTGCGAGGACTTCTCGCAGATTGCGCCCGTAAAAGTCACAGCCGATGACAGACGAGGCAAAGGAAAATTGAAATTCGAAGAGGCCCGTGCGCGTGCCACGTCTCCGCCTCCTTCGAACGAGGAAAAACCAGCATGTCCCGTGTCGTCCTCGATGTAGTTGGTCGTACGAAGGAAAACGCCTGACAAAATTGAAGGATCGACTCTCTCTCTCAGATCCCTTGGAAAAGCTGTGTGTGTGCGCGCTGCTCCGAGGAGCAGCCTCGTTTCGTGGAAGCGCGCGCGCATTAACTTCGATCCTCCGTCCAATGGCAATAAAGGAGGTACACGTTGCCCTTTTAATGGCATTTAGCTATTGTCTCTTTACGCCCGGAATTAACGACCGGGATTCCGAGAGCGTGGCAGCAACCCTTTCCAATTAACCTTCGCTGTCCCCGATTGGCCGCGATTTTCTGTTCTCGGTTTTCAACCGACAAACTTGACCCTTAAGGAAAGGTCTTCGTGCAACTGGTCCAAAAAATCGATTTTTAAATTATATTTTTTGAAAATATGGAACCTCATGGGAAGCTATAGGCTTCTCTTATGCGAATTTAGTAAACATACTTATATAGCTTCCCATAAAACAGAAGAGAGAACGAATACTATCGATATAATAGCAAAATATTTATTGATATTGAAATTGAATCCAAATGAATATATTCCTTTGCCTTCAAATTGCCTTGTTCTTCAAATAAAATCCGCAATTTGAACGATAATTGCGGACGTTTTAATTTCTCGAAAACTTTAAGACCACCAACAGCGCCGAAATAAAAGTTTCATCTCGATCTCCTTCGCTATTTATCAATCGACGAACGATGATCAGCGTGAAAACTGACCTTTGAGCAAGAACAGCATCTTTAAAGCTTCACAGCGTGGCTACCCTAAACGTTTTTTCGTTGGCACGAGTCAATCGATGCGGAGATTACACAGACCCGCGGAGATTACACAGAGGATGTTTCTCTCGAAGCCAAACAATTCTTTCTTTCTCTTGGTTCTCTCTTTCTCGTTGATCACGATCCAACGGATCGTGTCGAATCGAAAGAAGGCGAGATCCAGTTTCCGCTTCGGCGGTAAGCGAGAATGGGGGCTTGGTCTCGCGTGTGCTCGGGGTTAGGCGATATATCGAGGCCGTAAACCCAGCGGGACCATAAAGAGGGGATCGAGAAAGGGTATGCGGTCAGTGGGAGGGCGACAACTCGGTCAGTGTTATACGAAACAGCCTCCTTCGACCCTCATAAGGCGCCACTCTTTCCGAAAACAAAGTGTTTTCGACGGTTTTGCCATAAAGTTCGATGATCTACATGGAAATTTAGAAAGTTGTGCAAGTTTAGGGGTATGTAGAGCGGATGAACTATTATACAATTTTCTCAGTGATCGAACTCGCTGTACGAGGCTAAAATCTACCCCTGAAAATTCGGCTATTTTATTACCCTACGTTGCTGCTCGTAACCAAACTTTTCTCCTGGCACCAAAAGAAGATTGAGTTCTAGAAGATCGAGGTAATCTAACTGTAGGATCTAAAAGAAAAGGATTTAGACTGAGAAGTGCTTGTTAGACTGAGACAACTTGTGAGAACTCTATCGATTCCAAAACCACGGAGATCGCTCAGTTTTCGCTGGCTCTGATACAACTCTCTAGTTAACTGAAATTGCCCAACTATAACCAAAATTCTCTAGTTAATTAAAATTCTCTTAGGTAACTAGAACGTAGCTGACACGTTTCTAACGAGTCTCAATCCTGAAGCAAGACGCGAGATCTCGGACTTACCACATATCTTGCAAGAGACCGAGTGAAGTTGTTGAAGAGCGTGTGCGTTTCGTATCACGTGAGCCGGTCATATCCGCCCGTCATATCCACGTTGATGCGCTCAGGAACGGAACGTCTCCTCCGGCTCGAGTTCTTTCTCTTTAATCCTCTCTCCCTCTCTCTTTTACTCTGTTTCTCTTACACTTCTCTTTCTCCTCACACTTTTTCCCTCGGTTTCCTATTCCAGGTTTCGCGATACACCATAGAAAATGCACTTTCTACTCCTCGGCCCTCTACGCTTCCTCTTCTACGTAGAACATTTTCTTTCTATTTGCTTTCTGGTCTCTTGCTGTGTCAGCGCAGGCAGTATTCTTCTTGTTTCTTTCGGTACCATCACTTTCTACACCTCGGTCCTCTACGCTCCTTCTCCTAGAATGTTATCTTTCTCTGGAGATGTCAACGCAAAGAATATTCTTGTTTCTGTGCTTAGCTGCACTTTCTGCGCCACACTCTTTGCGTTCCTCCTCTTCTGCAATGTTTTCTTTCTCTTCCTCGAGTGTCGCACCAAAAGAAATTATCTCTTTGGCTTCTCAACATGAATCAACGTAATCGTAATCGTCATCAGTAGGGAAGAACGCACTTTGTGAACTTTATTCCTTGGATTTTCGTCCTTCAGAACGTTTTCTGCACCTTTGTTATCATTATCCTTCGAAGATTATCAGCGCGAAGAAAATTCTTCTTGTTTCGATGTACGTCAATCGGCACTGTACCAGCAGCAGGCGAAGACCCACTGTCTATGTCTCGTTCTCCTTTAGCCTTCTGTTCTACAGCGTTTTCTTTCTTCTTTGTGTTTTCTACGAGTCTGGTCGTAAAGAATAGTTTTTCTCCAGTTTCTCTTCGAACCTACCAGCAAGGAATCAACATCATCGTGATCACTGTATCAGCAACAGTAGACGACGCACTTTTTACATATCGTTCCTCTGTAGGCTTCCTCTTCCGCAATGTGTGCTGTCTTCCTCTTCCTATTTTCTTCGAGTCTGACCGCCAAATAAAATTCCTTCTTCTACACCTCGCGACCCACGTTCCCCTTCTTTCACAACCTTGTCTCCGTCTTTCTTTCCATTTTCCCTCGAATTTCACCGTAAAAATAAAGTTCCTCCTTCAATTTCTTCACAAATCTACCATCAACGAATCAACATAGTCGTCTTCACTATACCAGCAACAACAAGAAACGCAATCTTTATACTTTGTGCCTTATGTTCCCGTTCGTCTACAACGTTTGCCTCCCCTGTTTTTCTATTTTCTTCAAATCCCACCGCGAAGAAATGTCTTCCTCCAGTTTCTCTATAATCATACCGGCAACATCAAAAAACGCACTGCCTGTACCTCGTACCTTCTTCGACAACGTCTTCTAGCTTTTTTTCTTCTAATGTCCCCAAATTCCACCGCAAAGAAAATTCTTCCTCCACCGTTTCCACACTCCTACCATCAACGAACCATCACGCTTGCTTCATCATTATACCAGCAGCGAAGGCACATCCATGATAGAGACCACTATCCAAGGGATACACACCACTACCAAGAACCCGGCAACCACGCAGAGGCACACGCACAAACGTACGCACGTACACATCTGCCTGGGGTGGGAGAGGGGGCGAGGATCGTTCTCTACCACCGCCACGATGTTCCCACCACCACTCCTGCTTCTCGCCTTGTGTTTAAACTTATAAATAGATATCTGGGTGCGTTCGATTATATTTATATGTACGCGCGCCGTCCACCTGTGTGCGAGCGTACCCATCTCTGTGTATGCGTAACCGTGTAACTTCGAGTGCGTGTGCACCGAGTACAGACGCTCCTCACACCCTCCCGCCGTTTCCACGAACGCGAAAAATCGTGTGCGAACCCGCGCTCGCATTACTCATGGTACACCTAGTTACGCGGCACGATCTTACGCTTTTTCCCTCCTCGATCCCCTTTGCGTCCCTCCCAGAAACGCACGCGATTCATCGATCCGATCGTTCGACGACCGAACCCCCCTAAGATCGCGCCGCAATCGGCTCCAGATATTTTTCGATCCGGGATTCTCCCGTTTACACATACACTGCGAAGTTTAGTCATTGGTAGACTTAAAGGGAACCATTTCTACATCACTATATGTTTGTATCTAAGAAATTATCGAAGATCTAACAGTAAGTAAAGGCCAGAAGAAATGTCTCGGTTCTGGAGTTAAATAGCTTCGAGTATGAAGTGTTAAAAATACTGCTGTAATGTTTTCAACACTATAAATTCACTCTGATGAGGAACAAATGTTTATATAGCTCCCGTGGGTTGCAAGTAATACAAACAAGTTTTATTTTGCATAAAAGACCGCAGTTTAGTCGTTAAAATAAATCCTGCGGATTATATATTTAGATTAGTTCATGATTCATTGATCCGACCGTTTGATGACCGAACCCCCCTAAGATCGCGGCGCGATTGGTTCCGGTGCATTTCTCTTCGAACTTCTGCTATTCATACATTTACGTAAGATAGAGTATGCACATCGTAGAATGCGAAGTTCGAAGAAGTAACACTTCTTCGAAATCATAGTATTCAAATGTTTTTCTAACTATATGCATCAGACCCGTAAATAGGTCTAATACATAAGTGAAAATACATTAGATCAGTTCACGATTCACTGATCCGACCGTTTGATGACCGAACCCCCCTAAGATCGCGATCGGTTCTAGCGATATTTCGATTCGATCTTCTCACATTTATACATGTGTTAAGAGCTGAGTTGTTAGGGCATTTGTAGACTGTGGATTTTATGCATTTACAGCAGAGGTGAGTGTGAATTTATTAAAACTGTTAAGAGAAGAAGTGCATTTTTATTGAACGCTTGCTTCTCGTAATTAACGAGGTCCACTTTTATTTTGCGTAAAGATACGCAGTCAAATTATTTGTATACTATTTTTGTCTAACTTTTTCTAGCTAGGCTGGTTCATTAACTGATCGAACACGGTTCATTCGATTTTCCCCTTAAGCTAGCTCCAGAAAAATTGAAAAAACTTCTTGATCAACGTGATGTGTATATGTATACATTAAGCTGTATGTCTCGTTTGGTCTCTCTAGCTCCGGCCAGAAGTGAGTTCATCAGTTGGTCCGACACAGTTGATTCGATTTTTCCTTTAAGCTAGCTCCAGAAAAATTTAATAACCTTTCCGACACACAATATATGTATATATAATATCTATAGTGTAGTCCTCTATCTTTCTTTCTGTCTAGCTGCCTCCAGGTAGGCCACAGTTGTTGACCAGTTCATTCGATTTTTCCCTTAAGCTAGCCCCTGAAAGACCGATGACCCTTTCTGGTCAATCTAATCTATGTTCTTCCTCTCTTTCGTCTCCTTTGGTCTCTCTATGCGGGTTGGTCGGTGCACGAGGGCGGGTTAGAGCGGGTTGTCCGCGGAAAAGAGGCGTCGTCGAAATCAATCGTGGTGTGTCTGTGTGCTTACCTGCTCGCTGCGTGCATATCTTCGCTCTCGTGCTGCTCCGCGGTCTCGTCTCGTGTCCCACGCAACAACTCACTCGCGCGATGCTATGGAGTGTAACTCTCGGTTCACCCGCGGGGACAACGACTGTTCGAGCCTCCGTCTGGTCCCTTCCTCCTCTTCCTCCTACTCCTCTTACGTTTCCTCACTGCCTCCTCCTCGAGTCCTCCCGTACCGTCTCGAGCCTCTGTGTTCCACGGACGTGATCCACACCACCGTACGCTCTTACCCGTCCTCTTGGTCCTCCTCGTTCTCGCCCTTACGGGACACGAACATGCTTCGCCTTCCGCGAAATTGTTCGGGAACCTCTCTACGGACGCTGCTCTCCCCCGCTGCTCCGTTCGCGGACACGTACAACCACACACGGCCCGACCGGAAAAGCTCTCTCGCCCGGAAAACCACGAACAAATTTTCCACCGCCGAATTTTCCCGTTGTTTCCGTTATCCGTTCGACAGGGAACGAAAGGGAGGTTCACAACGGTAGTCACGGATTCCGTCGGAATGGTTCTTCTCGAGGTTTCTCTTGTTTTTTCCTCAAGCTTTTTTTCCCGGAGCTACTCTGTAACAACCTCGGTGACGACGACGACCACGACGACGACCACGACGACGGCAACAGCAACGGCACACGACACGTTCGACTCGACGATATGCCGCCGGCTCGACGCCAGCGACGCCTGGCGTCCCGACGCCCACCCCCCTCCATTCGGACGGCGAGAGATGCGTGCACTGCGCACGACGAGCTCAGGAACTCTGGAGATGGATGAAACGGGGATTTTCGAGTTTTTTAATCGAACCGGAAAAGTCGCTAGTATAGATATCTATATATGGCCTTTTTTAATAGTTTTACAGCTGGTGGATCGAGTTTGACTCTGGAATTCGGGTTTGGAGATTGTCTTTTTTATCCTGGTGTGAATAATGTTGGTACTTTTTCTATTCCTCGAGCGTATTGTGATAGATCTTGTATTATGAGTGTGGAGGGATCTGGGTCCGTTGTGACCCATCGTTTGAAAGGAATTATCTACGTGCATGGTTCCTCGTGATTGATTTCAATTGGCAGTGGTTGTTCAACCCACCAGATACGACGTCTCTTTACCATACTGACTGTGGAAAGGATTTCCAAATTCGTTACGCAACACCGATCTGTTAGAATTTCAAGGTGGTTATGAAAAATATCAGAGAAATTTATTTATTTGCACGAGAACTTTGAAGGAATAATTGGGTACAATAAAATCGATGGATCTTAATAAGACATCGTTGAAGATATATTGTATCTGTACGATCATCGAAATTGGAAGTCTTCTGAATGTTGATTACAGGGATGATTCTTTGAAACACTTTTTTCTAAATAAATCCTCTTAATTTTGAAAAGTGATGCATTTTAATGCGCATCAATTGTACTCTAAAATCAAGAAGAAAGGGAGCAACTTCATGTAAATATTTGCACAAGAAGATCCGGGTCAATGAAGACTCCCCAATGGATGTAATTGTTTCGCTGACCGTCGTGCAAATGCTAATGTGGTCACCCGACGACACTCATCATAGTTTTCGAAAGGTTAAAACGTGACTATGCCCCTAACCGTTGCATGTATATACAGTTCAAAGTTCTTTAACGCAACCTAAATTTCCAACTAAATCATTATCCTTAAAAAAACAATATAATAAATCAGAATTCCATAATATTCGAGAAAAGTGTGGTCCTACTAACGACGTACATATTTTTCTCTGAAAATTCTGAGTGACTTACGGAAATTCGTTTTCACGGCAAAATTTAATCATACACGGGTAGACGTGTCAAATGCCAGCGATTTTTACCGTAGTTGACAACTCGAATTTGGTCCGCCTTTTGACGGCTTAAACTACTGTGCGGCGTCGCGTCATACGCCGATACACAGAAAGCTATTGAACGCGCCAACAGTCTCTCGTTTTAATTGAAAATTTCTCGGTTCGATAGTCTTCGTCTGTTATGCGAACGCTCGAACTCTCATGCGCGTTCATATGTCATGACTAAATGCGATAAAGAACGTTCAACGAGGAAGACTCGCGTATAGAACTATGATGAACATCGGAAACCAGTTCCCGAAATCCGACGAATATCTTACACTAGGCAAATTAATGAAACGACCAAAATAAGAAGACGAAAATCGCGGGAAACCTAGCATGCACGCGAGTCAAGCGCATCCTTGTTTACTCGTGCATGCAGGTGTCAAACGAGTCATTTACCTTGTGCAGAGTGCATATACATATGTATGCACCTGTGCACGCGTATCTATTTATACGATCGATCGGTTGGCAAGATTATTCCTCTTTTGAAAAGCAACAGCGATACCGAAACTTATATCTCTATTTCTGTGTGGGGGAACGAAAATAGAATTATATTATTTTAATTAAAACTACATACGTAGAATCCTCTATCCCATCTTAAAGTGTAATTCTTCAAATCTCCAACTTGTTACACGTCAAATGCACCGGAAAGACAGACTCCAGCGCGCGGGTAAATCAAAAGTGTTTTTTTTCTTTATTAAGAATAAAAGATCGGATCAGGGTATACAAAATTCTTTACAATATTAATTCATATACAAATAAAAGATATTTACTTACATTTAATTTCGTAAAAACTGTAAGGTAAAATTACGAGTTAAGTCAACACAAGTGGCGTCATCTTGCAAAAAGAGAGGGATCTAGTTTCCCGTAGGACAGCATGGTAAAACAGTGTAGAACGAAGTGTCCTCTTCGATTATCAAAGGAATACGTTGATTCTCGAATTGTTCGTCATCGTAACAAGCATTGTTTCGCAATTCGGAATTCGGAACGTTTTACGAGGGCTTTCGCAGCATTTTTTTTCGTGGGATACCGACGACAAGCGTGATCTATAATTAACAACGCATCAGTCTACCCGTAGAACCTTTATTCTATTCTTAAACCGTTCCGCCGAAGAAAAGATAAGCCGGGGTTGCCGAGGGCCTGTGTTTTATTTATACAACATTCTCTGTCTGGCTATATTTATATATGTACTGAGAAAGCAACGACTTTAAAACAGTGTGCAAATAAGTCAGATCGTACACGAGTCTCCGAGTTTTCGGACGAGAGCAACCTAACCCGACGCAAACGGTCTCTCGATTTTTCTAGCATTCCTCGACGGAAGTAATTAATTAAATGGTAAAAATATATATATGTCTGGTACGATTGGCAAGTGTGCTATTCTTTCGCAGTGGTCCTCTGCCGAAAGCCATTCTGCATTGTGTCTCTGCTATAGAAGAACCTCCATCTCCATAGTCTATGGTTTCTCCCTGTACAATGTCTCAATTTACGAGAACAATCGAGTTTATGAAAAAAATCATTTAACAAACGCAACCCGTTAACCTAACCTAAATCTACAGGCACAGCGATCAGCCAGCGAAAACGAATTATACCTTAAACCAACCGAGAAGAATGTACATCATAAATCCCCATAGAAAAACTCAGTATCGTGCTACATATTTCCAACCGATAGGGACACCGATTGTACCGTTGAAAGGAACAAAGGTATTCGTACATTTTTCGTGGTTCATCGGTGTTCAAGGACTTTCTCGACGCCAATGATTCCGCGTAGAGAAGGTGTTGGAAAAAATAAATAAAAAATTTGGAAATGTAAAGAGCAGGGCAATGGTTTGGTTTTCGGATTCTCGATGAAATTGCGTTAATGTTAGTAATGAAACGATCACCGGAAACGGTCTGGAATTTCCGGCGTCGGCCGTTGAATCTGCGAGCGTGATTGGCGTTCGGGAACTGGCCCGAGAGGAATCGACGAATCGCGTCGCGCAAATAGAGGCTTAGAGGGAATCGGAAACTGTTGCTGACTCTCTTTCTTTCGGTCGTAAGCCGGCACCGGTTCACCATAAGAACCGACTGTGACGCGTGCCAACAGCTCCGAAATTATTCTGGTGGCCAGTATACCGTTGCTTTCGCCGATCTCGCCGCTCGCACAGTCCGCTCTCGCTATTTCCCGACGTGGTTTCGAACGCGGTAAGTTCCACAAAAGCGAAACACGATGGCGGCGGTTGACTGTTACCAGAATCAAGCCCAGGCCGAAGGGACCGGGCAACAGTCGCAAAACCAACAGCAGCAGTCTCAGCAACAATCAGGCCAGCAGCCCCAGCAACAGCAACAGGCGACCGCCGGGATCCCGGGCAAGGACGACGAACGTAAACTGTTCGTCGGCGGTCTGTCGCGTAACACCACCGACAAGGAATTGAGAGATCATTTCGGCAAGTTCGGCGAGATCGAGAGCATCACCGTCAAGATTGATCCATACACCCGCATCTCCAGGGGGTTCGCGTTCATGGTATTCACCAACCCCAAGACCATCGACAAACTCCTCGCCTCCGGTGATCACTACATCAATAAACGAAAGGTCGGTCGTATTTCCATTTTTTGTCCCCACTCTCGATACGGTTCCGAGCAATTTCTGCTCTCACGAAAAGCCTAATTATAATTTCAACTAGTAAACTCCGGATTTTGTACAGAAATAGGCAAAATATGACACAGGAGCATGATTAGAAGAATTTGAGAATACCAATATGTTAAGGGAACGAACAAATTTCACTTCTCTGTTCCTTGTAATCGGAGCATCTTGTTTCTCGTAGAGATCTGCAGGATGTTACCGAGCCTTTGTACAATGATTGTATATGAGCCTCTCGTGGTGTACACGGGATATAAGCCATGGGCACTTAACAGCTTCAAATGTGTAAATAATTACACCTTCTAATGTACCACAGAAATTGTTATTACAGAAATCATGAAAGTGAAGCAAGACGGTTATGTCCGGACGTTATCTGGCAGCCCCAGGATTAATGTGTTCATATTGTAGATGTTGTATGCTGATCATTTTCATACATATAAGACGATACATCTTATTTGTTTAGATACTGATTGAAACAGATATTATTAATACGGAGTTAAAATTTTCTTTCAGTTAATCCTCTGATTGCAGAGCGCTTGAAGAAAATTCAAATTTGAGCAAAACATGCCAATTGAGTGGTGCAGCAGATACAACAAACAATATTATAAAGAATGAATGAGCAAGACGCATATGAGGATAAATACAAATAAAACACAAACAAAGCAATGTGTATCATTCTTGATAGTACTCTCTATTCAGTAAAGGCATCATTCAGAACAAATATTGTTTATCCTACGCTTATGGAACAACTGTTGTACACACAATATTCATGTTTTATCAAAGTGTTTGCCTCTGATGCTGTTCATTAAACATGAAATTCTTAAGCAAAACAATGTCAGTGTGATAAATAGACTGCAGATCTTTATGCAAAATTAATAGTTACAACATTTGCAAAGAAGAACCCATATAGAAGATTCTTTCTTTCTTTGATAAGCAGCGTTTTTAAAATCGTTTAATTTGTTTCGCTGTTTTAAACTGGAGTACAATGTTCGTTTTTGTCATAAATGTATAAAATTCGCAGTCCAGTGACAAACAAACTTTTATTGTATATTTACTATGTTGGAACTGTTTTGTGTTCTTCCTGCATGTATGATTGCTATAAAATCACTTCAATTTGACAGGAATTAATCCCAGGACATCCAGGTCATTTGTAGATACATGACTTTAAACCAACTACAGCTAATATATTCCAATATATAATTAAGAATTTGTATATAATCATTGTACAGAAGCTCAGTGAAATCAAGGACAGTTGTGGTCCTCTCTTTGTTAGATAATCTCTTCCTCTTTTTGTCATTAAATGAACAATCTTTTCTTTTCAGGTTGATCCTAAACGAGTGAGCAAGAAACCTCAATACGGCAAAATTTTTGTGGGTGGTCTCACTCCTGAGATCACGGACGAGGACATCAAGGCTTACTTTGGACAATTCGGAACGATCGTAGAACTGCAAGCTCCATTTGATAAAGTGAAGAACCAGAGGAAAGGTTTCTGCTTCATCACGTTTGACTCGAAAGAAGTTGTATATAAGCTATTGATGACGCCGAAGCAAACGATAAATGGAAAGGAAGTGGACGTGAAGAAGGTAAAAGTAAATCCGGACACGAGAAACCAAGGTTTCTGGGGGCCTGGTTACGGGTACGGTTACGGTGGCGGTTACGGCTACATTCCTGAGTATTGTAACGGTTATCAAGGCGGTTACGACGATATGTACGCAAATTTTGATTACGAGAGTTACGACGACTATGGTAACATGGGCTATGGTGCCCAAGGTAAACCACGAGGAAACGGTCAGGGACCACGTCAGTTTCAGAGACATCAACCCTACTAATAAAAACAGAGGGTATATGAATCTTACACACTCGAAACTTGGTGATAAAGCAAGAACATAGTAAGGAGTAGACCAATGTTATTTAGATACAGTCCGAGACTGCGATCGGGAAATTTGGGACGAAAGAGCTTATAGGGTCTTTGCAAGACCCGTATTCGAGCCCCGAATGCCCTAATCTTTATACGTATGTACATTCGATTGTACAGTTTCTAAAGAAGGAACAAATTTTTTCATTGATCAGTTGAAGTAGTCTAGGAGTGATTTGTTGAGTCGAAAGGAATCGCATCTTTCTTTTTGCGTGCGCACGTTTTTCTCATGTATCTCACACACAAATACACACACACACACGTATACACACCCATCAGACTACAAAAGAGAATGTTCAAATATTTTTTACAAATGTTGAATTTTCCTATGAAGATTGAAACACTTTATCCTACATGTACGTGGAGCAAAGTATGAGGAGACAGTAACTAATAGCGACCCCATGAAAAGAAACAAATTCAAGATTGATTTACTCCTGGTTTCTTGTTATTCATGATTCATAATACTAACAATGTATATCTTTTAATTTAATACTCTAATTATTCTTTAGCATATTAAGTTGCATTACTAAAGTATTGTTTATTATATGCTTGGTGTTACTCTTATTATTAAATGAAAAAAAAAATGATGAACTCGACGCAGCGTCGTTAACGGTAGAATCAATTACATCGATAAACAGATTTCAGTTTTTTGGAAAGCACTATGTCAGTTAGAAATAATCGAATAGATACTAAAAAAGAAGAAATTACCATTCATGGACCAATGGTTCGTACTCCTAATTAAACGTACTTCTTCCTCATAAATTTATAACATAAACGTATTATCTATTATCATCTAATTGTTTATATTTTAAAAGTAAGGCTTGTAACTTATATGAATCATAAGGTATCATGATGAGAGACATATGCATCTTCGAATGTAATATGTATATGCGTGTACACATACATAATGATGTATATGCGTATGAGCTAGTATATAATAAAAAAAAAAGTAGCGATTAAGAGAAAGATAAAAATATTTCAAAATAAATATAATTAAAATATGAACGTCCTGGGTAGATATGCGAAGAGTACGCGAGTGGTAGAGGATGGTTACAAAATATTTTAAAGACAACATTGGGAGAGCAATAATTATTATATAGATATAGCACGCGGTTTCTTTGATAATTTTATGATTTCACATTTTTAGTATCTATTTTCTGTTTCGCTTGATGTTTTACTTACGACCAAATTAAAAATTGAAAGAAAGTTGCTTGCAAAAATTTCATTGGAAAAGATCGATTCTTGGAGAATGTTGTTGCTTGCACTCGTGTACTCCTTTATGTGGAAGACATACAAATATGGCAAAAAATAATTGTGTCTTGTTAACGCGAACAAAACGATTCGTAAACACTGAATCAACAGAATGTTTAAGGCAATGGAAACGATTGTGAGAAAAACATAATGGCAAATCATTTATAATTTAGTCTACTATGACATTTCTTTCGCATTTGCTCTGAATAGCAGTTCCTGTCTGGTAAACAAAGACTGCTCTTCACATCGCGAGAAGACTGTTACTATGTAGAGTATCATGCGATATGATACATACTTAGGGAATTTGACAGCCAATAGAACTTGTGATTTTTCACGACTAAAGAAAACGATGAAAAAAAGAACGATTAAAAACGACAACACGATTATAGCAAATGTAGATACCGACATTACGAGAACTACATTTAGGTACATCGAAATTATATTATACACAAGGCTGATAAGGCTTTAAACATTCAAGTTTTTCTCAGATGTTACAAAAGTATCGACAGTTTGGCTTAAATACGATTTAAATAAAAAAAAGCACATAACGCAATGACTAGCGAAAACTGTTCTCTGATGAAAGATTTTAAGCCAAGCTAATTGAGCTTTTGAAATTAAATCTGTATACTATGTATACCATATTTGCTGCGTGTGGAAAAAATATATATATACACATATATATATGTTTATATATATACATATATATATAAAAAAAAGAGAACAGAGTGTGAAATTAAAGGAAATAACACAAATATTTTGTTACTATTGATTACTATTCGCCTGTTTCACCCATGACACAGTGTATATTTTAATTATAACAAAAAATAAAATATTCATTATTCGAAAAATACTATGTGACATCCTTGTTTTAATCAAATCTTTGACTCCAAAATTGAAATTAGAACAAAGTTTCATTGAGCTTAAAATTAATACGCATTATGAACGTTTTCGGTACCGCTTTAATTTGTATTTAATTCGTTAGAAATTTTAATTTAATTTTGTTTTTCGTTTTCTGCGTGTATTTGTATTATGTTACGAAAAAATCAATTAACGTTTAGTAATCATACATATACGGATTTTGATTAAATGTGTATCAGCCAGCACATGTTTTGAAGTGAATCAATTTATGTTCATGCTTCTCTAGATTGCAAACTATATAATTGAAATAAATTCGATAATTTGTATTCTAGAATGTTTTCCAAATGTTGATACAGTTCGTAATTTATTTACACATGAAGATATCACGGAATGTACGATACAATTTATAAAATACATTGAATTTATTGGTACGCATTCAATTTAATTATCCCCACTCTAATTAATTTTGGAGGGTGTCTCTAATTACAATGAAAACGTTTTTACCAGCATACTGGGTGTGTACTGAGTGTATAGTTTAGAAAGCATTGATTTTGATCACCGGTAAAATAATGAAGAGTTTAGAAAGACTCCAAAAGAGTTGCTTCAGAATAGCTAAGATAACCTAAGGTAGCCCAAAATACTGTTGATTGAGCGTCTTTCCCTTTTTTAGTGGAGTTACTGCATTTTAATTATTCATTTAATTTGAATTTACTAGCTACAGATAATTCTTCCCACTTTGGCCGTAAGATTCAATGAAAATTCTAACAAGAATCATTTGTTCCCTAAAATCTGAGAATAGCGCGATTGCTCATAGTCGCAAAACCATAGAACATAGAACCTCGTCTGTGCTAGCACTGCTAGCCCTGTAGCCCCATATGTTTGTGTCCTCGACTAACGACAGATGGCAATACCATCTTAATCTATGGTCTGAGTTGCTCTATCAATAACATGTGGCTGCCAGTTTGAGCATTCTGCCGCAATATGGTATAGCCCTATTTTGGGATTTCCGAAAGCAGATAATTCATACCGAAATTTACATTGAATCTTATGACTAACTTGGCAAAAATCATTCGCGCTACTACACAAAATGGACTACACCTAATATAATTATTCCTTTAATTACTCTTCATTATTTAAACAACTTCCTATGAAATTATAGTTTATAAAGCTATTATAATACAAAATTATTCCCCACTGCGAAACTTGACGAACCCGTAGACAAATTTCTAAACCAATTCAAGGAGTTCGTTGAAACGCTATTGAATTATATGATAAGTTATTCTAATTAGAGAAATGACATTGACAAAAATAATACACAATTATAGTCTGCGTGTCGTCATATTTTCGGCTTGCCTGAACGTACAACATGCAACGATGCAACAATGTTTTTACCGACGGCTATTGATGTTTCAGTAATCTCTCCGCTTTCAGGCTGGAGTAGATCGGCATTTTTGACAGTTCAAACTAGGCCTACCGGACCACTTTTTTCAGTGGAATTGCATACAAAGCTTGCATTTCTTATCGAACAATTGATCACAATGTATTCGACCTTATGAAATCCTCAATGTAAAACCGAACTGGTGAACAAGGTAAAGAATTTCTATGAAACGGTTTCCTGTTCGATATACGTGTTCTTTTACGATACGAAGCATCGTTCGATGAATTAGTTTTCGCATACGGACAAAACGAATTAGATTAAAAGTTAATCTGTAAGTAGAAACGGTCTTCGCGTTGCGGCAAAGTAACTGTTATTTACTTTTAGGTAGGTTAGGTAGTGCTCAGAAAGGTGTGCCTGGTCAGAGCTCAAGCTTTGGAACAATGTTGCGACGTTCTTCGAAGATACTGAGGCTCCTCCACAACATTGGTCGCTACAGTAATGACTGTCTATACATTTTCCAAGTAGGATACGTGAAAAGATGCGCTAGCACCTCAATAACGTGCAATCACAGCACAAGATACATACAGATTGTAACCAACTCTCTCGGTTCAAGAAAAGGGGGACAGGCGAATGACCAGAGATGGATTCTCATTCCAATGTCCAGGTCGATTTCTGTTTTCACAAAAACACAGAAAGAAGAGTCCGACAATATAGTTCAAAAGCCAGAGGAACCGGCGCAGAGGATAATCGAGCTAAAAGAGGAGAATTTAGGTCAATTAAAGGAGAGAAAGCTAAGCGTGGAACCTGTTTCCACGAGCAATGATCAAACTAAGAAGGAGAAGCCACAGGATGTCGCTGTGGAAGGTACAGAAGTAGCTGCTGCGAAGAAAGGTTTTATTTTTTATTTTTGTCATGAGTTTCTCCGGGATATGTTAATTTGTTTCTTTAAGCCATCACATTCTGAGTGCTGAAGCATCTCTAATTTTTAGCCAAGAAGAAGAAAGTCGAAAGAGGTACATCGTCCCTAGAACGTAATTTTATTACACCAGTAAGAGCCATGTCTGATTTTTTATTAAAGCCGTCCGACCTAGAAAATTTGCCAAAGACTAAGAGAAGATCACCTTATGAATTTGAACCGCCAATCACTGTCTATTGGAGAAAAGATGTCGAAGCCAAGTAAGTTAAAGGATTACTTTTAATCTATAATCTCATCCGATAATATTCAGCGAGTTTTACTTTCAGAGCCTTGGAAGTTTGGGGATCTAGAGAGGCCTTGATGAAGGAGCTTCTTAAGAAAGAGCTTGAACATAAAGCCTATCAGCAAAGTAAGGTTTATTGTCTTTTCGTCTGTTATTTCTAATTAAAAGTGATATTTCGTAATGTCCCTTGTTGGAATCTGTAAAAAACAATTTGACATAGAATAATCTTCGTTGTTGTAAGATGTCTCTCCATCTTGAAGGGTTTATTGTCCCGCGTTTGTTAATACGGTATAAATGTCTGCTTGATAAATTCTTTGGTATAAACATTGCTGCCTGCTTTTCGTCCTAGATGTATTTACTGTGAAACGGAGACTGAGAGATTACAGGCGAGAAATGGGTAGCAAGACTGAGTTTATTCAAGAACAGGAAGGACTTTTCGGGAGATCCGGCAAAGTAGTTCTAACTGCGATCGCGATGTAAGCCTCGTCTTTTCGATCGATCCTAATATCACCTACCTGCTTGAATAATCGATTCCTTTCTTCCCCAGCAACGCGTGCAATTTTATATGTAAACTATGCGCTTGGGTATTTACTGGTTCGCACAGCATGTTCGCGGAGTGCGTGCACTCCGCTGCGGATACTTGCAACCAATTAATATTAGCTTATGGTATTCACAAATCGGTACAGGTGAGTCTCCACAATATTCCTCAACGTCGCGCAATCTAAACGTTTATTATATCTAGACAGCGGATTTTATGTGTTTACGACAAATATGAGTACGTGTAATTTAAAACAGTAAAAATATTAGAAGAACTTCAAAATACTCTTGCATTATTTTCAATCTATTAAACATATTAAGAAAGAAAATAAATGCCCATTTTACTCCAGTTTGTTGCAATTCTGGTAGAAAAAATTTCATTTTGCATAAAGATCCGCTCTCTAATTGTATCATATTTTGATTCAATTTAATTATTAAATAGATAGAGAGAGACAGAGATACATATAATAAATTTATTAGATACAATTTTTAAGAACCTGATAGACTGGAGTCAGTATACATTAAAATAACATTCTATACATTTTGATTGCATCATTACACATTCATTGCATCAATAAAAATGTTTCAGACCCCTAATCCAGACCATCCATACGGCTACACGAATATGAAGTACGTTTCCTCTCTGATATCCGGCGTTGGTATTTTCTGTGTGGGTGCTGGTCTATCCTTT
This sequence comes from Lasioglossum malachurum, assembly GCA_028455605.1. Classification (NCBI taxonomy): domain Eukaryota; kingdom Metazoa; phylum Arthropoda; class Insecta; order Hymenoptera; family Halictidae; genus Lasioglossum; species Lasioglossum malachurum. The sequence goes on along the minus strand of CM052314.1, from coordinate 13,229,886 downwards.
TACCATGGGATCCATGGTCTTTTCAATCCTGTGCCGGTGGAACCGTTTTACTGGGCCTACTGTGTGCTAGCCGGCTCTCTGGTATCCGAAGGAGCAACTTTGTTGGTTGCTATCCAATCGATAAAAAAAGGAGCGGAAGAGAAACAACGAACATTCAAAGAATATGTTTTGGCGGGGCAAGATCCTTCTGTGAACGTTGTTCTTCTGGAGGATTTTGCATCCGTAAATATTTAATGATTGTGCAAAGTAATCGTTAATAATAATCTTCAAACGGTATTTCTCGGAATTCTTGAGCCTCCTGAGTCAAAGTAAAAATTTCAAAGAATTGTTGAAGGTAAAACTTGATTTAAAAGGGCTAATTTGTCTCAAGGTTTCCGTGAATCAACAAAGTTTGAGGATTACCCCCATAGCATTTAGATTATTTGAATGATTTGTCAACAGGTAGTCGGTATTACAACCGCAACAATTTTTATGAGTCTGACTTCTTACACCGGAAATCCCATGTACGACGCCACTGGGTCCATCTTGGGCGGTTTCCTGCTCGGAGGCGTGGCAGCTTTTATAATTAACACGAACACGGCAGCCCTGATCGGCAGGAGCATATCCCATGACGATCTTGACATGATCAATACCGAATTAGAGTCGGATATCATGGTAATGTTCCCCTACGTATGTTACTATTACCTCGAAAACTGATGTTCCTCTATTAATTGAGCGTATAATAGGTGCGAGCTATTTATGACGTTAAAGGTATCGACATGGGCAATAACTTAGTTCGATACAAAGCCGAAATCGATTTCGACGGAAGGGAATTGACCAGATCGTATTTGGACAAAAACGATCTTGCTGCGATGCTGAAAGTAGGCGAAATGTTTACAGAAAGCTGCTTTTCCTACGTAGCGTCGCGGTTTTGGGTAGAGTCTATAGTCTTCCTCGTATCCTCACCATTGTACTTTAGCCCAGTTAACAAAAGCCGAGATTAAATTGCTTCAGAGCGTCTTTTGAGTCACGCGATGTTACGGAGGGAAAGCTATTGTAGTAATTTAAAGAATCTAGGTTTCAGACTTTGTACTTTCAGGAAGTGAAAGCCATGAAGAATATCGACGAATTGGAAACATTCATGTTGAAGAACGGTGAGGGAATTGTCGACATGGTTGGCGGCGAGATAGACAGAATGGAGCTCAAACTGAAGGTATTAATAAATTATTTTGTATCAGCTTATTATTACGCAATTACAATTTTAATTTTACAATTACAGAAGAAGCATCCAGAGATACGGCACTGCGACCTGGAAATCTTGTAAACTCTCCTTCGTACGGGTATTCGGAGGGTGGTATAAGTTCTGCTGTAAATACTGTGTAATAATAATCACGGCGTACGACGCGTTTCTGTATAATTTTATTTATATGAAAATAGGAAATGTGCTTAGACAGGCGAGGAAAGAAATAAAGCGAGTAGGTGCGAGTCACGTGTCTTGTAATACCAGTGTCAACTAGTCTCTGCGTTCCATTTAAATAATAACATCTCTAGACCCATTCTGAAATCAATTTATGGACCGAACCTTTTGAGCTTCCAAAGAAATCGCAAGATAAACGGTATCGCTTGACCAGCCAGCATCAAGGTGTCAGGTCGTCCATTAATCCATACGAGACTTCGCAACCACGAGTGCCTTTGCAGCAACGGTATCGGTCAACAAAGCGGCTGTGAAATCCAAGAGGCATCGATTTACGAGTTCGTCAGGTTGCCTTGGATTATCGATTCTTTCCCATCGCGAACAACAAACGGTTGCTATGGTTGGTTTCCGGCTATTTACGAGGGTAGCAGCGTCAGAGCCTCGTGTTCCTCGAGTAGGGCGTCAGATATGAGCTGGCCTAATCGCAGTGTGGATAGAATAGAACGATTTTTCGCAATCGGAGAAATTGTTAGATGAGCCGACCGTCAGAAAGAGATTCGCGACGATGGAGCACAGTTTCACGTGCAAGGAAATCCAGTTCAGGATCCTCGACGTCTATCGAAGAACCTACGCACGTGAAGAACACAAGCACACCTTTGAGGAACAGGTGGTCGGACCCAGAGGAGATCAACAGGTCCTTGCAAATTCAGCGAGACATCGGCGACGAGACGCAAGAGGAGACTGACGAGGAACCGGGAAAATCTAGAGGACGCAAGTGCTCGCTAGCGCAAGCTAAGGCGACGTTGAGACGTCAGGATGATCAGGAGAGGGTCCCTCAGAGGCGCAAAGGAAGACACGAGTCGAGGAAGAGGCAGAAAGTAGACAGGAGCTTGGAGGAATCTCCTGAAGAGGAGCGGAAGGTGTCTATTTCCTCCAGGAAACGCTATACTGAAGACGATGGGGATCATTTGAAGAGGAAGTATGAAGGTAAATTATTGCACATAGGCTCATTGAATAGATCTGCTTTCTACTATTATGTCCTGGCTAGACATAATCGATAGAAGCTTCGTACAGGGCTCCTAAATGTTGTAATTAATTTTTTAGAAGGTGTAGTAGTAGACTATAATAGACTGCCTCTTGTAAAATATGATAATTGTAAAATGTACAGATAGGATTAGTACATGTCTAGCATTAGCGTGCATAGTTCTGATTTTATAATTATATCCTTGATTGAAGGTAGCCCAAGATTAACTTATAGAAGCAAAGAAAAGCTGCGAGAGACGTCAAACGTGTATTTTGTAGGCAATTTATGTAAAAACAGTGCTTCTTGATGTTGCAATTAATTTTTTTAACACTTCAAATTGTCTTTCCTAATATTCTGGCTTTGTAATTACGTACTACTTACAACTGACGCCACGTCGCCATATTGGTGACACCAGGACTATTATATGTATCTCATTCCCAAGTGTGCAAACGAATGATGTAATTAATTGACTAATAAAAGCACATATTGTTCTCTTCCTCCTCAACATTTAAGACTTTGCATTAAAATACAACAACGAATCGGGAACGAACATTTGCTGACTTAATACTTTCCTGAGCAAAACACATTTTCAGTATTCTAACAGAGTCTTCATCTACAAAAGCGAGATAGTAAAAGCAAACAAAAGTTCTTGGCAACATAATCAATTGTGTACGAAGTACCCCAGGTTTTTCTTAAAATACAATGGCTGTAGATTAGAGAGGATTGCTTAGCGCAATAAAGCGAGGTACACAACGCGGATTTTGTCACTCAGGGGAGGAGGAGCTGCCAATTACCGAGATCTTGAAAAGGAGCCAACAGAACGCGCGCACGAAATACGAGCACCAGCTGCCGCTTCCGGAACTGACCACGGATAAGATCTATGTTCAGCACCGGGACGGTTTCAGCGCCCTGAAAATTAGGTCGAGAGACTCTCGGTCAGGGCAGAAGCTTGAACCAGCTGGGAACAATGAAGAGAAACGAGATTCGCCGCCAATAAGCGTTGCTATCGTTGTTCAACAGCTTTGGAAGAGCGCGGGCCTCGTGTTTCAAGGTCTCCTGGGTGGCATGGCACTCATGCACTTTATCATGGCAAGTCTATGTCATAGAAAGCCCCTCAAATAACATTTACATTGAATTTAAATTTAATCTTTCAGCTGCAAGTGTGCTTCGACGCGTCCATAGAGTTCGTTAAGGACCAATCGATGATCTGCGAGATTTATACTAACATCTTCTCTTTTCTGATAACCCTCTGCATCGTCTCGACTCTCGATAAGTACGATCTATGATGTCTTGAGACCATGAATAGTATTTCCTCTCTATAAGCGCGTGATTCATGTAATTCCGTCGAAATCCCAAAATTAATATGCTTATGGCTGATAGCAAGATGACAGCACCGAGCTATCGTAATCCCCAATTTAGGGGGATCAGTCACGCGACTGTAAAGAGGCATGATCGCGTCTCTTAAGATGAGATCATCCAAGTTTCGCTACTTCTGCCAGATTCGACTTGGCACGACTCGACGTCGATCACCTGCGAGAGATCTATGTCGACTACAGCAAAACCGTGATCGCCGTGCCATTGTACCTGGCCGTCTTCTGTCTCCATCAAGTTTGCTCTAGGACCGACAATCTGCTAGCCTCGGCGCATTATTATACTTCGAACTTCAGCATTTGGGACAACGTGAGTGTCTCGGATATTGTTGAAACCTGCAAAGAGTTTATTGATTTTTGTCGTAGGTGACAGATGTTCAGAGTGTTTTGGATGATTTGAACAGTTGGCAGAGGATGTCGATATCGAAAGACATTCTCGCGGTGGTTGCATGGTTGTTTGTTTCTTTGGGCACCAAGGATGACGCGTTTCTGATTCATCTGCAGTCCATGAAGAAGTTTGCTGGCAGCGTTGAGCAGCCTGGAGAATAAATCATTGTTTATCATGTTCGTCGCTCTGATGCATTTATCTTGTAATTTATTTTGTATTTTTTATTATTGTGAGAATCGCGTATCCCACGAATACGATCGTTGCGGCAATCAACGTGTGTCAATGATGTCATTCAAATCGTTCAGGTGAGGAGGCTTGCGATGTGCGGTTTTAGTGTTTATTCGTAACAGAATAGGGAGTACAATATTTATAAAGTTCTTCTAGACTCTAACAGATAATACACGTACATGTAATACCAATGAAGACAATAACATTAAGAATAAAATATAACATATGGCGCGATCGTACAATAGTAAAATATGCTCTTAGACTTCGTCTCGAGCGGGGTGCTGGGTTGAGTCGACGATTGCGACTGGAAATTCTCGATCTACTTTATCCTTGAGACGTGTAAAATATTTCTTCGTGTTCACAACGTGATTGTGCAATGTATTGACTATTCGATCATTCTTGAACGTTGTGTTCTTTCTTACACCACTGTCATAAGCCATCCGTTCGCCGTATCGTGTGCCAGAGATTTGCAGAATTTAATTCGGGCGGAACACACGGCGGAAATTAATAATATTTTCGTTCGTGTCGTAAACGTTCAGGAACGTGGCGTTTTTGTATTTGCAAATTCGTGTTTCACCGTGCCGGTGATCGGTGTCACCGACGCAATCGTCGACGGAACGGGCCCGTCGCTCTCGTTGCACGACAAACTCGTCATAAATAATGTGCGAAGGCTCGTATTAACCTGCGAAGCAACAGATAAATATATAAATACTGTACGTACATTTACAATGCGAAACGCTTCTTCTCCCCGCGAATATACATAACCGACGGTTTAAAATATCTCTGGACCTTAACAACACTATTAATTTCATCAAGGCACTGTTTACAGTTCTCGATCGATTCGGAGTCGTTTTCTCCGCTTCCCGTCCGCGTGGATCGACGATCCTCGTTTCGTCGGCCAAACGATCCGTAAGATTGGTTCCGGGTGTCCGTTCGAACAAACGCAGGCGGGAAAATGGGAGACGGCGAAGGAAAAAAAACCGAATCGTTTGGAAAGACGGGAATCGCCGGACGCGGACGGGCGCAGATTATTTCTCGTCTGTTCGCTCGATCGATCGGATTTCTCTCTTTATGTGTGTGTGTGTTTTTTCTCTTCGTCTTTCTATTTTTCGTGAAAAAATCCGGGACGATTTGGTGGTCCGTTTTCCGGCAGATGGGGATCAGTCCCTGGGGAACAGAGTCGCGGTTAGATCACGATCTACAGTCGTAATTAATAGTCGAGGATTCGTTTGGACGAGGCGTGTCCAAGGTAAGTTAATGGCGTATCTGCATAATTTGTCGTGAATGTTCTGAATGAAGTCCAATTATATAATAACAAACAATTCTTCGCTTCTCCTGGAACACATATTGCGATATATTTTAATACTGCTTTGATAGGTTAGGATAAATCAGTAATTCGAAAATAATTTACATTAATGACCGGCTGTTTTTATCAAGAATTAGACTAATTGATAGTGAAAGTAATAAATAAGTTTATAATACCGTCTAAATAATATTTAGCAACATCTAACAGCGATTTTTTCAGCGATTGACGCCAGGGTGGCGTCATCGGTCGTTATGGTGTTCACTCGTTGGAAGTGTCGCGAGCTGACACTGCAGTGCCAAAGATCTAAGGAATTTATACTGCACCGCAACGTCTATTTGGTCATGGCATAAGTGGAACAGGGTGATCATACAGACGTAAAAAATTTCTGGGGCGGTCTAGAAATCGCCTTTAAAGAAATAATTTTTGACGTTCCTTTACCAATTGCACGATAGTAAGCCTCCCTGGTACCAAAGTTACGATTTTCTTAATTTACTCAAAATTCCGAATATAGCCGACTTTTAGTTGCGGGCCACCATGCGATAAAAAAATTTCACTGTATAAATTAACTATCCGGCTTGTTCTGGACGTCGACATCACCGCCACTATTCCTCCCACGCAGTTTATTGCTGTGCATTTCGTTGGAGAACGCCTCGCCCGTATCTCTGCCACGACCTGCTCCCCTAATCTACAGTTTTAGAAACGTTTGTGCGCGGACTCGTGACGGCAGTATACAAAGAGACAGCTTAATTTGTACAGGCGATCCGTGGTCGCTAGTAAAACCGAGTGCGGTTCACTCGTCGCGAATATATTCCTCCAAAAGAGACCGGGTCCTGGAGAAAATCTCGGATGTTTCTCCATGTAGGGTCTCGGTTCGACGGTCTCCCGAAATTTCGTGTGAGCGCATCGGTAGGGGAACCTTGAGAACCTTTTCATCTAAATTCGTCATGGGCGTGGATCCCACGATCGAGACATTACAATAGTGTCTTCGAGAACTGGGAGCCTGAGCAGGGGAGTGGAGGGCTTCCTTTTTTCCGCGGGATTAGCCCTCTTCCTCGACGCGAAAGGAGACAAAGACTTCCGGGGACACGGTGGAGGGTGACACGGAAACTCGCGAAAATTTCCCATTGATCCCCAGGGACTCAGATTATCGAGTCCTTCTACTTGTCCCTGGGGCTCTCGCGAAATATCGCGGCACAGATTGAGGGAGGATACTCTTTGAAGTGTTCCGCGGTTGCACGCACTCTCTCTCGCTCTCTGACCCCCTTTGCAGCCCGGTTCTCCCCGTCGAACACCTTTGTGCGCCGCTACGGGGCACGACGGGAAAGAATCGAGCCGCCAGCCTTACAGTCTAGCTCTTTGTGACGCGGAGGAAGAGTCAGGAACGGAGGATATCCTGCACACTGGGCCAGAGAGCATGAGTTTCCATTGCACCTGCATGACGTCCCCTCTTCTCCCTTCCGCGGCGACGATCAAACGGCTCCCGCGTCGTTCTGCATGTATCTGCACCACGAGCGGCTGTTGTTGTTGTTGTTCTCGCGGACTTGAAGTAAACCTCAGTCGTCGAAGTCGTGCCTCAGTTTTATGTAGAGGCACGAGCCGAGAACGATCCCGAACAGCTCCAGCACCGACAGACCAAGACCCACGGCGCCCAGGATGATCAGGTGGTCCTTCGTCGTCTCCAGGAACTTGTAGATGCAACCCTGAGGAACAAAAATCATCAATAGACCTGGCTAAGGTCAGCTAATTCGCAGGTTTAGCTTTATTGGACAAGAACATGAGTGGAGCCAGCTCGCATAATAAACCAGCCGGGAGAAATGCGGAAAACGGGGCCCCGTCTGGCCCGCAGGCAAGCCAGAAGTTCAGGGAGGAAAGGGCCTAAGTCTTTAACGCCTGGTTTATTTAGTGGGTATTGGGGAAACCGAAAACCTGTGTCCCCCGAGTCCCACACTACCCCACTCCATTTTGAACTAAAAACAAAGAAGGTAGTCCTAGCTTTGGTCTATGCAGCCTTCCGGAAGCTGAACGATTAAAAGAGTATCGTGTTTGGTGTCATTCTAAGTGATTGAAAACAAAATATTTAACAATATTTCGAAGGCTCCAAACATATCAAGACATTGCAGTACCAGCGCCAGTACCAGTAAAGCGCGACACTTTCCGAAGAGCACAAACAATTAGCGGTGAAGAGACGCCAGTAAATGGATATGTGAGAGCCAGGTAGCCCACACTAGGGTTAAAAGCAGCCCATTAACGGGTGGTCCCTGGTTGGCAAAGCGTTAACTTCTGGCGGAACATTAACGAGCGTAACGGCGCGGAAATTGATTTTCCTATTCTCAGGGAAAAGGGGGGAATGATGAGGGGTTTTTTCCCGAGGATCTATCGAAACTCGCGACAAACGGCGAGTCGACACCGGGTCTAATGGAACCCGGTGTGTCTCGAGTACCCGCTTTTGCATTAGTCGACTGCGCATCGATACCCGGTAGCAGGTTCTCGCGCGCAATGAAATCAAGAGGCTTCGATAACGAGGCTCCTTTTTCTCGAGCGTCGTCCCTCGTGTTTACGGGCGCCATTGAATCGCGAGCGGCGTCGTTATCCGGCGACCCTCGACGAATTAAATTGGAACAAATAAACGGCTCCTTGAAACTGAACTGAACTGAACGACGCCGAAGATCCGGGGGGAGGATTATAGGAGGAGAAAAGGGGTACGGGGAATCGATAAATACCGTGTAATGGATGTTCGACGGGTGATCCCTCCTCCCGCAGAGGTGCGTCGGGGTCTTGCAACAGCTATCCGGGACGAGACTGAAGTCCTTAAGGACGTTCTCGTCCTTGTGCCACTCGCTCACCAGCCAGTCCTCGAATCTCAGGGCTCCGCAGCATTTGAACTGAAAATTTAACGAGGGAGACACCGGTCGTCAGTCTGGTCTGTTCTCGCGGTTGATGGGGAACCGACGAATTCGTAACGGAAACGATCCGAGGTTGCAGAGCTTGGAAATCGAGTCGCTAATACCCTGTATTTCATGTCCTCAATGTACATCCTCGTTTACAATTGCAGTAATGTTCGTATTTTACAAGCTATGAAATTGTACATGCTAGATGTACGTGGCCCAAAAGTCGAGTTCTTGTTGGCGAAAGCCCTAGCTACATGTCCACGATGTAAACTCTCCTTTAAAATAGCTGTAACGATGATGCTTGACAAGCTATAAAATTGTATTGTATGCCACAACATTTACGTATATTCTACATACGTGGGCCAAAAATCGTTCTCGTCGGCGAAAGCCCTATCTACTGATCCCAGTGCGCATTTCCACACCAAATTCTCGTGGCCTCGTCGCTTAGCAAGCCATGAATCCACGATCAAGGGAACAAAATAAGACAACATTCTCAGTTTACGATCTCGATCCTCGAATCGACTTGCGAATTGGGACAGCCCTACGTCGCGGCCTAACACTCGCGACAGCCATAGTCGTAAAGATGCTAGGGTATCGCGAGAGATCGTCCGTTCGCGAGTCACGTACACTTTCGTCCAGAGCCTCTTAAAGGCTTTATCGTCCTCTCTTGCAAACTTGATCGATTCCTTCGCGAGCTGCCGCCTCGGACCGGGGCAGCAGCTCTAGCGAAACAGTTTAAGAAGACATCTGTTCGCAATTCGTGCTTATCGGTGCCGGCGTTCCACCTCCCCGCGTGGCTCGTTCTCTTTATTTCTCACGGTATCTTTGAACGGCGAGGGAGGTTCTCGTCGTTAAATTCCGCTCGGCGCGGAATAACTGCGGGCTGGCTAGCATTTCGCCCGACGCGGCGTTCGCCTCGCGTTCGCGATATCGCCTTGCCATTTTTCTTTATGCCGGGGCGCGTTGCGAGTACTCCGTGAAAGCAAATCATCGTTATCGCGAGCGGAAAATGCTCCCGGCTCGGCCCGTGTAAATCGATTAACTCCGAGGCTCCTTCATCGATCCGTTTCCTTCCCGAAGAGCACAAGGGAAACGCGACTTCCAGATACCGTATCCTCAGTTGTAACGACCGAGGGGATTCCCTTTTCGGCTATCTAATACACTGTATTTCTCCGATCCTCATCCCGCACACCCTCCATCCCTCGAAAAAGTAAATCGAACGTTTAACCTGTTAACCGGAGAAACGATTTTACCGCGCACAGTTTCTCTTCTCTTTTGGTACCATTAAACGATTGATACGACAGTTTTCGATAGTAAAGTAAGACGAGGCTGGGGGAAGCTGCGGCGTTTTATCGGAGGGTAATATGTTTGAACTTTGAGGAGTCTCTGGAATTGTGTCGCCATTTTGACGGTCTCTCGTGGAGATCCTCAACAGATTTCCAGTGAATTACAACGTATCTTAGTCCGGGAAACGGCTCTGAACGATCGAATTTTGTTATTTGTTACTTTGTTTGTCACGTGGGTAACTTTAGAAGTGTATGTTGCAACGATTTTAAGTGGGGATGTACATCTAGAGCTTCCGTCAACAAAAATTATTTCTAGTCTCGTAAATAAAACGAGGGGTTGATAATTGGCCCCTAGCTCCATCTAATGATTTATAAAATCTCTGCTCTACTTCAAAAATCCATTTCACACCCGAAACGAAGACTCTTGGAAACCAGCATCCAAGGTCGTAGACAGCATCTCGAGCCCTCCAAGTAGAACTTCCGCTAGCAAACACTGGTTGCGAGGCTCGCAGACGAAACCAAGATGGTTAAAGTCTTGTTCCGTGAGAGCAAGCTGTTAGAGTGGCCTCTTGATGGCGCATGGAAGCATCCGAGGGTCCAGACGAAAGCTCCGGCTCTCCGTTTAACGACTTCGGGCTCGATTTGCTGAAATAATGACGCCGTCCCGTGCGCGCGCGAAGTACAATTTCTCTTTCGGGCCGAGCAGCACCACTTTCGACGGTCTGGGTTGGTCCCGGTCGTTTGCTCGGTTGTCGTACTCACCTCCATCTGCATTTGATCGATCGCCGCTGTTTCCCTGATCCACACGGAGTAGTTCTCGAGGAAGGTGCGATTTAGATTCATCTTGAGCTCGGGGCCGACCTGTTCCTCGTAGAGCCGCGCCAGCGCGCCGACTCCCGCTTCCAGAACGAACACCAGCATCACCACGAACACGTACTGCGCAGAAAATGAATGCGGGATTAGCGGAAATCGGGGGAATGGATCGAGTCTTCAAGCCCGGACGACCGGATGGCCGAATCGATCCTTTTTCCTATCCTCGCGAAAAGCGAGCCCAGATTCGCAAGATTATCGTCCTCTATTTTGACGAAACCTGACGAAGCCCTGCATCTGATTGCAAATTCTTTTGAGTGCTCGATTTCAATGCACGATTTAATCGGTTGCGTACTCGGTGGTGGAAACACGGGAACGTTATTAGGAGCTGGATTCATTTTCACGAGAAATTAATGAGAGTACATTTAGTTGTTCAAGCATATATTCCATTTTTGCACAGTCCAATTTTGCTATTTTTGATGAGAAGAGCGAAGTCAAAAAGATGTTAACATTAGCCCTTTGAGAACGAACATTTTTTTATGATACAGTTTCGGATGTGTTTAATATCCCTATTTTTCCTATGAAACAAGATTATGCACTGAAAAGCTGAATATATAATAAGAGACATGAATATTGACCATTTATATTGGTTTAATGAAAGTTCGTTTTATATTGTTTGAATATAATGGATTAATGCATACATATCATTTCTGTAACAGATGCTTACTTTGTGCAAATGAAATATTTTTATGTCTTTGAAAAGAACTCGAGCTTTTCCAATTTCCTGCCTACAGTTTCTTTGACCACAGCGAGTGCAATCTCCGCTTCTCTGAACGGAGAGCGATTTCCAACGAAAATAATCCATCAGGAAGTTAATTACTAGCCTACCGAGCTTAAATAAAATAAAAATGTCCAGAGTCGATTATAAGGGATTGTACCTCCTCCTTTATATTCCTTTAATGTCTTCACAAATTAGCATTTCAGCTAATTATTTCTGCTACGAATGCATAAAATTCACAGTCTGCTAATGGCTCAGCGTCCGAAGCATTTCAAAGGTCTGTTCTTCAAGGAAGTTTCGTGGAGAATAAATTGCGTTCGATTTACAGTACAAAATGAATATGTACCTATGCTTTTAAATCCCTCTAATGACTGTAGAGCACAGAGTTCAACTATTCATCTCTGCTCCAAATGCATAGAAACCACAGCTAATTGCTTGTCGTTCAAAGCGTTTCAAAGGACTATTTTTCAATGAAGTTTCCAGAAATGGTTTCATAGAAGATTTATCGCCTTCTATTTAATGCAAAGATGGAAATGTACTTCTTCCTTCAAAAATTCCTCCGAAGAAATCCAAATTCTATTAATTGCTCACCAATTGTTCAAAGCATTTCAGAAGTCCGTTCTTCAAAGAATTTTTAAAAGGAAGTTTCGTGGAGAATGTACGACGTTCGATTTACAGTACGAGATGAAAAAATCTACCTATTTCTTTAACCCTTTGCAGTCGAAGCTATTGTAACTCGAAAATTAAACATTTCTTCTGACCTATAATAATTCATTATATGTACATGAAAGTGATATAACACCCCATACAATACTTACAATGTTTAGTAATTGTGATTAGATACCAATATTTTCAATAATCTACAGGGTGTATCAAAATTCCTTCAACATCCGGAAATGGGAGGTTCCTGAGATCATTTGAAGCAACATTTTCCTTTGTAAAAATAGACTTTGTTAAGGAGTTATTAACGACAAACACGGGCCAATCAGAGCGCGATCTAGACGCGTGTTGGCACAGTCAGCCTGGCGCGCCAACTGTCAATTGGCCGACTGTGCCAACACGCGTCTAGGTCGCGCTCTGATTGGTCCGTGTTTTTCGTTAATAACACCTTAACAAAGCTGCGAACGCTATTTTTGCAAAGGAAAATGTTGCTACAAATGATCTTAGGAACCTCCCATTTCCGGATGATGAAGGAATTTGGAGACACCCTGTTATTTTGAATAATGCTATATGTAGCTATTTTTAGTAGTGGGTTAAATTCCTCTAATGACTGTACGGTATAGTAGTTCAACTATTCATTTCTGCCCCAAGTGCATAAAACCGCAGCTAATTGCTCAACGTTTAAAGCATTTCGAGGAGCCATTTATCGAATGAGTTTCGAAAACAAGTTTCGTAGAAGATTCATAGCGTTCGATAGCGTAGTGTAAAAATCAAAATACACCTCTTCCTTCAAATTCCTTTAATGTGTTCACAATTTCATGTCCCAATTATTCATTCGTGGGTGGTTGATCGATTTAGGGACTAATTGGATGAAGCTTCAAGTTACGCGGTTAATAGAATTTACAAGCCGCGGGCTAACGAGAGGTCTGTTAACAAGTTGCAAAGCGGATGCAACAAAATCTCGGCCGCATAATCGGGGAAGGGGAGGGGATGGGGGCAATGTCGATGATCCGCGCGGCGCAAAATGCGGGCGCAAAGTGCGCCGGAATAATTAGGAAGTTGCTCTCTCGCGAGGAGCCCAGCCCGGCCCGACCCGGCACGGTCCGGCTTGGGCGCGCGTTAAACCTGCAAAACGCCGCGCGAAGCGTTTTAGAATTTTCATGAATATAAATCCGGAACGCGTCGGCAAGCTTGCCGCATGAATATTCAAACGCGCCGGAGCCTCGGAGAGAGGTCCGATCGCTCGGACGAGGAACTTCCCCCGCGGGGATGGGAGCCGTGAGAGACCGGGATTTTGGAAGAAACCGAATCAATTCTTCACGAGCACTGAGCGGTGCTTAAACTTTGCTCCCTCTCGCTGCTCGCTGGGAAAAATTACCGCGAGGTGGTTAATTGTCGTTATACAAAAAGAAAAGCGAATTGCCGTCGGTTGAGAAATTCTATTTGTAGATCCTGGGGCTCTGTAGTCGTTAAGCTTTGACGAGACTGTTACCACTTGCTATTATACGCTAAAATCATTTATTAAGAGGGTATTCTCATTCAGAGTCGTGAATTGTGGACAATTTATGAGAATTTATATTTTATCATTTAATATAATATAATAACAAAATGATTTAAAAGGGTATCCCTGTTGAGCACCATCAAATTTCATAAATTGTCCATAATTTAAAAAGTCTAAAAAATTATACAATTATACAATAAACAAAATGAAATGATACGGGAGACCACAATGAGAGCGAAATATATAGTTTTGATAGACTTCCTTGGCAGTTGAACATAAATAACAATTTATTTATTATATTGTATCGCTATTTATGTTCAACTGCCAAGGAAGTCTATCAAAACTGTATTTCGCTCTTATTGTGATCACCTGTACCATTTTTCCATGTTCTGTGAAAATCAGAACAATATATTGAAATTTTTTCGGCTTGCGGGAGTTCGATAATAGAACAAAGATTTATTAAATATCCACGGTGCAGTGCGAAGATTCCCCGCCGATTGTCTTGTAATAAAGGAAAACGGTTCGCGGCCCCAATTTCGCAGGATCCCAGACGATTCCAGCAGGAAATCGATTTATTTGCATTGCCCGGGGATATCGGCTGTGATTCCAGCGACCGCAGTCAGTGTCCATGATCGACCGTCTATTCGCTGTCAGCGGTCCCGTCCAATTCTAAACTGTCAATTGTCGTTCCCGGCCGGATGCTGCGGCCGCTGTAATGTACGTATCACGCTTGTTCTGCGTCCGATTTAAATTGGTCAACGCGTGCCTCGCAATTTACCCGCGATATGACTCGACGACCCATCGAGGCTCATCCTGCACTCGTTACTTCTCCAATCGATCTCGCAATGCTACCAATCGATACGAATAAGAGTGAAGTAGAAGTGAAAATAAGCTAACAAGGAGAGCTCACAGTGGTGGGTTCGCCGATTTTAATTAAACCTTTTCTAGTGAATCTAGAGCAAAAATAAGCAGACCCATGTGCGAGCGTTTTTGACAATACTCATTATTATCAATATCTAGAAAATTCCTTGATATACTTAATTTTTTAATCATATCGCAACAGCTATGGTAGCGAGGGTGGTAGAGGTGACGTGTTCAAATCCCCCTTACGCGCGATTAATAATTCTTTTTCATTTTACGGGTTTTTTAATTTTTGTTCTCTTTACTTTCAATTTTAAATTTTAAGTGCTTTTTTATTTTTTCTCTTTTCTTTAAAAAATGTTTTCCTTTCTCTTTCTTTGTAATCTTGCTATTTATTTGTTGGTGCGGTTGTTAATAGTGAAACTCTCTCTAGTTATGTGTGTATTTTGTGCAGGTAATGGACAGTCTGTAGAGTGGTATGCTTCGTAAAAACATTTGTAACAAATATTTTCGGCAGTATAAACATTTTCTGAATTCTAATGAATTACATAGGCACTTTGCTGTTCTGATATCATTCGGAAAGCAAACCTGTTTCATGTTGGAAAAAATATATATGACAGATATGAATATTGTTGCGCACCAAGAATACTGAAATCAAATAAAGCCAGGTTAAATTAAGATATGATTAAGAAATTAAATATTAGGTTGTGTGGCAACTAAGTTCGCGACCTCCACATTTTCTCAAAGTCATTTATATATATTTTTTAAGCACGAGTATTTTATATCAAATTAATTGCAAAATTCAGAGCTTCCCAATGGTATACAGTTCAAAAGCAATCAAAAGCAATGGTCGCTGAATGAGGTTATGTAAGGTAATGATACAATAAAAGAATTACGAAACAAATGGTCGCGAATTTAATTGCCAACTTAATATGTCAAAATATTTTCTAGACATCATAAAGTGAAATTTTAATTATCTTGATAAATAATGAATACTGTCAAAAATGCTCAGAGATGGGTCAGCTTATTTTTGCTCTAGATTCACCAGAAAAAGTTTAATTAAAATCGACGACCCCATCACCGTGACCTCTCCTTATAAGTTAGAATTACAAAAATCGACAGGAAATTAATATTGGAAAATTCACTGAAAAACGTAGTTTCCAATTTGATAGATTAGGTCAGTTTGATCGATTTCACTGACTACGACTAGGTTTCGTCGCGATTTCTCCCGGTGGCCAGGCGTTTCCTTAAAGAACCGCGCGGCGTGTTCATTATCGGGATTTACCTACCCGCCACGGTGGACAAAAATTTTAATTGACCACCGTATACGGGCTCGGCTAATGAGACGATTCGCTCGTGCCATCGTGTGCAGGTGGTGAAAGGGAGCAAAAGACTTATGGGAACGGAGAGGCAAAGGTTGCCCGAAAGAACCGGCGCGGCGGGAACCTTTTGCGGCGGAGATCGCCGATAGTCTCGCGATCGACTGGCCAATCGCCGATCGAAGCCTCCAGGTTTCTTTTATTAAGTCGTTCCACGAGCCTTGTCACCGTTTCTTCGCTTATTTTTCTGCCGACACCGTTGTGAAACACAACGACACGCTTTTACGGGCCCATTGAAAGAATTACTGAACACGAGTTTGAAATCGTTCCGGCTCACAAAGTGTCCGTGTCCATAATAAATAAATTATTTCATGGAAGTTTTAACTATTTCGGCTTCGCCGAATGACAAATGAATGAAAAAAATATAAAAGACCTACTACAATATTTTCATTTTAAGGTTATAATTCTAAAATATAATAAATTTTACGTCATTTTATATGTTTCTTCAAAATCGGAACTTGTAGCTCCGGTCTCCCCTACTGAATTAGACACGGGACATTCTGAACGTAGAGGCTTCACGCTTTAGAATGAGGCTGGAGTGACTGCCCCACGATCTTTAATCACGAAGTTATATTACTGCAAAGAAACCTATTCGAAAATTCTGTTTACCCCACGAGAAAAGTCGCATATTGCAATTTTCCCAGGCAACTGCAGCTTCGTTCTTGGTCGGTAGCCGGAAAGCGCGGAATATAAATTATCCGAATCAGAAAGTATGTATCCTGGAATAGGTAATAACCAGTCGGCAGAGTGCGCATAATAAAGTAACAGAAAGCAGCACGGTAATTACTGGCCCTTCGATCTCACGCAAGGCTCGGAATCAAAGATACGGGCCAGCAGCGGGTAACAGTTCGAATATCCCGTTCCGTCCGAACCGTAATGAATTTTTCCTCGGATGCGATCCTCCTCGTCTCGCGATTATCCAACCGTGTTTCATTTTATCTTCAGTGTCCTCGACGTTTCAGGATCAGCGAAAAGAGATACTTCTGCCACGTGGACCGAAATCGGATTATTGACTCGATCGGGGGAATCTTGATTTCCCGTCTCCGGGATCTGAAAGTTCTATTCTAGCCACCAATTACGGGAACGATCGCGAAACACCGTTTCCTTGTCGCAGATTCGAGCATCATCTGTTGCTTGTGTCAGGGGAGGTCGAAGGAAATTCGTTTTACTGGTGCGCCCGATTCTGCTGAGTTCACGAACGATCCTCAAACATCTCGCATTTTTATATATAGCTTAATCTGTCGACCGATAACGAGCCGACTTGATGTCGGAAATATAGTACTTCAAAAGCCATGACACTGTAACTTATTAGTTTTTTCTAACCATAGTATACTTATCAGAGTTACAAATGTATTAGTGTTCTCCTCAATCTAAGTGCAATTCGGAAGAAACATTAGAATAGCCTTCCAAAGAGGATAGGGCTTTCGCAGGAAGGCTGTCACATTAGAAATCCTCAAAACACCATCTACACAAACTGATTCGAAAATCGAAGTTTCACATGGTAGACTGCAACCTCTCCACGAACCTAGGGCTTCCACCAGGAGCCTCGTCATCCGAAACGTCGTCCGTCAATCGCTTGGAACTCCCGGAAAAGTTACAAATTCGCAGAAATCGAGCACCAGATTTCAATTCATGTCTCGCTCACACCCTCCCGGCACCATCGGTGCAACTTTCCGCGGATTTCTCAGTCGGTTGCGAAT
Organism: Lasioglossum malachurum; assembly: GCA_028455605.1. Taxonomy (NCBI): domain Eukaryota; kingdom Metazoa; phylum Arthropoda; class Insecta; order Hymenoptera; family Halictidae; genus Lasioglossum; species Lasioglossum malachurum. The sequence goes on along the minus strand of CM052314.1, from coordinate 13,212,314 downwards.
TCTCGGGACCTCAGACACGCTGTCAACCTTGGAAAAAAGCTGACATCCGCGAGGAGGAAGTTCGGCGACGGAAGTTGAGCTCGAGGAAGTGGAACTTTCGAACTGAGATTGGCAATTTCCCTTGTTCGGTAGAACGCGTATCTCGGGGGCCGTTTACCATTATCGGTTCGGGCGGAAGGTTTTACGCGATCTTTCGCCGTGGTAACGAGGTCTCGATCCTGAGAAAGGATATGCCTGTGGTTCTTTGTTCTTGGTCTCGCGTGTGTCGCTCGTCGCGAAGTGGGTTAGCTTCGTTGGCCAGCGGCATTTATCTTGCCCCGCAGCAGCAGCAGCAGCAGCAGCAACAGCGTATTTCATGTAAATAAATATAAAAGGGCGGGATAAGCGAGGCCGCATATACATTTCCAGGCCATATACGGCCGTTAGCCGTGATCGGAGGAATATCGGCCCGCGTCTAGAAGGTAAATGGAGCGACGAATGACGCCGAGATTCGCTATCGAGCCCGGCTCGTTACTCCTCGGACGTGGACACGTTTTAACAAGGAGATATCGCCCCGATGATCCTTCGGAGAGGCCGAGGATCTCCTTTTACGTCCCAGGGCAACTTTAACGAGTCGCCGCGGCGACGATACTACCGGCGAGAAACCCTCTTTCTCTCTCGCCGTCTGTATCGCCGACTTCGTTCCAATTTGAATATTGATTAGAAAGACAGAGAGAGGATCCCGGTAGCAGGAAGCATAGTAAATTACAGGAACCGATTGGCTCTAACGGAGCCTCGTCCCAGAGAAATTAAAGCGAGCGAATCGTTGCGATGCTTCGTGCTTGTGTAGAGCGGACTCTGATAAACCTGCACCTCGGAAAAATTTTAATCAGGTTTATGGATGTAAAGTGAACTTTACTGCCTCGGGCTGCAGTTCTGGGCAAGGAATTTTCTTGTTGACAAATTGAACTTGTTCCTCTTCCTGGTTTCGGAATTTACATAAAGGCTCGCAGTCTGCTATCGGTCTCTTTGGTCACCAAACGTGATGCCAGCCCGTTATCCGATAGCTCGAGGCTCTTGGTGGAAGCACTAGCTTATGGGAAGCTCTTTCAATTCTCTTCAAGTCACTAATAACTTGGAGGTTCTTATGGGAATATGTGCAATATCATTCGACATTTATTATCGAGGCCCCTGGTGGGAGCCCTAACTGAAACATGGACTTTCTCAATGCTGTGCAGCGAGGTCTAAAATTAACATTTCTACTGCTCTAATGAATAGTACGAGCTGTTATAGTCTGCTTTTTACTAAATCTCAGTATCAGCGGCCGCAAACTCCAATCTCCAGAGTGCAGTGACCATAGTCGTAAAAATACGATCGGGCACAGATCACTATCGTTTTCTTTGGTCGCCGAAAGTGACACGAGGTCAGCCCGTTATCAGATAGCTCGGCTGTGATGGTGATCACCCGACGGTGACGGCGATGCAATGAATAGCGAGGTCGACAAGGCGTGATTTCACAGGGTGACTCAAAATTCTTTCAACATCCGGAAATGGGAGGTTCCCGAGATCATTTGAAGCGACATTTTTCTTTGCAAAAATGTCGTCCGCGGCTTTGTTTAGGAGTTATTAACGAAAAACACGGACCAATCAGAGCGCGGCTACAGCGGATTGATTCTGGCTGGGCCAACGGCGACGCCACGCTAAGCGGGACCTGTCGCCGAGTCGGACTCCGTTCGATATAGTCGCGCTCTGATTGGTCCGTGGTTTTCAAATCATCTCAGGAACCTCCCATTTCCGGATGTTGCAGGCATTTTGAGACACCCTGTACATACAGATTACGTGTGTAGAGACCAACAGAAACAAAGAGAGAGGGAGAGAGAGGGGGCTACGAGATGCAACGAAATGTAACGCGGGTTCATCCATTGTTCGTGGATTATTAGCGTCACGCTAATCCGAAAATCATTGCGGCACGCCTAATGCATATTTCAGGCCACTCTCTCCCTCTCTCTCTCTCTCTCTCTCTCTCTCTCTCTCTCTCTCTCTCTCTCTCTCTCTCTCTCTCTCTCTCTCTCTCTCTCTCTCTCGCTGCAATAATTACGTATGCAATATTGACGACGTCGACGCGCCGCGGTCCAATTAGCGTTTATAAGCGGAACGTCCGTTCCGCAGTTTTTCGCGCGTTGAATGACGTATCGCGGGGCGGGAATCGGCGGACAGGTCTCGACGCCTCGGACTGGCTCCGAACCAGTTTCCACTTCAGTCCGAATGTGCTCCGGGCGAGACCGCATTACTCCCTAAGTATCCGACGGGCCGATCACCGGGGCACTCGCGCCGCCAATTTATACCCTGGAAAGCCGAACCAGCTGAAAGATTTGATAAGAACGACCCGGAGAACCATACCGGACACTCGATCGATTTCGAAACATCCCTGGCAGCCGCAATCCCTTGCGCTACGATTTTCTCTTAAACTATCGTGATTAGAACAATTTCCAGAAACAGAGTCTGATGATTAGACTACGGATCTTTATGAAAAACAAAAATTGTCTGCATCAATTGCACGAAATAGCATCCACATAGAAGCTTTTCACCTTCTTTAATAATCTTAGTAAGTTGACAAATTATTATTAACCCTTAGCACTCGAGTGGTGACTCCAAGTGTCCGACTTCGATTTTGTTCATTTTTTGTGAGACGATGGTATATGGTTCCCTAATGATGTCTGCAAAATATTAGGTGTAGTTACTCAATAGTTTTAAGGATATAAACAATTAAACTTTCATGGAAAGTTTCTATGCAGAAAGCATAGATTCTGATAACTAGTCTGTGTATGGTGTATATATGTATTTTATACTGTTACTTTAACGAAAATATCATAAATAAATGTTACAGTAAACATAAAACATTAAGTACAAATATTATTTTGCACTGGGGGTCACCAGGGCAGAAGTTCACGTGGGCACAGCTTGGTTGAGTATTGTATGAGGTATTATATCAATTTCATATCCGTAAGATGAAAACATTCATATATAGAATGGAATTATTCTCTCTAGCTGGGAAGAAACTTTCCGAGTTAAAATAGCTTCGACTGCAAAGAGTTAACTATCTTAAAGTATACCTATTAATTTTTTCCATAAATGCATAAAATCCGCCGTCAGTAAATACTGATAACAGAGAAGTAAAATATTATTTTGACGCAGAAGAAGTTCGAGTTTAATAGATTATGCTTGACTTGTTCATTAAGCTCTACTCGATATGATAGAGTCAGGAAATGATTGAACAGAGTGACGCGCTTGGGAGTTCCGAAATAAGGGGAATAGGCGCGATGTGGTCAGACAGGCGCATGGTGGCCCACAACTGGTTCATTTGACAGATCCCCACTGCTTTCGAAAGAAGAAGACTGTATAACTATAACACACTTGTATTTTACCTTATATATATTATCGTAGCCGTCAAATTCTTTAAATCTTTATGCAAAATGAAAATGTTCTGCATCAATTGCAGGAAATAGAAATCACGTCTACAGAAAGTGCCTTGACAAATATATTTAAGAAATTGTTAATTAGCGCTAAAAATGATCTTAAGAACACAGATCCCAGTGTCAGAAGCCTCTAAAAGAGTGAATAAAAATTTTGAACTCGCCATACACCGCGTAAATCACTGTGTCTCCGATAAACCCAAGCATCAGGAGTACCCTCTCATCTTCTCGTCTTTCGTCGATGATTTCGCAAGTGGAGCACTTTAGATTTAATGTCTTCATAATTGCACGGGCCACTAGTCGTTGCAGTGTTTCTTGCTTTCTCACCTTGGCGAAACGCGAATTATTTTGTAGGTTCTCCGAAGACTTTGCTTCCTGTCACGGACGCCAACCACAAGGATCCACGGCGATCCACGGTGATCTTCTTGTTACGATCCATTCGCGGGAGGACGGTGTTTTTAGGCGGACCGGGAATTTGCGTTTAATTAAAGGTGAGGCCGGCCGCGCTCGGTTCTTCTTTTCGTCGTTCACGGATCGGCCTCATTGCTTATGGAAATAAACCGGAGATAAACTTAGCCTGGACCTGCCGGCAAAAAGCTGTCCAGAGAATTGTGTTTGAGCCGGGTACCTGGTCGTTAGATGCCAGGTGCAAACGAGCGAAGAATAGAAGATTCGATGCAGCCGCTTCTTCCCGCTGAAGAACCGATCGAGACACTTTTTTTTGCCCTGTTTTGTCAGCTGCTGAACAGCTTTGCGTAACTGTGAATTATATTATCGGCGTTATCTACGAGTTTCAAGAAGCATTTTGCTTCCCTAGCTGCAATTCTATTGTTCGGAAAGACGTTGTAACTGCAGGGAATTGTTTTTACTCAGAGACTTTTAGAGTAACTTCCAGATAGTTGTCTAGAGATCTGCTCGATGTGAAAAATATTTTTGCAGAATAAACATTGTCTAGATCAATTGTAAGGAACAGTAGTGACATGCAAATGCATTTCCTCTTTCAACAATTTGAATACGTCAAATGCAACATGACAACATTGTCCAATTCTTCTACTGTTTTTACATAAATTCATTTTTGCCATAAATGCATAAGATCCGCAATCTACGCCACGCGCATTTTTCCGGCACGGTTCATTATCGTAACTAGCTTTGACACATCCGGACATTGCATTTTCTGCAACTATTAGTCGCAGCGACAGCTAACATAACGCGCCACAGGAAAATAAACATGAAATATGTTGGTCTTCCATTTCCAGAGGGAAATTCGGCTGAAATTCGGTCTCGTCGATCGGCTAACGTTCCACGGAAATGAAATCTTCTCGTAATGTTATTTAGCTACACGTAAGGAGGAAAGTTGGATGGACAGGCGAAGACGAAGTTTATTAATATTATCAGAGCCGATGATATCGCGTTAAAACTGGAACTTTATTAATTGCATTAAACTCGGCGAAGAGTTGTGAACTTCTCGGGCTTTAATGATTCTACTTTAACTCTTTTAAAAGTTCTGCCTCGAATCCGCGACGCGATGCACGCAGGAATTCCTAACCCAGGTCCGTATTAACTATTTCCGAACTGGGTAACGAAACATCGTGATCTGTTCGGTTATAGTTGCGCTAATAACACAGTGAACAATTTTATACCAGTTCACAAGTGAATTGAAACGACTCTTGTATACATTTTTGGAATGACATACAGCCAATAGAATGAAACAGAAATAAGTTATTATAGGATTTTGTAGTTTAACTCTTTAGAAATGTCTCTGTCAAATTTGAAGTTAGAATTCATAATAATGTCCAAGTTATTCACTATTGAGTGTAACATTATTTACTATTTTTGTAGTATAAAGACTATGGACAACTAAGGTGGCTCTTACTTACTCTTGACGAAATTTTTTTCAAAATTCTTTTTACGTCACCTGTGTCGACATGGTTCCAATGATTAAAAAAAAGTCTATGTTAAGTTTGAGCTCTCACGGATAACAGGGAAACGTGTCCCAATGCCTTTAAGCATTAAGCATTTGAACCGAAAAAGCTAAGATTTTTTTAAATTATTTGGAAGGGTGCCGTAAAAGATATTCAAAAGTCGAAAATAAAAGCCACCCTCTCTCTAATGGACATTTTTCCCACTACAATGGCGATTTGGCGAACAGGTAAAAGAACACAAAAAATCGATATTTTTCATGAAAAGAGGGAAATTCCTGCATGACTGGCAGCTCGGTTAGGTACGTATCACCAATCTCTAACTGCAAATAAACGGTGAAATTGTTCAATTTGATGGAACGAATCGAATCAAATGCTCGCCGGTCGGTCTGGTCCACTTTCGGTGATTTATAAGCGCAGCGCGCGCGATCGAACTGTGATTCCAGGACCATCCAGGATCCTAAATTAAGAAGGATCTGCCAGGGCAAGGACCCGGCGGTTTGCTGCGGTTGTTACCGGAATTTAACTACCATTTACGTGGAATTAAAGGTAAGCCAGTCCGGCAACGGCCTGGGTCTGAATGGAAGACGCGAGGCACTAGACATGGCGCCGCGCTAATTCTCGATTAAGTCCGATTTATAGTTGAACGCCGGTAGCTCGTATCGAAAAAGGGATCCACCACAAGGCTGTCCTGGCTCTTCTGAAACCACCGCTGCATTTACTAAGTCCTTCGCGCCGATTTCTATTTAGTAGCGAGAAGATCTTTTGCGTTTTTTTCTTGGGAGCCCGACGTCTCACGGAAGAGGATATTGTAAATTTTCATGGCGTGGATGAGGATAAAGCGGAATGTCTTCCTCTTGCCTGATTCCCGCAGCTTCAGTTAATATCCACCCTGCTGGGCTATGTACCCTTCCCACTGAATTATGGTTGCTGGCAAGTGCGCCCCGAGCTGCTCTGAAAGCGACCCGAGGAAAATGCTTTTGCACCGATACTTTCGCTTTCTTACCCTAATACTGGGGTGCGATATCGAAACTGCAGGCTGTGTGAATGATACTGTTTGCTGGAATTGCTCTGAATTGATACTGTAAAAAGGAACGAGGCAGAGAAAATTGTTTAAAAGCCGCACCTTTAATTTTGATTCTACGCGGCAGTTTGCGCCCGATTATTTTATAACATGACCGCTTTTTGCAACGAGGTTTGAGCTGTTGAAAATTATCGACTGGTTGAAATTGTCAAACAATGAAAGAATGAAATCTTTAACCCGTTGTCTTGTGATTTTATTTGACAATTGAAATGATTTAAAATTTTATGCATTTATCACAAAAATGAGTAAGTACAATTGAAAACAGTAAAAACATTAGAGTAATCTAAAAATGCTATTACATATTAAGATAGAAAATAAATTTTGTATTTCACTCCAGTTTGTTGTAGATCAGGTGAACATTTTTATTTTGCTACCTCGAGACTTTTCTTCATTGACAGAAACGGAGTTCATCTTTGACACCAATCTTCACAGCTTATCTAAAAAGCTAACAACCTAGGCGCGATCTTATTGACAACAGGTAACTGTGTCATCGCGAGGGCTAATTCTGTTCTTAGAAAGATCGATATATTTTTAAGGTTGGACACCTCTTCACCTCATTTAGCCACGAAGCTGAAAAACTGCTATTCGGTGGCAAGCCACAGGAAAAATAAGGGGATGGACTTTGTCGACGAGCTCGGGCGATCATGGTGTTGGCTATCGATCATGCGTTCAAGGTAAAATCGGCCTTTATATGCGAATATTCCTCGCGAATATTGCTCGGTATATAAAACCACGTTTTCTAGTTCCGGGGAGCAATTTTGACATCTACTGACTGATTATATCCAAGAACGTGTAACGTGTGTCGATACAGTAAATAAACAAGTTACACACAGTAATAAAGTTACAGTAAATAAAAAATTTACAGTGGTGGAAATTAAATTGTTACCACACACACAATCTCGATAATTCTTTAAACTTTGAACTAATGAGTATTTATATACTCCATCGGTACGTGTTACACGTTCTTGCATATAATTGTAATACAGTAAATCCTCTATAGCTGTAGCAGATAAACGCAGACAAAATATCCCCTCCACTTTAGTAATGTGATCTCGGCTCGGGTATATCGGTGTGAACCACTACTAATGCGACGCGGAGAGCCGCAGTCGTCGGCACAGTTCAAAGGCCCGTGAATCCTCACAATGCAACACCACTATTTCATCTTTTTTATTATTACCTATCTTTTTGATCAAGTTTTCATCAATATATATTCGTGGCATTTTTCTGATTAAAAAAAGACCAAACACGATGTAATCTCAACTGTATTTAGTGGTTTAATTGACGATGAACGTTTCGAGCACAAAGACAGCGTATTGGAAAGAAAGAGACGCAGAGCGTCGCAGTCGCCGGCACAGTTCAAAATTTAAATGACGATGACGTTTCCGGCGTAAGGATGGACAGCGTATGGGAAAGAAAGAGACGCGGAGAGTCGCGGCACAGTTATGGAAAAAGCCAGCGCGTGGTCTCTCTTTACACGCGCTGTCCTTCTCTACGTTCGGCTAAACCTTTGGAGCTAAAAAAAAAATAGTTATCCGTCTCAGATAAACGCATACAGATCCCCCCGAGGCTTATGCGTTTATGGTGACAATACTGTATCTGGAAAATCTACAGTGGTGGAAATGAAAGATCACTTCCAACGCGTTTCGTCGCAGGCGTCCTTAACATTTTCTGCAACCATTACCACGAGAATATTCAATTCTTCAAGCTCACTTTAATGGATAAATTTCGTCCCACTTTTCTACCGTTTCGTTCTGTCGAAAGAGATTTTGATCGCGGACAAAATTTGCCCAAATATTTGTCGAGCGGGAGGTACGGCTGCCGGGTCGATATTTAAACGCGAAGGACACTCTTTCACGGGGTCTGGTCCTTCGTTTCGAAGCAACTATAACGACGAACAAAGTCTCCGACGAGCCCCGGGGCGAAGAATGTCGGAGTCAGTCGACCAAGTCAAAGGGAAAACTCGGCGAGCACTCGCTTCGGCGGCGGCGGTGGTGGCGCGGCGCGGTGGCGGCTGCGAGAAAAAAATGAGCTCGTTGATTCACACTGAAACTGTCTCGGGAACGGAACTTCGAGAAACCATTTCTTTCTCTTTTTCTTAATTGTTTTACGCGGTGCCCCGGAGTGCCGGGAATTTTTTTCAATAGCGATTTACCATATTAATTATCCCGTGGAGGAAGAAAGAGAGGAAGAGAGAGATCGTCGTCTCGCGATCCTCTCGATCTCCATCCGCTTGAATCGCGCGAGAAATCTGCTCTGGAAACATTTGCTAATTATACCGGAATCGTAAATGAAAACGCCCGGAAGCTGCCGGGACGCCGAGGAACTTCTTTTGTCGCGTAATTTCAGTGTTTTTTTGCAACTTTCTGGGCTAATTTATACATCGGGGTGGTTCTCGATTACCAATTGTTCTGCTTTATTATCTCTTTCTTTGAATTTGGTACTATGCAATAAACGATGTTTTTTCCATATTGTCGTTTTGTTACGTTATGCTGTGTCCTGTTGTGCTTCATTTTTAAATGAAGTCTGTATTTATCTTTTACGCGAATTGTCTATTTGTATGTCTATTTGTATAAGAACGAAAATTGGTAGGAGTGGAAGTATCCTACATAAGTATGGCCTTGGTACGTTAAGTTATGCTTTTTAAATAACTCCTTCGAAGCTGATTTGAAGCTCAACAAATCAGACATGGTTGAATTTGTCTTTTCGCTAGCTATAATGTTACACTAATCAAACTACGTCGTTCCATTTAAAAAATAAGACGATGGCCTTGAAATATCGGAAATTAACACCGAGAGGAAAAAAACTTCTCCGTCACAATAATTGCTCCACTAAACATTGTTTTCCGACACATTTTTTCGTATTACTAAAAACAACGGAGATATTTTCGATGGGAGTCTTAGATGGTACAATTCAAGAATTGTATTGCATTATTTAATACTTGCTTCGTGACGCGGAAGAATAATTTCGCGAGTATAAATCGGGATGGGATCGATAGTCGATTGGTAAGTAAAACAGTCGGTTCTCGAACTAAATTTACGAAAGTTCTGAGAACGATTCGGAGAGCGCATCTGGCACAGAGGCTATAGGCAATTCCAAAAGCGATCGCTGGAGTTAACCGAGTGGCTCGTTACTCTCTCCCTCTCTCTTCTTCATCTCTAGGTTTACTCGAAGCCCTGTCTCCGTTCCGCAGAAGCGAGCGAATTAATTAATCATACAATAGCTGGGCTCTGATAAATGAGCGGCACCGGAAGTGCATGATCGATAAGACACGCCGCGACCGCGCCGTCATCGGTGTTGTGCGTTTCCTCGACAATGCGAGACGGATGGCTTACGCATTCTGTTTGATCGACTCGTTTGGGATTATTGGCACTCAAGAGAAAGCGAGAGAGGGGGACGGACAGGGAGAGAGAGAGAGAAGGAGAGTGGGAGAGGGAGAATTTAGGTAAATGTTTTACCATTAGTCTAATGCGCGCTGAGAGGCGCGTTGCATGATGCAACGGTGCATCGAGTCAATTTTTGATCGAGTCGAATGGAATGGGAGAGACTAATCCCCATAAATATGTACATCTCATTCGACGATCAGGGAAAATCGAGTCGAAAGAAGAGACTTTAAATGGTGAAGTTAAATTTTGTGCGTTGATATGATTTAATTAGATACACTACTCTTTGTAAAATTATTTGGAGTTCGACGCGTGAGAGAAAACGTCTATGAAAGCGAATTGGAAAAAAAATGTTTTAGAGGAAGTTTAGATCAGTGACAGACCTACATTGTTATTTAAATAAAGCACTTTCAGATTGTTTATATCCTCGTGAATCACGATCAATTTTTAGCATTCGGATTAAGCTAATAATATCAAATTATCTTTTTAAAGAGGATAAAAATTGAGCAGCAATATTTATCGTAGTCATTACTAGACTGCAAGAAGAATTATTATTCAACAGCAATCTTGGAAGTAACAGTAGTTCCCCTCAAGAACTAAATCCAATTTTCTCTTTCACGGTGATTTTTTAAAAGAAGATTTGTATGTTCCTTCATGATATATGTAGAACAATGATTCGGGATGATACTAATAGGCTTTCGGTAGGCAACGTGTTAAAATCGTTTCGAATGCAAATGATTGAATGATCGACCGACTTTGTCGGTCAAGAAACAAGATGCACAGATCGGTCGGTTACTCACCATGAGGAGAACGCATCTATTTTCAGAAGTTACACCGCCGCACCCGAGCCAGCTACCGACCACAGCCAGGGCACCTGCAACGATCAAAGCGTAGGCCAGAATCGGGTACGTGGAGGTCGCCATCAGGGATACGTAGCTGTGCTTCGAAATCACGGTCCAGATACCGATCCCGCCTACGACCAGTCCGGACAGCTGCAACAGAAATAAACGAGCCTCGATTAGACTCTGTACTACGTTATCCCCATAATTACCCGCTTCATCCGCTGCGATAAAAAAGTCATCTGATTAATCCGCGTCTGTTCTTCATCTTCGAACGGTACTGTTCTAATCTTCTTTCGGCTGGATTGTCACCTCGACTGTACACGCAGACTTATTTTAACACTAAACCTACCGAGCCTTAAAAGTAACTGGTACATCGGCTAGAAGATCGAAACTTCGATCTGCATCCGCGCCGGGAACAAATCTACTGGATTACATACCAAATACATCATAATTCGTAGGAAAAAGGTACTAATTTTGAGTCCGGTAAAGTTTACCCGAACTCATTTTTGTTTTGATGTCCTTGTGTATGTATTGGAAGAGGGCCATTTTTATTCAAACGTTACCGTTTTATCCAGATACCATATACGTACCATATTTCCACACGCGTTACGGTTTCGGAAGCAGTTTTTTTTTCTCCGGAATACGCGAATAATTACACCGGACATTCGGTCGCATATATTTTTCCATGGGGTAGTAGATAAATCACAAGGTTGGGTGGGGTTTACAGCAGATAGCGAAGGACGTTTGACGGTGGTGCGCGAGTTATCGACGACTTTCGCAGCGGCAGCTGTCCTCCGTGGGCGGAAACGGTATCTAGCCGGTTCGTCGTTGAATTCATCGGGTTCGATATCCGTCGCTGAATAAAACGCTGTTGTACTCGTGCTGTTATGCTTGTATTAGCTTGCAGTATATGTCCAAAGAGTTTTCTGACAGTTACATTAAACATAACTGTATCCTAAATAAATCTTGTTCACCAGAGCAAGCACCATTGTAATCGACACATTCTTTCAACGAGCTACTAGCTTCTTGATTGCATTATGGTAGAAATTGTATTTTTTCAACGTTCCACAGTGGCGTATTTAACCCGACACGTCGGAAAAAACTATTTTACAGAAAAATGTATTTTAACATTTCAAAAATCAAAATGATTTTTATACGATTTCCTTAAAACACTTGAAAATCGCTAATGAATGAACGCTGTACCTATCGAGTGACTGTTTAGGAAAAAGAACACAAAGCATGTTATAAAATCTCCTGATTTTCGATGAAGTAGAGTGCTTCACGGATGTACAAATAAGAACACTAATTTACTGAAGCCTTATTCTTCAGATAAGTTAACTTTGACCTTTTTTTTTTGATAACTGTTGGGAATGTGTGTTGGGGACAGCAAAAATTGTGCGACTTACGCAAAATTTTGAAGTCGACATTTTTCCGACTTTTCGGGCTGAATATCCACTGTGAGTCCCCAAGACCGTTCTTGGCAGTCTTACGAACCGGATTACAGCGCGTCTCGTCATGCAGCGCGTGCTGGCCCATCCAGGGACACGTGTTTCGAATCCGGATGGATTAATTGGAACGGAACGATATTGTCGGACTTTTTATACGCAGGAGTACGTGATCACTCGGTCCGGGGATTAATATGGTCGTTGTTGATGCCTGGCGCTCGGCCCGGATATCGACAGTGTTTATCGCCTCTATCCCATTGATCCGGTAAAACGCTGCAGAATATACGTATTGTAACGAATACCATTATACGAACGAATACCTCTCCTATTTTGATCCGTCGGCAGATACCCTGATAATTAAATTCCCGTTCTTTCGCACTTTTGCACTGTGCAGCATCGCGATTATTCCCTTTTGTCCCGCTCGGCCATCAGAGAATTATTTTATCCACTCTACAGAGGATTATCTGAAATTATTTTCATTTGTGTTGCGAAGAGAGTTAATTAAAGACTTCTTTTGTACTTGTTCAACTGAATTTTATAAAAATATGTGAATCGATAGAGAAAGGATTAGAATTGTCAGAATTCTATGCAGTTATGGTAAGCATGGATGAGGGAAAAACTATTTTCGTCTTATTAAAATTATTAAAAGCATACATATATTTTCATCCAGCTGCTATTTGTTATGATTGACCGAGAAAATTTTTTTTTATTCTGCATACAGATCCACAGTGATTATTGGACTGCGAATCTTGCAGTTATGGCTCTTGAACATTTTCACAGAAAATGCTAGGATGTAAAATATGACAGAATTTAGTACGATTTTTTAATTTAAATAAGGTTTTATTTTTGATTCGAGTTTCTTAAAATTCATCTACAAAAAATTGAAAAAGACTACATCCGCAGTCTAGTGATCATACACGGATTGTATATTATGTTTCACACTTGTCTTGCATTTCGAACGCGAGCTTAAACAATTTTCCCGAAAATCCCAGCTCCGATTTTGATCAAACTCCATCCACCAAGGATGGATGAATAGCCCAAGGGGTGGTTTTTCTTCCCATCCCCGATTCATCCTCAATTTTGCCGTCTTTTTTCGTCGACATTCCGGTGGAGTGATGTCGAATGTCTCCCTCGGGAGCATCGGGCGAAGGTATCGTGAGATATACGAGCGTGGATATTGGTGGACGGCGCGCGATATTTACGGTATCGAGGTATGCAAGCTACGTGGGCAGCGTAAACCATGTGAGCCACGTGAACCGCGCCAACCATGTGAGCCAGGTGTACAATAGCCAAGTTTTGAGACGGTATAAAGAGAGAGAGAAAGTAGGAGAGAGGGGGAAAGACTCGAGGGCACGGTGCGTGCTGTGAAACATACTTGGTTCTCTCCGTTCTGTCACGCGTTTACAATACAGGGGGAATCCTCTAAACGGATTGCTTTGCTGCTCGGAGCAGTCATCTAACGGCCATAAAATTCTTGATCCTAATCCCCCAAGCCACTAAACCGCTAAAGCGTAATCCTTTTCTCGCTACACGCGTAATCGTGTTAGACTGTGCCGCGGAAAACTGCTTTGGGAATTCCGGCCCGTGGATCCGAGCACAATGTTTCACGAAATAAATGTAAAATTCCATTTATCTCCATCTAACATTTTATACTTTTACAATTTTATTTAAACACTGCTCTTCGGGAACCTCGGCCCGTGGATTCTAGAGAGCACACTGTTTCAGGAGAAACCTATACGGTAAAATCTATCCACATATTTCAATCAACATTTCACAATCCCATTGCATACGAATGATTGTACGTGTTGAAAGCTATCTGAAGTTGAAGTACCCATCTCAATTCAACCAATTTACTTCATTTGATTTCTCTTCATAAAAATGATCGTAAATGTTCCAAATCGACCGAAATATCGACTGCAACGTTCAAGTGCCTATTGCAATCTAACCAATTTATTCAATTCGATTTTGTTTCATTAAAATAATTGCAAATATCCCAAACTTTCCGAAATATCGACTAGACCTTGTTCAAGTACCTATCTAAGTTCAACCAATTTGTTCCATTTGATTTCATTCTATAAAAATTATTATAAATGTTTAAAACAATCTGACATATCGACAGCAATAACTGAGTACATAATTTTACTCATCACCTACCGAAACGCAATGCAATCAAAGAGAAACGTTGAACATTTCACAAAAACTTAAGAATAACAGTTGTGGAATATTCTAAGACAGCGCAAAACAAATATAAATATTGAACAACGTACTTGAAAATATAACTACACACCAATCACACCTCACACAACGCAGATCGACTTCAAAATCGGGCTGCGCAACTGGGAAACTAAAAAATTAAAAAACTACACATCCTGTGATCAGGCTGATCCGACTGTGCTCGGCAGCTACCCCGCGGGGATTCGATATCTGGATGTCTGAATATCGGGACATCCTCGTTCTTGTCGTACACGATCCGCTTCGAACCGAGTTCTGCGGTCTGAGAGACCACGCAGCCCCTATCGACTACTCGAACTCGATATCGCATTCCTGGCTCCGAGTTCTTGCACCGCGAGACGGTGGAACGCGTAGCTGCGGTTTCGTTGCCGCCCTCCCGAGAGAAAGAATTGATCAGACGCCGATTAACGACCCCGAAAACGGAATATCGAGCTGCCGGGGGTGGAGATCCCATCTAGAATTACGCTGCGCCCGGAATTTACCGCCCCGAATCAAAGGAAACCTAAAGAGTCTCGATTACCGTTGTTTATATCATTTCAACCGATCATTTTCGTCAACGAGAATCTTAAAATTTTTATCAGAATATTACCAACCCCTTTCAACACTAACTTATGAAAATAATGAGAATTTATTTATATCGATTTTTATCACGATATACCTTTACAATCTCGATTTTGTGCTTGAATTCTGATTCTGTGAAATGACTTTTTATTTCATACAGTCAATTGTACGATTGAATAGACATCGTTCCAAGAGGAATTTTAGTTTGCTTCAACATGTGGTTAGCAACTCCCTCTTTGGAAAACCTGAATACAGAATGAATTCTGAATGACTCGGTTAGGGGTAGTTGCCACCCTTTGAACGAAGTAATCGTAATCGTTGTGCTCGCGCGCGTAGTAGAATCGCTCTCAGGCATCGTTAGCACACGATATTATAGCGACTTTCGTCGGAAGCTTAAATACGTTGTCAGTGGTCAAAGGATTAATTATAATACTGTGGACAACTTTGCGCGAAAGTATTACGCGTACATCAGCTCTGAGGTTGTTGTTCATTAATCAGAAATTCGTATCTCGTTTCATTAAATTGCTAACAGAGCCTTTTGTAAATGTCCGAAACAACTATGTAACATGTATATCGACTGCACCGTTCGAGTATGCATTTTAACTCATCCAATTTATTTAATTTAATACCACCCTACGAAAATTACCATAAATATCTCGAACACACAACCTCGATGTATGGATTACAATTTCCCGATGTTATTTCATACGATTATATTCTGCACAGATTGCAGTAAGTGTCGCAAACGTCATGCATCGGCGACAGAGTGCATATTTTGATTCAGACAATATTTATTCCGCGTTAGCGTGGGGTGGGTGATTACCTTCGCGAATTTTTCATCGGTGGAAAGGGGCGAGGGACCCGAACAGAGTTAATAGCGTTTCACCTCGCAGCGTGACGGATCAGGCTCATTCACTGCCCAGCTATTGTGTACGCGGCGCGCCTAAAGAAATTTTCACTTCAAAAATGAATGTGACCGACCAAGCAACATTCGAGCTCCGTATACGACAGTGTAATCATCGTGTCACGATTCCATCGAGAATTCATCCGACGACGATCACCATTGGTTTGATAAAGTACGCAAAAAGGAGGATGTGTCCAGCGAGCAACTCCTAGCACAAAGCAGCGATACATGGTGCCTCGTAAGTGTAAACAATTCCGAGTGGCCTGGCTCGTGCAAAAACCGTTCGCTATCGCACGCGTTACGAATGCCCGCGCAACACACGAGTCGGTCATAAATTTCCTCTCGTCCTCTTTGAAACGTCACGGAGAGGAAACGCGTAAGAAACGTCGAAGACTGAGAAGCGACACGGACGAAGAGAGATCCTTCGCAGGGTAATTCGACGTCTGCTTTCGTTTCATTCCATGCACCAATTGCAGCTGCGGCGTCCTCGCGGGACAAGAAACGCTAGAAGGAAAATACGCGGGAAGAATTCGCTTATTAAATCACTGATTTGCTTCGGTCGTCGGAAACCCGCAAAAACCCTGTAAGGAGACCTTTCGCTGGAACGTTTAACTAGAACGTTTCATCCTTCATATTTGTTCTCTGAGATCTTTACTTCGTTTTATAACAGTGTCCCTGGAACATGATCGATTTAACTGTACGAGCATTGTTTGAAAGTACAGAAGATTTGGTTTCAGAAAATGTAAAATGGAAAATGTACTGGATTTATTGAAAATTTTATACATTGTCGTGTTAAAAAATAATTGTTGCCTTTTTGTAGAGTTCATTTTATACATTGGGAACAATTTTAAAATTCCCAAACAACCTGATAAACATATTGACGTCACTGAGACATCGGTGCTTAAGTATTGATTTACTTTTGCACTAGAAAAATTATTATAAATTTCCCAAATAATCTTAAATGTATTGGCTCCGATATCCTGATGTTATTTCATTTAATCTTAGCCCGTGAAAATTACTATAAATCTCCCAAGCAATATTATAGACAAAATCGTCCAAATGTTTCAATGCAGTTATCTTATTTAACTTGATACTATGTCGACTTATTTAATTTAATTCCACGGTATAAAAACGTTTTTAACACACTAGGTTTATATATACGGGACCCTTCAAAATGACGGAACTAATATTCTTAACTTGCGATTATTAAGTTTGTAAAGATGCTTCCCTGAGAAATTATGTACCAAATTTATTTCATTGGGTATTGTATTACTGGAAGAATGGCCAAAAATTTGAATAGACAAATTCTTGTTACGTTTATAAAGTAATGTGAAATGGTTATTTATAGAGCTCCGTAAACCTAGTGTTAAAAACTGCAAGCAACCCGCTGTATTGGCATCGGTACTCGAGTACCAATTCCACTGTGGCGTTCGCGTTTAATTTATCACGGTCCCACGGAAACAGCTCAAAACGTGGCAAATAGGCTGTCAAGTCGTTCCACAGTCAGCCTATCATCGGATTGGCAACGTAATAAAGCTGGAACGACCGGCATGCACGTTCATCGACGTTGTCCCATCGTCTCGCGAAAGAAATGAATTTTCTGGCCCATCGACCGTCAGGTGGTGTGTAAAACGCGACAGAAGGATGGCTCTAACATCCCGTTAGACACTCTCGACTCTGTATTTGCCCTCTGAATTCATAACGTCGAGATAAGCGAACGACGCGACGGCGAATTCAAAACGCGACGGGTTGCGGGGGCGAGAACGTTCCTCCCGGAATTCCAGAGAAATCAGTCTCGAAAGAAACCTTTTAGCCTCGAGACGGATGTCTTACCTGGGACCCAGGGCCTAATTGAGGGAGCAGATAAACGAGATGTCTCCGCCTCGCTTTTAGTTTCGGCACGATTGAAGTGTTCGAGTCCGATTTATTCGGCTTTGCGGCCGTAACTTGTCGCCGGGGACCACCGGTTGTCAATGGGGACGTGTTTTGGGATCATAAAATCGCTCCGCTCACTGTCGTTTGAAGTGTTTGTCCAGCAATTTATGAAGCAGGAAATTATAGTTTTTTCGATGGCGCTCGTAATTTGATGCTGGTTTTGCAGAGAGGTTCATTTTTATGATTTTCTTTCTCACTTCGCTCTGCAACTGTTCTACATTTTTAAACATCATTTTCCATTAATTTTATAATTTTGATCATTATTGACACGTTCGCTACCAGCATTTGTTACGTTGTTTACAATTAGTTTCAGTGTTGAAATGTTTTATTATATATAACGTATGTACCTCCTTTATCAAATATTGGATAATATTGGAAATATTACACAGGAGTTTGGTGTAGAAGACCCAAGAGTAGGGAGAGGATCTGATTTAGAAGATGAAAGTGTGCTGTACACTATGATTTTATACAAGAAACGTATACAATAACAATTAATTTGACTATGTATAAAAAAACTGAAATCGCTCATTGTTAGTCAGAAAATTATTTCTGCAACATTTCAATTTTTAAGGGATCGAATGAACGCGTAATAAATTCGATCAACAGTAACAATGCTCTATAAAAATTTCCGCTGTAGTGCAAGTTTACCGGTCGCGACGGTCGTATAATAAAAGTTAAAAATAATTGCATAAAATCTAAAAGTTTGATTGCCAATCCAGGAAGATTAAACGAATAAAAATACCGTGAAAGGTAAACTTGTACATTCGTTAACACATCCTCTCTGACGCAACGTTAAATCCCTGACGTTTTCGTTTCTAATTAGTACTCCCCAGAAATTCGACACTGTCTCCGCACATTCAAACATCTCGGAAAAAGAATTTGTTCCTTATTCAAAAAGTATACATGTAGCCGCCTACACGATACTTAACAAGTTTTACAACTTCATTCTCGTTTTAACGACGGAATATCCCGGCTTTAGAAAACTGAAAAAGAGAATTGGCTCCGAGAACATGTTGGAAAAAGTGTGTTGTGCGGGTGAGGAAATTTTTATGAACACCGGGCCGCCTATGTGCTAATATCGTATATCATAGGAAGAGACCGTGCTTTCGCTCGCATTTCTCCATTTTTATTCCTGCGGAGCAACAAAATGTCGACACGCTACAGGGAAATCGAAATTCCAAGTGAACTTAGTTTTCATTCAGTTAAAAAAATAAAATTCATGTGGCTGTAAATGCATGAAGATTTAATCAATTCTTTGAAGGAAAAGACTTACTGCCACAAAACTTCTTTATTTAATAACTTCAATAAGCTAGAAATAATCGGTATTCTTAAATTGTTTTAATTTTACTGCCCTTTTAAATTGCACCCTCTCATTTTTGTCATAAAATCCGCAGTCTGATAACGAATGAACATAATTCGTATTCAACGAAGGAATAACATTTCATAACGCTTTCTTTATGTTAAACTTATTGTACTGGGGCCTATGGTAATTAAACGTGAAGCATTTCCTTGGACTAACACTAAACCAACCTGTTATTATCTAAATAAAATCTAAATAAAATGAATCCAGTCAATTTTTATAAGGGAACATGTATCAGTTACTTTTAAGGCTCGGTAGGTTTAGTGTTAAAAATCTTCTTCAAAAGACGACGAGAGTCTTGTTGAATTTTTCAGATCGATACAGTGGAATTGTTCGATCTCGCCGCGATCGTCGCCAAGAATGGCGCTCGCAGAAACTTTTAAATCAGTCGGAGTGCAGTCTCGAAACTGTCCGACGTCTCCCAGAAATCTTTCCGTCCGCGGACCGTAAAATATTGCACCGCTAATTCCATAAATCGTGGCATAGCCTCTCTTGAATTTTTGCCAAGATTTATGGGAACGGTAACGAGCCTCGAGTCGTATAACTCGCGAGATACGATTACGGGACCTCGAGCTATTGCACTGTGCTTCTCCCTTTTTTCCCCACAGTGCACCGTCGAGATGCAAAATGAAATGTCTCGTGTGGCTGCTGCTTTGATCGAGCAACCCGACCGACTCCGTTTTACGGGCCTCGTAACCGTATTACAACACCTGCTCCATTTTTCGTCATGTCGTGCTAAAAAAGGACCCCGCGTGATCGGTGAGTATCAACGCCTTCGCGACCAGCGATTTCGATCATAATAAAGTATGATATAATGCGCGTGAAATTTGGGGGGGAGGGTTTAAGTCATCGCTTTGCTGGTGCTCTCCATTTGTTTATAAAATATAAAGCGCTGAAACATGCAATTTTTCTGAAAGTACAAAAGCAAGGACTTGTTATACGTAATTATTGAATGTTAATAAGTTCGCTACCAGCAATTTCGGTCAAAGTAAAATATGATATGCGTGAAATTAGGTGGGCCTTAAGTCGTTATATTGCAGGTTTCGAATTTGTTTAAAAAATACAGAGATATGAAATTTACAATTTTTGCATCTCATATCCTGGACACAATTTCGGAATTTTTAATTCCGAGAACTGCGTACTCGATTCGGATAATTCTTTTTCTGCTTTAATCAGGAAGAGTTGTGGCCTATTATAAAACTATTTTCGTCGGTCTCGAAAAAATTCTGGAGATTTAATAGGATTTAATGCGTTATCACTTCACCCGCGTGAATTTACCGACATCGTCCTGAAAGAATAAAAAACAGTTTCTCTACCTTTGATTGCTTTGAACCCCTCTCCGTGAAAATGAAAATTAACATGGGTTTCCACAATATTAATTTTATTTTACTACATGCAGCGTGTCTTTTATATGAAAGGTAGGACATTATTAAAAGTGATATAACAGAGGATATATATTTTTCCTGGAATCTCACACGAATACCCGGAATACCGCGTCGTTTCGATTTCAAATAACAATGTAGAGAATGCACGTAGATGCAACGATGCTGTCGATCGTATTAAATAATAATAATGTCAGAGCGTCGATGAGAATAACTCAACGATAATAAGTAATATGACTTAAATAATAAACGATTGAATGAATGATTGCGATAAAAGAAGGGAATAAATCAATAATAAACTAAAGTTAATTCGACCACGAATTAACTTTACTCCTCTTGCGGGCCACAAAGCTTACTGCGTGAAAAAGTGGTCGGTGACGCAGCAAACAGATTTCCATAGGATTGTCCGGTCGTGCGCAACGATACTCGACCGTGCATGCGAGATAAGGAGGCTGTTTCGAAAGTGTTCAGGATCGATAGGGAACGCAAGAAACTGAATGCGAGAGTATTTCTAGCGCCAAGATCCCAGCTCGACGTTCGGAATGCCGAGCTTCTCTGCCCACAGTTTGACCGACATTCGATGCATTCTTGTTTCAAATAGAGAAGCCCATACAGAATGGCACACGTTGCAGTAGGTCCGGGAAACATAGAAATGCACGAAGGAAATAGAAAATTACGAAATCGTATGCGCACGGGAACGTTTATACATACGTATGCTTATATTTACGAGCGCAATATTCTTTGCCTGTTCCCCTGGTCTAAGAATATTCCTGCCTTGTCATGCTACGTGGAATATTGAATAGTTACATAAATAGAATCGTTGAATTTCTATTAGATGATACAACACCCAACGTCTTTGATACACTTTCGACTATTAATTATCGCGATTAAACCAATCATTTTTTATGAAGTTTGCCTTGACACGTACAGGATGGTGCGGAAGCGTAATTGGTTTCACAAGATAACAGGGAATATTGGCTGGGAACTAGGGGACCCGGTGGGTTTCTCATATCCTCTTCATTAGGTACAATCTTAATTTTATAGACTAACTAAGGTTATATTAATAATTTCTCTCAGAGAGAAAATTCAAATTAAATCGCAGAGAACAGAAATCTCAGCCAACGAATCTGCAGAGTATCAAAACGCATCTTTTCAGGAGCGGGTTTTAATTCAATTCTATTAAATAGTTTGTACTTTACTTTTCGAAAACACTAAACAATCAGAAGCGACAAAACTTTTGTTGTCGTTCAGAGACCCGCAGAGCTCGAAGGCTCGAAGAAAAGTGACGATTTTCCGCGTCTGCTTCTCCCGATAGCAATCTGCGCACGGTGATTCCCCCACTCGAAGTTTGTTGCGCGGGGAACATGACAGGAAATCGTCTAATACTTTCCGAAGCCTGTTTTCAAATTGAAAATTCAGTATTTTCGACAAAAAAATCACAGATCTGTACCATTTCTATAAAAATTTTCAATAATTCCTTTAACAATTTACGATTACTCTATGTAAAATCGCTGCAGACGTTCGTTCTTCGGGCACTAGAGCAATAGTCTTAAATATTAGGTTGTTGCATATTCTGAAGCGCTTTAATCAAGAAATACTATTATAGTCTACACATTTGTAGGGTTAAAATTGCTTGCGCACCACAAATCCATTTAATACGGTAAAAGTAACCACAAGGCTAATGAAGCAAACGCCAATGAAGCACGACTAAGAGTTAATTTCATTTTTTTATTCGAAAGGTATTTAGCCGAGTCGGTATCGTTTCAAGAGGTTATAAACAGCGTCATGACAGATAAACCTCGGGGCTCGAGAGTTTCGCGGATCTTCCTGCAAATATTATCTTTTCCGCTGGTGATGGGAGGTTGTTCTCTTTCTTGGAGTGTTCATTCATCTCCGGCATGTCCATTTCAATTCATTCGGAGCACGTTCCGCGAACGGCAAAGCCCCGACAGGATTAAGAACGACGCGGAGCCCGTACAGATCATATTCCGTCATGTACTTATTTACGTTGTTCTCGTACCCGCGAGATCGCCGGACGAGCTTGCACACAGGATTTAAAATTAGAAGCATCCCCGGCATAGTTCGGACCCGGCACGTAGGTATAATCCCGCAGCGGGAAAACGCTCATTACATAACCGCGGAAAATTCCGGCGCAATTAAAATCTGCTGAACGCACCGGAATAAATCCTTGCGCTCGCCGATCCGCGTAAACGTGTGGGAGGTGGTTAAACGAAAAACAAAAAAAAACAAAAAAATAACAAAAGTCTGTAGCTCGTTGCAGAATTTGCTTGGATCCGGATTTACTCCCGGTGCATTTTAGCCACGGCATATTTTTCCTGCGAGAGAATGCCGAAATTCTGTTAACCCCGAATGAATAATTCCGACGCGCTTCTAAATGCGAGGGAACCGCGACCGCGTTTTATTCCCTTGGCTTATCAGATCGTTAGGGTATTTTGGTACTGCCTTTTTACGACCAGCCCGCTGTTGGTATTTCCCGAATTACGCGAATTTTGTTGCGGCTTAACGAACCTTTTACCGGGCAAATAATTACGCGGAACAGAAACTGTGAACGTTCCTGGTTAATTATAACCAACTGGTTAACTGGTTAATTATAATTCTGTAGAATTATTCCATGCCTTCGCGAATTTCCTTTGCAACCCAAATGGTCCTGCTACGAAGCGCGATCATCCAGCTTCAATGTAAGCTCTCGAAAGGCAAAAACTCCCACGGGAATGCATTCCAAAAATTGCGTCAAAGTAACTCCTTTCGTTTCTCAAGTGTTGGTTACGATTTCGACATTTCGTCTGAATCGAAATAGTCCTGTCACAAATCGTGACCTTCCAGCTTCAATTTAAGCTCAGAAAAGTTCAATAATTCACACGGGAATACATTCTAAAATCAATTCGAACCAGCCACTTAGAATCGCACAATTTTACTCGGACTAAGCAGAGATTAAGCCTCATTTAAAATCGTCACAGGCCGCCGGCGCCGAAAAATCCCTATTCCCATTGTTGAAAACAAAACTCCCAAATGTTCTGACCTTGAAGGTGTTCAACCCACGCCACGACTTTCAATCTAAACTGACTTTCTCCCGGAAACAGTATCGAAATTCGAAGTCCCGATCTAGATTGAGCTGTTGCATGTCGCGCAAGGCAGTCCGAGTATCCAGTCAGCTCCATTGTGTTCAACGCGAAGGAGATTTCCCGAGGCGTGCGATTATCATAAAGCTGCGCACCGCAAACGATTCCATTAAATTAGCGGCGCGAGACTAAGCTGCGTTCCGCGGTCGAGTCTCGGTTCCCTTGCTTCGCTGTCGAAAATGTTTATCATTAATGGTATTACGCGGGCAAGCAACGGCGCCGGTGGCCTTAAAACAGTCGCTGTAAATCATGCGAGCCGGTCCGGGTTCCTATATAGCGCACGCGAGCATTATGCCAAGAGAGTGGAACAAACACGCGGTCCGTGTGTACCGTCGATGATATCTCGCGGCGGTTTTGCAGCTCCGCCGGAAAATATCAGCGGCGACCAGAGCGTGCACCGCGAGAATCACTGAACCGCCGGACATCAATCAGAGAATCGGCGAATCCGTAATTTAAATAAAACGTTCCCCGGCCGATGAATAAAAGATGAGCCCCAACCCTTCGCGATATATACCGATTCCACTCGGCCCCGCGTATTATTGCGATGAAACCGCGCCTATCTCCGTCATCGGTCACCGTCGCGTGTCGCGTCGTCTCCTTCTATTTCGCTGCGAAATAGCCGCCCTTCCCCGATGCACCGTAATTAAAATGTGCATCGACCGTCCCGCGATCTTTAAACCTCTTTCCGCCCGCTACATTTTGAATTCTTTGAATTTGCTCCGGTCCCTCGACATTGCTCGAGATTTGCTATTTTTATTGTAAAAACTGGCCTGGTTTCCACAGATTTTTTTGGGGGAAAGTTCCATTTTTACCGGGTTCCATTGGTCTCACGTTTTAGAACGAATTTCTATACCGCGCGGTTTGTACGTTTCCGTGTAATTGCAATTTTCGGCGTTCTTGCCCTGCAGTTTTCGAAAGAGAATGTTTCTGCACCTAAAACAGGACACCTGAATAACTCCGCTGCTTTTGGTGTTACGAGAAAATGCATCAGATGGAACTTGCTTGGTTTCGAGTCGGCATTAATCTGATGTTAGGAGTTTTTTTTGTAGGTGGACGCGTAAAGGACATATGAAGGCCACCTTTAGTTTTTTAAATAGGACGCCCAATATTTTTGCTCGAACTCGGACGAAGCACAAAATTCTGCGTAAAAATGTATTTACCTTCGTATATCATAAATGTAATAGTTGTCGAGATATTATCGAAATTATTCAGGTGGCCTGTTTTAGGTGCCTCACCCTGTATATCACAGCTTTGCCAAGTTTCTTTGTGGAAAAATTGTCAGTAATCGGCAGACTGCAGATTTTTAGATAAAATTAGAACTGTCTATACTAATTTCAAGGTACAGAAGCTGCATATGTAGATATGTATTTTTTTTCTCGATCATTCTATGGAAAGCAATGCAACAATATTTTTGAACCATTGTGGTTCAAAATAAAATCCGGACTCTTATCAAAAAAATTGAAAAATGCGATTCTCAGAGATCATCGGACACTTCAGATCAATTTTTTGGATATATTGCCATAGGAATTTTCAAATTTCCGAGGTCTCGAATCAGAGCTGAAAGAACACACTCCGTGATGAGGCGACCCGATTTTACGATCACAGAGGCAATCGGACATCAGAACGTTTACAGCCGGAGGAAAGATCGAGCGGTCCGCAGCATCATGTTTGATCGGCAGGCAGAGCAAACCCGCGAGTGGAATGATTATCCTTGACACGCTGTAAATAAGGGACCAGCTATCTTCTTGGGGGGATCTCCTCGGTTCTTATGCTAATGGCGTCCACCTTCGGTTCTCGGATCGCTCGAATAGAGGCTCGCTTTCTCGTTTAACGCGCTCCGAACCGATTAAATGCCAACGAGAAGGAGTGAGAAAGACTCCACACGCGACGACGGTTCCACGTACATAGTTTCTCGATCAGCCCGGCAGCGATCTATGGATCCCCGATAAACGCTGACGGAATGTCCCCCTGGTACTTCCTCGCCTTCGTTCCTGAATCGACATTCCTCACGTGAATCGCTTCCTCGCGGAAGCAGATTAAGCCACGCCGGCGAAAAGAATCGGTTAAACGATTTAATATCCGGCCTGGAATTTGAATACTTTCGACTCCGGGATCTCATGGCCTAATTGAACCATCGTCGAGCTTACTGACAAATTCCAGGTTCGTTCGGTCGGAAAAAAAATACGACAGCCAACGTGTTCACCAATTCACTGAGAATTCTGCCGCGCCTGTTTGCGGACACGAAGCTTTCTGTGACCTCCGAAACACAGTTCGCAAACCGCTTCTGCTGCACAGCCACCTATACTATGCTGTTTCTGCACGGTTCAGTGGATAAGCCGTCCAGGAATTTTTAACCACATACGTTCTTCAGGGTGAAAATTCACTTATTCACCTGTTTTACGTACTGTGAAACGATTGATTTATATCTGTTTGTGTCGTGAAATGCATCTCGCCTGAACTTCACCTCAGGAAAACGAAAATTTTAAACTTTTTAAGATGTAATCCTGTGTAGATTTTTACGAGACAATGTCGAAAATCCAAGTTTTAATGTTAGGAATTCACTGGTTCAAAACATGTGTGTAAATTTGACAGCCGCCGCCATATTGGTATGTACTTAGACATCGTCCAACAAGCGGCGTCGCGAGAAGGTTGGTCCGGGGTTAGCTGAGGGGGGATTTGCAAATAGTTGAAACAATTAAAGAATGTAGTCCCTATAGCTTATAAATTGAAGTCCTGAAAATTTCGAAAATTCATACGGGGATACGTTGCAAAAGTTAACCCTTCGATCCAGTGATCCTGATTTCGAAATTTCAGAATAAGAGTTCGAATATTCTTTCGAACCTGAAAGACCCTGTCACAAAACGTGTCTTTCTAACTCCTATTTAAGCCTTAAAAAGTTGAAAAATTGATTTCCAGTGATGACCCATTTTCGTCCTGTCAACGCCAGCTACTCGACTAAATTCCCAAAATAAATGCAAACCATAAAAATACAAAACAAGCGACACGAGTATGAACTCGAATGGAGTTCCCAAATAAACGGAAGCTAAATAAATCTAAAACATACATAAAAAGCGAGCTAATAAAAACGTGGTAAAGTAGTAGAGAAGGGACGCGATTTGAATGAAAGAAGAGCTTCGGTCATCCAGTGAACGGCATGTCCGCAGATTCTACCGCGCCGCAGATATATTTAGCGAATGAAAGGGCGGTGCGTTGCGCGGGAATCGCAGGGAACAGTGCGTTAAAGGGTTACGGTACGATAAAGCCATTCAGCCGAGTTTTAGAGGACGATAAAGGGGTTTCACAGTTGCGAACCGGGATTCCACGGCGGGCCGTTGCTTCGGTTACCGTTCGCGGCACATAAAGATTATTATTCCGCGATTGCGAGCGTGAAACTGGCCCCGGACTTGCTCCTGGAATATACCGAGATCCAATCTCTGCGCGGCACGTAAATCCTGTTCGCATCCGAGCCGCGGGGAATCGCATAAAATCGCAGGGATGCTGCAGGGAACCGCTGCATCCTGCGGCGAAATTAGAATAATTACGTCTTACGTCCTGTCCGAACTGTTAAGAGAATCCGGGAGCTCTGTTCTTTACTTCGAAGTCTGCTAAGCAAGATTGACGTAGTCTCTCTACCCCTCTCTTCCCTTCTCTTCTCTGTTCCAGCAGGTTGTCCACGTTTTTCCGGAGACGTTCGAGGAAACGTCTGGCTTCTAGAATCCGTTCTTCTCTCTTTTTCTTCGGACGAGTTGCTCGAGACGCGACTGCTGTAAATTGCGTTTGACACGCGACGCGTGAACGCCGATTCGCTGGGAATTAGCGGCGGCTTCCGCGAGGAACTTGCATCGCAAATAGCAAAGTCTACGGGATTCTACGGAGTTCGCGGAGCGAGTGTTAATGATTGACTGTGATTGCGGTGCTCATTCTGCGAGATCTGTGCATGGTTCACTTGGATTTTTGATCGACGGGGTGGTCAGGGGATGAAACTACCCTTCCAGGGAGTTTAATGGGATTTTTAACTCATTTTATTTCAGATATATTTTCAGGAAACTTCATATCTTGTTTGGTCAGTCGGTCAATCTTACGTTTGAACACTTTTGCTCTGGATTTTCAGGAAACTTTATATCTTCATTGTTCAAATGGTCAATCCTATGTTTCAAAATTTTTATTCTGGATTGTTAGTCGAAAGAGATTGTTTTAAAAATTTCGGTGATTTTATAGGAAATGCCAACTTTGAGATTGCTAACATGGCTGATTAGTAGTAGACTGCGGATTTTAAGACATTAGGAGTGTTATTAAAATTATTGAACGAAAAAATACATTTTTATTTAATTTATAGTTCTTCCAATCGACTTAGAACATCTTCATTCCGCATAAAAATCTGCAGTCTATTGATTAGATTGTTGTCCGGTAGTCTTAAATTCTATTCATATCTTTTCAATTTATCATATCCCACCACACATTCCATTTTTACAAATGCATAAACTGCATTCTAGCGACGAGATACAAAATTTTGACAACTAGTTCCTCAACTGCAAAGATTTTTAACGAAGAGTTTAATTCAATGCATCGGTGCAGTAAAGAAGTGGCGCGGGAATCGCACGGTGCGCCAGGGTCTAATTAAACACGGCGCATCGGCCCATCTTATTGGGATTGATGCAAGGCACGATCCGCGCGGCGCGTGAAAGGGATTTCTGTGGATCGTCGGGAGGACAGTATTGTGCATCAGTGGTCTTCGTCGTGCATCCTGATGTTACACGATCGACAAACGCGTCAAGTGCGATCTGTCGGCGGAGGATGCGTCGAGTCGCGACGAGACGGCATGCGCGCCACGCCGCGAACGTGACGCACACCGACTACGTGCGCGTTCCATGCGCACTCTGCACCCGATGCACCCGACCGACTGCAATGCCAGCGCCCCTGGGAATGCGCTAGGTGTCCCGTCCTACGGACGACCATTATCCGCTGCGAAACAAGCCGGATGGCGATCATTTCGTCCGTTTAAGGACTTGTTTCGATTATAGATTGAATCATGCAATTCCCCGTGCCATTCCTTCGACCGACCAATCACAGACTGTTAAACAGGAAATGATAAACTTTTGTTTCCGCCCCGCGACACTTGTTGAACGACATGCACTTCAAACTTTTCCGTGGATTGTTCTTTCTTCCGACGGTCACTGCCAAACCGGCAACTTCAAGAATTCCATGGCAATCAAAGTCATTTATTTAGTGAAATACAAATTCAAAATGTTTGATCCTGCGTAATCAACTGTCTTGCATTTTCCAGGAAAAATTGTCCATATATTTTTGACAGTAGAGAAAGTATATAGTAGTTTTGATAGTTAAGATTGTTTCTTCTTAATTTTCACTCTGCGTACATACATCTGTATATTCGAGTATCTACTCGAATTAATATATTCGGACGCTCTAAAAAAGACGATAACTTTTTAAACATTGTACTATACGATTTGAACTTTTTTGGGAAGCTAGAGCTATTAGTTTAGTACAGGATGTGATAAAAATTTGTTTCACAAATAGAAATTGATCGGAATTGTAGAAAAAATACTAAAAGTTGCATTTTTAAACATTTTTATGTGGGCCTGTATTGAAAATTTAAAAAGTACGTTTTGTAGGTCTCTTCTGTACTGCGGTGTAATCTCACCCCCCAACTGTGTTCTCAGCGCAAAATGTAATCAATAAACTGTAACTGCGTAAGTATTTCTGAAATTTTGTGGATTTTCCTGACAGTAGGCATGAAAGAATTAAAAGATTGAATGTAATAATTTGCCATTCGGTAACTTTTCATGTGCGTATTTATTAGTTTGGGGTGTGGTTACACTCCTATACACAGAGTGAAGGTTAATACGTTATATAATCAGCTATAGAAACAGCCTTAAAGTTTGAAGTTACAATTTGATACACGAAAAAACTGATTTCTTTCACCGAAAAGGGCAATTCCCTCCTCGATGAACGAACGCGCGGCGGCGGATTGTGTTTACGTTTAATTATCACCCGGACAAATGAGGAATTAACCGCCTCTACAGCGATGATACGCTGGAATGAAAGAATCGCGGCATTGCTAATTACCGATCGATTTTTTGTTCCGTCCGTTATTATCATCGGGAAGCCTCCTTCATTTATCCGAGCACGTAGCCTTTTCGCTCACTTTGGGGATCGATTTGTAAAAAGCGGATGGCGAACACGGTTTTTAGAGTATCCTCTGACGTTGGAACGGTCGATCCGATAATTGTTTCGACTATGATCCAGTGACAAAGAGAATCTCATAGCTCTTCCTTGAAATTGAACGCTTGTTTCGAAGGGAATACGATGCGACGTTCCCTGTAAAATTCCCGTTTCATGCTGTTTGCCGTCGAACCGAGAATAAACGAACGATATAATTCATATTATTTTTAATCGTGGAAGCAATGTAGATTAAAGTTCTTCGGGGTCTGTTGATGAAAAATGTGAAGAACACTTCAATAAAAATATGATTTCTGCAAAAAAGAATTTTACAAGCAAATATGTGCATTGACAAATTGCTTAGCCTGTTGGAATAATTTTCTATCGTTCAAAAATAAGTATAATGTCATATTCCCCAACGAATTACTTAGCCTTTTCACATGACCTTCCTAAGTTTCTGTCACTGAAAAGTATGTGGACAGTAACGTTTGAAGAGCAAAGTTGCCACAAAAAAATCTATTTAACCCCTTGCCCTACGATTTATTTTACGGTTTCAGTGATTACAACTTTTTTCGTAGATCGTAATTTCCTAGAAAAGGAGAATATTGATATAAATTGTACGTCTATTTGTTCTCCAATAGAGAGCTGTATATTAACAAAACCAAAATAAAATATTATTTCGGTTCAAATGAAATAATGGACATACATTTTTATCAGAATCTGTTCAGAATCTTCATCACGAGTCAGACACGATATCGTAAGGCAAGGGGGATTAATTCATGAGGAATCTCAGGATTGAACTAATGAAATTTGATCGCATCGATGGACCCCGCGCGATGAAAACGAACGAAACAGCTTCAAAGCTCCTTTTAACAATTCCTATAGGGGAATGCGAGGCAGGGTGAGCTCGATATGAAACTTTTTCCTGTTAGGGGCGCTGACTATCGCGAAGCGGGGACTGCTAACTTCCGGTTAGCGGCTTCAGTTCCGCATAAATACACCTGTCGTCCGAGTTTCTGCGAAGCCCGTTCATTTGAATCGCTCGGAGCGCGCGCTCTCGCACCTGCTTCAACGACGCTAATACTCGTAAATAATTGATTAACGCGGATAACGTTCCCGACGGATAAACTCGCAACGTCGACTTCGCCGAACGACTCCACACCGTTTCGTTTTAAACCGGCGAGGATATCACACGACGCTAATCGATAATTCAATACGACACGTGGTGGAAGGAAGCGCACGGAAAACGCGAAACTTATAGAACTTCTGCTGGAACCAAGATATGGCGACGAAACTCTTTTCAAACCAATGCTGACACACTGCAGGCATCAGGCAAAAATAAGAAGGAAAAGTGACGAATCATTTTTGACCTCGATAAAATTCACTGAAGTTAACATTTCTTACGGACGTTTTCAAATTGGTCCATTACTACGTATGATCAAATTTTTTTTCTCAATAAATTATACATAATTCCTCAGGTTTCTTTGATCATAGACTTGGTCTAGTTCATGGAAATTTTTGGGAACGTTGCAGTGACCTTGCCACGTGAGGTCAAATATTTTTTCTCAACGTACCTGTGATACATCTGTGGTTGCAAAAGTTTGAGTTTATACATTAATTGAGCTCTATGTATAGTATAGGATTTATCTATTTACCAGAGAAAAAAAGTCATGAAAATAAATTCGAAAGGCTGAAAGAAATAATGCAATTTAACCGATGACTTATATCAAAGCATTAGTGATCAAAACTTTAAACGGCAATATATCTCGAAAGTGAAATTATATGTGACATGCGGCGTTCTTCCTGACAACCACATACATAACGTCCAAGAGATTCCTATTTTTTTATTTGCACCATTCCATAACAATTTCAATGGACGGAAACTTGAAATGAGATCGTTTCAAAAAACGTCCACTGTACAAAATATTTTCAGGGTTAAATCTCATGCGTCACTATTCTTTTTTTATTTTTGCCAAATTCTGCAACGTCTAATTTTTGATTGTGCAAAGGTTTTGTCGTTCTAAGTTAGAAACAATGGTGTCGGAGAAATGATCAAACGTTCCCAGCATGGTCAAAGAGGCTAAGCGCGAGAATTCTAACTATAATGAGGCTTGGTTGATAATGCGATTGGACCACGCGGCGAGAGATAATCGTATTTTATTACGGGAACCACCACCGGCGCAACGTCCGCACGGAGGAAGTGGCTTGATATTCGTTATTAGCGATCGTTAAAATTAATCCGGTTTAAGGGACTGCTAAGAGGATCGGCCCTGGCAATTTTCTTCGACAGCGCGTTACCGGCACTCTGTTATTCTTTCTTCAAACGAGCGAACTTCCCTAGTCTTGCGCGAACAAAGCGGACAGATTGGAATCGCAATTGAAATTTATGAGGGAACGTTTTTACCGTGTTCTCGCTCTCTTTCCGTTCTGACTATCCTGATGCTCTTGCTAGTCTTCTCTTTAATGCTACTCATCATTTAATTTTTACACATTGTTATTCACCAAACAGCGGATCTTCATGCAAAATAAAAATATTCTACATATCAATTGCATAGAAACTCATTCTTTCATTAACGACCTCAATAAGTTGGAAATAATTCATCAATATTCTCAAATCAATTGAACCTAAGGGTTAGCAGTCGAATGGCGACTGTGAGGCGACCCTAAAAATTGCTATAAAATTATTAAAAAAATATTGTTTTGTTATTCAATTTGTTCGAATTTAATCAATTACTAAACATTTATGATGTACATATTATGAAATAAAAAAATCATATAAAAATTTTCTAGCTCGGAAGAAATGTTCGGTTATGAAGACAAAATAGCTTCGAGTGCAAAGGGTTAATCTTTCTACTCTTTAAAATGGCGCCTACTCATTCTTGTCATAACAAATGACAGGTATTATATGTATAAATACAACACACAATTTTTTAATATAAACGAATTGATTTTCTCCTCAAATATTTGTTCCGTTTTCAATTAATGTTGTCGTGTTCCGAGCAAGCAAATGATACCGTCGCTTTTGTGACAATTGATTTAATGATTTCTGCATTGAAGTATTATAAACGAACCAGTTTCGCCATTCGAGTGCAACGATGTCCGTGCTCGCAATTACGCGACGTGGCCAGGTAAAAAGTAGCCGGCCTCAAACGGACGTTTCTCTTTTTCTTGTCAGCTCGACATTAATCCTGGCGCGGTGAGGAACATCGCAAAAAGTTCGCGACATAGCGCCACGCGAGTAGTATCATTCTCGGCGAATAAACTTACCGCCACGCAGTGTACAGTGTTGAGAAAAAGTCGACGACTACACTGTTGACTTTGGAACGCTGCAGTGCGACGATTCTAGCTTCGTTTCCGCGAGATGATTCCGTGGAAATGTACCACGGTCAGCCAATAAAGGAATTATGCCGTTCCTTTAACTTTCGGTCCAGTCAGAGCTCCGGTCGGAGCTATTTTAACTTGAAAATTAAACATTTCTTCCGACCTGTGGAATAATTCTATTGCATATGATTTTTTTCATTTTATGGATATGACCGATATGACAGATTGGCCGACCCTCGCGCTTTCCTGTCGGAATTCAGCAGCCTGAAAAATACGATTCCGAGCGCACTTGATCCTCTAAAAACTGCTCTCGTAGAGAGACAACGCACTTTTTGCATTGCACTGTACGTGAGCGAAGAGCACGCTTCATAATAGAAAATGGAACAAGAAAACCTTTCCAACCCATTTTTCATGCCCGGCGAGGTTTAAATCGTGTATTATTACGCACCGGATCCGAATAGGAGGAAAACACATGGCCGGCACGGACCTGAAAGCCGGCGTTAATAATGTGTTACGCGAAATTTCTGAATACCGGCGCCTCTGGACAATGGGAATCATCGTACTGGCTCGTTGTTTACATTCACGACCATTGTTGATCACTAACTAGTCGCTGATACTCGGACTGGAATGTGTGTAATTAACACGTTTCGTGCCGGACCGATTTTCAGAGACCTCCGTTCAGGCCGCGTGGGGTATACGACCCACACTTTTACGATTTTACGGTTGAATAAACTTGCTTATGCCTTACAATTTTTCAATAGTACAAAACCATAATTATCAAAAAATAAGTGTAGAGAGTTTAGTATGCATGAGACAACAAAGCAATAAATTCAATTTTTAAGGAGAATTATTCTGACAAACACATATCGTTCGTTTTTCAATGAGAATTCCAAGCTGTTAATTTCTTCTTAAAGTGAAGCATCAATAAGATACTTTTTTAGTCAGCTAGCACATTGATGCAGCTTTCTATCAAAATTCATGAATTGTACAATTTTTTAACAATATTTCCACGACCACCTTGTATAAGCATTCAAAATTGTTCCTTTTCGAGTCTCATTTAAAAACGAACAACCACATCGTGTCCAATAAAAATTCATTCATAATAAGAAAACATAATACTCGGCCTATTTTAATCATCGAAATCGAAAAAGCAGTTTTTAATCTTCCATTGAACAATGATTTGAAAAAAACTCACGGTAAAAATCATTTCTACAAATATTACTAAGTATTCATGTGTTCAAAATACACTATTATAACATCTCTAGGATTACCATTTCAGGTTCGCTGGAGAATATATAATGCTTCTCTATCGAAGAAGATATAGCGTTCAGAAGAGGCTATAATTTCAACCATAACTCATTAGACGAACACGGTGTTTCCACTCCCATACCCATCCCACCATCAATCTTTCGCCCGACCTCCCGACAGTAAAATCATCCGATAAATCCCGCGGAACAATCATCGAATCATCCGGCAAGCTTGCATCGTCTGGTCCCGAATCCACGGAATTTCACGATGATGATCGTTGAGAGACAATCGAAGAGAGAGGGAGAGAGAGAGAGGGATCGACAGGATCGGGGTTCGATCACAGCGTGCGCCAGTGGACGTCAGCCGATCTGAATGGCGGAAGACTTTAAACTCGTCCGGTAATAAGGCTCGATAATGTGGGGATAATGCAACAATAACCTGAGCCGGGAACAATGGCCGCGCAACAATGCCGGACCGGTGAACGCGTACGTTTACCGGCGCTGATTGCGTTCACAAGTGCAGTCACCCAGGCCTCCAGGTCGATGTCGGAGGTTTCAATGCTGCTGCACTCTCGGTTGCACGGCTACGATCGCACTGCATCGTCCCGTGGGCATGTAATTACAGGATTCCTTGGCCTAGAGTCTTTCTTGTCGATAGAAGTTCGCTGACGGCGCTTAGGCCTGCGGCTTAGGCTGTTAGGCTTGCTGGATCGGTGCGAGACACCTCGGTCTAGGTGGAGAAAGAATGTAAGGAAGCTTTGGACAATTTGAGGACAGTCGGCAGATGCCTGGAAAGACGTGTTTTTAATTGTCGACGGAGTTGAGAGACTGTTGTGGTTAGAATCGCCAGGTGAAAGAACTATAGTCTGACTGATAGAGGACAGTGGAAGCTGTCGGTTCTAAAATAATCTTAAAAACTTGTGTTTCTGTTTGTTGATACAATTGGGCGACTAATACACTTAGAATTGCTAAGTAAAAGGACCCTAGACCGACTGAAGACATGACGTAAAGACGTCTTGGATTTTTTTGCAGTTAGGTTCATCATAAAAGACAATGGAAGCTGTTGTTTCTAAAACAATCCTAATGCTTTTAGCTGGTAAAGAAGCAAGTAGCCTATCGAACTTAGGGTCCCTGGTTACTAGTATGTTTGTTTGCTTTGTTCAGTTTAGGACAGTCGAGTTTATAATGGAAGACGCTTGAATCTGTTGTTTGTAAGATAATTTTAACAGTGTTTTCAGTTGACAATTATGGAGCTAGGAAACTACTAGTTTAGGCTAGCTAGCTACTCGGCCCTTAATCTGACTAAACAGATGATGTAAATGCACTTTGGACAGTATGGAACAGGTTTACGACTGGAGTCACTAGCACCAGCTATTTTTGAGGTAATTCTAACAAGCACTGCTTTTAGTTGTCGATGATGGAGTTAGGAGACTACTGGAGTTAGGGTTGCTAGTTAGGACTTCGTTGCGATTGAAGAGATAATGTAAACACACTTTGGACATTCTGGCGTAGAGTTCGTCACTGGAATCTACCAGTTGTAAAACAATCTTTAAAGTATCCGATTACTCCAACAGATGAAATTCAAAGAACAAATCTAAAAGTGGCATTTATTGTCTGAAGGAAGGTTAAGGTGTTTAATAAATTTGACAGAGCTATTACAACAGAGAACATTTCTAAAGCACGTTTAAAAGTGTCATTGATTATTACGAGAAACCCTAACCGATAGCAATAATAACCTATGATTTCCAACCATTAACCATTATATCATCTTAATTGTACCATCACCAAGTTTGATTTAATTATACGGTTCTAAAAAGTTATTTCAAAATGGACACTTCAGATTAGCAGACCGCGCGGTTCACTAACTCGGAATTCGCTAATAGTTCGGAACTTTAATTAACACTCCCATGGTTTTGGGGAATGAGCCGGGATCATTTTGGTGGAACTGGTATGGCCACCCGAGTATTAAGAGAAACTAGTCGAACGGTACCTCGTTAAGGCAGAATTCGATATCTCGGTGAAAGTATGAAGCGATATAGAAAAGATCTCGAAGGGATAGAGAAATGAAAATTAAGTTATCAGTCGTTTCTCTGCGGCGACGAGAGTCCGATTTCTTAACAATCGGCAATTACTCGAGCACAAACAGCAGGTTTGTCTTTGGTGCTTTGGCTTGTGCCGATACTTCGTATCGGTTCATTAATCGTTTCGTCGACGGTTTAATTACTCGAGTAGAACTGGCGGCTCGAGGCACGATCAAACGTGTAAAAAATCGATGTTCTACCTCCACTATATGTACTCTCTAATTTTCTATTAAACACAAGTTGTAGATCGTATAGGAAAAATCCTGATGCAAGATATAATACACTCGAAAATATTACACAAAATTCAGAAAGACAAACGAACAATTTAGTTGCAGAAAAATCGTAACTTGGAAAGCTAACTCGGTGTTAAAATTGTATAAATCCTCAAGAACAGCCATCTAGAATTCAATACGATCACGTATACCACAAAATAGATAGTGCGTATGTTGAAAGCCGATCAAATAGCTTGTACCTCGCATCAGGAGGCGAACATACTTTCTGCAGCATGGGTCTCGGGAGTGTTAAGCCCGAAGTAACAGGCATTCGCTTTTCGCGGCCGTTGTAAGCATCGTGACCCTCGCGATGATACATCCCATAAAATGCTAATGAAGCCTCGGACCTAACCCAGACCCTTGGTCGCAAGGTGCAGCCGCGTTACGACCGCCACGAGCAATGCAACCGAGAAATCGAAAGAGAAAGAAGGAGGGCACGAATCGATCGCTAGCCCTTCTTGCCACGGTGCATCTGCAATTTAATGCATAAAACGTCGACGCCTCGTTGGGCCCTGACGCCTCCGCGAGATTAAAAATAATCAGGGGGGACTTGTTCGAGCCTTGTACCCTGTTATCGGCGGCCGTCTTTCAGAACACTCATTTTTCATAATTTCGACTGGCCTGTTCCGCCATTGCTCGTCGCCGACGGCGAGGCGAGCCTTTAATAACGACTCGAGGGTCGTAGAGACGTTCTCGAGACCCGAAATCCTCTTTAGCCTCGCTGTCTTGATCCTTTTCACCTGGACGAAGCTCAGGGTCCTCTAAAAAGCATTGCGCTTTCAGCGGCATTTCGCGGGAAAATTGAGAAACAATTGGTCTGATGTCGCTGTAATTTTCCTGGGACGGTTTATGCGCTTGTAGAATATTTTGTAAAGGATTGAAACCGCAAGTAGTGTTTCAGTCTGTGTTTTCATAAGTTTTGGATTCGTTATCTTGATCATTTTCACATGGACAGGCCCTGGACGATCCTCTAAAAGATGTTTCACTTTGTTGGGTAGCTTGTACTAAAATTGAGAAGCAATGCATCTTCTGTCGTTGTAATTTTATCGGGAATGTTTATGCACGTGTAGAATGTCTCGCGAGTAATTTAAATTGCTAGTACCCGGTTAAATATTTCTTCTTTAGATTCGTTATCATGATTATTTATGAGACTAATTTTCATTTAGCATAAATCGCATTTTGTTTACTTCCGCAACCCAATACTAAAGTCCAGCTGTATGTTCAGAGGGTCTGGACTGTTACAGTGCCAAGAATTTCTGCTCCGGCTGCACGTCTGGAGGGCTCTCGAGGGTACAGTAAACTGACGGCTACTTACAAACAACACCACGTTGTAGATGTGAAGGAC
The DNA here is from genome assembly GCA_028455605.1 of Lasioglossum malachurum. Lineage (NCBI taxonomy): Eukaryota > Metazoa > Arthropoda > Insecta > Hymenoptera > Halictidae > Lasioglossum > Lasioglossum malachurum. Next base: position 13,174,236 of record CM052314.1, on the reverse strand, counting down.
ATATTTGAGGAAGTTGACGGAGCAGCAACCGTCGTCCCTGGTTCTGAGCCTGGTGGAGGTGCCGGGCAGCCTCTCGGCGCTTTTTGCCATGATCGGTTGATTCGTGTCTTCGCGTGTCTCCGTGATCGTGGTCGTCACGTCGTCACCGATTCTGCAAGCACAAAGAAAATTCGCAGGGTTAGAGGATTCGGTATTCTACGAGGAAGAGAACTGCTTCTGGTTCCGTCGATGGGACTGAAGGATTGAATCGCTCGACGACTCCGGAATTCGATCCGGTCTTCGTTGTCGTCGCTGCACCAGCGAAATTGCGTTTCGCCATCGCGCTATGCCATCTCCGGCCGATTCGCCCCGTCTCGAATTCCTGCCGAGTGTCTTTCGCTCGAATTGTGAGTAAATCTATCTTCGAGCGGGTCGTTTCGACCCGCTGGCGAACGGCCAACGGACAACGCCGCCACTATGGACTTCCGACACCCGCTCCCGGACACAGGTAAGAAGCTACCATCGATTTACACTTCCGTCGCGACCGGGGCCAATATTTAACGTCCCGAGCTTTTAGCTTTTTTAATTGTTCGTAATCCTTCTCACGATTCTAACGCGACTCGCACTGTTCCAGAGATAGCAGACTGGTATGTAATGAGGTTTATCTTCAGACTCGCGATGAAGATTCTCAACAGAGTCTAACGAATACGTATGTTACGAATTCCCTTTAAACTGAAATATAATTCCTTTTCGGTTTTGTCAATGTACAGCAATTGCAGTTATTTTAGGAAATTACGATCTACAAAAAAGTTCTAATCACTGAAACCGTAAAATAAATCGTAGGACAAGGAGGGAACACATTCTAAAATACTCTAAAATACTGAAGAAGAAGAAGATTATCTTTCTTAACAAAAAGGCGCCTAAAAACTATGAAGAAAATACATTTTCTAATATACCTGTCTTTCACCTACATACAATGGTGTAAAAACCAGTCTGTGTCCCGATAAAGCATTTCCCAAAACTTTAATAATAGGTACAATAGCGCAAACGAGATAAAGTCGAAGCCAAACAGAAAGATAATAAGGCAGATCGAATCAAGATCAAACAGAAGTCAACTGGCTCCGCTACCAAACCAAGAGATCAAAGTTTCCTCGTTTTTCGCAAGAAGAAGTGTAAGAAAGCATTTGTGCAGATCTCAAAGAGAAAGAGAGAGAGAGAGAGATGTAGACGATCTTCTGGAAGCTCGAAGGAACCGTTTTCCCGAGTCTTTGCACGCAACCATCGTGGCAGGGGTTAGTGAAAAGGGTTAGCACCGCGGTGCTACAGAGAGTAAGAAGAAGAAGAAGCAGAAGAAGAGGAAGAAGAGAAAGGTAAAAGGGACGGTGGGAAAAGAAGCGGTCGATCGGGTACGGCGGCAGCCAGCGTGTTCGACCCGAGGAAGCTCGACATTCCTTGGCAACGTAAAACGATGTTAGCGATGGGCTCGTGCCAACGCGTGTCGCTTATCCTTTGAACTGCGACGAAGTTACTTCCGGTTCCTTGATCGTCGGCTCCTTTCCCGTCCCCTATTCCTGCGGCGTTACCGTCCGATTTCATTCGATTTCGTGGCTCCGTATAGCTGCCATAAAACTGGGGCTTGTCTCCCCCACACTGGGACGTCGAGACTTCTCTCACTAATTAATACATTGCATTTACAATCTTTTAAAACTGGCCATAGGATAATTATTTAACAATAAACCTATCACCACCGGTCAAAATGACGGTTCCAGATATGTTTTTTTTCTATTATTAAAATAATAAAAATGATTTCATAAGAAATGCTTGTACAGATATCTTTAGTACAACACGTATTACAATAGGAGCCGCACAAAGTCTAAATAAAATCAATCTTGTCATTTTTATAAGGGAACATGTATCAGTTACATTTAAGGCTCGGTAGGTTTAGTGTCAACCTCCCAAATATTTATATATGGCATTTATGATCTTTTAAAACTGGACACGCGATATATTTCTGTGGTTGTCAGGAAGAACGCTGCATGTCACACACTTTCACTTTCGAGATATAGCCGTTTAAAGGTTAAACTAATGCTTCGACATAGGACATCGGTTAAATTGTACTATTTTTTTGAGACTTTTTTTTCTGGTAAATACGTCAATCCTATACTACGAAGCTCAGTGAATGCATAAACTCAGATTTTTTGAAATTGTGACATGCGGCGATTTTTCCTGCAACCACAGATTTAATCCTCCCAAACATTTAACCAATCAATGTTTAATCTTTCCAAATATTTATGTATGGGATTTTTGATTTGTTAAAACTGGACATAGGTTACTATACAACCCTCCCAAACTTTTATATACGATATTTATGATCTCTTAAAACTCTATACAATATTTAATCCTACCAAACATTTATTTATGGGATTTTTTATTTGTTAGAATTTACGATCTTCTAAAACTGGATACAATATTCAACCCTCCCAAACTTTTATATATATATTTTTATTAAATATTTCTCATCCTCACAAACATTTATAATAGCCCATGTATGGTTTGCATGAATCCGCACAACTAATTGTCATTTCTGCGAGAAGCAGCACTCAGAGTTTTAAATAAAGGAATTCTCTTGGTGTTTGACGCGAGACGTCGGGTCGCGTCGATGCGAGCAGACATGTTTAAATGTTTCTGGCTGACCCCAATGTCAAAGCCTGCCTCCATATACTGTGTCGTTCTTGAAACACTGTAACCTGCGCGTTTAAGAAAAAACAAGAAGGGGAAAAAGGTACACCCCTATTTTTAGTTTGTATAGGATACTTGCTCAGTGTACTTTGGTTTTGTTTGTACCAAATGTTGTAATAAGTCTCTTGTAAGATTTCCTCGACAAAAAAAAAAAAAGAGTATTCTCAACTGCAGACGAACCATAATCCTAGATCCTCGCCACAAGACAATAGATCCAGAATCTCTATCACTAACGAAGAGCCTGTTTCGGCTGGATTTCGGCGGTATATTCAAATCGCTCGACAAGATCCCGGTTGCCAATTCCGTGGCGTAGTTCGTTACATGGAACCGGGGGTGAAAATTTCCCGCGGAACAGTGGGGGTTGCGATTCGTTTACTCGGGATAACGACGAGCTGCGAATTAATTAGAAGTCGGTAGCAGTGGCGAAAGCGTGCTCGCTCGCGCGCGCGCTTATTTACGTCCGTTAATTGTGTGTCCGCAATTAGAGCGTGCGCGATCGAGAATCCACGAACCGGCGAATAAAGACTTAATTGTGTGCCGTGGGGTCCTCGTTGCGAGTCGGATTTTTGGTCAACCGCGATTCAAAAGGATAAATGCCGGGCTAATGAGAACGAAGGACGGGCGGTTCTCTCTTTTGATAGAAAGAGAGAGAAAGAGAGCGAGAGGAAAAAGAAGACGGAGGTGATTGCAACGGTGCTCGAGAAACCTGAGCAGGGAAGATGAAAGAAGAGAAACCGCGAAATTAAATGGGTGTGACCCGTCCGTCTCTTTCGTGTGGGCGAAGTAGTTTCGACCGCCAGCCCCGAGAGTATAAAGGAAATTTCTGTCCGAATCTCTTTGTCTCGCTTCTTCCTTTTTTAGAAGGAGAGAGATAGAGAGATAGACCGAAACGTTTAATAAACGGTAGGTAGGCTGGATAACGTTCCGCGGTTATTGGCCCTCGCATGGTTATTGGCCCCCGCATGGTTATTGGTTATCTCCTCGGAACACACCGGCCGAACAGTTTTCGACGCCCGGTGCATCGCGGTGCATCGCGATGCATCCAAGATCGACTGTGTTTCCCTATGCTCGCGTGTTTACCCGCGTACGCCAACGTTGCTGCGTTAATCACGCGGTGTTTGGCAACTTTCTTTGCTTCGGTGCCCCGTGAAGCGGTTGGGATTCGTTGAACCCCCATAGTCACTTTAGGATAACATTTTTGTGAGTTTGCTCGGTGCTGCATGCAGTTCTGTAGATTCTAGTGATAGAGAGATTTTTGGATGTTTTCGAAGTGTTTGATGTCATTGTTTGTGATTGGGCGGTAGATTTAATACTTTTGTAACGATTTTATGATTTTATTCAACGTCTGCATACTCGTTTATGTTCACGACTAATTTTATTACTGTGTGTTTTTTTTCTAGACTTTCAAGAAATCTATAAAAATTCTAGAATACGTATTGAAGTCTCTATTTTAACGCGTGATCGTTGGAACGATAAATGTTTAAAGCATTAATGGGAAAATATTTCCTGGTTCCTTACAGTGTTCGGAAATAAAATTTTTTATTTCACTTCACATTCTTGCAATTTAGGTAGAAAAAATTTTATTTTGCCTAAAGAACCGCAGTCTAATAATTTATAAAGAAAATTCCAGGATTTCATTCGTTTTCGAATGAAAAATTCGTTTTCGATCCGTACAAATTGTATCAACCCCCGAGTTCATATCTTGGAACAGTAGATTTTCAAGAAATACACGTTCCTTACTTCTTCCTGTCATAATTTTACTTCCACAATTGTTTGTTCTCTCAGCGAACAATAGTGCCCAAGTTGAATAATAAAATATTATTTACAACCCCCAGTTGATGAACTCTTAGGAGTATTTCCGCCTCTGAAAGTGGAAAATGGCAGAGAAAAGACGTGCGAATTTGATAAAAACCAGAGGATAATATTTCTCGAGGTAAAAGTGCTCGTTACTTTCTTTATCTTAATTAAGGAATACAAGGGCTAATAATAACGCAACGAAGGCGTGGCAAAGAAAGCATTAATATCGTTAAATTATAAAGCACGGATCAAAGGGACGAAGCAAACCCCAGGGGCAGTTTCTTCTTTACATTCTTCGATCCAATTACCAGTGTTCCCTTTTTCCTTTTCTTCGCGTTACATTTAGTACGATTATTATTATTGTTATTACTATTTCAATGTTGCTTCCACTATAAGATCCTTTTCATTATGAACCTTTTGTTTTGTTTGCTCACTTTTGAAATTTCTGAAGTTTGAAGAGATCGATATACCAATGAAGTTCGTGCAAACTTTTCTTATCGTCAATCGTTGTAATGTGTAATGAATGAATATCCTCCAAATATTCTTATGGGGTGATAAAACTTCATTCTCGTGGTATAGAGCTTATGATTCGCGAATAGTGGCTATTGCAGCTGGGAGTATGCCGAAAACTTAGAACAGAAGGCACAACACCGCTTTCGCTTTGAAATATTGCGCTGTGGACCACGCGGAACCGTAAACGTCGAGAAATGGCCGCAAAATGGAATCAACAGTTCTTCGAAGCTGTTTCTGTCGATTTTAAAGCTGCAGAATTTTTTAAACAAGCCACAATGCGACGAATTAATGGAATACATCAATTTTTAAAGAGAGTCTGCTTCAGTATTTAAATCCTTGGTACATTCGTTCACGAATTTAGACAGGAATATATATTCGATAAACACCAATCTCCATTGAAGTATCTATGCCACTTTAAACAATAATAATTCCTGAAGGAGAACGAAGCTGGAAATGTTTCTTGCGGTATCATACAAGGAAAAGTATGTTGAAAATATTCATGTCAAAGGGAAATAACTTCGACAAACTTTCAGTAGTCTATTAAGAATTATTTGTTTAATAAATGACGAACTGTAATTCTAAATTTGAGGTATGCATTTTCAAGGTAAAAGAATGCTCTTCATTAAAAACAACATTGTTTTATAGAAATATTAAATAAGTTCGGCAGGCTTCACAAAAGAAAATTAGTAATTCTTTCGATCGAAAATCCTATTCGCAAAATGTTCATTTCTAAATGCTTATTTTAATCATTTCATTAGATTTCATTAATATCGACATTTTAACATTGCTAAACATTTAGAGAGTAATGTAGATGCATTAAATGCCGATGTGAGTGAAGTTATTTTTTACCAAATAAACTGCTAGATCGGCTGCCCGGACTAATGCGCGGTGTCTCGAATAAACGCGATTCGACGTTATTTGCGACAAGGAAGACGACAAACAGGTCCAGGGTGGTGGAAATTCCTCGGGAACGGTTCTCGCACAGTTACACCGGGTACACTAGGAACACTTTCGCAAGAAAGAGGGTGGTCTAGCGGTAAAGTTACCCACAAGTACCGTCCATTACGCGGGTGTCCCGACCGGAGAATGCAGATATGGATCACGGAACGGCGCGGTAAACAACGTGGCCGACGAAAAACTCGAATAGATCAAGGGATGGCAAGACGTCCAGGAGGGAAATCTCCAGCAAGGGAAACTTAGTGCTTCCGTTTCGCGTCAAGATACGCCGGGGACCGTGTGTCTTTTCTCGAGCAGCTAGCTTCTGGGGATATTAAAATCTATGGCACTTCGCTGCTGCAAAAATCCGGCAACTTTCCGACCGATAAATACTCGTTTAGTTGCTTCCAACTGGCCATGTGTTTCCCGTGAACGCTTATGAGTAGACTGCGGATTTCATACATTTACGATAAGGATGAGTAGATGCAATTTAAAGAAGAAGACGTATTACATGAAGTTAAAAGCTTCAATCTATATTAATCCCAACTCATTAAAATTATTACAGGAATAATGAAATTTCTGTTAATCTCCTGTCCATTATAATTAGACTGCGGATTTTATATTCGTTCATAACGAACTGGGTGGCCGTAATTTTAAACTTCATTTAAATAGAAAAATAGATTCCTATTTGGATCCTATGTTCTGTAATCAATGCAAACAATTTTTTTATTTCGCATAGAAATCCGCAGAATATACTCACGAGTAATATTTATGCATTTATGTTACAAATTAATTAAACACAAAGGAACGTTTGTATTCATAAAAATTAATAGCGTTTTTATTAGGTGGAAATTAATTCGTAGCTTTTCCTTCCTGAATTTGCTGATTATTTACAAACAATTAGAACACATTCTATTCTCCAAGATGATCTCCCTCATTGCCCATGCACTTTCTTCATCCCACAAGTAATTAGTGAACCTTGCAGTTAATGAATTGTGGGACCCATCAATTAATTTGTACATCTTGTTTTAAATGAACGAAATTTTCAATATAGACCATGGCAATTGTTTACTTTCCCTAGGTTTCATAAGACTAAAACATATTAATCGCTTTAGAGCCTGGTAGGTTTAGTGTTAATTGACATGTCTCATTAAATGGCGCAGAGTGGTGATCATGAATCTAACGCGTAACTGTTGTTTTTTTTCTGTGTGTACGTTTGCGAGTAGACGACAGGCCCGAGGATAATCCACGTATTTCTCCCATGCCGTCTGTAAAAACAGATTCAAGATGCATATCGATGCGTCATCGCGAACGTGGGTCTTGCGTGGGCGTCCGACGTACCTTAGGTTCGTGGCACGTGGGTCGTCGGAAGTGCCGTATTGGGAGAGCGGCGCGTGGCCGATGAATTTTTCCGCTGTCACCGGCGTTGATTATTTTCACGTCCGTTATCGTACCGCGCTAGGGACACGTGTAGCCGGTTAGGAAATCCATTTTGACGGCTCTGTCGAAACCTTTGACTCGCGCTGAAAGCTGACACACGAGCCACGAATCAATCGTTCCCAAACCGAATCTGCTATCTCTGTCACCGTGGACGAACATTGTTCCATTTCCCCGTTTTCTCTTTCACGATTTTCGAATAAATACCCGTACAATCGACACGAATTCCGACGGCTCTGTCGAAAGTCAGGAAAACATATTTTCACCAGAGACAGTTTTCATTCATTATTTTCTCTGTTGAGGAGCATCATTAGCAAGCTCAGAGTGAATTCTGCTGTCAGGCTGTGGAACGCACCGCGTACCCTTTCGACAACATATAATACATATACAGTGGCGGCCATAAGTTTAAGTACGTTCTAAAAAAGACGTTAACTATTTTAATATTGTACTATACGATTTTAACTTTTTTGGGAAGCTAGAGCTATTAGTTTATTACAGGATGTGAAAAGAAATTTTTTCAAAAATTGCAATTGATCCGATTTGTTGAGAAAATATTAAAAGTTGCATTTTCAACTTTTTCATGTGGGCTTATATTGAAAATTTTAAAAAATAGGTTTTGTCGATCTGTGTCATTTATATGCACTGTGAAAGTTTCATCCACAAAACCTATTTTTTAAATTTTCAATATAGGCCCACATGAAAAAGTTGAAAATGCAACTTTTAGTTTTTTTTTCAACAATTCGGATCAATTGCAATTTTTGAAAAAATTTCTTTTCACATCCTGTAATAAACTAATAGCTCCAGCTTTGCAAAAAAGTTAAAATCGTATAGTACAATATTAAAATAGTTATCGTCTTTTTTAGAGCGTACTTAAACTTATGGCCGCCACTGTATGTACTCTCAAGAAAATTTAGAAGTTTGTGGACCTATCTCGAGCAATATTGTATACAAAATATTCTAACTTTTCGCAGCATCCTTTATACGTAAGTATCGTCACATACATATAAAGGATCCTAATAGCCGAGCGATATTTCCGAAACGGGCGAAGAGAAAAGTAAGTACTACAAAAGTCGCATGTAAAAAAGATTTTTCAAAAATTATAATTTACAAGGTTACATACAAAAATAGAAAAGAAATTTTTTACAACTTTTTTATTTGGGCCCTTAAAAAGAAAATTTAAAATATATGTTTTGTAGATCTATGTTAGTTATACACATACCGAAAATTTCATCAAAATAGATTGACATACACACGAGCTACAAGCGGTTAAAAATGCTGAAAATCGTTGTTTTACACCACTTTTGATCAGTAACATAGATCTACAAAACTTTTATTTAAAATTTTCGTTAAGGGCCCAGATAAAAAAGTTTTAATTTCTTTTTTATTTTTGCTTGCAACATTGTAAACCATATAATATATGATTATGATAACATATAAATATCATTTCGTAAACCAATGCTTCTAATTGATCATAAAAAATCAGGTCGTTTGGTACAATTATAAAAAAGTTAGTCTATTTTAAAGGGCGTACGAATACTTTTTACACTCACTGCACATTCCAATACCTCAGACAACCAAAATTTCTCATCTTACGCATACTTGAATCGTATTTTGGCCCACGTTTCGAGGAAAACTCCACAGTGCGACGTGGCACTGAAAGTGTTAAATCGCATTGTATACCGAGTTCTGAGGTCGGATTTAATTTTGTCGGCATAGATGGGATTGATTTTTGCCGGTTTGATAGAAGAACGAGAAAGGGGAGGACCCCGAATGGAGATTCACATATTTTTTGGCAAGCGCAGCCATAACTTGGGAAGGTCCGCGTTAATCGCGAGCCCTGACACGCGCACGAAGGCCCTCCTATCGAAAACCATGTCTCATAATATATCAGCGTCGACATCGGGGCTGTCGTTCGATCCCTTCCCATCAATTTGCAGCGGTGCCATGTTCCCAGCATAGACATATCCTCATTTATCCCAATGTCCTACACGTCCACAGCCAATTTGCTAATCGAGCCAATCATCCAATCGCATTAACCTTGCCGGCCACTCAGAGTACCCCGGTCTCCTTTTATTGGACGGTTCCTGCGGCAGGTTGCGGATTCGCGAAACACCGTTTCAAGGTGCCAAACACCCTATTCGCCAACCTTGCGAACCCGAACTTCCCACAAACGCTTTCCGAAAGCCAAAGAACCAACCGACCAAAACCAGAAAACCGAAACATTTGTTCATTTGGCTGAATCAAGTGAAAATCGAACGTGTCTTTGTCATTGATCATTTACTTTATGAATTGGTAAGCAGAAATATATAAAACAATACGACGCAATTAAAAATTATAGAATTAAGCTACGAGGAAAAGTAATGGTTGTAATGGTAGTGGCTGATGTGTCTGTCCATGACTCGCTAGTTCTACTTATCGTGAACGTTTATGCTGATCAATAGACTGCGGATTGTTATGCAACATAAAAATCTGCTGAGTGGATCGTAAGAAATGGTAGCAAGTTGAGAGCATATTTCTGCTTTCAATAATGTCATTAAATTCTTCTTATGTGAGTTTATTATTAAAGATTGATTTAGTGAATGAACGAGCACCACATCACGCAAGTCGGATACACACAATAGAATAGATAGCGAAGGATGAACCAATCAGACAACATTGGAAATAGTGAAATCAATGTACAATTGAAGAAGATAAATTGTTAAAATGGCAGTGGTTATACCAGTACGTCCATGACTAGCTAATTCTACTTGTTATGAACATCCGCAGTGATAAGCTAGTAATTTATAATCAAATTATTGCGAAACTCCAGTGCTATCGTGTATGGATATAGATAGTAGAAACAGCCACTAATGGACAGACACGTGAGTTAATTTCCGTCGATGAAGTGCTCATGCAGATAGATCAATTCCGTTCTAAACAGATACATTTTTTAAGCAAATTTTCATTTTTTTTTAATCTTTAAATGTATTCAACAAGACATATAAAACTACCGAAATTATTCAATATCAAGTCCTTCAATACATATGCAAATTTCAATTACTAAACGAAAAAAAAAAGAATTAAACTCTTGCAGTAAACTTCAAGGAATTTGTCTGTTCATTACTCACCGATTCCACTTGCCACTCATTCACCACGTACACTTTCAAAGTCCAAGCAATAAATGTTACGAATTTCACATTTTACATACACATAGCGGGTATACTAAAAATACGGTTTATCCTCCTTGTTTAAGAATTAAGACTCGGGAAATAGAACGATACTTTGTTGAACCTGAGATAAATAGGGGGAAGATGCCAAACAACCATAACTCAGGGCGTATCCAGTAAATATTAGCACAATCTACTCTACAAGCCCGTTAGCTACGTATGTTTTGAAGAAGGTAGCGTTACGACGCCCATAAAAATGTTTCTTATAGTTTATTATTTTATAATCAACAAGACCATTTCCCATATCATTCTTGTCTGTTCTGACTCGTGTAAAAATAATTGATATAAATTCTTCTCTTAAGTAACGGTAATTTAAAGAGATTTCAATGATCGACATATCCATCACTGTCTCTCCATCCGAGAGTCTGATTCCTTTTCAACGATCCACCACATTTCTCTGGATCTCATTGTACGAAACGGTTGCGTTACACTCCACCGCCCATATGGATCAGCCTGAAGGGTGTCGGAATTCCTGTACCAGATGTGCCCGTCGCGTCTCGTCGATGGAACTTTTATTTAAAGGGGCGAATTTCCAATGGACTCCGGAGAGGTGGACGACTTCACCGGGCGACACGTGCGCGTCACAGATCATACGGTTTGCTGTCACGTATCGACGGGAACATAAAGGCGGCAGTTTCTCGTACGGTCGATTTAAGACGGAACCGTAATCCGAACGATCGACCCCTGGTAACCCCCGTAAAATTCGCCCGATAAAGGCGGAATGGCAGGAAGATCGCCTGACTTTACGCGATCGCTCGTTAAATCGCTGATCGAAAATCCTTTCGGCTAGAACGCCCGAAAAATGGAGCCGAACGATTGTAAATAATGGGTCTCGTTCGCCGTCCAACACTATTATAGTGCTATAGTCCTGATGCTACCTCTATTGTCCACGTTTTTCTTTTAATCTCTATTCCCTTAAACAATATTTTCTCGGTTGGTTTATGTGCAAGGATAAAGTGTAATTAGAAGCTGTTTTAAAGCCTGATGTTAAAAATATTTTCGTTAGAGAGCTTTTAGAGAGAAGAAAAATATTGTTCAATTTCTATCCGTCCCGTGTAAAAATTGGACTCTGAATAAGTAGAATGTTCTGAACATTGTAAAACAATAAAAAAATAATAAATATATACTGTAAAGAAGACAATGTGAATGTGCGACAAAGTTTACACAGTACGTTATTGTTACGATAAACGTTGTATTTTCAATCCTTATTTCCACTCTTTCTTTTCCATTCTGATTTTATGTGATTGTTATGGGCATTTGCGTCGGACTCAACGTGGTAAATATCGCAGCGGTAAAATTGGGAGATGGACAACAGCACACGGTTGGAATATTTTAATATTGTTGCAGTTTTGACAAACATTGATTCTCTCTCCATGCTTGTTTCGTCGCGCACGTTCTCCTGTTACCCGTTGAAATGTAAACCGTGCACGATGAAAATGTAACCGTTAATTCGATCGCGAGTAGCCATCTGCGATTGCGAATTTGCATCGACGCGGACTATAATCGTCTGAATTACAATCCCAGGTCAATAACAATTAACGTTCTCGCCGAAAGTAACTCGTAATCGAATCAACATATTACGTTTTAATCACTACCGGGTAGAGGTGCATTGCATAACCGGATTACATTTTCGATGGACTCCGCGTGCTCTCGTACGTTACATACGTTAATAACCATAAGCCGGCAATTACCGAGAGTGTCAGTGAACATGTGAATAAACACGGAGACGCGTCACGCGATAAGTGCACGCCTCGCGACGGATATTATCGCGCGAAAATTCACGGTGTTCTCAACTAGTACAACGGAATGAAAAGAAACCTGAAGAAGTGTGGGAGTTGCAGCAGCTATAGTAATTCATAAACTTGTTTGCGGAAGACTATCGACGAAGTATACAGAGAGGATATCTTCCTGAGAATCTCAATCCTGAATTATTCAAAGTTATTATTTGGTAATGTTATATTACTAGAAAATATTTGAAGAATTTAATTTAAATGTACTGTGTGCACTCTTGTGTGTGTGTGTTTGAGAATAACACCAACTATGCATCGAGTACTTAGAAAGATTAACGAAAGGATCCTACTCAAAACAACCATAAGGATGTATCTTTGAAACCGTAGATACTAAAAAATTATTATTCGAGAATTTACAATCGTCAACAAACTTCAAACGCTAAAAACGAAAGAACGATAAATGCACTTGTTTCTCCGGTTCTTGTTTAAGAATTATACTAACTATACATCAACTGTAACGGTTCATGACCTCACTCTTTTGAACAGCCATAATATCGCATATATTTAAAACCACGCAGACATTAAAAAAACACTGCCAAAAAATTCATCATTACCAACCAATTTCAGCATGAAACAACTAAAGGAGGAAAAAAGCGCTTCTTCGAAAACTGCATCAACTATACATCAATTGCAAAGAACAATAGATCCTGTGCTGTATCAATCACAAGATCGTATATTCAAAATCACAAACATTTAAGATCATGACGCAAAAATTCACCATTACCAAACAACTTCAACATAAAAAAAAAAATAAGCACTTGTTTGAAAACCGCATCAATTATACACCACTTGCAAAAAACAATGAATGCTATTTCGGCAATAATCACAAACATGAAAAACCACGGTTGAGAAATGCACCATTACCACAATCGATCTGAATATATGTATAAAAAGAAGAAAAACGCACTGGTAAGGAAACTGCATCGCAAACGCATCGATACGACCCTCCTCCATATCGTCCCGCGCGATTCAGCTCGAATCGAATCGCGAAAAGAACTGCGCGAATCTGGAATAGCGAATGCTCGGTTACCTCTCGCACATCATTATGCCCGTCGGTATCGGAACGTCGGAGATCGACACGGTGCCGGTATCATCGCCGGTTCCGCAAGCGCGGCGATATCGGTCGGCACGACTGCTGCGTGCAGGTTGCAACTCGCAGCGTGTACCAGCTGGAGAGCCGAGAACGAGAACGTGCGGCGGGGAAAACTGCAACAAGGGGACTTGGGCGACGCGACGCGACGAGACGCGCGCTGCATCGGCCCACGCCATCCGCCTCTGCGAATCGCGATTGCACCGCGCGCACCGTGCGAAATTGGATAATGCGACCGCGGATCAACTCGACGAGCTTGGATCCACCACCCATGGATCATTTGCCTTCATCCTTCCTTCGATCGCGGCTGTTTTCGTAAAGTTTTGTGGACAATCTTTGTTGTGAATTCTTGCATTTCTGCGCCGTGCGAAATTGGATAATGTGCTCGCGAATCGACTGCATCCAGTGGACTAATTGCAACCAGTACCCGTGGCCCATTTGTATCGATCGTACCTTCAATCAAGGTTGTTTTTGCGAATTTTTTTATCGTCAATTTCTATCGCGAACTTCTGGATAATCTTCTGGATAATGTGATCGCAGTCTTGGATCCAGCATCTATGGACCATTCGCTTTGATCCTCCCTTCTTCTTCATCCTGGTCGACAATTTTTATCGTCAATTTTTCTGCGCCATGTAAAATTGGATAGAATGCCTGCGAATCAACTGGGCCAGCTGGGTCCGACATCAAAAAGATCCATTTTACCAGGTTGCCTCTTCAATGATGGCTGTTTTTGCGAAATTTTTGAACATTAATTTTTCGTGCGAATTTTCTGTAACGTGCGAAATTGAGTAATGCCGTCGCAAATCGGCTGCATTGAGCGGATTAATTGCATCCAGCACTCACGTTCCACTTATATCGACCGGCCCTTCGATCGGGGTTGTTTCTGTCAATTTTATTCCCGTGAATTTTTCGTGTGAAATTTACTGCCACTTGTGAAATCGGATAATGCGTTCGCGAATCAACTGCATACAGCGGATTAATTGCATTCAGTATTCATGGATTCGTTTGCCTCCATCGTCCCTTCGAACGCGACCGTTTCAACAAATTTTTCGAAATTATTCTATTCGAATTGAATAATACATTCGCAGATCAGTTGGATACAGCCGATTAATTGCATAAAGCAGCCATGATACATTCGTATCGATTGTTCCTTTGTTCGGGATTGTTCTCCCGAGTTTCGTCAACATCAATTTTTACAGTGAATTTTCTGGTCGTCAATTTTTCGAAATTTCTGCAAACAAAGAACGATCAACAGGCTCCATGCGATCCTCGATCCGCGCTACGGTGTGGGAGATGACGAATGTCCACGGAAACAGCAACAAAGAGCCCCTTAACAAACGCGAGAGTGATTTAAAGCGATTTCTCTCGCAAGACGCTGGAATGCACCGTCCTCCCTGACGTGTTTGTTACCAAGGTTTTGTTTCCCGTTGCCCGTTGCGGATTGCGATGGATTTGCGAGACTTTACGCTGGCTTTTTTTAGATTATGCTTTATGGTTGTTGGTAGTACAGAGAAACTCGGTTTGATGTGTGGTTGAAGGTGATTTGTAGCACTTACTGTTCGCGATTTCACTTTTGAATTGAGATACGGAACGTTGTAGTTCATTCTTCAGGGTTTGAGTGGCGACTGGTCTGAGGATTAGTATCGTATCTGCGTCCCCCTCAATATTGTAGATCCCTTCTAAATGATATATATATTTCACCCCCTCTTTTTCGAATCTAAATCAATTATTTGCCAGCACCTTTATCAGTGGTTCACAATATGAATCCGTATCGGTTCGTAAGATTGGCGTTCACCAGTTTAATAAAGAGTCGATATCAATGTACTCGATAGATAGAAAAATTTATTAAAATGTCTCCTAGACTAATACTTTTTCATAGACAATGAAAAGCTGCATCGCGATTGGTGCATAAAAAATATACGGTTCCACTAAAAAAATTATAGATGACCTTTGTCAGTCCTTGACGCATCAAAATTAGGGGTTCTCCATACTTCCAATAATTACAAGAATCCGAAAGACATTGTGTTCTCGAAGATTACATATCTTATTAGTCGGGAATGTTTATGTTAGTAATATTATAGAAACTAATAATTGCGAATAACGACACTTTCGGGAATCTCAAATATTATTCTATATCCCGTATATTGTCAGGAATCCCCAAAATTCTCGGGAATCCCGGAGATTTTCTGGAATCCCGCACACCCCTAATCAAAACGTTTCTCGCTGCGAGTACCAACGATGACGTAAATCGAGATGGTAATATCTGGTGAGGCACACGGTATTATAATCATTAGTCTCCGGATTTGGTGCATTTATGACAAAAATTGATACGTCAAGCACAAAACTGAAAAGACATTGGAAGGATTCAATGATATTGTTATATTGTTTCAGACATTCTAAGGTCAGTGGAGGAGAAAATATAATTTTATTCAATTTCAGTGTCTTGCAATAGAATTGGAGAACTATTATTTTGCATAAAAATTCGCAGTCTAATAATCACTAAAACAAATACAAATAAATTAACCTTCGCACAGAATAGAAACAAAACACTCCGGTTCGGTGTGCTGTCTTTTCATTTACGCTTTCCAAGGTTATTCTGAACGACCTACTCAGAGGACATTCAGATTGACAGATTATCCATTGAAAAACTGTCGGGAACAAAATCGCGCGAGCCGATTAGCGAAGGATTTCGCGTAGGTGGCGATCGGCGAACGAGTTTTACGATCGGGCAGCATGCGCGTAAGAACTCGTGGCTCTGGTAATCCCCGTATTTCGGGGCGGAGCTGACGTAAAGACGAAACGAGTGTCCTTTACGATCACTGGTAACGGCCCCGGTCGCCTTGTCCAGGTGGCGAGAGCGATATCCGGCCGTAATAACCGCGATAAATAACGGTCGGTATAACTTCCGCGTAGCGAAGAGCGGAACCCGCGCGGATTCGGCCGGACCACTTTATTCCGCGTCGCGCCGGTTTATAAACGGTTAATTACGCTCCCCTCTTGGCAGGAAGGGAAACAGCGTTACCGAAGAGGGGTTTCCTGCGCGATTTCTCGGAACCCCTCCCCCCCCCCGTGACGGGTGAAAAGGGTCGCCTGTTACCGTAAAAACGAATTTTTACGCCTGTGAGAAACGGTGTCTTTAACCCGGCCATGATTAAATCCCCCGAGCCCGCCGTCGCAGACGCAGACGGTGTACGCTTTTGCATTTTAGAGCACTCCGCGTCCGAGGATAACTCGCCAACCTGATCCCCCTCCGCGACCATAAATCGGCGAAATTATAGACCGACATCTGCCGCGACGCTATCTCGCGCTAACTGTCGCCGTTTATGCCTTTTAAAGCTCCCGCCGGGAGTAAATCGGACTAGCCGCGCGCCGAATGGACTACTGCCTCGGTAATTGTCGCCGTTTCGACCGACCGTGGAACTGTTAACGAGGCGGATCTTTTTCCAAGTCATTTTGCTAGGAAACAGCTCTGCTTTCCCGGTTGGTTTGGCAACATAATCGTATATCGGGTTTTAGAGAGTTCTTATGAAGGGGGAGCCTGAATTTTTGGATTTGTGGGAGACTTGGTTATACAAACAAATCCGATTGTGGAATTATTGATTAAGTTTGGCAAAATACACGTGTATCGGATTTCAGACAGCTGGTTCGCAGAAGTTTCGATTTTTGAAGCCACATTAAGACTTGTGTGCTCACTCTACCTTCCCCGTCTACGACTCTATTCCCCCACGTTTTCGCTACGGCCCGGTCACGTGATGCGTTCCACCTCTGTCGTGCATGTATCACAATGTCACGTGACTAATCAGGTACTGGGAGAGTGACTCTGGATTCCAGTAACGCTGGAATATTGTTTTTTTGATCACACTCAGAAAACACTATTTATTTTAGTCGCTGGACTGGAATCCTGTAAAAGCGTCGTAGAAGGAATTGAATAATGAATCGTAGAAGTAAAGATCTCACAGTTTGGAATAGTAAATTCAGGTTTATCGATGATTGTTTACGTAACTGTAGAGACTATATAATTGCTATATCAATAAAACTGTTTGCATTTTATTTTCAAATCAGACGCAAACCGCTGCAATCACCTAATAGAAAGTACATCCGAGCACACTCGGCTGGTTAGGGGTAAACACCCCGCTCAAACAAAGATAATTACTGTGCTCCATTTTCCCGGTTATTACGGCACCATACTTGATACACCCGAAAAGCAATTAATCCCCGGCAACAGACATTTAATTTTCCCGACAGCGCACTTGTTTGATAAGAAGCGAGCTGCAACTATCAACCGAGGAAAGACGGGAGGAGGCATCTCGCTCACGAATTCCATAAAGCGCGTGTTGACACTGCCGACACCCCCGGGTGTAATAACGAAAACAGCATAGAGGGAAAGAGACAGTGGATCGATGGTTTTCGAGGCGGGCCCGATTTCCACGATGATGATCGCATCGATCGGTCGAACGACGCGGCCGCGTAACGAACCCGATAAAACTCTCCGAGCCATCTGGCCTCTCTGTCCCGTATCTCTTTTATCGCGCTGTAAAATTATACATTGAGCATCCGCGGCGAGCCGTGAAAAAGCTCGCTTTCGCGGGAAAAGATTCGCGAATGAACCTCGCGCCGCGAGAGTGCGAACACTCGTTGTCAGCCGAGTATCTGCTCGTTCTCCCAACTAAATCGCACAACTTTTGATAGACCTGAGACGGAGCGACGAACCTTTTTTTTTTAAATTACTGTCCAAATATCGGGGAAGACGAGAGAAGTATGGATGTGAAGCAGCAAATGGGATTTAATTACGAAATTGAATTACATTGCATCTCAATTAATTCTGGAGTCTTAATTGATTTTGAAATACAATATAATTGAAATACAATATAATTAAAATACAATATAATTAAAATACAGTACAATTAAAATACAATACAATTAAAATACAATATAATTAAAATACAGCTCTCCAAATTATAGCCCAGAACTTTGAAGAAGTGCGATATATTTTTATGTTTTTCTTTCATATATACAACTTTGATGTAATTCTGTACAACTCTAATTGGCATGTTCGTCTAGTTCATGAAGGTTTTTGGAAAAGGTGATTTGATTTGAAAATATGATTAGACGACTTCTCTCATTTATATTCTTTGACACAGGATATGTCTATAAATCTTTTACTTAACTTCACTGCTTTAAATTGTGCTTACCCATTTTTGTCACAAATGCATAAAATCCGCAGTCTACTTATTACAGATATTAAAAGATGATCGTGCAAGAAGATAAATAAACTCTTCCAGAGATGAAATTCAGTTCCGCATCAGTGCGGACCAGTAGAGAAACTAGAAAACGAGTGGAACAATAAAAATTTTTCCACGAGGTTTTCATAGGGCCGCGAACACCGTCCGAACGATACCAAGCCGGTCAGAAATTTATTTCTACGGACTCAGCGAGCTGACCCTGTCCCGATGAAATATTCGAACCCGTGATCGGATTAAGTTAATAGAGCCGTGGACCGGCCGACAAATTGTTAGGCGTTCAGCCTTCGTCGAGGGAACAGCTGTTGCGTGATTTTTTCCCGTCGAGCCGAACGATCGGCGAACAAATCGCGCGGCACGCAGCCAACAGCGTCCGGTCTTTTCGCACTGTTTTTTTCTCGCTTTTTTTTCGTCTCTTTTTTTTTTATTCTACGCCGATGGATCTCACCCTTCGGCCTTTTCCATCGACGAGCATTGTGGACCGACCTGCAATTCGATTCTCAAAATAGATTGAATTCATTTCGACGCGATAATGGGTACGCGCTTCGATTTTTTTTTCCGTGAGACGATTCTGTAAGTACAGAGTAGCCTTTGTACGTTTTGCGAAATTGGTTCTGATATTGAGACTCTCTGGGCTTGCTGACAATTGTTGTTGTTCGTAAAGTCCGCTTTATTGGAGACTGTGTGGGGAAAGCAAGAATTGTTTTGTTGCTTTTTGATATCTTTCGGAGTGAAGAGTGTGTATTATAGATTATTGTTTTATTCGTGTAGAACGTATTTGATGTCCACATCAGCGTGTTCAAAATTATGCTTGGATTTACGACCGTTTAGAACGAACTTTAGATCCGCGAGTTTGGAACTTTCAAAATTATGTAAGATTTTAGCTTAGTTTTGTAGGAAACAGGTAGACCGACTAAAATGAATTTAATAAATCTAAAATGAATTTGAGAACAACAGACATTAGTACGCGCGCGTTTGGAATTTTCAGTATGTTCTAAGACGTTTTATTTTATTTTCCTAGCAAAACAATATACACTGAACCGCATTAATATTCGGACGCTCTAAAGTGACGATAACTTTTTTAATATTTGACTATACGATTTGAACTTTTTTTTAGAAGCTAGAGCAATTAGTTTACTACAGGATGTGAGAAGAAATTTTTT
>CM052314.1:12903677-13154246 GCA_028455605.1 Lasioglossum malachurum | reverse complement strand
TATCGCCCTCAAAAGTCCTATTTTTTCGTTTACGAGGCGTAATTTGCATTATTCGGCAGCATGTGTGTGTAGCTATGAAAATAGCTATAGAGTATAGAGGCTCATAAACGCCTCGGTTAATCGAGGTTCCACTGCACATTTCAAGCGCCGCCACACACACATCCTCAAATGGGAATATTTTTTCAATCGACATGACAATAATTAATTTCTCAAATTCAATTTTACACGTTCCATGCCACAAAATATACTTTATAACAAGTTTAAGACTGTAGATAATATTCCCACCAAAAGAATGAGGCATTATAAAAAGTATTTGGCACGAATCGTCTTGAAAATAAATATTTGGTACTTAATGAGTCAAAGAGATGGGGCAAGATTGAATTTCCTTAGAACCAGTTCAGTTTGTATCAAACATCCTCGAACAAAGACACGTATTCAATCAATTTGCACAACAGTACAATAAATCTGTCACAAATTTTGTTCTCTACTCGAACCATCTACACAGCCAAGAGGAGACACGTGCGCAGCTAAAAGTTTGGACCCACTTGTCGCGGAAGTGTCGCGAACGCAGCCTTTTCGATGCGACATTTCACCAATATCATCAATGCATTCCAGCACGGTTCTGCCATCGGTGCAAAAGGGAGCAGGAAAAGAACAGCAAAGGGCCGGAGGAAAATGTAGAACGTGAAGTAGACGTAGACACGCGATCCAATCCGACTAAAACGAGCATCTTCTTCGTTCGCGACGCGACGAAAAACACACTTTCGCAGTCCCGCGTCTCCTGTAAGACGATCTCCCCGTTCCGAAATAAAAATCCCCGATTTCCATCTTCCTCTATTCTCGATTTGTTTCCGTTTTTCTTCGATAGCGCGCTTCCAGACGTTCCGTTCCATCATCGTGCAAATAGATCTCTATACGCTGTTCATTCTCATTCGACGAGGAAGACGCGCGCGTGAGGAACGTTCCGTATTTGCTCGGCTAGATTGCCTGGAGGATAAAATCTGCGGCAGATGCGTTAATTGCAATGGAATGCGCATATTTGTGCTTTTTCACTAGACTGTGGATTTTCCGCATTTATGGTAAAAATGGGTACGCATGATTTTTTGACATATTTAAAAGTTTGAAGGACATCGATGTACTATTTTCAGCTTAACAAGGTAATTGAAAGAAGAAGAATAAATTTTTATTTGGCCCCTATGTCTTGCAATCGATGCAAACGATTTTTTATTTAGCATACAGATCCGCCGTCTACTAATCGCAATATGGTAACTACACCGAATATATACTAAGTAAATACTGTAGTATAATATCACATGTTTTTTTTTCAAATTCTGATTTTGTTTGCCTCGCCAACAAGAATACAATCTCATTGAATTGTACAAAATTCGTATTTACGTATCTTAATCTGATTGGGACAAAAATACCGCTGTTCCGGTACTATTTTGGAGAACAGAAGGATAGAGAATGACGGTGATCCCCTGTCATGGCCTCCGCCCGTTCGCTTCGTCGCCTTTCAACTCTCTTGTTCGTGCCTCCCGCGCTCCGCGGCGCGGCGATCCCTGTTTCCGTTCGCGCGTTCCTTGTGCATCGTCACGACAACGCTTGTATGTTGTCACGAGATGCTTGTGCGTTTTACGCGCGATATTTACACCCACAAACGCCACAACCACAGTAACAAGTACACCCGCAGTAATAGGTACATTTACGCTATTTTCATCAAAAAGAAATCAATGTCTTACTTTGGCGACAACAGCTGTGCTATGGCAATGAGCATTATCGCGAAGGAATTACTCGTCTTGCCGCTCTGAAATTTATATATCAACCATATGATTCTCTAATTACGGAAGCGGAACAGTTTCACGGGATAATAGATTGGATTAAATGACCGTAGAATAACGCGCAGAGCGGCGGGTCGAGGCCGGAATGGAATTCTCGGGGTTTTAGACCGCGTTTGCGGCGATCAGGGGGTTGGCGAAGGCGAGGGAAAAGGGCAAAGGGGTTGGGCTAAGTAGGGAGAGCCGGCCCGGTAATCCTCGATTACATTGCCAATCGGATTTTCGTTCTTTTGGCCCGTGTAATCCGGCGTTCGGAGTCGGGATCCTCCGCGAGGAAAGTCGATAGTTAACAAGTTTCCAGCTGGCATCCCAGGACCCGGCTAATTATGTGGGCATTGATTCGCAATTGAAGTTTCCTCTCGTTAAAGGGCCGGTATCAATGAACACAGGGGTGGCGGCGCTTTATTCGATAGCATTCGCTCCCTCAAGCTGTTCTATCGCTTATCGGATTTTAGGGAATGGTTTTGTCAGTGACAGAGGCATATGGACGTTTTCTGTGAATTCTCAGGGATGGGATTAAACCGTCCTGGTGCAAATTATTGGTGTAGATTAGCCGAGTTAATTGCAGTGACGTCTTCGAATCGATTTATTAGGATTACTGAGCTCATTACAGATCCTTAGATGCAATTTTTAACTGCAGCAATTTATTGCACCTCAAGTGCACATGCTATGAAAATGTTTCTCACCGAGCACGACTCTGTGGACTCTCCTATTAGACTGTGGATTTTACGCATTCATTATACAAAAATTAGTAGGAGCAATTTAAAGCAGTAAAATGATTAGGAGAATTCATGAATGTCGGTACATATATTATTTTCGACACGTTATAATTGTTCATGAGGGAAGTACAGTTTTATTTTTAAATTTGCAAATTTGATTTTGCATACAAATCCTGCGGTATAGTAATGATACACAGGTCAAACCGGAATTTTTCGGGAACACGATATTTAATGATTATCGGCAGCAACAGGGGTAGGTGGATTTGTTCGGATCGATCTAACGAGGGATAAGCCATAAGTGTTTCAAGAAGGATTACCTTTCTCCACTCCCACGAAATTAGCAATTTCCCCGAGCAATTTCGAAGTTCCCTAGGTTTAATTCAGTCTTTCGCGCCCTTAATTTGGCAAGTTTCTAGATAATTCGTTCTATCGAGTTTCGTCTTCGCACGGTGGTAGTGGTAGTGAGGCGGAGGGGGTGGTCACCCTCAGCCTGCAGCGAAGATTGCATGCAAAGCCGGAAATCGGGCGCGAATCGAGCAGGCCGAAACTTGGAGCGCGACGAAACGAGACTGATCCTCTTATCAACTGTGGAGACGCGATCGTCAAGATTTTAATTCCTCTTTGCCGAGAACTTATTGCTGGTGGGGCGGTGGACGCCTTGCAAAAATGGCGGCCGCAACCTATGCATCTGCCACAGACAGTTTCATCGTCGTTCGAAACCAGTGAACTTTGGAAAAATATTACCTTCATTGACAGATTTATCAGTCCTATCTGTTCAATAAACATAATTTCGATCTTCAAACGTCTGGGGTTATGTAATTAGCAATGAGCAGACCGTGGGCGTTCGAATTCATAATCAATTACAGATAGGACTAGAGACGTTTATTATTAAAATTATCGAACAGTCATGTCATAACAAATTCAAAAAATTTCTCCAGAACATGTGAACCCAAGTTATAAAAATTCGCGTCTTTATTTTCATTTAGCAGCATAGATAGGACAATTTGCATAGGCGAAACACTCTCCGTTTTTCAGCTATCGAACCATCAGAATAGACCTTTTACTGCGGCATAGGAAGAAATGGCGACGAAAGGAAAATAAATCCGAGGTAAGGTGTAAGGTCTCCTCGACGAAATCCGCTCATCATCAGGAAAAACAAACGATCCCGTTGTGTTTACGAGTGAAACACTCTGGGACCACCCTTGACGTAGTACACGGCCCGTTGCTAATTTTACGCGTCGCGTCGCGGGTGCTATGAACGAGTGTTTGATCGGTAGCCGCAACGGTCACGGTCGCTTCGAATCACAACACCGTGATTCTCCCGAGTCATCCCGCCGGAGAGGATTCGGTCGGTCCCGGCTATTAGGACGCAAAATAAATAACCGGTCCTGGGCTGTATTCAAATGGTGATATTTCCATCGGAGCCCGACGACCGGCACCGTACACAATGGCCGCAATAAAACGCGCACCGACTGACAGACTATGTATCTGTACACTCGCGTCCATAAGTATCCGGGTGCCTAACAAATCCGTACAAATCGTACAGAATAATTCGTACAAAGTGTTCAAGTATTTTTTTCAAAATAAAAGGATGCACGGAAATTTTTTTAGAATAAAATATGTCCCATTTCAAATAGGACATTTTTGGATGTAGACACTGATGGAATATTTCGATGTACATATTATGTACTTTGATGATCTCTCTCGATACGGTCCATGAGTGAGATCAACGAGTTTAGATATAAAATGTCTTTATAAATTAGAAAAGAATTAATGAGCATTCATTTCAATTTCTTCACTTTCAATTTCTTTTCGAAACTTCTTCAATATCTTTGATGACGAATAGCCAAACTATTGCAGATTACTATGTTGTTACCGCGCAACTATGAAGTGCATTGTCGAGTATCGTCGAAAATGTTGGTCATCGGCATAAGAGTTGAGAATGTATTTCATCCTCAGAAAGTTCGTTTCCATATTGTTAATGGTTCTTCAAATAAAAATTCACAAAAATTGCTTGCTTTGGAGCTGTTGCGCGAAAATCCCCTAAGCTGTTATATGGCGCTGCTAGACACTGTCGTTCAGCGACCAGGCGAATAGAATTGAGACGAAAAGGAAAACGAGACGTAAAGGGGGGAAGGCCAGGAACCGTTCCCAGTCGAATGAATGAATGTATATCCACGTGCAGCTTGGTGATCCTCTTCCGCGGCGAGGCTGATGAATACCGGGGTGTAAGGGTTCTGAAGCAGGAAGGAGGCCGGCTCGGCACTCCGTTCAGAATCGAGGGGATTATTTTCTTACCGTTTATTCCGGCTCGTCCAGGGAGATCCGAGACCTTTATCCCTTTGGCTCCCGAGTGGGTCAAACTCCCTACCAGCTCCTTTCAAGCCTCCCCCGTTCATGGTCGTCGCGATACAGTGCCTCTTTCGATAGTTTCACAAGTGGAATTTCAATCTCCTGTATTCTGGTTGGGATTTGTATAATGCATGCTCTACGCTTTGGATTCCGCAGAATCTGATAAGTACCTTGCTTGTAGTTGAATGGACTATTACATGCCGTAGACAAGTAATGTCGAGATTTGTGAAGCTGGATATGTCTGGGACATTTTGACGGGGTAAATCTTTTTGTCGAGATGAAGAGGGTGAATTAATGGGATGTCAAGAGCAAGAGTTTGTAAAGTCTGTTAGTAAAGTTTCGAATTAATTCGAGTATTCGAAGTATGTCCGAAAAATGTACTCTTTGGAGCATTTAAGAAAATGTCAATGAAACATAATTGTTGAAGAGCTTGAGATAATATGATGTCTATATAGCAAAAGAATAGTGTGAAGAGTATGTCAGTCAAGTTTGAAGATAATTCCATGAGGTGTGCAATAGTTCAAGATTTTCCATTCGTCAACTTTTTATTTTCATTTTTGTCAGCTTGGGGTGCATTTGCTCCCCATACACAGAAAGAAGGTTAAAGTCACGCTGGATGTTTAACGAGGAACACGAGTGCACCAACTCATCCTTTGAAACCCTAATCATCCAGGCTGTTTGTCGACAATATCCTCGAAATTGGAAATAAACGGTACGAACCACTCCATTGGACGTGTACGTCTACACGATGTTTCCTACCACCGTTTATCTAGCCTTGTTTTCTCCCCCGTGAAAGTATAATTTCCTCGTTGCCGATGAAGGGAGGTTGCTTCCTCGACGAACATCAGGCAACGGGGGACTTCTTATCTCTGGTCGATCGACGACGTTTCCTTTGACGCCTCGCCTCGTCACCTAGAGGAGAACAGCTTGCAGGCACCTCGCCACGCTTTATTGCTTTTCATTAGATCGCGTCGAACGAACGCTTCGATATTGAAACGAAAATCCCGGTGATTTTGATCCTTTTGAGCTCGAAACTGCACTCGAAAGCACCTCGCTCACTGCGAATGACACTCGAGATCCGGCGACAGCGCTGTAACGTTTATTTCGCTTGTTCCATCGACGATCCTTCGCGACCTCCGTTACACACGATGGCTGGGCGACACTATTTTCAGTTTGTTATTACAGAGGGCTTTTATTGGAACCGATACTATTTTAACACAGTAGAAAGATGTGCATGCAGGGTGTCCCAAAAATGTTGTGTTTCCTTAAAAGGAGTGATTCTTGAAGTCATTTGCACCAACTTCCTCCTTATTTAGTAAACTAATTCTTTTAACATGTCGAAAAGTCTCGACTGATTTGATTTAATCCTAAGAGAACGATTTTTAAATGTGATCGAATACTTTTTCCCGGGAGTTGTACATTTTTGAAGAAGCACAGCAACGAAGGAGGAACCTTTCTTTCAGTACACTGCGGATTTTATGCATTCATGACAAAAATGGAAAGAAACATGCAAACGTAAAAAGACAGTGGAAAAGTTCAAGGATGATTTTACATTATTCTGGACTTTTTAAGACGATTAAATGAGAAAATATATTTTTATTTAACTTCGGCTTCTCTCACAATTGATCTTGGACAATTATTATTTTGCATGAAGATCCACATAAAATCCACAAGTGCAGAAGTTATCTGGACACTTCCTGCACGGAGGGGACGGGGGTGTGCCTTCATCGAAGAGGCGTGGAACAACGGGTACGGCGTAAACAGAGAGCAGAGACAATTTCGACGAGGAAGGAACCCCCTTGGCAAAAGAACTGGAGGACCAATTGCTCACCAGAGAATGGACATTGATAGAAAATCCACAAACGCGCAAGGGATCTGGACACTTCTGCACGGGGGTGTACCTTCATCGAAGAGGCGTGGAACGACGGGCGCGGCGTAAACAGAGAGAAGAGGGATCTTGCATGGTGACTTTCGACGCGCAACAACAGGGGGTGGAGAGTGCTGCCACCCACCCCTCCGCGGGCCATTACTCACCGGCCGTGTCCCGGCTGTCAGGTACAATTTGTTCGACTCGCGGCAGCGAGAAGAAACGACAAACCTCGCGTACGCCCCGTGACAGATGAGCCCCGAGGATCGCCACGCCGGCAAAAAGAGCAAATGCTCGATGCTGCGGCGAGAGGCGAGGAGAGGAGAAGAGGAGCAGCAACGAAGAGGAGAGAGCAGCTTCTTTCAGCCGCGAGCCATCGACCGTCGTCATCCTTGTAATAGTTTCCAGTTACGTTGACACCCCCGCTCGGACCGCCGCCGCCTTCGAATTGACTTGGAGATCCGTGCGGATGACGGGATTCCTCGCAAACAAGAAAAATGGCCACCGGAGTGCCGCGCGGAATTTTCTCTGCGGTTCCGTGCCGTTCTTCCACGGCTTCTTTTTCGGTCGCATTTGCGATTAGAAAACCTTCCAATACGTCCGCACGTAAATATTTATTTATAATGCTCTTTATAACGCTCATAACAGTTATCGACGAGAGAAATTTATTTCGGTCGTTCATAACAGTTATTGATGAAGGAAATTTGTAAGAGTTATTATTAAATAGTACAACATTCAAATGGTCAATCAATTATTTCATAAATTTTTTATTCGTAAACGTAATTACTACGATCACAATTATTTGTAACCAAAAAGTATAAAAATCGAAATTTTTTAATCATTTTGGTCTTCGTATTATTTCCTTTATATTTTGTGCACATTTTATCTTAAATTTCAATAATAATCAACTTTTTATTAATGATTCTTATCGTAGAAAATTTTAGAATAACTGTTATTTTTGGTGCCTGATTAGGATTTAATTCTATGAACTGTGTGTTGAACTGGTTTTTGAGATGTTCCCATTTTCAATCGTATTCGGTGAATGGGTCCAAACATTTTTTCAGCACATCTGCATAAAACATGTAACACCTGTCATTATCGTGTGAATAACAATAGAACAAAATAATTTGCTTAAAATCAGGTGATTTATATTGGAGTTTTCTACAATTTATGGAAAATTATGAATGTAATGCCAACACAAATTCACTCGTTGAACGAGCAGTTGTCGCATCAACAAAACAAAGTTGATGAAAACCGTGGGTTGAATCAGTGACCCAGGCTATCAGATTTGCAATTTCGGCTAGTTTGCTCACATCTTTTCAAGCTTTTGAGACCGAGTCCGTCAGGGTGCATCGTCGTTGAAAAAGAAGCTTCCAGCTTCGAGAAAAATGCCGACACACTTGCTTCAGCTGGCGGTAAACATCCTCGACTCGCTTTGATGCGGTTCGATGCGGTTTCCGCGCAGACGACGACATTGGAAGACCCGCCGCGCACCGACAGCGACGCTTTTGCATGCTCGCGGCCGCAACGGTTATTGAATTCGCGGGCCGGCGACGGCTTATTACGCGGCCGACGCGATAATGCGCCATTCATCGTGTTCAGAACAGCTTCACAGCCGTCTGCCGCACGGTTTCGCCGCGAAAGAAGCCCTCGAGAACGCGTAAGTCTCCGGGAAACCGGAAACCGCGAGCTAGGGTCGCGGAAATCACGCAACGGGACAATTCGCGACTTAGCAGACAACGTGGGTGTTCTTTACTTGACTCGTTTAATCCTTGCTCCATATACTTGTCACATTTTTTAACAATTTGTAGAAGTGACTGCAAGTGGTTTGTTCGTAAATGATGTCCTCAAAGAATTCAGGGGGAGGCAAGCTATGGGCTTGTAACAGTCATTGCAAAATAAAATTTTTCTACTCGAATTGCAACGAACTGGAGGGGAACAGATATTTACTTAATCTTTTTCTATATCTTTACTTGAAAATAATGTAACAGTATTTTTACACACTTCTAATGTTTTCACCGTTTTAAATCACAACGTTTTAAATTCATTTTTGTTGTATGTAACTGCATAAAAACTGCTGATATTTTCTCATGTACCTTTTTGCAACGATTGTTCAGTTCGATTCCAGATCGACATTGACAGCCATTGAGGAAACTCGTGGCACCTTGTCGGACACTTAGGCGAGATTTAGAGCAGCCATCTTGTCGGTCCTGTTTACCCAGCGAGTGCAGGCTGAAAGACTGGTGGCAGCTGCTTAATTACTCGTAGAATTCCTCTCCCGATCCTCGGAAGACTGTTGCCGCAGGACGCCGCAGAGGGAAGAAGGTCTTGCTCGGACCACGACGAGAGAACTCTCTCTCTCTTCCTCTCTGGTCATTCCATTTGTTTACTTCCAATTAGGAAGTTCGCGGCGCGAGTCGGTTTCCCAGCGATCGCCGTTGTCGTTCACCGTTTAAAGTTTCTCCTCGGCTTACCAACTTTTTAATTGGCCGTCGCCAACTTTTCCTTTCTTTCCCTCGCTCTCTCCCCCTCCCTCTCTTTCTTTCTCTCCTTATCTCAGAGAGTCACAGCTCCAGTATTTTTCTCACCGAATTCATGACACAGGTGCGAAAGAATATCGCAGGATTTCCCAGGTAATACCGCTCCACGATCATTTATCGCGTGTTCCTTTACAGACGATCCGAACTCCACCGCACCACCTCGGTTATGTTAAGAAATGTCCACTCCTCGTACTTCAATGACGAAGAAATGTGCTATTTCCAGACTTGTCACAATTAACGGCACATAAGCACCCCGTAACCATGAAAAGCGAAGTTCCGCGTGCTGAAACGGCGGCTTATTTAACGGAGAACTTGCCTAACAACTATCAACTCGTTGAACTATCGCCTCATTCACAGTTCCCGGAACCATTTACGTTTACCAATCGCAAACTGGAAAATCGACGGGTCGAATCGGAACACCGTGTTTCAGAAACGAAAACTTCCCGCAGGAAAGGACTAGAAAAGTTCGCCGTGCTTTCTTGACGCTTCTCTTGGCTCCTCCTCTTCTATTATTCCCTCCTTTTATTTGCTTTCTCCCTTCGTTTTCCTTGTTCTTGTTCGACGAAGAACCGAAGCTTTAGATGTCGGGCCGACGACGGGGGAGTAGCGGGGGGGTAGAAGTTTCGAGCTTTTGTCTTCACCGCGAGTCAGGGCTTTTGTTTAGCGGGCGTAAAACACCGTGGGCTGTCCGTATAAACTTTAAACGGCGTTCCATCGCTCAGCCTTTTCTTAAAGGGGGATGAATCTCCATTTGATGTTAGGGAAGTCTCTGCACGTTGAACTCTCTTTGCCAGTTCAAGGAATAGAAATGGGAAACCGGCTTCTTGTCACGGAGAAATTTCCGATGGCGATCCCGGAAAGCTTCGATGGAGTCTGATCGATTCTGTTCGAGATTCGAGTAGGGAAACAGCTGGTTCCACTCGAAATTGAGGCGTGTTTGGAAACCTGAGAGGCTTTTCAGTGGCCTCCTAAAAGTTCGCCCCCACTTGTAGAATTAAAAAATTTCAACAGTTGTGCTGAGTTTGTGCTACATTGTGCTCGAATATTAAAACTATAATACAAAAAAGAACACAAGAAATTGAGAATAATGGTTTTTTGAGTAGCCCCGCACTTTTCATTTTTTTTAAATTTTCTATAGTATAGTGCTAAGATTGTGCTAATGTATTACTTTAAACAAATTATAAATAAAAAATGTATGGTAAATAATAGTTTTGGACACGCAATTAACGTTTAAGATAGTAACAGTTATCCGAACAGCATATAATCAGATATCTGACAAAGTGCTAGGCTTTAGGAAATTTGGTTCTCTGTTTGATCATTTTAAGAGATCAAATTTGATTTGTAATTTAATACCAGAGTTTAGAACGAAACGTGTTTGGTCTGGATTCGATAGTGTTGAAATTGTTGTTAGTCTAACAACCGTATTTAATACAGTACAATGCCCAATATGTAATATTGGTATTACATTCATCTCTGGCCAATTAGTATAACAATTAAGGGCAGAATAATCTGCGGAGATATATGAAATAGAATTTCCTTATTAGAACGTCTGTCTGCAACAACCCCTGTTATAATCTCTGTCTGCAGCATCCCCGTTACAACGTCCGTCTGTAACGTCTGATACAATGACTATCTCTATGCACCTTGTTAACTCGTACATCCTTTGACCGATCTGAAGCGAATTCTACATTGTTACCGGGATGCTGCGCAAATATTGTTTACCACGGAAACAGATTATTCCCACTCCACCAACTTTCTTTGGTACTTTACGACAATTAGATTGCGAGTTTCTCGTATTTACAACAACATCGACGTTCCATATTTCCGCGCAGCAAACTGTTAGGAACGTTCCCACAAGATCTCAATGTTCTTTAGAATATAACGGAACTGTCGGTCCAATAAACAATTATCTTTCTCCTTCTAATTTCTGTTAATTCACACATCTTTAAGTACTGTAAAACGTTTCGAATAGACTGAAGAATTTTATGTTTGCTTCGTTATTCCTTAAACTAGTTAATCCTTCGAGTTTCTTAGTACAGTAAACCATGCGATTTCCGTCTGCTTTAAAACATGATGGAGCCACTAATGAAAACATTTAAAACATTCGAATGAGACATAGTACAACCCTTAATACAAAAATGTATTTGAGCACTACATTTCTTATTCTCAAGAAATTATCGATATTTAAACTGTGATTATTTTGCTAAGAAAAATGGTACAACAATGGACCTAGTATCATTTTAAAGTTTCCATGCTCTATTTTCGCACAAACAGCCTAGAAAAATTAACGATGGTCTGCGAAACTAGGGGCACCGAGCTTTAAAACTTTTAAAGCTTTTTTCAATGAAATTATTGTGGTTCAAATACCAACAATTTCTAAAGAATCGGAGTGTTCAACTGGTTTTTCAACTTTGATGAAGCTTTCGGTAGATTGACGCTTATTTCACGGAACGTGAGCAACATAATTTCGCTAAATGTAATTGCACGAGAGAGATCTCGGTATGGAGGGAATATGGAGGCCAGCGGATCCAGAGAACGAGACGCATCGCGTCGCATTGATCTCGACGCCGGATACATCGATTCAGGTACGTTTGTCAACCGTGTTGGCCTAAACCGAGATTGAGCCGCGTGTCAAAGCACTGTTGACGTGCTGTGATTGTCGATCGGCTTTCAGACGGCGGCAGGATCGTGCACGGGGATCGGGGCATTCGATCGCTTTCGAAACGCGGCCAGGTGAACCGGCCAACGAAACACGACGCTCCGGCACGTTAATCAGATTTTCGACCAAGGGTAACGTTTACCCGTGGAAATAGAGTAATAACCACGATCGATCCCCAGTCAAAATCGAACCTCGCCTACGAAACGAAATCTGATTAGCACACGGCGAACGAGAACACGATCACGCCCCAAAGGGAAGACAAATTAACTCTTCGGCTGAGCTGTCTTCCAATCTAATTTTATTTTATGATTCCGCTATTGGAGGTTTAGCTAGCTCAATAGAATTTAATTTCTCCAGTAATTCTTTCAGATTTTGTGTCAGGGTAAACACGGCATTGGATCCAACAATTCATATATCGAGAGTTTGACACAAAATGTCAAATAACTTGTGAAGATATTTATACGTAAGATAATTAAAGAGATCGATTGGAATAACGTGCAATTGCACCTAGCGGGTGAACCTGCATCCAAATAAAAAATAAGGTCACAGGAAGTTAGGACGTATTATGACATACGATTGTTTCCTCTGCCATTTTTTTCGATTTTTACTTAAAAAAGAGCAGTAACATGTCCCAGTTCACAATTAATTATTCAATTATTCAAAAATAATTTCATAAGAAATGATTGTATAGATATCTTTAGTGGAGCACATGTTACAATAGGAGCTGCACAAAGTCTAAATAAAATCAATCTTGTCATTTTTATAAGGGAACATGTACCAATTACTTTTAACGACAGCAGGGAAGTAGTGGCCGGGCCTGAGCATAGATCATTGTCTTCAGCGTGCAACGCGAGGAGTACGAGTAAACTCGGAAATTCGTTACATAAGACGCGAAGTTGAAGACGAACATTAGACTTCACTGCGAAGACGAGTCTTGAAACAGGATATTCAGAGAACGTCTAATCGGATTGAAGACATAACGAATTGAATCGTAGTATTCCGAGTACCTTGCAATTAGTACAACCGTTAGATCGAATTTAATTCCACTAGCACATACGAAAAACAACTTAATTAATCTTCAATAATTTAAGAAAAGAAATGGTACTGTGTACACTCGCATTCGAGTACCATTTGACAAGCAATATGGTTCATTACCGGCCCTCTTTACAGCGCTAACATCAATCAATAATGATAATATCTCACGAGTATAACATAATTCGAATTAATTACCAGAAAGCCGTTTGATTGGGGACAGTCAGTTCGCAGTGATTTATATCCATTACAAGTAGAAACAGTGAGCGATAGACAGACAGATAATTCGAAACGTGTCCGGCTGGTGGGCGAGTTGACAAATTTGATTTTCCTGATAACGAAGCGTCACGCGAGCAGATTTTATGCCGCTTGCTCTGCTTTCTGATCGCCATTTTAATGGACAGTGGGTTCTTGTTGGTTAAAAACTGTTGTTATCTATTCATAAATGTATTTTTCTAAACGTTCATATTTACTATGTGATTGGATTTCAAGCTATTTGTTATTCGATGATGTTCATGATTTTCTGATTCAATGTTCAAAGGTCCGACACTTTTGTATTACTTAACAGTTTATACGATTCTTCGTCTATACAGGGTGTCCCAAAAATGTTGTACTTCTTCAAAGAGGATGATTCCCGAGGCCATTTGAAATAACTGTTTCCTTTACGAAAATGTTCTCAGGTTCTAATAAAAGAAGAATGATTCTGAACTGACAAGCAACCCGAATCTCTTTTCGAATATTTCATTTGACATATCAAGAACAATTTCGTCTACCAACAATTCCGTTTGAGTACCTACAATTAGTTCCACCCCGCCTTCATTGCAAACAATTAAGAATCATGAATAATGCCCGAAGCGCGAGTTCAAGTGAAAACAAAAGGAGTAATCGCAGTGTGCAACGAACGAACGAACGCATCCACTAGTTCCACGTCAGAATGCGATCGCGAAAATCGTTTCGCGCGATCATAAAGCGCTTGTGTTGGGAAGACAGCCAACGGGATGTTACAGGTGAAAATTTCACGGGAGAATGCGTTATTCGCGATGAACAGTGGATGCGAGGTGAAAACCGGAAAAGAGGATGGAAAAGCGAAAAACAGCGACGGAGAATTGAAGTCCGAGTTACGTAGGGATATACAAGCGCACGCGCACGCGGAAACACGCAGTTCTGCACCGCCTCGTTGCCGGTAAATGGAATTTCAGAACAGGACAAAAAAATCACTGGGAAATTGAAAAAATTCCTCGACACGCCGTGCATGTCCGCTCCGGAAATTTGCCGAGGCTTTTCCGCCTCATCTTGCTCCCGCGAATTTAATTTGCTGCGTGACGAACGCGAAGGAGAATTTATGGGCACGCGATTCAAGAGAGGTTACAGCGAGAAAGGAGAGAGAGAGAGAGGGAGAGAGAGAAAAGTGAGAAAAACAGCAGGAAAGAGGCGGAATTTGTTTATTCGCTCGCGAACCGATTTGCCTTTTGTATTATATGGAAAATATGAAAAAGGAGAAATTGCGAGAGAGAAATGCAAAAATGTGAGAGAGGTTTTACCTGTACGGGATGTAAGAATTTATTTATTTGCGCTGGAGAGGATTTGCCTTTTGCAAACACGGGAAATCTCGGTAAAATGTAGAAATATGAAACAGAAGAAGAGAATGCCACCGAGAGGATGTAAAAATGTAAGAAAGGAGGAAAGTGTTTTCCCGTTTTTAATTCTGACTTAACGTACCGAATTTGTTCTTTTTTCTGCGACACTTTTTTATTTCTGTAGCGTGGGACTCTATGTGCTTTGCGGATTTTTTTTCTGTAAAAATTGTGCTGCGGGGCGGAAACTTTCCTGCGGGTGTTCGTAAAGTGAATTTTTTCCTGTGCATAGGGAAATTAAAGAATTAAAAATTTAAGAACGAAGGAACAACGGGAGAAAACACAAGGAGGAAAATTGGAGATAGTAGGACAAACAGAAGAAGAAATGAGCACATTAAGACAGTCTGAACTTCTTCAGCCGCCGATGAAACAATAAAAAGGATACAATACAGTTCAAACTTGAAGATAAAATTGACAAGCTGAACAGTAAGGTAGGGAAAGGAGATGTTGCAGCAAAGCACAAGATGAAGAGACAAGATTCAACAAAGAAATATAAATACAAGTGAAACATATGAGAAGCTAGGGCTAACGAGAGAACTGGAGGGACCTTGTAGCAAGAGAAAATTGGACGCACAGCGAGAGGAAGGGAAGAATGCGCGCGAAAGAAACGCGTTCGAGAGAAAGGAAAAGTCACAAAGCAGGGTAGATAGGAAGGGAGAACGAGAGAAGTTGAAAACGCGAAAGAGTGAGGAGGAATGAAGAAGAGCGGGGCCGAGGTGTAAGAAAGGAAGAAAGAGGAAGCGAAGGTGGTCGTTTTATTACGTTCTGAGGTCGCAACGAAGGTGGCGGTTTTTCAAGAGGGACAGTTTCTGGGAAACAATGGGCTCTGGAGCCGGGGACTCTCGTGCTCTGATGAATTCCTCTCGCGTAACGCCGCCCTTTGCTCGTCGCGCGTATTTTTCCCGCCCGGGTTGGAAACAATAAACCCATCCGCGGTATATTTCCCGGTTGTTCGGCCCGTTTAAATCCTAAACCGAGCTCGTCAGACCGGCCACAGGGGGACAGAAACCGCGTCCCAAGAACGCGTCCACGGATTCCGCGTCGCACGATTCATCCCCGAGTCACAATCGAGATCTCACTTTTCGTTCTTTTCTAATTCCGCCGGCCGTAATTACGTGGATTCCACTTCCGATGGCCTGTCGCGGTTGCTGTCGCTATTGTACACGCGCGCACGTTTCGAAGCTCTCGGGCCATTTCATTAGTTTTCCGCTCGGCTTACACGCCAATTTGCTCGATGAATTTTTTAGCTCGGAACACGCACCGCGGCGCACGCTGTTTAATTATTTACCGTACCCGTTCCGCGCGCTTCCGAAGCTCCCGGCAAAGAGAACATGTGTGCTGCCGACGAGGATTTTTCATTTAACGCTGGCCCCCGAGCACGCCGACCCTCGCGCCCGAATTTATTCGCTGTTTTTCGGATCCTGCGACACTCGTTATCGAATAATCTCGCTTGGAAAATTGCTGGCTGATTGTGCTGGGTGGATCTGATAGATTGCACCATGTGAAATGATCGATTTTGATCGGTAACGTTGAATAAACGTTCACACATGACGTTCAATTGATTTTCGTGTAGCCAATTTCAATGTATCCGTCGTTTTTAAACCTATAAAGGAAACACTGGTACACTCATGTTTTAAAACTTTTTTGAATCGAAGTAATTCAGATACTATCGCCATGCTATTGATGGAGTAACTGGTGTGGATTTTACAGAATTTTATACATTGTTTATAGAATTTTTAGAAAGTTACGTAACAATTTTCCAACATTTTTCCGGTACATACGACACGCAATATTGCAATGATGTTTTGACCTACGTCGATGCATGATGTTTGCGTACACGAATTCTTTCATTTGAGAAAATACCAATATCTACTGTCAAATATCGATAAACATTGAATCGGAATATCTCGAAATGAACAGCTTGGCTGTAAAAGCGATTTGTCTTATGGATTAAACATTTCGAAGATTCGATCGAGAATTAAAAATTTATAGTTGGTTATATTTTATTCTGAAAAGTTTCTGAAGTATACAGAAAGCAGAAAAATAAAAGTTGCTTTCTAACACTAAACCGACCACAACCAATCAAATTGACGGGATCCAGACTAAATATATTTGGAACACTAATTATAATAAGAACCGCGCAAAGTGTATTTACATTCAATGCGTGTTAAAGAAAAATACTAAGCTGCAAATCTTTATGGGAGATCAAAATTTTCTGGCTGAACTGCAAAGGACAGTAACACGGTCTCGCGATAAAATAAAACCAGCAGCAAACTGAATGAAATTATGAGCATCCCAGGATCACCGATTACAATAATTCACACTGCAAATCGAATCGCGAGAAAGAATTTACAGCGCAATCTACATAAAAGCTGCGAGGAGAAACGAAATCGAATAATTTTTGCACGACACATCCGGTGCGAAATAAATGCAGAAGTATGATAACAAGTGCAAAAAAAATTCGCTTGCAGTGGTTTCGTAGCTGTTCCGTAGATAACGACGCGCTCTCCCGCGGACGCATATGTTCGTTCGACGTTCATTGTTTCGTGTTTTCTTGGTGTTGCGAATTTTTACGTGGAACAATGTACGCTTTCCTCGGTGAATGCTCCACATTCAACCACGAAATCCACTGGAACTCGGCTCGCAATGCCCCGGAAGTTCAATCTGCGTCGTTCAAAGCACGAGGTCCGTTCTGTTTTTCGCGAAAAACGGTTCTCCAGAAAGAATGATTCGCAATCCAGGATTGCGGACCGTTATACAAAGCGAATCTGTTAACGGGGATAAAACTCTCTGTCCATTGCAGATGGGAAAAAAATTTGCACAATTTCGCGTTGTTTATGAAGCTTTGTCGTCGGCACTTTGGGTGCAGGTTCGCAGACTGAGGGCGCATCGGTGCAGTCGCAGGGTGCAATCGGGTGCATTCGCTTCTTCTTATTGAAAGGGTCTAGTACAGTGTTTTCCAACGTGGGGCCCACGCCCCACAGGGGGGCAATTTGATTGTTAAGTGGGGCAATTCGGAAATGGACACGTCCAGAGATTAATTTATAAATTTATCAAATATCCAAATGTGCAAGAAAACTATTGTTACCATTTCCATCTTCATACTTAGCTAAGTGTGGGTTTAGTGCCATAAATGATTTGCTGCTAAAAAAATAAATCGGCTGAATATGACACAACGGAGAAACTTGAGAGTGAAGCTAAGTAAACTTGAACCTAAGATAAGATCTTTTTGCGGCAAGCATCAAGCGCAAGGATCTCGCTAAATGTAAACAATAAATATAATTACTAATAATTAAAATAATATAGAAAAATCTATCACATTAAAATTATTTCGTGCTTGAATTTTTAGTGATGTTTTTTACTTTTAGAGAACTGTGTTTCCTCCATAAATTCCTAGCTATTTCTTCCTAAAACCTATCATTTAAGTTTCTTCATTGAACAATTCAATTTTTGAATATTAAAAATTATGTATATGTTACATAGAGGTATCAGAATTTTAGGAGGGCTTAGATGGGACATGGCACGAGAAAGGTTGGGAAACACTGGTCTAGTATATAACAGGATAAGCATGGTCCAGCGGCCCACATGACAATTTTTATTGATATCGTGTGCAAAACAATGCTTTCGGGGAAGTTTGGAAAACTTGGGAGGTTGAAAGTTAGCTTCTCATTTAAGGGTAATACGGTGGTATACACCTTAAACTTTATATCATTTTTTTTCTTGGTTGTTAATTAAGATATCAAGATGAAAAAAAAAAACGAAAATACTCAAAGTTTCCTCCTAATTCAATTCAAACGCTTCGAAACTTTAAACGGCAATATCTCGAAAGTGAAAGTATGTGACATGCGACGGTCTTCCTGAGGGCCATAGACACATGCTCAAAGTTTCACAATTTTCGGAATTCCCGGCTTTGGCATCGTTAGTTGAATTGAGGAGGCTCGCGCGCATGATCTATCCGATCGCGGGACCATAAGCGGCGAAGCGGAACCGGGACACACGTCGGAGGGCCCACAATGGTCAATCTCTCCCCGGGTTAGGTTCTCCGTTGGTTTCGTTAACCCGTTCCCATTTACGAACGCCCCCGGCGAGCAAACGGTCCGTTCATCGAGATGGCGCAATTAAAATTTACAATGACACTCGAGCGGCGGGTCGCGGAAGCAATTAACGGTACAATAATCGGGAGGGTAGCGTGGGAGGGGACGGTGAAAAATTAATTGGGCCATTTTTCATGTTCCACTCGACGCGCTGCCCGCGTACCAAGCAGGAAGCAACGAGAAACCAAGAGAGAGACAGAGAGAGACAAGGAGAAAGAGAGAGAGAGAGAGAGAGAGAGAGAGAGAGAGAGAGAGAGAGAGAGAAAGAGAGGAAACAGAAGTGAGGAAGAGAAAGAGAGAGAGAGAGTGTACCAGAGGTTTGTTACCACCGCGAGAGGTATCGGGCAATCAAGTTAATGAGGAAAGAGGAGCGAGCCGATGGGGAGGGCGAAAAAGAGACGCGACGACCGCGGGGCCTTTCACCTAATGGTTTGAGAAACGTGCTCGTTTGGCCCGCCACAAGCCATTTATGGTAACGCTCGCGTGCCCGACGATTTTCGTCCCCGATGCTTCTTCGTCCCCTCGGCGTTTCCTCTTTTTGTCGGTACGTGACCTGGACACTTACCCTGCGTCATCGGTGTCCACCTTCTGGTCGAGCCGCGGCACGCATGTCCACTTTAAAATTTTCGAAAACACTCGGATGCTGGTCCTCGGCCCCCTGAAACCAAAAATGCATTGGTCAATTATGAACCTCAAGCTCGACATTCCATTCAACCCCTCGGGAGTGACAAGACTTTGAAAAATAAATAGAAAAAGATGCAAGGAAGAAGAAGGAATGCAAGAAGGATACAGGAGAAGTTACAAAGGATATTAGCTGAACATCGAGAGGAAGATGTGGATGGCAAAGTTACATAGAGAGAGAAGGAAGAAACAGGATGAAAATTGTGAATGAGAGTAGGAGAAAATGGATGGAACTATGAGAGTATGAGGAGGTAAGAGTAAAGGAATAAGAGAGACGACAGGGTGAAAATAAAGAAAAGAATTGTGAAGGAAACGGTATTTCTTTGTATCCTATAAAGGAACACGCACATATATAGATATACAATAATATACATACACACATACACTGATGGCTTATAAGATTGAAATTGGCGAAAGTTGTGTGAGACGCAAAACATTCTATGTTCGTATAAATTAAGCCATACCGTAACGTATAGTTCGAATAATAGAGGTTCACGAGTGTTCATGCAATTAAACGACAGACTTGCTCTTACGAACAGCGTCATGCGAACAAACGAAGTTGCACAGTGATTAGAACCAGTTTTCTGAACGTAAAAATGTGTAATGACCGAAGAAGAGAAAGCAGGGTTCATTCGGGAGAAACTTCGTAGAGTAAAGTGCGCTCGCAGTACAGTTTGGCCGAAGTTCGCGGGATAGCAAGGTGTCGGGACCCACTCATAATTTACCCGGAGAGATTGATGAACGATCCGTTCGCTTTCGGTCGGTATTCCGAGTGGTTTATCGCTATTGCAGTTCCGCGGCGTGTCGGCCGCGTTTGTCTTCCCCCCGGCAAGCATTGTTTGCCTTTAACTACTTTTCAACTAAGTTGGCCGTCTCCCGAGCGAGAAGCGCTATCCGTTACCACGGAAATTGGCCGGCGCGCGTCGTCGGTGTCGTCGTTTAATATAACGCGAGTCGAAGGTGCTCGCCGTTAGGCGAACACCGGGCGTTCTGTTAGGCGAACGAACGATGGTGTCCTTTGCATGGGAATGGCTCTAGAAAGCGCGTTCAATCACGCGTGGAAGGTGGAAGATGGACGTGCTGATGAGTGCCACGAATCAGTTGCCTTTGAAACGAGATATCGGGGCACGCGCTCCGTGTGTTACCTCAGTCGCCCGACGAAGGAAAACGAAAACGCACGCACACGGGGTTAATGCGGCCAGCATAAATCTTGAATCGTGGATTTCGTTCCCGCTGTGGCAGGCCGGCGACTTGATATGTTAATTAACCTTTGCGCCGTCATGCCGCGACGTCCACGGTCATTTACATATCAATTTAGCTCTCGAACCGAGTCTCCGAGATCGGAATCTTGCGTTATTGCGCCAGGAAATTTTACGTCCGTCGTTTTATCGCTCGTTTTCGCGATTCGTTTCTTAGTTGTGAATTGTCACCGGGTGTCTTACCTCACTTTGCCACCTCTAATAATTGTGTTATTTACATACAAGCATATTTGGGGGGTGGGGGGGAATTATGTTATTTGAAGGGCGTTTGTGTGGGTAAAAGTCATGTCAAGCTCATATTTTCCGACATCTTACGTACAGTTATTTTTTTTCTTAGTGGAATGATATGGTTCTTTATTTATGTCTTGATAGAGCACTTTGAGGCGAATACAATGACATTTTATGAAGGTCATTCAAGGTCACTCCAGGGCAACTGCAATGGAAAATTCGAATACTTCATGACAAATGAACACGTTGTCTTCTGCCAAAGCATTAACTTCACTAACTAAATTACATTGATCTTGTGAGATTTTTGAGGGTGGCCAAAATGGTGCATCAAAACGAAGAACACCTTCCCACGGGATTCTAAGAAGAGGAATGTCACGATCGATCTTAGTTAAGACGTTTCGCGTCTACAAATTAACACGCAAGAGTTTCCGACAAGGGCCTGCAAGGGTTCGCAAGGGTTAGTGATAATACTTGAAACCTAAACGCGATTCCTCGCGAGCATGAACGGCGAGCGACGACACGCTACAAACGACGTGGCCAGAAACAGCGTAAACTCTCTCGCAGCGCGGCGTGCAAACGCGATCAGATTTACGAGCGCGGCATTTAACCGCGATAAGCCACGGCCCGCTAATGCGAACCGTCCGCGGGGATTGGGCGTTAAGCACGCCACGTTCTCCAAACTTTTCTACATGGGCATTCAGACGACGACGACGCCGTCGGCCATTCTAGTGCCATTTTCAACGGCCACCGTACCGCGAGCCAACCGGTAAAATTCTAAACGGCTATCCGGGGACTTAAACCACCGTTCGATTATCGTAAAACGTGCCTCTAATAATGTAATAATATTTCAAAATTTCGTACGGCGATACACGAGCAGAGCCGGCAGATTAAGATTTGTGTCCCCACTCTATCTTCCCCTTCTACGATGCTATTCTCCAAGCATGAGCCGCGACCCGGTCACGTGACGCGATTCGACTCTGACGTGCATATGTCCGGTACTGGTTGAGGAAGGGTACCTTCTTCCACCTAATTCGTGCTCCCTCCCCTCATCTGGCGACTCTGTACCAGCGTTACCATATTTCTAACGCTGCTCTGTACGCGAGTCTGTCAAACACTGTCTAACTCCCTTAAAAAATGTGTTTTGTAGGCAGTTTAAATTGATTTATTAGTCATAAATAGAAAAGACAAGACAGAAAATCGCCGAATATGTAGTAGAATAAAAAGGCGAAAATACATATACTGAAAATCGTGAAAAACTGTAATTTTCACCATACGAAAAAATTTGGTTCATTTATAAAAAAGTTATTTGGTTCATTTATAAAAAGTTATTCTGATTTAAAGCGTATGTCGTCAATTATGAGACTGTAATTTAATGCAATCGTTGCATTTATAAAGTACATTTCGGAGGCCCCCTTAAGGGTTGATAATCGTCGGGTGTAGTTTCCTTAAGTCGACGGAGTTTCGAGAAAGTTTCCCACGAGCGATAGAAACGGAAGCGAGTGTAAGTCGAGTACTCGGCGATGAAGCGGCGAGATCAAAGGAAATTGTACAGGCATCTGTAAATATTTCTCTTTTGGACACATTTTCGCCCGAGTGAAGACGCACCTCTGGTCGTTTGCGAAGTGTTGTAATTCGTAATGCCCGTTTCGTGTATGCTATTCATAAGTATACACATAAGATGAATCCTGCCGTTGACTCACCCGTTGACATTTATTTTTCCGGAACCGTCGTAGCCACCGCGCCGCCAGCTCGGTTCAAAGTCCATAACGAAATGAAAATATTCTCCCCGGGGAAGAGTTATTTTCTGAAAGACTGGTAGCTCGTTCGCGTACTTTACTCAAATATAATTAACCACAAAAACTCGACGCTCTTCCAGCTAGAACAGATAGTGAATTCGCTGGTTTGAAAAGCGCATCGCTGCGGTGTATCATGTTTATTGGCATTTGCGGCGAGTTTGGATAAGTTTCCATAACGGGAGCCCTATAAAAAACACACTGGGATCGTAAAATGTTCACTGCACTCTGCATTTGATGTACCGAATTTGTGCAATCGAGGGATGCATCCAGACTGTAATCTCAAACCTGAAGAAATTTATTTCGACGAATTTTTTAACACTTCACTTGCGGACAATTTTCTAACAGTCTTCAACTTCAACAAATTTCCAAATAGTTCAGAGTTGCTCAATAAATTGTTCAAAAGCGATAGCAGTTTCATTAATAACAAATTTTTAGAATTAACATAACGTGACAGCTTGCTACGAATTTTGAAAGAAAATTTTCGAGCTTCTTCTAAATACAGGTAGAGAATTAAAATTACATTTTCATTTAAACACAGATGAATACAATTTCAACAAAATTTTAATATCCAAAAACTCATTAATAGGTAAAGCGTGCAATCAACTACTATTTTGTAACCAGTGATAAGACGATTCTTCCTGTAGTAATAGAAGTGGTGATATTCTTGATCGATAATTTATAAAAGACCAGTGCAGCAGTTAACACGCTTCAAGGAGTCGCGAGTGTGCCATTCCGCGTGTCTCGCGATGCAAAAGCGATGCGAAACAGAGTACGGCTCTTCCGAGCGAGTTCTGCTCGTGTTACACACGCCTGCAGTCTCGTTTTGCAATATTAAGCACGTTCCACAGCTCCCCGAAAAGCGCCGCGAGAAGCTGCAATAAAATCGAAACCCGCGGGGCGCCAATGAACATCGCCGTGAAATTTTTATATGATCGCTTAAGGCATTTCTACTCTCATCGCAGTGTCGGCTCCCTCAATAAGTGTCCCGACACGTTGCAGGCAAACGGCGCACTAATATCGCGATTGGAATTTGAGATGGAAGTATGTACTGCGGATCTTTATGCAAACTAATGTCTACATCAATTATCAGAAAGGGGAGTTACATAAGATTGTTAATATATTATATGTATATATTAGTTTTAATATATTTTTATTTTATATTATTTATATTACATATTATTTTTAGGCTACTAAAAGAAGAAAAAGAAC
Source organism: Lasioglossum malachurum (assembly GCA_028455605.1). Taxonomy (NCBI): domain Eukaryota; kingdom Metazoa; phylum Arthropoda; class Insecta; order Hymenoptera; family Halictidae; genus Lasioglossum; species Lasioglossum malachurum. The sequence continues at coordinate 13,130,341 of CM052314.1, read as the reverse complement.
CATCAATTTAGTGTTTATTTCGCATACAGATTCGCAGTCTAGAATTAGGTGTACCCATTAGGGTAACATTAACGATCGTACTTTATTGCAATATTATTCCTAATTTATCATGAAATAATATGCGTAAGAATTTTATGGAAGAATTATGTGTTCTAATTAGAAAAAAATTGGTGGCTCTCAAAACCTAATTTCATTATATTAAAAGAATTAAAATTAATTAAGTATTCAAAAATAAAATCGATAACGTTTTGTAAGTATTACACTGCGTTAGGCTGAAACGTTAGCGGTTAGGCTGAAGTAAACCTCGTTTCTTATCGTACTTGCAATTCACACCGCAGTATTAAGGACTCCTTCACTTTTTATTGTACGTAATGCTGAGGGCTTAATTTGTTTATTTTTATTGTACCGAAGAGTAGGAAACAATAATAATAACGATACTATCCCCTAAGCAATTTAGAGCAGTGTAAATAATGTATAATCATGTGAACCACAGTCCTTTAGTGATCGAGATAGAAGAAAAATGGTCTTATTTTTATCTTTTATGAAGAACGCTTTTTTCGAATCCTGAGATTACAAAAATATGAGAATGTTCGACAATCTTGTTTGCCTCGCCAACAAGAATACAATCTCATGACATTGTGCAAAATTCATTGCAAAAAATATCTATTTTTACATATTTTAATCGCATTAGGAAAAAATACCGCAGTAATAGGTACATCTACCCTATATCTAAGAAGAATATCAACGTTGATCTCAAAGAAGCAGGTTTACAAATGTGTAAGAAAAATTGAATGCACAAGGATCGGAAGGACCCAGCGAGGGTCACTGTACGACGATTTAACAAGAGGAATAGTCTGCACGCTATGTAAGATTTTGATGACGTCTGCATCCTGATTTTCCATGAAATAAATATCCCAGGTCTCGGGCTGACGCGTTTTAAAGCCAAGAGGGAAACAGCATCGAAGGAAAGATAAAAGGAAGCAGCTCGGTGATTGAAGCTTTTCTCTTGAGAAATGCTGAAGCTCGCCAAGCAGACTTTCATCCCTCACTCGTCAACAATATCCAAGGGCTTGTATCAAAGACTGCCGAGACGGAAGAAGCAACGGGAGAATGGAAGACGACTCTCCTGGGTCAGTTCCGGTCGCGTTACAACGCCTACCGTCTCGTTTTGCAATATTAAGCACGTTCCATTCGTCTTCAAAAAAACGTCGCAAAAAGACTCCGGCAATACCGACACCCGTCAGAGTCCAATAAAGCCATCCTGGAAATTTTTATAGTGTTCATAAAAGAATTTTCAACTTCGTCAACGATGCGCGTCACTTTTGATACAGCAAAATTTAATTCTGGAGGTCAAGCGGGATTTATTAATCTGATCGAAACGGGGCGAAGAGGAATCTTATTTGTATGCTTTGGACCATTTGGCTGACCTTTTTAATTATTTCTGATTTTCGCGTTGTTCGTACTCAGTCGTCTAGACGGCTTTGTATTGGAAAGTGGATGTTGAGACATTTAAATTATTTAACCCTCGTATGCTCTTCAGGAATAGTCGCATGAAAGATCCTAATTTAATAATTCAGCCATTTTTTATCTACACTTCAAATAAATACATTATGTATGTATGTATAATAATCGAATGGCTAAAATGTGTGAAATATATCAAATAAACCTTGACAATAAAATAGAGATGTTATAAAGTCAAACAAAATCTGAATTGGACGAAGATAGCAAAGCAGAGCCAAAATGGGAAGCATTTTGAGATTAGGAAGAAAATGGCTACGACGCCATCTTGTTAACCTCTAACCAATGACTGGAAAGAAAAATATCTAAAGAGAACACAAATAAATCCTACTGATAAAATAAACGTAACATACCCAGGATAAAATTAAATGCGTACCTACTAGAACTAAAAAAAATCGAAATTGAGAAGTAACTGAAATGGAACGGAAACGTTAAACATTTTGAGGTTAGAAATAAAATGATATTCCATAATCCCTCTAATAACTACGAGAGAGAGTTGGAATATCTAAGTATCCAAATTAAATTCGAATACAATAGAATAAATGTAACGGAATAGAAATCGAGACGGGAGACTATCTGTTCGTTTCGGTCGCAGTGAGGCGACCGGCGCGGCGCGGCGCGGCGTCAGAAAGAAAAATGGCACTCGAGCAGCAACAATGTTTGCCGAGAGATATTCCGGGATAATGGAGAGGCACCGTAAACACACCGGCATTGTTGTGGTTTTTGGTTCTGCCGCTCGCTCGGAGCACTTACTTTTATCATTTTCGCTGTTCAATTGTCAATAAAACGTAACGGGGGTTGCGGCTTACACGTTCTCCAGTGGGACGCGGTCGAGGAAAGATAAAAGAAAAACCTAAGCGTTTTCTGTAGCAATCTTTCGAAGCCCGTCCAAGCCAACTTTCAGATCTTCCAGTCGAGAAGAATATCCCGAGCTTTCAATCAGAGACTTCGCGAAGCTCGCAGGCTATTTACCCGAACTTCTCGAAAGCTTTCGCGTTTCGACGGACCCGATGATCGCACCTTTTTTCTTTTTTTGTTCATTCGCGAATCGTTTAGCAACGTTCTCTCCGCCCTCCTGATCGACGGCGTTCAATGGCACTTTGAATTTATGCGGGTCTTCGAGAGACTCTCCATTTAAAGTCAATAAAGTCGTCCGTTCATTAGCGAGCCGGCTGCATAATTTATCTCGTCTGTCCTCGATTTTAGAATCGTTCTGAAATTGTACCAGCGGGCGGATCTTATCGCGAAACTCTTTTGACTCCCAAATGCTTGACAAATGGAGGGAATGGCTCCCGACTCTATAGCGTGGATAGAAGAATAATTAAATTCGAGCTGTTTCTTTCGTTGGTAGAGTGGACGAGGGAATTGGATCAATGTTTTCAGAGGAAAGCGGCTTATGATGTCCTCAAACAACTGTTATTCCACGACAGTGTTCGTGCAGAAAGACAATTGTGCCTACTGTTAATACAGTCGATTAGAATAAGGCTTTTGGTGTGTGTGTGTGTTCTCACTTTCTCAATAGTTGAAATTCAATTAAGAGCAAGAACGTAGACTAACAACTATGAATGTTGATTAACAATTGTACGTAGTGACACCTCTAACTAGACTGCGAATTTTGCGGGAAGATTAGAAAAATTTAAGAATATTGTAATGTTTTTAATGCACTAAAGTCACATTAAGGGATGAAATAAATTTTTATTTCACTCCTGCTTCCCACAATCAATGCGGAACATTTTTATTTCGCATAAAGATCCGCGGTTTAACTCTAACGTATAGAATAACATATAAAATCTCATTTAAAAAATCGGTACGATTCAATTAAATGGATAAAAAAAGAAGAAATATACATATAGCGATAATAATAAATACTGTCGAGTTAATTGAATTAAACGTTAAACGACACGCGTTTTCTGTTTTGAAAACTATTTCGCAACATTGTTACGAAGCCACGGATCCGCAACAATCACAGTCATAAAATTGTTCGCGCACGCAGCGTATTCGCATTCGTAAAATTATTTGCGCCGCGAGTGCACTAAGCTTGAATGGTCTGCACGGACGCGTGCTGCTCGAATTATTAAGTATTAATTTTCGTATGGACGTTAGTTAATATTTTATTTACGAGGGAATATTCGGTAACAAGGGATGTGAATATTTATAAATTAAAATCCACCATCGCCCGCGGTACGGATACGATAAATCCCATCGTGTTAATTAATCAAACGCCGATCAATTTCTCCGCGAAACGACCAATTAAACGATGTTCCACCGGGATTTCGCGAGGGACAAGACAATTACTGTACAGGATGTCCTAAATATGTATCGTCAAAATGCCGAACGAAATTAATCGTGAAAAATGCATTTCCTGTAATATTTTTCTAATTTGTCTGGCCTAAATTTATTTCAAAGCTCAATGTTTTATTAAAAATGGTCCTCTAAAGTAATCTCAGGACACGGAGGATTAAGACAACTATACGTACGACACAACAGCTCCCAACCCTAGCGATAAATCGTCAAAGATGCATTTGCCATAGAAAGCTTAAAATTCTCTAAATAAAATTGTCAAAATAAAATTGTTCTCTCACTGTATCAGTGGTGCAATCCACTTTTAAACTCGCAGAAAAAAATGATTCAACGTCGGACATTTCCCACGTGTGCCAGAACCGTAGCTTTAAGGCAGCGAAATTTATTATGAAACACCCGGCACGACCGAAACACGGTTAACGGTGTCGTTTCTTCGTAGATCACGGGTGAAAGAAAAGGAAATCAAACCGTGCCGGCCCCATATATCCCAAAAGAAGAACGCGTTGTTCACCGGCGACGTCGTTAATTCGAAAAGCGGCTATCCTATCGGGAGCGGGTGCGACCGTAAAATTTCCTCAAAATTAGTTGCGCGATTCCGAACCCATAAACCAGCAATGAAACATAGTTACAGCACGGTGCTGTGTCTGGAAATAATTGAAGACGGGGGTGGCCAATCGATACCGAAACTGTACGTTCCGTTACCGCGCTATTTAACAAGAGCAATATTGTTCCACATGAACTCGTTAAAACTTATGATTGGACTTGCGGACGTTTATGCGGATACAGATTTGCACCGATCTCCAAGCCACAGAATCAAAGGCACATTCTGCCATCGACATCGATCGAAAGCTGGACGCGATTTCTGAAATGTGCGCAGTGAATTTCGAGGTCACTACGAATGTATCGTTATAAAATTCTACAGTGAAACACTCGATTCTACACTAAGTGGAGTAATTGTTTTCCAATTTGGTTTCTGTCCATAATCATCCCACAATTTCTATATCTTTTTTTTCCAACATTTATTCTCAAATAGTATATGTGTATACATATATTTAATTTTGCATTCAAATATTATCGTATAGTAATAGCCACAGTTATTCGAATTAGTATTCGGACGCTCTAAAACAGACGATAGGTTTTTTTAATATTGTACTATGCGATTTGAACTTTTTTGGGAAGCTAGAGCAATTAGTTTAATACGGGATGTGAAAAGAAATTGTTTCAAAAATTGCATTTGGTCGGAATTGTAGAAAAAATACTATAAAAGTTGCATTAATTCGAGTAACTGTACATCTAATCAAAATAAAACAATAAAATCTCAAGCTGCAAGATTGTATTCATTAATTACCATTTTGTTGAAGTAAGTGTGATTTATGGACAGGAATGTATATCATTAAAATTCTGTACAGAAATTCGCAATTTAGTGCGCATTGTTGTGCGATTCATATGCGTTATTCGGAAAATATGGATTTGTATATTTTCAGAAAATTAAAATAAGCCATATTTAACATTCTATCATGGAAAAGATTTGTGCTGTGTATGTACAGACCGTTGACATTGCATAAATTTATATATTTCAGTTAGAAAGATTGTACGTGAATTTACGGACTATACCCGAACAGAGTTATTAGAATTCTTTTTACTGCCTGAAATAATTCCTAGCATATTCTATGCACTGCCATTGCGGTGGTTGCGAGATTTGAATTCAAAATGAAGATGATGACGCACACACAAACCATACTCTATAAAAAAAAACAATAACTGACGTGATTATTTTGACTTCGAAAAAACCACACATCTGTTTCAGACACTAGTGGACATGTGCGCAAAATCCCAATACAATAGGTTCGCGGGCGCGACAGTTTCTCCGAAAAAATTCCTAAAAATTCGTGCAAAAATGGTTTCGAAAGCCGGAATACCCCGTTGAAGAGATGAGGGATCGAAACACCAATAGTTGTCGCCCGCGAAACCCGTTTGCAATTTGATTAATGGAATCCGGTGCCGGTGCACTCGCTTTCTCGCTGGCGAGCGTTAATTGCGCCTCGCGAAAAATAATTAGACCCTTTCGCGTCCCGCGGACGAGGAGAACGGTACACAATTAGCGACGGCGATCCTTGTTGGGAATTAATTAGGCTCGCTACTGTCTGAGACGGGACAGGTTCGCCGATCGCGCGAGAATTGCGCCATTGCATCCATCGGTGCATCGATGACATTATTTTGCAGATTTTATTCGGGTGACTTCTACTACTTAGCTTCTCGCTCTACCGTGTCTGTGTGTGAAAATTTAAAACAAAACGCGCTAAAATAGATAGACCATGGATCTTTATGCATCGCCGAGCTGATCGGGATTTTTTATTTTTTGACCACCAGTTCGAACAATCCTTCAAATAAAAATGGATCTATATCGTACAGTGCGTGCTCGCGTACAGTGGTAAAATCGGCTCAAATAATCCTCTTAACAGCCAGGCATTTTTCTACGAGCTGCCTATCTGCATCGTGATTCTTAAACCTCGAAGTTCATCGATCGTATCGACATCAAAATAAATACAGGAACGAACCCTGAAGTCTAACAAAATAATTAATGAACTGTTACAGTCGTACACAGATCTTCACGAATAGCTTGGCCATTTTCAAATATCAAATAGTAGTAACCCAAGGTCATACGTTTCAGGCATGAAATGTCAAATATGATGACCTTGGATTAGTACCTTTATAAGCAGAATAACAATAGGGATTGTTTGGTTTAACAAAGAAATTGGGTTGCATTAAAGAATACAGTGAATAAAGAATACAATGCACCGGTGCATTCGCATGAAAAATAAGATCGTAGGAAGTTAGGACGTATTATATGATTTTTTCCTCTACCACTTTTTTGTATAATTTTACTGAAAAAGAGCAGTAACCTGCCGCAGAATCGACTTTTGGCCGGCTGGATCGGGCAAATATTCCTCTATACGTCCGGGTAGTTTGCGTGTCTAGAAGCGAACGATTCCGGGACTTTTCAGTCGAATATCCTCGACGGTGGGGTGTAGTCGGGAGTTGATAAGATGGTCTGGGCGCAGCTTAATAGAATCTGCCCTCTCCCTAAGCCAGGGTTCGGCTGACGGCGGCAGGTATTAGCTATGTAAGTGGATTGCACCCTGGAGACAGCTCGCGCGCCACCCTGTTGAAATTCCGGCAGCCCTGCGGGCCTGGCTCGCCGAGAACACCTGGAAACCCCGTGTAATATAGTTATCTGGCCGTGGGCCGGTCAAATTGCGCTCTCCAGTATACTCTATATTGTTCGACGCACACAGGCAATTTCCAAAATTGACTTAGTTTGCCGTAGCGGTGTTCGCGGCCGCAGATCTTGTCGCGCTCTAGAGAAAGCGTCTCGTTAGCATCCCGGGATTCGAGATCGACGCACCAACTCGTGCTCGATCCCCGAGTCGGCATGAATCGATCTAAATTCTCTTAAACAAATGGAGAATCGATCCAATACCCGGTGTAACAACACCCCTTTTTTCTTTTTAGTATAATAAAAGACATCGGTCTAGAAATTTTTATGGAAGGACAAACGCGCAATCGATTAATTTGGAAGTTTGCAGACGTTTGCATTGTACTTTTGACAGGGCGTTCGAATTTTTTCGGTTTCGTTTGATCAAACATGCACTTTGTATCGCGAAGTTGTCTGTACATAAGATGCCTGTATTTCAGATTGTCCAATAAAATGATCTGTGTATCTTTTTCTCTGTTTATATTATATCTCTTCCACTTTATTAACAACCTAACTTTGACCACGGGGTCCCCGATGCTCGAGATCAACAACAATACGAATAATAATATTAACGTCGTGGCTACGTTGGTTCTCGAGTCCCGGTAAAGAATCTGATTCGAGCAAAAATATCGCGGCCAAGGGTTGAACTTTCATTGCACAGGCTTCCCCAGATTTCTTTGTTAAACTGAACTGTGGTAGCAGCAGCTCTGTTCGACAACGTAGTTCGGTGCTTAATGACTCGGCCAATTTTCCCCGCGGCGCTGCACCCTGAAAAGCATGAGGTACAAGGGCCGACGGAGCGATTCTTAAAAATTTTTACATGTCTCCGGGGAACTTTCGTGGACCACTTCCAATTTCCAGGGAGCGCGCCGGTTATTCGCGAGGCTTTTAACCGATGGCTTTCTTCGCGTCTCCCAGGAACGAGAGAGAGAGAGTATCGACCGATGCTTTTCACCTCTCTCCGAGACTTTTCTCGATCGATACACACGCCGCCGGAACAGAACGTGTACGAAGCCCTAAGAACTTGCGGGCATGTCAGTGTCGCGTCCCTTATGAATGAATTAGGTTCGTTCCCGGGAACCGCGCGAACAAAACCCTGCAGCTTTGACTTCCGCCGTATTCGCAAAGCTCCTTGAAAATTTCAGTGTCACCACGGTGAATACATCACCGGCTCACCCGCTAATACTTCGGAACTCGTTTACAACCACCGCTCCGAACTGTGATCCTAAAACCCCCCCGGGAGTTTCGAACATTTTGCATTATGGAGCTCGAAGAAGATTAGAGCCTTTTCCGGTGTATAATGTAACGATCTGGAAATTAGGGGAGCCTCCCGGTGCAATCTCCCTGAGCCCAAAGAACACTGTGAACTATGAACAATCACGCTCCAGCAGCGTTCTGCCTGTTATCAATTTTGTTAAGCCTCTGCAATGGTACGACGTTTTCTATAATAATTGATGCGGCGCTAATTAGAATTAAAACGTCTGTGAAAATGTTGGCAAATTCGTTTCGTTGATGAATCTACCACGGATTTGAAGATTGAAGCTTCCTCTTTACAATGATGTCTTTAAATGTGATCTACGATTTTTTTTTTTTATAAAGCAGTTTAAAAAAATCGTAGGTCGAATTTTCAGATGTCGTTGTATCGTGCAGAAGCATCCCACAAGAAAATGAATGACGCACTATAGAAGTAGAGACTCCAATCTTTAAAACGAGTCCACGTTCATCGTTCTACGACTCTTTCTCACGAAACCATAATACTTTTCATAGCCACTGCGCTGTACTTCAACTTCCAGTATCTCGCATCGGAAAAGCGACCATAATCGCCAAAAGTGCGCAAACATCTGCGGCGACGACACCATAGACGAGCAAGAACGGCCGATTAGAAGGACGCGGGGATAACGTTACCGCGCAAAACGCCGTAATTATATTATCCCGGGGCAAAAACCGGACCGGGGTAAACGAATTTCGTCGAGCGTTCGGTAAACTAGTAAAACGTTCGGATTTGCATAATCGTGCACAGTTTAATACCGATTAAAATTGTGAAGGGGGTCGTTTCCGAGACTCGGCACTTGTCTTCGCCCCGAGAGCGAGGGCTGGCCTCGTGACTCTTTCACCTGGTCGCGTTACAGTACTTCTCTCGTCGAGCACTCTGCTTCTATTGTCCGCGGCTGTCGGAAATTCTTAACGAATTGCGATTTTTACCCCCGTCCCCCTTGCTTTTCTCGTGCGCCATTTTATGCCAATTTGGACGGTGAATTGCCTGTACGATTTTTTCACAGCTTCCTCTGGCATTGTACTGTAACAGCATCGTCTCAATCATTTCTTTTAATTGGACTACGGATTTACGCAAAATACAAATTGTCTGCTTTTTCACGATTTTTATATTCTTTAAATGTTTTGTTCTACTTTGCATTGGGTCTACTGGTTTTTACCTGAAATACATAAAATCCACAATATAATATATTAGTGTCAAGACAAGAGCAGCGTTGCCTAAACAAATTGATAATGAGACAATTTTCTAAACACTCAAGATTTTCAATTTATTTTGGTGTAGACCATAGCCACAGTCGTACCGATTAATAATCGCTTTTTCGTTTTCGACACCAGCTATTTCTCGAAACAGCATAACGAAAATATATAACCCTGTAACTTTGATTATTTTTACTTGGGAAAAATTATTGTGTACTTCAAGTATCCACGAGTAAGTGTGCAAAATCGTAACGTAATAAGTACGACAGTTCTTCCGGCAAAAAATCCTAAAAATTATAGTGTCCCTTTGACAATGAGAGTTGTGTTTCCACCCTATTGTTCGGCATTTTTCGCAAATTTGTACGGTGAAAGGAGAGTCGACAGAGAACAGAGAAAAAGTAGAGAGAGAGAAAATCAGCGAACGGGCCAATTACCGCAGATTGCATGACGGATTCGCGAGCGAGACACGACGCGACGGTTAACGGCGCTTCAATTGGTCTAATCGCAGTCACTTTGCCGGGCCGAGTCCCCGCCGGGCACCGACGTTCACGACCCGTTTATTAAATAAGAGCAAAGGCCACGAACCATTTGCGAAGTGGGACGAATGGATTAGATTTCCTGTTGCGATTCTACGCGCGCATCGCATCGGTGCACAAGCATGCACGCCCGATGAATGCACCGATGGAAATCGTTTCACTGTCCATCGCGGGAGCACCGGCTACCATAGCTGGCCTTATTGGGCCTGTGACATCAAGCGATGTCGTTCCGACCGGGAGAGAAAAAAAATTGTTAACGATGATGGAACGATCGGACTCGATCTACTCCCACGCTGCAGCTTGATCGTTCAATAAGGGAATCGGTTCAACGAGGGAATCGGTTCAACGGGGAATCGGTTCAACGAGGGAATCGGTCGTTAGAACTTCAATCATTAGCCCCTTTGGTTATTCAGTCAATGGTTCAAGGAATTTGTGTCTGTACTCCTGTGTTCGTTAATTTGCTTTCAGATAAGAGGCTGAGTCTTGACACTTTAATTACTGGAAAGTAATAGATTTTACGCATTTATGGCAAATAGACTGCGAATATTTATGCAAAATAAAAATTTCATGTCAATTGTATCACATTAATTCCAAACAAATTAATCCTTCCGCTTATTATGTAATACGTTAATTAATTTTACTAATGATTGTGTATAATGAAGTGAAATTGTATGTTATCATTAGACTGCAGATCTTTATGCATTTATAGCAAAATTGAATAGATGAAATTCTCAAAATTGTTGGAAAATTTTAAAAATTCAAGATGTCAATATATGTTTTCTCCTCTATTAAAATCATTAAAGGAAGAAATAACATTTGATATACAATAGTTCCTATTTCTTGCAATCGATGCAGACAATTTTTATTTTGCATAAAGATCCGCAGTCTAGTTATCATATATTTTCGTTGGCCCTTGTTAGTGGAATTGAAACAAACAATTTTTATTCCACATAAAGATCCGTATTCTTATTGTTCGATTTAATGAAGCCCAATATTATTAAAATATATGATATTCTCATTGTCGGTAGGTACTTCTTCATTATTCTCGCATTATGCAGATCGTACACTGAATATACTATAATATATTAGCGCCAAAATTCATTGTATAAATTCAGTGTACGTTGAATAAATAATTCCGTCAAGCATATATGAATGACATGGTAGTCAAACTGTTAAACATGCTTCTAACCAACGAAGTGTTAGAACAATTTTTACTGCTTTACAAAAAATTTTGATGAAATGTTTAAATATATGCACGAGTTGTTGAGTTTCTTCTAGGTGTGTGAACAATTTTTGCAGGACATCTATTTACCTGTTTTTCCAAATAATACAAATATTCGACGTATGACAAAATAATTAGATACATCCATGTCGAAGGTTAATTGATAACAGAAAAATTTAAAAGAATTCATATTGAATGTACAGAATGTGTATTATCTTTTCGAGACTGGTTTCTAGAAGATTTTCTTGGTAGGCAGTAGATAGCCTGACACACAGTAGGCGTTTAATAAGCATAATTATCGTACAACTGTGTGATTTGATGACCGGAATGGTCGCAGCACGCACTAAAGAAGGTCCATTAGCGTCATCGAAATATCCATGTAGTCATAAATCGAACTTGATGTCTAAAATTCAACACCGTTCGCGGCCAATCAACCGTGGCTGTATACGTCGCAGGAACGAGCGTTAAAGGATTAATGCCCTCATCGTCAATAGCGTTGATCACGTCTGGTTCAATTATCCTTTCATACTTCCAATTCGCATTCTACCCGGTCACAATCGGCCCCTTCTATTGCCCTCGCAAGCATACCGCCAAATTACATGCTCCATTCTCCAATGTCTCCACCCACTATCCATGAACCCGTCCCTCGAACCTAATCTGTGTTACCAATAACATTCACTGGCTTCAAAGGCTCAATCTTACACATGTCTTCCTATCTTTCAGACCTCCGAAAAAATGAGAAAATAGGAAATTGGAAAATTAGTATCATTCAAAATTCAAGCTGACTGTTTGTCAATTTTCAACCCTCAACTTTGACCATTTTACTGCTTCGACATGTAACTCTATTAAATATATTTTTGGAGTTCCCCTTTCCAAAAAAATGTGTTAAACATATTTTCGAGGTCCCTCTACTTTCTACAAAATGTGTTAAATATTTCTACACCTTGTTCTGCGTCCTACAAAATCGTCATCGCAGGTGTTCTCAATAAAATTTCTTTTCAACCCCTTAGCTGTAACAACAAATTCTTCTGCTTCGACAAGAGCTGATAAAATTCTTTTTAATCACTTTCCAAATGCTCTACGTTCTACAAAAACGTCACTAGAGGTATTTCATCGAATAGGTCTCCAACCCCTAACTCTTCCAACAGTCCCCAGCGTTTCCACGCAGAGAGTGATCAAAAGAACGATCTTAACGAAAATATTTCCGAAGACGCTGCATCATTCTAAAACTATCAAATACTTCTCCAAGCACCCAACATTCTCCAAAAGCGTTATGGAGCTAACATGATTCCAGCATTCCGGATCGTTGTTCGAAGCAAATAGGCTCGAACAAATCCGCATCGCCTCTCGGGAGAGCTGTTGAACAACTGTTCAAACGAAAATATCTTGTATCTGTGCGGGTAGAACGAGGTGGAACGAGGTTCTCCGTAGAAGCGTCGGCGTCCGATTGGAAGCGGTTTTCTGCTCGTCCTGAAAGTCACGAGAACGAACGGTGACTAATAATACGTCGTGAGTCACGATGTGAACCGTGACATAACCTCGAATATCCTAGTCCTGGGCTTCGAGAGAGTCTTCTCTGCTCTTGGTCCCGGTTCTTCACCCTTTTCTCCCTTCCCTACTCACTCTCTCTTGTAATCTCTCTCTCTCTCTCCCTCTCTCTAAAGCAGGCGAGGGCACCCACGTCCTCCTCGGCGGCTCCGCTCGTAAAATATTAGAGCCGACAACAAATAATCAGTCGCCGTGTTCTCTCTCCTCTATGGACGCGTAGGCGGAAGCGGCATTATCTTCCTCTCGGATCGAAGGGATCGAACGTCGATCGTCGATCGTCGGTTCCCATAAACGCCCGGCAAAAACCCCGTGGACCGTCTTTCTTTGTTTTTGCTGGCGATCTATGAGCCTATGGACCGATAAAATTGTTTTCGAGGAAGCCGAGCGCCTGGGATCAAGCAGATCGCTGCGCATGCCACGATGATCATTCTCCGGCAAACGTTTTTCAAAACTGATCAATTTTTTATTTTCCGAGTGCACGCTAATTCTCTCAGACCAGTTGATCGAGTATTTTTGTGAGAGGGAGAGAGAACCACACACACTGTTTCAAAATAAAAATAAATCCCTCCATTAATGTTCCGATTGGCGCGGCGAACGGCCAACCAAATGAAATTGTTTAAAAATTATTAGAATGCGGTGAATGGGCTAGCATCGAACGGTTTTTCAAAGCGGCGAAGTGACAGCAAAACCTGCACGAAATAATTAACATCGCCAGAGAGATTGAAAACGACCCATTTCAGATTTCTCGTTTCATTATTAAAGATACAAAAGTGCTTCGGCGAAAATTGGATCGGCAGATTGAATCATTTATAAATACGCGCGCAATGCGGTGCGAGTCAATCGAAATTTCGATTAAATGCATTTTGTAGTTCGTTTACTTGGTAAATTGAAACCTGGTAGTTAATGATTCTTGCTACAATATTGGCAGTCGGTTTTAATTTTCGCTCGTATATTCCTCACGTCGTAATTGTTTTATAATAAACATACTTGGCCGTTTTGTACATTTTAATGAATCCATTTTTTTTGTGAGAACATTTCCACCGAAATTCTCTGTTTCATTATCGTGACAAATTATCCGTAGCAAAAGGGTTTCATTTTCATTCAATTCCACCGCGCGAAAAAATGCGGTTCATGAAAGTCGGGCTTTTAAATAAAAGATTAATAGGACAATTAGCAGGATGTAAAAAGAAACACGGGAGCTTTGTGTGAGAGAGAGAGAGAGAGGGAGAGAGAGAGAGAAAGAGAGAGAGATTATCGCGTTCTAACAAAAACCACAGAGAACCTCGGTAATCGTCCTTTTGCCTTTAATATCTCTCCCGGATACAATAATGGGCCGGCAAATTGTACAGAATAAGTCGAACGCGATTTGTGCGGCCGCAGGCGTAATAACATTTATGAATAAAACTATGGTGCTTACACGAAACGCAATTATGTGAGAAATTTACGCTATGACGGACATTTTATGGACGGCCCGCGGTAAAAAGTACACACGTAAACTGTCGATTTCACGCGGCTGTGCCATGTTCTCTAATATTCCATTTAGGAGTTTGATGCGTTCTAATAAAGTTTCTATTGTTAACTTTATAGGACTTATACATTCCTTATAGTAAAAATTCACATATTTTCAGTAACTAGATAACACGAACTTACAAGTAACTTAACGTACATATTCGCAGTCTACTTGGTAATACAAATATCTTCGGATCATGCAGTTAAAAATGGACCACAATTTGTCAGTCGAAAAAATAAAGAAAAATCGGAAACCCCGGAGGATTTAAAAAATAAGACCAGCAGCCGTGTGCTCTCGTAAAAATCAGGAAGATCAATTTTTCAAGCAAACTCAACGAGCCGAGGTTCGAGAGCTAATCCTCGTGGGACGGGATTTTCCGTGAACGGAAAAGCGAAAGAGCTCTGGAAAAATGTTCTCCGTTGGGCGAGAAGAGGCGGCTCTGCAATATATAAGTCGCCGATTAAATTAATTCCTCAAGATCGGCGGCGTTTTAATGCGCCGAGGTAACAGGTATCATTCCGGTGGCGGCAGGCGCGTACAGATTCTTGTCGGCGCGGTTTAGCCAACGGTTTTAACCTGGTATGCTGGCTCGTTACACTAATTAGAGACCGGAAAGCTTGTCGAGGTGAGTATCGGCGCGATGCATCGGGGACGAGCCACGGAAAATGTATCGCCGATCGAGTTCTGTACAAGCGAACGTTTTCTAGAACGGAAACACGCTCCTTGAGAGAACAGCTCTCCCAGAGAAAGGAAAAACAGCGAGCTAAAATCCAGAAACAAACTACACCCGGGGCTCGCAACAAGATGCAAAGCCAGCTATCTGCGCTTCGACAAGAACAGCAGGAAAGTTCAGATGTTATTAAACCGATCCCCTTCTCGACGAACGCGACTGCGAGAATTCGAGTCGAATTTACAGCTTTTGAAATTTTTTCTATCATCCTTGCCGTGAATGCGAATGTTTTTGCAGTGAAGTGATTCCATAAAGTCTCCTGAATACGATGGTATATATTTTTTTGCGATGTTTCGAACGGTTGAATATACAGTGGAACTTCGGTATATACGACCTTAATCCGTTCCTGATATTTGGACTTATACCGAATAGGACGTATACCAAACCAATCTTCCCAATAAGCAGTAATGTAAAAATTATTAATCCGTTCTCATGTAAAAAAAACTCCTATTGATATTATACCTACATTAATGGGGTTGTACAATAAATTAAACACTGTTTAACCCATCAACTCCGAATATAATTGATTATTAATTTAATTTCTCCTCTG
This sequence comes from Lasioglossum malachurum, assembly GCA_028455605.1. Classification (NCBI taxonomy): domain Eukaryota; kingdom Metazoa; phylum Arthropoda; class Insecta; order Hymenoptera; family Halictidae; genus Lasioglossum; species Lasioglossum malachurum. The sequence continues at coordinate 13,114,701 of CM052314.1, read as the reverse complement.
AGATAATTTAAAAATTATACAAAATCCACACAAAAAATTTATGTCGTATACCAAGCAAAATTTGTCACGTCCAAACAGGACATATTCCGAATTGGTCGTACTCCGAAGCAGATGTATACCAAGGTTCCACTGTATTTAAAGAATGTTTGAAGAGCAGAGTCACTACAGTATGACTTGTGTCCCACTCTACCTCCCCCTTCTTCGACGCTAATCCCGACGTATGTGTACGCATACGTCGCGGCCCGGTCACGTGATTTGAAGAAAGTTCTTACAAGGGATGGACCCCAAGTGTCAAGCTTCGATTTTGATGGTATATGCAGCCCTAATTATGTATGCAAAATATTAGGTGTAGTTACTCAATAGTTTAAAGTTATAAACAATTATAAAGTTTTATACCTGTGAATCACGGCTAATAGAACAAGGTATGAAACTTTAATTGTTTATATCTTTAAAACTATTGAGTAACTACACCTAATATTTTGCATACATAATTAGGGATCCATATACCATCGTCTCACAAAAAATTATCAAAATCGAAGTTGGACACCTGGGGTCCTTTCCTTGTTAGATATTTCTCGATTTAGCGACTTTAATATTTCTTTATGATTTAAATGTGGAAATTATATACATTTCTTTTGCAACGAATACTTCTACAGATCCTTCCAAATATGATGGTATATCCTTTTGAGACACTTGAAAAAAATTTGTACATGTTTAGACAATGTTTAACGGGAGGGATGTCTTGAAGAGCTGATTTTCTTACGTGTTTCTCGATTTAGCGGTATTTATGATTTTTTATTGTTAAAACAGCTCATGTTTCAATAACTATTTGTTTGCGACATATGACTCTTTTAAACTTTTTCTCTTCTCGATGAGTAGAAGGCGTTGATGTAAAAAAAACTTTAACGACAATTTTCTTTGTTATAAACAATGTTGCGGCAAGTTTCTCTTAGAAATGTCCACTGATCCAGAGGTGTAGAATTCATCCCTCGGACGGATTACTTTTTATACACCCTGTATTTTAATAACTTTGTTCCGAATTTTACGCAAGCCCTAGCATAAATTACGCCGGATTAAATACCCCAGCGTGAACACGTGACACGTGGTAATCTAAAGGAGCTGGTTTGAATTCAACGTAGACTGCACATAAAAGTAATGCGACCGTGTAGATTTCGCGTTTAGAGAGTATAGACTACACTGTAGTCACTAAAAGATAAAAAATATTTAAGGTTTTCATTGGACTCATCCCACTAGGTAATCCACGGGAATGAAGCGGGATAAAGAGAGAGGGAGGGTGGGAGGGAGAGAGAATGAAGAAAAAGGGAGAGATCTTAATCGCTGACGGGCCACGACGAACGAGGCTAATTTAACGTATGCAACGCGAGCTAATGAAGCCAACGACCGTCTATAAACGGGAACTGGCAGAACCGAGTTTTCTCTCCGAAGGATGTGGAACACTTTTCTGTTAAGTACGTACGGAAAGAAAATTCTAGCGATCTTGTATTTAATAAAAAATTATAACTATAGAGGCTGCTACCGAGAGAGATTAACCTGATAGCGAACGAATTTACCCAGACAGATATTGCAATGATAACCAGTAACTGGAAATAAAAAGACTGACCTTTAGTGCTCGATGCTCCTACAATTATTAACCCCTTGTCCTACGATTTATTTTACGGTTTCAGTGATTAGAACCAAAATAGAATTTCATCTCTCTCTCTCTCTCTCTCTCCCTCTCTCGGTTTAAAGGACATTAATAACATACATATCTATTAAACTGTGTTCAGAATCTTCATCGATATTGTAAGGCAAGGGGTTAATGTAAATACAGAAGACTATTTTCTCGCGGATAGCAATTATCGTTTCAATAAACATCACTCACCATCTCCACAGGAAATTATCATATCCATAAAACGATCGCTTCGAAACCGATGAACTACCGAATACACTTTACACCATATTACACTTATAGACCCGGCTTCAGATAAAGATGACATTCTACATCATAAAGATTATAAAACGGATATAAAATTCCAAAAAAAAAGAAACAAATATTTACTTTTTTTAGTGTCTAAGTTTTTTATTGTTAAATTTACTTTATTTTTATGATGGCTTATAGAGGGTACGTGAGTATGCCAATAGAGGGGACACGATTACTGCAAGTTGATTTTATTTTTTTTGTAAAATATATTCTTTTATTCATAAGAATCAAGTACACTTTTTAAAATTTCATTCTCAGTTTATTTCTTGAAGTTTTAAAAAACTTATTTTAAGAAAACTGCAATAATGAATGGCGTATAAAGGGGACCAACTAACTTATGAAAAGGAGCGAAATCTGTCAGAGGGAATCGAGCGGTTGACTACCGAAACAGGTGTCAAATTCGCCTAGCGAATCATTTTACGACTGCAATAAAAGACGGTGTCGTGTTTCCTGTTCGTTGAAAAATCGTGACATCGAAGGATAACAGAGGGGACAGACGGTTCGTTCGTGGTGTGAATATCGGTATTATTTATGGCGAATTACAAAGCGCCGGGAAAGCGATACTTTCGGTCGGGGATTCTTCGGGGATCGTAGGATTCGTAGGAGACGGTGCAATTCCATAGCAGGAACTTTCCTGGCAGCATTTGTACCTGCCCTGGAAATAAAACCTGCCGAGATTTCTTGGGAAGGACAGAGAATTACGTGCTCGAGCTGTAGGATCCTGTGCAGGGTCCTCCCATAATCTGCAGGTACGGGAACAAGAAGGTACACCCAAGTCGAATAACCGTGGGAGCTGCATTCCTCGGCTCGGTATCGTGGGCTCGGAAAAATTCGCACGGATTCGGTCAAGCCTGCATCAAAATTTATTTCCTCACTTCGAAAACTATCGATATCTCCTTTGAATTTTCGAGAAAATTAATAAGAAAAGTTTTAAACGACATCTTCTTTTATTTTCTTTGTAAAATTCCTACCAATTGCAATCTTTTGAAAAAATTTCTTTTTCACGTCATGTAGTAAAGTAATTGTTCTAACTTCTCAACAAAAATCCTAGTCGTATGATCCAATATTAAAACATACATTTCGAACAACGAAGCTGATTTTAATAATATTTAAGGGAATACGTACATGAATTGTACACAAGTATCGGGATCATGTTTTGTTCCGCATTCGCATTTGATCGAACATCACCTCAAATTGTAGTGGAATCAAATTTCTATTCATGTAAATATCGCGAGAAATTCCCATTCGCCTCCGCGGAGAATTCGCGGATCATGTTTCAGAATTCATTGCAAAAATAATATGAAAATTACCTGGCAACTGTGTAAAGAGACTTCGCTGCAATTTACTGGAATGCACAAGTGGTGTTATCGATTCTCGTAAACTGTTTAAATTGCGCCCAAGACACAAGCAATTAAGCAGGATATTTCAAAATAAATTGGAAATCTAATTGTTCCTGTCGGTTTTTCAATGGATTAAAATGTCTCTTTATCCTTTATTCGTCATAAATTATTTCATGAAATTAAGAGCAATAAAAAATATCTACATATAGTCTTCCTGACTGAAAGACTTACTGTGAAAACACAAAAATAAAATCCTGTTGATCATCATTGATATAAATATTGCCTTTTATATGTCAGCCATTGTTACGTGCCATGTAAATACAGAACTAGATTCTTTGCAACATCGATGAAAATAAATTTTAAAAATTTTCTGATCGTAGGACTCTACAGAATAAAAATGTACATTAAATCCTAGTAACTATCATTGATATAAATATTGTCGTGTAGAGTTTTATGCAAAACAAAAGTAGTTTGCAGCAACTGCAACCCACAAACAAGGGCCAAGTAATAATTTCTTTCATTCTTTAATAATATTCATAAGCTGTAATTAATACATTGATGTCCTCAAATTTTTTAAATCTGTCAAGTCATCTAAGTACACAATTACATTCCGTCGACCTGATTCCACATGAAAATTCATATTTTCCAAAAACTCCTCGACTCTACGACAGAAATAAAATGGAATTACCACTAATCCGAGTATAGTCTCGTATTTCCGGAATTTGTACACGCCACCAAAATTCAAATTCGAGTTCCTATCGCAGCATCGAAAGCATATATTTTCCCGCAACTCGATGCGATCAACGGTTGGCGTGAATTTTCGCTCGCTGGAGGCGTCGTGCGTCGTGCGTCGTCCGCGCGATCCGCGGCAAGAAAGAATTACCTGTTACGTTTTACAAGTCCCGGGGGAAATTCTCTTTCGCAGGAGGCGAGACCTTCTGCAGCAGTTCCTCTCCTCGGAACGTTGCTCGCCGGGACAGACTGATTTCCAAAGTTGCAGATTAAATACGGCAACGTTTGCCGAGCTGGGAGCCTCCTGTGCGCGTGTTTCGCATCCGTGTGTGCGGGCGTCTGCGCTGGGTCAAAGTTCCTCACGGGAAACAATTTTAATCTAGCAAATTAGGAGGAATTTGTACTACAGCCGCCGCCGCCGGTGTACCTGCACCTTTGATCCGCACAGGAGTCTAGAGACGGCAACTCGTTTACGGGAGAAACAGGTCGTCATCACGGAAGCGCGCGAATAGTCGCGCGTCTCACGGATTGATCCAGTTACACAATGATCCGTCTCTCTCTTGGGAACAGTCCGTGAAAGCAGCTCATTAAACGGCCGAATCACGCGCCAGTCGAGCTGATTCTTTTTTCCTAAAAAGCCGGACTCGTCCTGGGGACTCGTAAAAACGAGGACCGAATTCGATCTTTCGCGGTCCGGAAATGCCCGGAAATTACCGAAGTTCGCGAACTAAGTTAAAAATGAAAAGCTTCCTTCTATTAGGTTCTTTCAAAAGTTTCTTTCAATTACAACAACTAGACACGGGCGATTTTAGAACGAAAATTTAGCAATGTTTTACTTTTGCACGCCAGTGTATTTACAAACTACGTGATCAGTGGACTGCTGATATTTATATATTTACATTTACACATCTCCGCATACGTATAAAAGCGTATCAGATCGTTTTGAGCGGGACAGGTGTTCAAGGATAATCTCGGGCGCGGTGTCACGAGCGGCTGACAAAGTCTACTAAAATAATTGAAGCAATTACTCTGGAAATTGCAACGCGCTTTCAATGGTCACTTTGAAACCTCGGTTCTCCGCCGCTAGTTTTTCAACATGCAACGGTGTTTTAATCCGCTGATGATTCGCCGCTATCTGCAAGGGGCCATGGTCGCGTTCTGTTTCCGAGTGGTCTATGCACCGAGCAAAAGAGAGATTGCGTTTCGTCGCGGTACGGGGGAATCCGTAGGAAAACGGGAACGCAGAGCCCCGCTCGTTAAATAATTATTTTTAGAGGAACGATAAGCGGCCGGCCGGTTACGAGAAAGAGAGAAAGAGGGAGAGAGAGAGAGAGAGTCACAGTTTGCTCTGGATCGCAGCTCGTCGATGTCACATCTATCAAGCGAATCAATTACAACGGCGTTCGTTGTCTCGTCGCGAATGAGAACGTGGCCTCTGCTTTCGTTTAGCTCACCCACGCATGCCTCTGAATTATTCAAGGCAATTGTTTATGGGGTATTTCGGTCCCAGACTCGCAGAGGAAAGGATTCGGCCATGAAAATCGCCCTTGCGGATGCAACTCGGTCCCCAGAGTTCGGCAAAAGTGATCTGATTAATCGTTACTCCATCAATGACACAGCTACACTGCGGATCGTTATGCAACATAAAAATTGTTTGGATCAATTGCAAGAAGCAGAAAACGTATTGGCATTTCCTTCTTTTTTTAATGATCTTATTAAATTGAAAATAATATCTCGACGCGCGCGCGTGTGTGTGTCCTTAAATTCTTTTAATTTCTTTGCTGTTTCAAATTGCACCAGTTTTGCCATAAGTGCATAAAATTCCGAAGCGACACTAAACATTGCTGTATCATTATTCAAAATATTCTTTAAATTGTTAAATTTATTTATTTAATAAGTCGGTAATAGACCGCGAATAAACATTTCCTTCGTCGATTGTAAAAAATGGGAGGAAATACGAATATATTTAATCTTTTGGAAATTCATAAAAATTCATTAAAAAAGTTCGCAAAACGGTCTGGCAGAAACCCGTTAAACTAATAACTCGGTTTAATGGTCGACATTTGCGTTTGGTACACGACTAAGGGCGCGTCAGCTGTCCAGGATCGCTTCGAAACTAGCCCCATCGTCGATCCATCGTCTCCAGGGACATTTCCAGGCTCGTTTCTGCGAAAGCCCCGGAAATTGTGCCACGCGATCTTTCTCCGGTTCCGCGGGCTCGAGTTTCAATTAACCCGAGCCCGAAATCGCCATCGTTGGCCATTCGATAAATTCTCACGATCTGGGGAACAGGGGATTTCGTTCCGCTCTCAGGATCCCTCTTTCCATCGGACGCGATTTTTTCATCTTTCTATTTTATCTATTTTTTCCCTTTCTGTTTTTGATAACGATCGCTTGTTATTTCTGGTTGCTATCCGCGGATCACGCGCGCAATAAACCGCGCTCGAATATGGATCTCCAAGGAATACACGATAACGCAAAAATGAACGGAGCCTAGCCGCCGCGCCGTCGACTCGCTCGCGCGTGGTTTACGCGATCGATAATTCATAATTGCGATCCCCCGCCCCGGGAAAATTTAATATCGGAGTTTTTCGCCGCGATGAAACAGATGGCGATTCGATATTTTGGTCTTGAAACGTCTAATTAAGGACCGGGACATTTTGGGGACCGTGGACGTTAATTAAACTCCTCTGCCCTTCCTACGGCGCCAGTGTCACAGAATTATTAAAACGATGCTGTTCAGGGGAGGGGTGAAGTTTTCGTCGGAATTTTATTCAGACTTCATCGACGATTTTTACTTCAGTATACAGGATGCACAAAACTTGAACATTTTTTCTCAAGCTCATATTTTTCGCGATTTCAAGGTCATCCAATGAGCTAAATACCATCGCGTGACCTCGAGGACACATAATGTATAAATGAAAACTTTTACAGGTGATCCAGTTATTTTGTTCACCCTGTATAAGTCGAACATCGTTTATTCAAACAATCGTTCAGAATGGATGAAGAAAGATTGAGCATCCTCTGCGGGACGTGTCGCAGCACGAGGGATCAAAAAATGGCTGTTAGGCACGCACGTGAGTGGGCGCGTGCCCATGCACCTTTTAAGGTGTTCATAGAAGCCTGACCCGATATCCATTCGAAACGCGCACCGTTCAAAAATCTAAGGTTGCTTCACACGGTCGGGGTCTTACGCAACCTCCTGGGAATTTCTTTTGACACAAGAAACGGAGGAAACTGATGCCTGGGGCGAGGGTGGAGGATTTATCGCGTTCCTCGGGAAGTTCTGTAGCAGCCGATTTTTCTTTAACGATTTTTATTTATCTTCTGATCCGCCGAGTTAACGAACGAGGGAACCACAGATCGAACTGTCAATGAATCATCCTGGAATTGGAATTCCCGGTAGAAACAGTTGTGTGAATGAATTTGATTGTTCCGTGAGTTACGTCCTCCTTTTTGTTACCTTTGTTAACGTCATTTGAGTCGAACCTTTTATGCGATTGAAAAACGGACGCGGATAAATATCGGAAATAAATATAGGAATAAGTAGCTAATAAAATATGCAGGAAGATGATTGTGATCGTGTTGAGGAGGGAGATGTGTTTGTGTTCTAGTTATTTCTTGGTTCATTTTATGTTTGCTTTGGCTAGATATTTTTAGTGCGAGGTTGCTCGTCTTTTATTTTGTTTGTGCTTTGTTCTTGCCTGAAGCGTGTTTCATGCTGATAATCTGTTGAGATTTTTCTTAAATTGGAGAATGTTGTACTGGAAAGGGACATAGGGGGGTGTTTAAGTCGTCATTTTGACGGATTCTCGAACTGGAATTGATTCTTTTGAACTTGCTGGGCAGATATATTCTATAAAATTAAAATATTTTGATAGTAATAAAATACAGACAAAAATGATTGTGAACATATTGAGCAAAGTAGTGTCTATTTGTCACTTCAATCTTATGTTATTTGTACTTTATTCGTTCCTCAATCCAGAACCAATCAAAAAATCACACGTCCCTTTCCCACTCCCACGAACACCGTGCGCAACAGGGCGAAAAATATTCATGGTATCCTGCCCGCTCGACTGAATTCCGCGGAAACTTTTCTCGTAAATTTCCCCCGAAAAGATCAAACAATTCGCCAATTACCCACCCTCCCTCCTCGAAACAATTAATTTCCTCGGTGGAAGGTCAACGCAGTAGAAAACTTTTCAAGCTTCCAGCGTAAAAACGGCGCGCGATCGGCACAAGTTCACCAAACTCGCGAAACTTATTCTTCCGTGGGGGTGTGGGACGATGCTTACGGGTGCGAGAAGCTTGAGAAAGTGCATTGATCGTCTATCCAACATCAGAGGATCCCGGTTCGAGCAAACACGAACCAACCGCACTGAACGATCAAGAAATCCTCTATCAGAATGCGGGAACTCGTCGACTAAAGGGCTACTGAAGGCGGGGCGTATCGTTTTCCGGGATTTATCCACAGTTTTCCCTACCCACTTCGAGAAGGTCGCCTCTCGTATTCGATGTGGTGCCGCTAAAGAATTTAGGCGAACCTGCAGAACGGCTACCTACACACAGTTTTTCGCGGATATCTCGGAAACTAAGCGAGACGGTCACTAACACATGCACGGGGAAAACTTGTTCGACATGTTGTGATTTATAATATACGGAAAATTTCTACAGGTTCGCCTATGTTTATTCCACGAGGTTCTTGCAATTCGCATTAAACGGCGGTTTCGGCGAACACAGTCGGGTTAAAAAGTCCACATTCTGGCGTATCTCCCTCCCCTGGTTCTCATTCTTTTTGTCTCTATCGCTTTCGTTCGAGAGATCGTTCGAGAGAGGCCGTTTCACTCGGTTTTGTTTCGCGGAACGAAGTTCTCTGCGGTTTCTGTGTGCGCGCACCGAATCCCAGGGATACACTCCGGCTTGCCCGGCTTGAAAAGGAGCGTTTTAATTGGCGGCATAGGCAGAGAAGGCGAACTGGTCCGCTTCGTTCGTGCGGCAAATTTGCATTCAGGGAAAAGGCGAGACCGACCGACGCCGGCAAGACGGGGGCGGCGAACGCCTTTTTAAGGAAACGCGAGAGACGCGCGCCGAACAGCCGGGATTTAAGGCAAAACCGTCCCGCGGCTACAAACTGATTTGCGTAATTAACGGCACGGACACCACCCGGCACTCTCTCTTTCTTGATACCGCCCCGCAAGAAAATGACGGGTTTAATGGCGCATGAACGCGCCCGTAATTGAATTAATTGATACCGGCCGCGTGGGAGGACCGCGTGACAATTGCCCACCCTGTCGCTCCTTACATGGAACCGCCGTTATTATGTCTCTCAGATGCAACTTTTTACCGAGGATTGCATCCTGGTTTGCGTTTGATCTCGTCGCTCGGTATTATATAGGTTGTCCCAAAAGCTCCTTTCTTAATGTGCACGCTTGAGATTGTTAGACAACAGAATGCATTCAACGCAATCAGTAATATTCGGACACTTTTGAAAGAACGATAACCTTTTTAACCTTTTGCAGTCGGAGTGTCGGAGCTACTTCAACTCGATAATTAAACATTTCTTCCGACCTAGAATCTTTTTCATACAATACTTAAATGTTAACAGTACCAACATATTTAATAATGTGAAAAATATTTAGTGGTGCCTCAGAGTCACCGCTCGAGTGCTAAGAGTTAATATTGAACCATGCGACATTTTTTGCGAAATTAAATCAATTAGTTCACACAAATTTTGAAAAATTGCAAATCTTTAAATTGCAGACGTAATACTATATCGTGTGTTTACAACCTTATTATGTAGGCCCATGTTGAAAATTTAGAAAATGCATTTTGTAGATCTTTATCGATAATTGAAGGAAATTGATAAAAAAGATGCAATCTGTTCTGCGCTGCTCTGCTACGGTTTGCAGAACGGATACGAAAGTGAAACGTCCATCTGGCGATGGTTTCACCGCCGGTAAATCATTCGCGGATCGTGGACAATCGAATGTACCGTGCGTCGAAGCGCGAAAACGCGTGGCTTCGCGCGTGCACGTGCTCCAAAGCCGATCCCGAGCCGAGCCCGCGCTCAAACCCGTTTCAAACCCTGCGAGTGCACCGCGCGAACGCGTTCGTTGCACGCGATAATTTTTCATCGTCTCTCTCGCGTGACTGCGACGGCCTTGCCGCCGAGAAACGCAACGCGCGGATTAGCGCGCTCGATCGCTCACTTTTTCGCTCGAAATTTTCGACCGTTTCCTCTCCTCGAATTAAAATTCGAATTCGGGTAAAAAGTGCATTGCTCAGTACTGAATGCCTGTCTAAATATTTCTTCTATCAAAAATAACTGAGAGACCGTTTCCTCCTCGAATTAGAATTCGAATTCGGGTAAAAAGTGCATTGCTCGGTACTGGATGCCTGTCTAAATATTTCTTCTATCAAAAGTAACAGAAAGAGCTCAGTCTTGACACTGTCTGAGTATTTCTTGTTTCAAAAGTCAAACGAACAAGCTAATTTTGGTCGAGGAGAAATGGATTTTTCTGCAACTACCCTGGAAAATGTTCATAACAGCGGCGGTTTCTTCGACAAGGGTGATCAAGACAGGTTTCTTCAAGGGTCCACGAGGCAAAGGAAGGATAGATCATGCCATGTCGGGATAAAGAGCGACACGCGTCCATGCAAAGAGGAAAAGAACGTGGCAAAGTCCGTCGTGGGTTTATAAATAGTCGCGCGCGTCTGGTTTTCTACGGCGAACCGCGACCAATCGAAGATTACATCACCGGCTCTCGGCATTAAATATGCATCGTCGCCGAGCGACTTCCTCTCTAAACTCTGCTGCTTGACAGAGTCGTCGATATTATATATTACAAGGTTAATATTAAACGTGCTCTTTGACAAAAATAACATTAAAGCATCAATTTTCCAATCAACGTCCAGCTACATTGAAATATTACTGCTTGCAAATTAGAAATGTGCACTTGGCATCACATTATACATTATTCTACATTATTCTTCAAGTCGTGGCTGTACTAATTTCATCATCCAATTTGTAATTCTCGAAACTTCAGTGACGCGTTTAGTGTTACCAACGCGTAAAATCATCGAATTGGACTGCGAATAAAGGGGTTCAGACGGAAAATTCTGGTAGACAGAGGCTTTGCAATCCCGTTGTGCAAACAGGGCCGTGTCCGACCGAAATTGGAACACCGGAGGCGCCTGTTTTTAATTTTAATGCTTTCATTAAGGATCATCCCCCGCCAGGCCATCGCCGTTCGTCCCTTTTCTTCTGTGCTATCCCCGCGAGACGATCTCTCCGCAAACTTTGCCTCTGAAGTCTCTAATAACACCCTGCCCGACCGCGCCAGACGTCCATTCTGAACGGCGAATGATAAACGATAACAGAGACGGGTAAATTATACGATACGAAATAACCATAATGCTCGATCTTGAATATATGAGCCGAAATCATTTGTCAAAAGTCATTAACTAAACCTACCGATCATTAAAGTTGAGTAGTGCGTATTGCCTCATAAAAATGTTAATGCTAATAAGATTGAAATTACTCAGATTTTGTGTGATTGCTATTATAATATATGCTTGATTGATTACATATACCATTTTCAATATTACGAAGTTATTGAAAGATCAATGACTTTCCGTGATTTCTGATTTTTGCAAGGCATGCAAAACATTTTTATTTTGCACAAAGATACGAAGTTTAGTAATTAGACTTCCCAGGCTCGCAACAGGTAAAACCCATATCGCGGTTCCAGTTGATCAACGGCGCGAACCTCCGCGAGCCACGGGGTCGACGTGTTTGTTGACCCCTGAATTTTCAAGCAGACTTGATCACGAGACCCTTTACGCCTCGTCATCTTCAAGACGTGAACAATATGGCCGTTAGTCACGCGTTCAGCGGCTAACAAGTTGCAAGGCCCCGAGAGAAGTCAATTAAACCGTGTCTCCTTCATTTCGTAATACCGTTTCTCGAGCCTCCAACTCCACTTGCCGGGGAAAAAATATTAACGCCATCAAAATTGCCACACTAATCAACACTGTTCCTTCGTCATTCATCTAAAGATTAGTTCTTATTGCGATACGCTCAAGCAAACAAAGTGTTATTCTCGTTTTTAGAATGCGGAAGGATAAAGTGAAACTGAAAGTTCAAGTTAATGGCTTCGATTCCGTGAGATTTGTTGGGATTGTTAAAATGATAAATGTCGTTAAAAAATTTCGAAATAGATTGGTGACGATCATGACGATTTAAAGAATTCATAAATGTCGATGTACGATCTTCGACTTCTTTAAATTAATGACGGAAGAAAGAAGTTTGTATTTGGTTCCTGTTTCCTACAATCGATGCAGGCAATTTTGTAAATGCAATTTTTCATTTTTACAAATCATTTTATACAAACCAACTCCCCCAAACGTTATTCCAAACCCACCCGTAATAAAAATATAATAAAAACGTTATCGAGGTTAATTAATTCCAACAACTTCCTGTTTATCAATGTACTCAACAACAATGCAACCAAAGACAGTTTGCTGCCTCGGAACACTTTGAAGCCACAAAAATGAGATTTCTTTGCCAGAAGGTCCTATCATCTTTCAGTCCTTGTTTACTTAACTTGCAAATAGAGTGCAGCATTGACCGTGACGTTCAAAGAAACACAATTAGCTGCCGCAGCCTTTGTGATCGTCGGTTTTTCAGAGCCTTGAACGAAGTATGTAATGCGTTTCCGGGCGCAGGAGGAGAGAAGGGAAACAAAGGGCGCTGTTCGCAAACAACGTTGGTCACTGCTTTCGCCTGGCAGTCACGGTTGGTCACGGTGCTCCAATAATACGTGTTTGTCGACCGTGATCGTGGTTACACGACTCTGCGTCACGAAACATTAATTAGTCATATACCGATCGCGAACTATGTGACACACACGCTGCGTTCCGTGGCGGCGAAGTGTAATCTGGGCATTCGCGATGAGGATTAAATTGTAACTGTTCGTTCGGTTACGTGTTAACTTCCTATTGTAACCGACACATGCTGTATCGTATGCTATTGTTGGTCCCCAACGATTAGTGCAATCCGCGATCGCATTTTGAACCCCTTACGTCCGAGGATTTTAAAAATAGTAAGAACAGCTTCCTTGGAAAACTAGATTACGTATCAAAGTCTGAAACAACAGGGAAAATAATATTTATGCATATTTTGGAACGTGCATAATTAAATTGTACGTTGCAGCTTCAGAAATTACATGCACACTCATGATGTTTTTCATTAACGACATACTTGTCGACATTCGTCCCCAAAGAGGAAATTTAGTCGTCAGGATTGCATTTAGTTGCAGTTCGTTTGTCTAAATTCTCAACAATGGTGCACTGTACTTTATTGATACTGTTGTGCTTGACACTGTATTTTATTGATATTGTCGATAAAGGATTATTGTGTGCTAATATGAATAAATAATAAATGAAATGAGTTATGAGCATATAAAGTGTTCAGGTGAAATAAATTTTCTGGCGTTCAATTTAATAATTTTCCTAAATTAATTGCAAGGATTTAGTGTTCATAAGATCGAATGAAATTTTGGAAAAATGTATGCTTTGATCAATGTGGCACTCCGAACTATGTGCCTTTAGATCACGGAGAGTTGGCCAAGTTTTACGACCATAACTCGTTCAGTTCTATTCAGAGCCGCTCACGAAAGCATTTCGCTGACACGCAACGATTAAGGAAGATTATTTTGAGGTACAGACCTAGATTTTCACATGCACTTCAATTGCAGTTTATCGCCGGTTATAGTAGCCCATAAATCGTTTAATGGAGCTGGATTTATCGGGGAGAGAGAGAGAGACTCTTTTATGCCCTCATAACATTCTCCAGCGCCATTGACACCTACAATAACGATTGGCTATTATCGAAACCAATTTTTGATTGATTGTTACGATTTTAGGAAGAAACGACTTGAAACAAAAATTCCCGAAACATAAAATGACAAAAAGATTTGCTTCAATTCTTCCTTCAAAAACTACATTCTTTATTACCATTGCTGTTCCATTAGCTACATAAATTGTTAATGGATTGTTGCCGGATATTTCTGTAAAGAAAATGCATCCATGAAATATAATGTGACCAAAAATTTTGCTTCAATTCTTTCTTCAAAAACCACAGTCTTTGATATTGTATTACTGAAATCAATTTTTAATTGATTTTTATTAGGCACTTCTGTAAAAAAATAATTCAACGACTACGAATTTGTAAGATGTAGTAAGGCGGTAGAAAAATATGCTTCGACCCTTTCTGCAATTACCATATATGTAAAAAGACTTCGTGACTATGAATCTATAAAATTTAAAACGTTGACCGTGTTTACTGTGTCACCCGTGTCTATATGAATTGTATGTCCGGTTATAAAACTGAGCTTTCGCGCTAATACATATTTGTGTTCAGTGAGTCCATACACATATATTACACACCTTAACCTTTTAATTTGTGTGTCATGTACATTATAATTTTATTCCAACCACTATCAAGTACCTATTTTATATCGCCTTCTATATATATATATATAAAAATAAGAAGAATGTGTAAGCTGTTCAGATTTGTCTGAATATTGATCGTATTTGTAGGGTCCTAAAACTTCAATAAAATGTCAGAGTAGTAAAGAAGGCATGAACATGAACTATTACGATTTCATGGAATATTGAAGATTCGAATTTAGCAGTGAAACTATTAAAAAGATGGAAGCAGCGGGTTGTTTCACAGCAAGCAGTTAAAGTGTACACAAATACCAATTTCATCGAGCAAATTTCCCCATATCATCGCCATAATAAAATTCGGTTTCCCGCACCGAACGTCCCGCACCGAACGTCCCGCAAAATTATGAAAAACGATCCAAGCCGCCATTAAATTCTATCGAGCGCTATGTTTCATCGTTCGCCTAAGTGCCGCGAGCGCGCAAAGATTCGTTCAGTCCGGTCACAGCTCCGCATTCAGCACGACAGAAACGAACTGTTATACATTTCCCATCACGTTCTTCCACCGCCATAACGTTTACCTCTCTCTTTTTGTTATTCGAACCGGTATAAGTACTTTATCTGTACCACAGAGGGGGGGGGCTATTATTGCTATGCTCGTTATACTGTTACAAGTAAATATTGCGATGGTTCCAGTTTGGATTCGACGCGTGCGTACTGTTGTAACTCATGCGATCCACCTGCAACGACCACTTCCGAATGCAGAATAGAGGCAACACTAACCGCGCAGGTATGGCCCGACCGCCGCGGTGTAGTGAGCGATAACGGTGATAACGCAACACTCGACGCCCAGAATGGGAACATCCGTGCGTGTGCTCGCAGAAATCGTTAACCTATATGCATACGTAACGTCGTATCTCCTCTACTGCTTGGTGTTTGCTCGCGGAATCGCCCTACCGAAATTTTATATCTTGTGCCACTTTGGTTCATTCGCTGTATTGTTGCGGAACTTCAAAATTCTGTCCCAAGAGAAACTACACAAAACCTTGGCACAGTGAAATCCCTCTAATGAGACTACTAAAAGCCATTCCTACTCGTGAAGAACTTTTCGGCATTTTTTACATTGCATACGGTCTAGTAATGAATTAAATAAACTTCTGTAAGCCCGGATATTAAGTCTTTGCGCATGTATAAGTATCCACAGTGTTCAGTAAAGAAAATAGTACTTTACAGTTGTTGATTCATTAAATACATTTTCGTGCTTCTCAAGCTACTGTGTTTCTGTTTCAGCAAAGGAATTTACTGGAGTGACTTTTCGTAGTACGTCCTCGGGAAGTTTTGTGTTCAACTTCTTCTTTCATTGCTCGTATTAAACAGGTTGCAAATTCCCTTTTTATACGCTGTTCCAAAAAATTGATTATATAATACAGATGTAGTACAATAAATTTTTTTCAGTGTGAAAAAGGAACAATCGTAAAAATAAGATGTCTGCCTTCATCAAAAGATCTTGAAAAATGTGTACAATAAGGAAACAATATAATTCATCGTCTAAAACAGGGATCATCAAAGTATAATATAATTAGGGGTCGACGAATACCAATGCTATTCAATCATTGTTCAAATCAATCAAACATTGCTAATCTTGCCAAGCGTCACCAGGCACATCCTTCCCATTGATTTATGTAAAAATTTGATTTCGTCAAAATAATGTATGTATATCATTTAAAAAACACAAGTCTTTTTTTCTTTTTTAACATTTTTATAGAAGGGGTCGATAAGAGAATTATACCAATAATCTTTCTCACCATACACGTTCTCCAAAAATTTGAATACGGAGGTCGAATGATGTAATAGTATTCCTAGACCTTAATCAATATTAGTCAATAGTGTATTCACAGGTTGAGGTCCTAACGAGTATTCATGGTGCGCATTACTAAAAGCCGAGAAGCTCGTCGGTTAGTTGCGTAAATTCCAATTAACATCGAGCTGAAGATGAAATAGCCGTCTTTGATTATATGTATATTCATCGAGCCCATTCTTGCAGTCGGTTATTGGTACACGTGGTATACATATTCAGCGTGGGAGGATATCCTCGCGACCGTGGTTCGAATAATTGGAGAACCATCGAGGGCTCAGTGTGAGAGCAACATCGAAACGGTTCGAGCAGTCGGTATCCTCTACTACGACGTGTGTGCTCTTAATCCTAAATTGAAAACACTAAGCGGGAACGTGACATCGTGGCCGGCTCCTAATTTCGTAGGTACGATCGTGGATTGCGTGGGCGGGGCACGATTATGGTCGTTCTGAACGCAACTAACATAGAAATGGTACCTCGGCGCTAGTAAGACGTTACTTCTTAGACGTTACAGACAATACTGAAACATATCCAATTTCCATAAAAGATACAGTAGAATTATCCGAACTAATTACAGCAAATATTTTATCAATATTAGAACAATCGAGACATCAAATAGCAAGTAGAAAAAACACTCTCTCTCTCCATAAACGATTAAAACGAACTCGGAGATTTGAGTGAGCGACCAATCAAATTGTATACATATACGCACGCCTATACTTTCCGTTTCACTGAACGCGAACTCAAGTTACAACAAATATTTGTACAACAATGATGAAACAGTTTGCCCGCCCCTAATCCCCGCGGCACGATAGTATCAGGTAAGATATTGATTCAGCATTACATAATTAACACTATCGAGAAAGCGTTCCTTATCGCATCGACCGATAATAAGTCCTCTGATACGCATTACTGGAGACACAACACAGTGAATCATTCGCATAAATATCTTGTAAATTGGCCAATTCGAAAAACTCCTAGGAGCATATCGGACCCAACAATCACTATGAAACACAGTCATTCTGAAGCTTGATGGCTAGATAAACAGGTACAAATTGCCGGAACCTCGAAAAGACCCTAATTCGAAAACAAAGCTACAGCTGTACGAGCTGGGGGGCTTTTATGACGGTTCTATTCTTTCGGCTTGTGTTTGTCTTATTTTCGGAAGACACGCTGGCAAGAGTTAGTCAGCACGTCAAACACATCGCATGTTTGCGCAATCCTCTTCCGAAAATCTTTCGCATAACCCTCGGTATCTGTAGAAGCACGTAATCTCTCTGTCAGGCCAATGTCTTTGCATTCTGGAATGATTATTTCTACTGTAAATGTATGTACTGGGTTGCATAAATTTGTACAATTCAGTATAACAAAAAGAAATTTCATTCTTCATAAAAGCTAAAAATAGGACCATTTTTGTTGTGCACACAATTGTACATTCTTTATGCTGCTTTAAATTGCATTACACTTACCCTACTACATTTCTCTCGATTCTTGTCGTTATCGTGTACATATCATGCATTTGTCAACCAAAGCTCATTACTAGGCTGCGGATTTTATGCATTTATGACAAAAAAGAGTAGGAGTAATTCAAAACAGTAAAACGATTGAAAGAGTTTAACAATGCCGATGTACTATTTTTAACATATAAAAATGATTGATGAGAAATATAAATTTTTACTTAGTTCCTACAGCTTGCAATTGATGTATAAAAATATTATTTTGTGTGTTGCTACGTGAAGACAGGCAATTTTCACAGGCTGACGAGTAAGATTTCCAAGAGAATGACGCAAAATCGTGCGAGTATCGAGCGGCCGCAGATCGTGAGGCAAATCAAAGCGGAAATATGCATACCGGCCGGTTCCCCGGAGTCCGCTTGAATACGAAAGAAGCGAAAGAGCACCCGCGTTAAATCTTTCGACGGCGGATGGTTCGCCGGTGCTTTCAGTAACGAGAAAACTACTCTAACCTTGGCAGCGCGATTCACTTACCCCGCGTCGCGGGACCGCAACAATCCGTCTGGAATTCAAACTACCTTGGACGCTAGAGAAGACGCATAACTGCGGAAACGTTCTGGGCCCATGGTTTCTTAACATTTCCTAGCTCTCACGACTCGTCCTCTCCGTTTTGTACTTAACACGTTACTTACCGGAGGCTGTTTAATGGATTTCAAACGTGCGATTCACGCCTGAGGGGCTCTTAAACACTATTTGACTATGGCCATTTTTGGTTGTGAAATAACAAGCTTGAAGAACATGTTACACTGGTATAATAAAACAGTTTTCTCATGGGTTTATTTATGAACAACAGATTTTTAAGCTTTCTTTGGCAATGGCCATTTTTGGTTGTGATATAATAAGCCTCCCTCGAGGACATAGCACAGTCATGCAATAATACAGCTTCCTTATGGGCTTATTTTTTAACAGAAAATATTCGAGCTACCTTTTTTCTGCAGCGAGGACTAATACAAAATCTTAGAATTGAATAAAAATTGCGAAGTCTAAGAAAAAATGAATACACACAATACCAAAATCCACAATAATAAACTCTAACCATTCACGACAATTTCTCTCATAAACGGATAGATATGGTTCGAAATAAATGGCTATAGTTCCGAGCACTCTTGAACGTCCCAATTAGAAGATCGATGAAAGAATCGGCAATTAAAAAGAGATTTGCTAAACGATCGTCGGTATTAAAGAATCCCGCGTGCTCCGTCAGGCAAATACGCGTGTACAGGAAACAGGAGAACCGATTTCAGAACGAGCTTTTAAACCGATGCGATCGAACGCAGTGCTCGCTTTGTATCGCGGGTTAATTTGCGGAGTTGGTGGCCCCGGTATTAAAACTCCGGATAGCAGCTCGAAATGACATTTCGGTCCTTTGATAACGTTGTTTGGGGTTGATCGAAAATATTCGCTGGCGGGCCAGGCCGAGACCGGTCTGGTCGAGGCGGGACCAAGTAGCGCCGATTTCAAATATTGAGATTACTTTATCCGCGCGTGATTACCCGACGGGAAAATATCGCTCGGGTTTTCGCCGCTGGTTCCGAACCACGCACCGGGGGCTATTAAAAACGAGCAATTCGTCACGTTTGAACGAAATCTAATTTCCTGCGAGGCGGTTCCGCGGTCCCGAATTGAATATTCACCGCGGGAGCGTTAAACAAAAATGAATTCGGCTCACGTGTGCACTCTCTCTCTCTCTCTTTCTCTCTCGTCATCTGGCTTTCAGCAGGAACGAACAAAAAATTGGAATTTTTTGACAAACGACCGGTCACACGATTGTCCCGTTATCAACGCTAGGATTTTCACCCTCGGCACGTTCCGGGGAGATCGGTCAGCCGTCGACGCGTTAACTTCCGCAGCCCGCTAAGAAAGAGCAATGAAAATTTGATGCTCCGTTGAATTACAACCTGTCTTTGACGGATACATCGCCTGTACTCGGACGAGACTGTCTGGAAAATATAGTACACTAGCCTTGTATGATAAACTGTAGGGCGTTCATTAGAACGGAGTTCCCGGAGAAATAAGAACGAGAGTCGAGGCTTATTTGTGTGTCACAGGAGCATTTTTACAGATATTCTCAGGTATTGTCTACAAGATCTTATAAAAATGCCTTCCAATTAATTGTAGCTGAATGATCCGATATTCCGTTGATACCAGAAAACTGAGGCCGATCTCGTGATAATCCCGTTGCGGCCGTCTAATAGAAAACTCCATCGGAGAATTTTTAACGCACAAGTGGCTAACGAAAGAGAGTATAAGAGAGGAGAGGAGAGCGATGGCGTCGAGTGGATGCGGGTTGGAGTCAAAGTGTTGAGGGAATTCCGTTAGGAAGCCGGAGCGCGCGGCTCGATCGACAACCGGGCAAAAAACGGAGTAGAATTAACGTGAAATTGTGTCGGCACGGTAGCCGATATAGCACACGTTGGATCTCCAGGGGGACGACGAGGACTCGAGGCACGGTGTCGCACACGTCGGATTTCTTGTCGAGTGACCCGAGCCCCCATAGCACCCTCTCCGTTCCCCGTAAACGTTGCTCGCTCTCTCCACGTTGTCCTACGCCTCCTCCAATAGGCCGTAGACGATGGGAACCGGTATGACCGGAAAAGAACCGGCGGAATTCTTTCTACGACTGTCAAAACAAGTCCGCGCGCGACCGCGTGCCCGAGCGATTTAACGAACTCGTTATTCTCCCAGACCGTAATCGATCACCGGCGATTTATCTGCATTTCGTCGGCCGCGAGCCAGACCCTATGCAGCAACAAGTATTTGCCGACGATCGAACTGCACACTCCGCGCACTCTGTCGCCTGCACGTGCGCCGTGCATAATTGTCACAGCGGTTTTGCCACGGCTTCTATCTATAAGTCTTCAGAGACACTTTCAGAGATTGACCTTCATACATTCTTCAGAAATACGGGTAAAGTCTCAATTAGTATGATCAATTGGACACATTTTATTTAAAACTCTATTCTACGAGAGTGTCAACTCGTACAAATGCCTGGGATGTGGTTCCTAGAATTTTTAAAAGAGAACCATTGAAACCATGCAATTAACGTACTGTGTTATTAGAGGCTTGCGTGTAGTTGCACAAAATAGCCTAGCATATTTTTCATCCATTATCGTTCCACGTTAGACCAACGTTAGACCAACCTTAGACCAACCTTAGACCAACCCACACGAATATGACCGTGATGAGACTCTCAGAATTGTTAAAAAGGAAGTATGTTTTAGAAACCGCGTGGAATTGAAGTACTGCATCATTAGAGGCGCTTACTTGTGGTTGCATAATATAGCCTGGCATATTTTTCACCCATTATCGTTCCACACTTTAGTCCCATTAATTGTTTCCTGTTCATAATATTCTAATATATCAATCTTGAAAGAGCATACTATGGTTGGGTCCATTTTAAAGTACGTATCAAATTTTCTTACACATTTTTGTAAACGCGTAATTCATCACGTTGATTTTCTCCTTGTACCTGACACAAATAGCCAACAACTTAGACTGGCTATTACAACATTACAAATTGGAACGGCACGTTTGTAATTCTTGAAGTTCTGGGCGAATATGGACCCAAGACTAGCCATCACAAGTTTAAACAAACAAATCAAAGTATAACAAGAAAAACACTCAAGACACACAGAGAATTTACTCAAAAACACGGTAAAATTGATTAACATTAAATTGCTATTCGTATATCCTAAGACAAACTAGTCTCATTGTCATCATTACCTTATATCGCTAATTTCATTCGATTTTCATATATGTCGCAGAAAAGTATTGTTCACTTTGTTCCGGGTAAAAATTTATGGAATAAAGGCTACGATACATAAAGTTCGATTCATTCTGATCATTTTCAGCTAATTATCCACAGCCGGTTGTCGGCGATTGCAATAATAATCGAAGCGTTAAAGTACCCTGTTCGATACGCTCAAGCAGATGACTCGTGCCGTCAATTGTACAGGCGAGCCGGCTACCAGCGGCACGATTCATTCGAGCGTGGTACTAGAGCGCAAACTTTGCGAACTGTTGGCATTCTTTGGAACTGTTCCGAGGCGTTTCTCGACCGCGTTTCAACTTTTTTTGCGGAATACGTTACGCGAGCGACTGGTTCGCGGAGTTTCAATTATTTTGTTGCGGGGCTTTTGCGTCGATTGCATGCTTCACCGGCGTTAATTTCTAAACATTAACGGACGCACTGTACAAGGTCGTCGACGCCCACGCACTGGTCAAAACAATCTCTTTGGAACGGCGCGGCCCTTGGAATTGTTGCACGCGAGAGTTATTTCAGAGCTTGCCTCTGTCGGTGCAGCACTCGAGACTTCGATAAACTTATCGTTTTCAAAACGGAAATTGTGTGGCGTTGAATGCAAATATGATTAAAAAACTGGTACGAAGACTTGTACTAATGAGTTCACAATCTGCACATGGGCCATTAAAATGTTTAAATAGAAAACTAAATACTAAAACAAAGTTTATCAATTGAAATTAGCTTCGAGAGCTCTTTGGAAATTATAAAACTATTTTGTGATCTATCTAAGAGATGACTAATTGTTAGTACTTCTAAACCGGCCTAATTATTTCAAAATGTGCTTAAGAACTTAATGCATGTTCAATATTCTTGAACTAATTAAAAAATGTATTGTATTTCAAAGTTTCGAGATTGTATGCACCTTTCCGTTATTTTTAACGTCAAATGTAATATTGTTCGGAGCGACAGATTTCACAAAGTTATTTGATAGGCCAATTGCTTGATTGAACATGAATTCGCATTAATACAACGTGAATAATTCTGTTCGAGTAAAATTTCAAACAGGAAAGTCAGCCCACAAACTATTAATTTTAATTAAACGAACGTGAGCTTGATTGTAACGTTACACGATCCGTATATTAAATTTCAAAATTTAATTAGCATTAACATAAACTCCCTATTTAGGTGCACAGCCACGATATAGTCGGCGTTTATGGCATACGTGATCCTTTATTGAAAGGAATTTTTAAAAAAATTGTTTACTGCTTCCAAGATGCGGAGCGATCTACTTTTATGCATCGTGCAAGATAAATCAAAATAAAGCCTGATGCAGTGTGCTTAATCAAATTTAGGGATCAGCATCTGCACGTTTATGTGATCATGTCGGAGCCTGTTGAAACAAATGACTCCATTTTTCACGGCCCCCGCGTTCATGGTATCAGATCGTGCCTCATGGTGCTGCTATCAATCTGATTTTTCTTGTATACTGAATACATTTTCATGCTTCTATATCTTGGAAAAATTGTAATAGAGTACGGATTCTAATACAGACACAGCTTGGTTATCTAATCTTTAATACAAACAAGACAATTCCATCTCGCTCCAGTTCCTTCAAGATTAACATTACAATGATCGCTATCTTCACACCAACTCAATTGATTGTCTAAAACATTGACGAGTAGTTTCAAATACACGCGTTATCGAACCGAAATCATTTTTTGGCGAGCCAGAAACGGCAGGCAAATAAAAATACATAGAATGAAAAATTGATGCCGAGAAATAGATTTTTCAAAATGTTGCCGTATTAAATTTTTGAAAATTTTTGAATTTTTTTTTTCTGTGGTAACAGATGTAGCCACATCAAAGCCAAATTTAATTTGTCATGCGAACCGAACGTTACGATCGGCTTGCTGCCTTTCAAATTCGTATAATATGGCGTTGAATGAAAAGTTGGAGATAAAAAAATTCAGAAAAATAGTTGTTTTACAGTTTTTTGTACTTTGCGATGTAGTACATATTGATTTACCGTCACAATATATTGCAGTATATGTGTATTGACTAAAATAAAAGCAGTTTTAATTGTTCATTGGAGATGCACAATAACTGATGGGGGTGTAGTTACTGTTACATGCAAATAAAAACAAAAACAATCTCAACTACAATTTGACCAATAAAACGAGAATCATAAGACAGGATATTGAATGTCATTAATCACGATCATGACACCTAACGGGTGCACCATTAATGCGGATATTTAAAACTTGCGATTGACATGCGTGCGCGCCCTTCTATTTCTTTCCTAATCGCCGTAGATAAGGACATGTCGCAACAAGTTCTAATTCACATTGTGTCCGTCAACAAATTCACCTCGATTTATCTAACAAGAATCACTAAGAAAGAAACCATTGGTCTTCATCCCATTGCAACAAGAATACCATAAAAAAAATCACAATTCCCAAAGAAATCAAACTCATAACATCGAAAGGATAAAATCACACGTGATAAATTGTCGAATCAGTCAGGGTGAATTAATGCGCACGGTACCCCGTCGATCTCTCAACAACATTGCAGTCGAATGTTTCACGTAGTTAACAAATGGAGCACGTTGATTTGTTTATCCGACTCATCTGCTTGGACTGCAGATACAAAGATACAGCGGAATAACTCGTTACTTACCGAGCAGTCCTCGCGGCGACCGCGTGACGTCGTGCAGAATGAGAAACGAGAATCGAGAGGCTAGACAACGGTGTTATATGCACCGCAAGTGCACCGCGTTTCCCGCGTGCAGTTGCGTAACGCGGCGGCGACTGCAACTTGTTCGCGCGCACAACGTGCTCGTAGATCCTCTGGATAGATCCACACAGGATCGATTCTTCTTTTCGAAGGACACAGAAGCGGTTGAAGAACACTTGATAAGCTGGCACGGAACGTCACACGACACGAGGGATGACAACAACAATCAGTTTCCGATGGCTCGCGTGCCGACGCGGATAGAGCCGAACGCGACAAGAGGTCCTTCCACCGTGGCGGCTGGAGCGCGACTGACTCGAGTCGAGCCGGCTCGCCGCTCTGCGGCCTCGGGGTTTCGAATTACGCGCGGCTTAACGACACTGCATTCTGCATCTGTCAGTCTCGCTGCACTGGAGATGAATACAAGGATATTACACGGGAATATCTAGAGACGCGTTGCGTTGAGGATTTTTGGGAGAGGTGCTGTTCTTGAGTTTAGGTGAGTCTTTGTCATTCATCGGTCTGTACCTAGATGTTAACACTTTACCTACCGAAAGCCTATTAATAGGATTTTAAATAATTATGCTGTACCAAAGGAAACCATAGAAATTTTCTTTTACATTACATACACAGCCTGTGTGAAGGATTACATAAGAATTTCCTTCGTAGCCATACTTGAAAATTCAATGTTCACTTTACGACTGTAAAGATAGAACTGAACCAATATTGCGCAATATTACCCACAGACGAAACAGTATTTACGAGATTGTACAATAAAAATCACTCTTCTTGATTGACTCAATATATTGCGCAATCTTCCAATATGATTTACAGACATTAAGCGGCCCCTAGACGATCAATATTATCGTCAATATTATTGATTGTCTAGGGACCGCTAAATGATGCACGAATTCTTTTGAGAATTTCATTATTTTGTTGTTAGGGTAAATCAAATTATTATATGTTTGCGTAATCTCATGTCCCAAACATTTGGAAAATGGCATACTCATAATAACAGTTACTAAGATGGCTGACTATTCGAACAATTACCCTATAGGGTGGCCGAAAAGTTACTGAATCATTTGAAAATCCACTGATCCTTTATTTTTTGGAAATTCACA
Organism: Lasioglossum malachurum; assembly: GCA_028455605.1. Classification (NCBI taxonomy): domain Eukaryota; kingdom Metazoa; phylum Arthropoda; class Insecta; order Hymenoptera; family Halictidae; genus Lasioglossum; species Lasioglossum malachurum. The sequence goes on along the minus strand of CM052314.1, from coordinate 13,089,237 downwards.
TTCATATTTTCATAAACAAATTCGAATGGTAAACGGTTTAGTGCCTTTTTCGAGCCACCCTGTATTTGTTTGTCTACTAATGGAATTTGGAATATTTTCGTCGGGTTATTCGTCTTTCCGTAAAGTATAGTCGTATATCTAGGCGTAGAGATTGTGATTTCTGTTATCCGTAGATTTTTGTCTCGTTACAGCAAGTCTTAATAGGGAAACACGTTGAATGGCAGTAATTTAGTTTGATAGCTCGGAGATCGATTGCAGGGGTCGCAACGGGATATTGGTATGGGGGAGTAGACTGCTCACAATAAGACTGGCCCACGTAAATTCCATTACGCAGGATAGTCTATTGTTCCCCGTGTCGGCTGTGTAACGAAACAAAGCGACAAAGGGATTAGCAAAACACGTGGCACGACAGTGAGCAACATAAACAAATGAGCGCCGTCAATCGGGTGCCACGAGTGCCAGGAGGGCTGACAATGAACGCTACCCAAATAAAGGCACCACCACGGGAAAATTAAAAGCCCTCGAGCCATTGAACATTAACGCTAGACCGAGCACTAAAAGTGACTACAGAATGCGCTGACTCATTATATTGATAACAATGCATTTACTTAGATTTGACGCAACATTAATTGCAAGTATCAGCTTAAGAAGCATCTTTAGGATTTCAACGATTTTATTGTGAAATGGAGAATTTGAAACCATTCGTTTCATCTGTGATGGTATATGTACACAGTTAGGAGTGAAACTGATCACACACACTTTAAGTCAAAATAACTTTTCTATGAATGGACCAAACGACTTCAATTTCTCTGTAAGGCTAGAAGAATTAGTTTAGTAAATGACGTCTAAAAAATATGTTGAAAAAATGCATCTGGCCGGAATCGTGAAAAACAATAGTAAAATTTGATTGTTACGACCTTTTTAGCTGAGCCAATAACGAAAACTTAAAAGATGTGTTTGGTCACACACAACTGGTATAAATTATATACGCTCAGAAAATTTCATTGAATTTGGTTAATTGGTTTACGAGTTATAAACGATCAAAAGTGGTAAAAAGGCCGAAAATCTTGAAAAATTGCAATTTTTACCACTTTTGAATTTTTACTATTGTTTTTCACAACCCCGACCAGATGCATTTTTTCAACATATTCTTTAGACGTCATTTACCATTCCATCTGGTCCATGGTATGATCAGTTTTGAAAGTTATTTCATATTTAAATTTTTATGCATTTGCGCAGTTAATTGGCTATTTTGTCATCCTATTGATTTTTTGTTCATTTGATGCCAAGCGACAATATTGGATGAGGAAAATAAGGGTTGAATATTCAACGACGTTATTAGATCCACCTAGATGCCCTTCATGGACGTCCAAATATAATTACATTTACTTTTTTACATATACACTTCATCGTCCTTTGTATGTGTTGAAAAAAGAAATAAACAAAATTTCTTAAGAACGGGGATTGAATAAGAACGCAATCGATTCTTGGCAGTCGCAGAAATGTCTTTTATTACGAAACCCAATTCTATGGTGCATTCACATAGTTACTCAATGGTAATTCATAGTTACTCATTACAATTACTCACAGTCTAACTCGGTGATGATTAATGTTCGGTAGAACGCGTCGTAGATTATTTACATGTACAAATCGTGACGGTGAATTTCGAGTTCGTTCGATGAATCCGTCGATCTCTTAAGATTAACGGGGCACACTGTGCATGATCGCGGGGTCATCCAACGAATATAAACCTAATCACACCTCGTGCAGTTGGCTGAAACCACGATGAAAGCCTGTCGGACGATCCCGCGACGATTTTCGATCAACAAATGATCTGGAGGAATCAGGGGAAACGTGTCAACAACGAATGATGCGTGTCATGTTATGTTTTTCTCCCTTTTTGTTTCTCGCGGTCCCCGGGGACCGTGAGAGGAATGACACGCCTGCTGAAGAACAATGATTACGATGACGATGATGACGATGACGGTGGCGACGGCGATGACGACGACGATGAGGATGACGATGACTAACCGACGCGAACGGTACAACGGCGCGGCGCGGCGCGAACGATGCTCGCGCTCACTATGCTGATCCGTGTGTACGTTTCATGTAAAATTCAGACGTCAACGAGTGGAAATTAGATGGCGGAGCTGGCCCTTCGTCCTTTCCAACTTCGACGAAGTTACGATGCGGGCGCTGCAAATAAAAAGAAGAAAAGCTTTTCCTTTAGTCTTCGAGAAGCCCGACGTCCTTTCTTTTTTTTTCTTCTCCTCTGCTCCGTATTAGTGTCTCCCCCGAGATCGGAGGCAATTGAATTTTTTAGATTAATGGACGCTTTTTTTTAGTACTTTTTTTTAGTCCTCCAGTCCGTCGCGGAGATGTTGCATGGTCTTCGGACTTTAGTCTCGAGGACACACCCTCGGTATTAATTGTTAAAACTATTAGGTACAAGGTCGTGCCGTGGCTTCGTTCGTTTCTTGACGCGCTTGATGTATGTATATTCACGACTGTTCCAGAGATAATTTTAGTGAATTTTAAAGGAATCTTATATCGTGTTCCTCAAAAATAGTTGTACAAAATCCGTTTTTCTACTACAGTTCAATTTCGCAGACTTGTAACTCACTCATAATTTCATGTTTCAAACTAAATGAGGAATCTTACGGTATTTTAAATTAAAATATTGGTGAATTTTTCACTATAGAATGTACAAGGGTCGAGAAGTATTTTTTTGTTAATTTACAACTTGTGTGTGTGTGTGTGTGCTTGAAGCATTTAAATATCTATTAACATTAGGTTTACGGGACCCGTAAAAAAATGACGAGCTCGAATATTTTTAAATTTACGATTATTGAGATTCTAAAGATGCATCATCCTTGAGGTGGTACTCAACAAATTTATTTCTTTGGGTATTATTTAAGAAATTGCTAAAAACTTGAATAAACACATTTTATAATTTCTATAAATCAATGTAAAATATCTTAGTCTAATCTAAAAGCTGATTGCCAACGCCAAAAAACGACACGACTCACGGGGGATGACCTAATAATTATAATTAACAAGCCCATTTCTAAGTTGACGAGAGAAACAAGTATTTTGTTCCTGCTTTGCTAGTAGTCCCATGACGCAAAGATAACGTCATCGTGAACTAACAAGTCCGTAGCTTGTAAGGAAGAATCGTCGATGTTCTTCATCGATCTGTTTGTCACCGACACGGTGCACCGTGCGATCGATGACGCGATTAGTCGACTATATCTCCGAACCGCTACCGGTTCAGTATATTTTTAGTCCTCTACTATCTAGGATCTAGACCGTGAACCTTCGAGACAACATACCGTACGTAACGAATTTTGATGGAGGTATCAGCACTCGGCGACCGGGACTGACCACCATCGTCACTCTCAAAACCAAACCAACTTTTCCTAGAGATTGAAAGTTGAAAGAAAAACAGACGGGATTATTAAGAAAAGCGGCGAGATGGCGAAGGAATGAAGTGCGGTGGTCGATCGACGTGACGAATGAGTTGCCTGTGCGATTCTATGAAACGGTGGTGAAAGAGAAAATCGATTAAGTGGTGCGAAATGACGAGCAGAACAGATGAGTACTCTGAAGATGCGATAAACAATTTTTCCGAGGAAGAAATAGTTCATTGACCCTCTAAAAATTAAAATGAATAATGTCCCCGGTAAGGGACATTAGACTAATGTTGACAATAATCGTTAGAAAGGTACTTCATCGTTTGTTTTACTTATTTGTATACTATCCAGAGCACGAGAGAAAACTAGCAGGAGGGGAACGGGGCAAGAGGAAGGCAATTTGAATGGTCAGGCTTCTTCCCCCGTTCCCTTCGCACTAGTATTTTTTCGTGCTCCGCACAGTACTGCATTCGTTACTTTTGATTAAAACTAGAAAATCCTTAGACTATTTCAGTTAGTAAAAATAATGTAACGAAGCTGATTAATCAAAACTCGTTAACGCAATAGATTGATGCATTATAGTCAATTTTTGAAGATATTTTATGTGTTTTTCGGTATTAGAATGATTCTATAAAAAGGTAACGTGAAACAGAAGACGAACAGCCTAAAAAATGGACAAATTAGATTAAGAATCACAATTTTTGGAAAATGTTAAGAATAGAGAGATCAGCAGCTCGAATCACTGACAAATTAGATAACCATTTGAACACAGTAGGTACTAGGTTATGAGAGAAAGATAGACAGCGATGAAGCAATGAATTCGAGTGGACGATCAGCGTGAAGAATGAGTTGGCAGCGCGAATCGATGAAGCTTCATGGAAAGAGAAATAGATTAAATGGTGGATAGCGGCGAGCAGAGATGATGAATCCTGCAACGCAGCAATAAATAATGTTTCCAAAGAGAAAGAGAATATAGTTACCTCCTTCAGCTGGCGCTGGTGCAGCCTCTGCAGGGGCTGCTTCGGCTGGTGGTGCAGCAGGTGCTCCTTCTGCAGGGGGGGCTGCAGCCTCGGCTGGTGGTGCAGCAGGAGCTCCCTCCGCTGGTGGTGCTGCAGGTGCACCTTTGGATGCACAGTTATCTTCTTAGTAAAGCCTCATGGAAATACCAGTGGCACGGGGGATGGGGTGAAATGATAAATGGGATGTTAAGCGGAGCTAGCGGTCAAAGGACTGCGTTCATTTGTAAAGGACTTGTAGAATCATGCAAATTTTTCTGCGGAGTATTTAAGAAGTGTATACATTAGTTATTACATGTGTGCTACGAGGTTAAACCGTACTTATATTACCGTTTCATATTCTACACTTTCTAGGAACTTAAATTAATGTGGGCCACATTATTATTTGCAATATATTATTACTTTACGACCCCTAAAAAGATCGTCTAGCAAGTTTCAGCAGTTCGTTGTATTATTATTTGTATAGAGGAAGCTGCGAGCCTTCAATGGATGGTCGATTCAGTTTTCACAAAAAGTGCATCATACTAACATGGAAAATGTTGAAAATGTGATCAAGCTTGAATTTAATGACCAGATGTCCATCGTAAATGCATTATAACGTGCTGGTAAATGTGGATTGTCTCAATGTTGGAATGCAACAGTGCAAGGTAAAATTCTGTGCACAAAACAGGTTGGGATGAACGGAGTCATCCAAGATCACCTTCTGCAGGTGGTGCAGCTTTCAAAAATGCTTTACGAGAACATAAAGATTTCAATGGTCATATAGTGTGAGTGATCGAATGCAACAGTGCAAGGTAAAATTCTGTGTAGAAAACAGGTTGATACAAGAAATGCATGATAATGTGTTAGTAAGAAAAGATTGTCTCAGTGTTCGGATGCACCAATGCAGGACAAAATTCGAGAAATCTGTGCAGAAACCAGGTTGGTATGAATGACGTTAGTGAAGATCACCTTCTGCAGGTGGTGCAGCAGGCGCGCCCTCTGCAGGCGGTGCACCCTCCGCTGGTGCAGGTGCAGGTGCCGCGCCCTCCGCCGGTGGTGCACCTTCCGCGGGTGCAGCTCCTTCCGCAGGCGGTGCACCTTCGGCAGGAGGTGCAGCAGGTGCTCCTTCAGCAGGAGGTGCACCTTCGGCTGGTGGTGCACCTTCGGCAGGAGGGGCACCCTCGGCAGGAGGTGCAGCAGGCGCGCCTTCCGCTGGAGGCGGCGCTGATCCATCCGCGGGTGCAGCTGCAGGTGCTGCTTCACCTTCCGCTGGTGGCGCCGCGCCTTCTGCAGGTGCAGCCGGTGGCGCACCCTCTGGACAAGCACAAGTTGGACGTGCACCTTACAATTCTACTTCTACTTCTACCTATCTACAACAAGCCTTAGCCGCTTCCCTCTCGACAGCTTGACAAATGCATCCTCTCGATGCATCGACTATACATTTCTCGTGAATAGCAGTGAAGCGTAATGAAGGTATGCGAATGTGCACTGTTGTGCGAGGAAAATTGCAACAGAGAGAATGTACAATCTGACGTATGCAGAAGTTGTTTGGACACATCGATAGCGAACGGGCAATTGCACAAAAGCGCATACACCTGATAATATTGCGCTGTAGAACTCTTTTAGTGAATTATTAGGTGCAGTTCATTTACAATTAAGAGTACCAATAATGTCTAAAAACGTAATCCACCATCTGTAAAAAGAGCGATGATTTACCAGATAATATCAGTCCTCCTTTAGAGATTACCCTATGGCACTTGATCAGTCTCAAGGTGGTTTTTTAAAATGAACAACAACATATCATCATTAAAACAACAACTATATCAAGTAATAATTCATTTTATGTTTTCTCTCGATGTTGAAATGTTCTTCCGCAACATCATATTATTATGTTATCATGCTATAATAGCAGTTTGAAACCGAAATGTACAAAGAAATACAGTATGATCATTAATGAATACAATCTCTTGGACTGTTTTAGATGCGGCATACTAACCAGCCGGTGGTGCACCTTCCGCAGGAGGCGCAGGTTCAGGTGTCGGTGTCGGCGAAGGTGCTGGTGGTGGAGCTGGTGATTCCGCAGGTGCGGGTGCTGGTTCAGGTGCTGGTGGTGGAACTGGTTCAGGTGTCGGTGTCGGAGAAGGTGCAACAGCTTCTGGGGGCGGTTCCGGCGCGGGTTCCTGCTGTAGGAGGAATTATCGCATATATGCACCGTCAACAGGTAAAGATTCTCATTCTTGGACAATTAACAATATCATTCATCGCGTCCACACTGTCGTCAAAAAATTGGTAGTCACCCTTCCATCACCGTGCAAAAATCTTAATGATAGCAGTAACTCATAGTTATCGAAATAAAAACCCCTATTTCCTAAAACCACACCCTGAATCTCTGAACGAACGTTCGCGCAATGAAATAAGAATCTAGAGATCCCTATCTCATGTGTATTATTTCACGAATATGTAAATATACGTGTACTACTTTACGTATATTTAAATACACGTGTAATAACGTATGCGCATTTTAATTCGTATTAATATCCGAAATATTTAAACATACCACCAACGTCAGTTGCATCCGAAAGATGTTTCTCAATTGCTGGGAATATATTGACTTCCAAAAGAAATCTACTGTTACCAGAAAATGTAAGTATGTTAGTGTTTTTATATGAAAAGATTTCTATTAACTAAAATTGTGTTTAAAATTGTTGTACCAACAACCGCGGAGTTTGTGAAGCCATAGTCTCGATACATAAATTAATATCGGTGTTCTAAAAATTATTTTAACACATTAATGCACGTGGTACTCGTGTACTTAAACTGTCACACACTAAAGTACGTGTGTTATTATTACACATTCAAAACCCCACGATCTCTAGTCGATTCACCCTGGGACAACCCATCCATCCCGCAGAGTAGAAATTCATAAGGACCAAAACAGCGTGTCCAACGTGTTAACGACAGTGTAAACGCGATTCTCCTGCGACGCCGAAAAATAGCCTCGTATCGTTTACGTTTCGACGTGGCCCGGGGGCGGAACGGGGCCAGAAAGAACATGAAAAATGCAACGACACTCAGGTTTTTTCTGGCAGGGAACGTGACACCGCTTACTTTCCACCCCCCCCCCTGCACCGTGTTTAATTCAACGAAACACGGCGCGACGCGGCCGCTAGAAAATTTCGTTCGCAGCTGCGTGGCGTGTCGTCGGCACGCGCGTTAAATCGCGTGATTTACGGACGCGGGACGAGGACCGCGCGAATTCTCGCGAATTTACGATTAAGCTCCGGCGTTTATAGATACATCATTTGGCCGCCACCGAATGATAATAACGTTCCGCGTAACGTACCAGAGACAGGGTCGCGTTTGTCGACGATCGACCGCCACGCGATCGACAGCGTGAATTACGGGAAGAGAGAATATCGCGGGAATAATTAAACGACGTTCCCGACGGTAAACAACTGACCGGCTACCTAATTTCGATTGCTGACCGAATCATTCCCGCGGTAGTCCATTCGTCGCCTACGGATTGCTCGTGTATGCTTCAAACTCTGTTATGTGTATCGCGATTCATTTTTGAGAAATCTGTACTTGAAGATGGGTGGACATCATTTCATTACATTTTTAATATTTATAATTTTGTGTAAAAAATCTATAAAATTTTTTTGTCTACCAGGTTTCTGAACAGTTCAAAGAGGCGAATCATTTATTGAATATCAGAATGGAAAGCTGAAATTTGTCAGACAGGTAAATAATAGTCGAGAGAGCACTATAACCTCGCGAACTGAATCATTTTCCGTGAATGCACCTGTCCAGGCGCGCTCGGGCTCCGTTAAACGGCAAACAGTACGAGAATCGTGAAAAAGCTCAGCGATAAAGGCGACACGCCATAGCGAATCATGATCAAGCAAAAGTTAATCAACGAAGCTCCTACCGTGCTTGTTGTTCGCTGGTAAACATGAAATCGTCGCGATAAATTTGCCGTAGAATACAATAAATTCGTCGAGCTCGTCAAACGCCACGTCCTCTGTTCACTGATACATCAGACACTGCATCAAATTTTTGCGTTCTCTCATTTCCACCCCGTTAGCTACTTCCCTATATGTTCACATTCATTAAATGTCTCCAATTGGAAACATTGGACAGGAGCCGTTCATAATCATAATTTTCAATCAGCTGTTTTACGTAGTGAAGATCGTGTAACGACTCTGACTAATGTAAAAAAATCAACATTTCGAACGATCGATTGTAGAAACGAACGATCATTTTTTAATACGTTAGTAAGGGAAGATGCTAATGGATATCTGTTTGTGCTTGTCAGAGTTTTGAGCAAAAATTTTATTCAGATAAAAATTTTTGCTCAACTCTGGTGCTTCTACATATACAGGGTGAGTCACCTAATCTTTGTACCCCAAATATCTTCGTTGTTTTCAAAGATTTATTAAATGCTATTACGAATTCAGTGATCAAGATCAAACAACAAAGATATTTCAGGTACAAACGCTACTATAGCAATAAATCAACAGCTTTAGAAGAATGACAAATTAGACAATTATTAAAAGCGTAGTACTGGAACGATGTTATCGAAATTTTTCTTTCATGTAACTCAGTATTACAACTGTCCAATAAAAATATCGATTAATGTTGCAAAAATAACAACATCCCAAAAAATAGTACTGGAAGGACGACCTCGAACATTTTTTCATACAACTCAGCATTACGACAGTCCCATAAAAAATGCTATAAACAAGAACGGAAGATATAAGGCTGCAGACGAATTTTGAAAGGTCTGCCCCATTTGAGAATGTTTGAATGTACGAAAAAATCCATTTTCATATACATATACAGTTCGAGAACGTGGAATCAAATGGAATATTCTAATCGATACAAATAATATTTGCGCTAAAAATAATCCAAAATTATATCCAATTTAACGAAACATTGCTCGATTTTTGTGGTTCGTCAAAAAATTCGTTCTAATTTTGATCCGTTCCGTTGCATTAGACTACACTAAAAAATTCCATGATATACTCTAATTTTTCACATTGCAGTACTATTTAAAATTATTTTAAGAAATCCTATTAGTCATTTCTCTCGAATTTAATCTGAATTTAAAAAGCATAAAAATGCAATCAGAGTGTACTTTAACTATCTTCTGTCTCTGAGAACGTTGCAGAAAAAATTGAAGAAAAATTTGGTTGGCTGAACGATGTTCACAGGACGTGGCGTAAAATTTCTCGTCGGATTGTACACGTTCGTGCGTTCTGGCATTTGGTACGGCTCATTGAACGTTCGACGGGCTCTTCCGCGGTGAGAGAGAGGGGGGTGGGGGAGAGATAGAGCAGAGAAAGAGAGGGTAAAAGTTCCGCTTCTTGGCCGTGTGCCTGATAATCGCGTTGTAATTGAGCCGTTCGCGGAATTAACAGCGCATTAAGACGCTTCGGCTGTTTACGCCGGCACGGACACGACAGGGCTGTTATTACCGGCTCGCGAAGCACATCGGATCGTGTCCCGAAGACGACGTAAAATATATATCGAACGAGCCGATCCATCGACGATAACGTCGCCGAGAATTCCGCGGACAGATCCGTGGACCCGTCGTCGTCGATCGTTTATGGCGAAAGGTAAACGATCACCAGGATCTCTGTAACCTTTTGCGGCGGTCTCCACGGGAATTACACGGTTTGACGATGTTTGCCGTCGTCTTCAGCATGCACAATGCCACGATTGATGGGAAAAAGTAAGAAAATCTACGTGGCAATTCGTAGATACTATATAATAATTTTAACAACGCGACTTCATCACGCTGCAATTAATGTTGACACATCATCTACCCGCAGCTGTTCAAAAATATATGTTTTATATTTCTCAGGCTAGGCACGTCTCAAAATAAATTGTTCAGTAACAATAGCAATTTAAAGCACGTGATCCAATAACTTCTCTTACGATTGTTATTTGAACGAAAATTTTGAAGCAGCTGTTTTACAAGTAGCTGACGTGTTAACCTTATATTTAGGAAGGACAAAGTCACTGAACAACTCGGAAAGTTTTCTAGGGAACAGAGGGCGCACATTGTGTACATCAGGCGTGTCCAACTCGAGGTCCGCGAGTCACATTTGGCCCGTTCCCCCACTTTTCCGTTCCGCTGACGTTGGCGGTGATGTTCCCCCACTATTCGACACGCTCGATGGTCGTACCGTCAGAAGTACATGATATTTGTAGTGGCTCAGTGGGAGAAAGGACTGATCGATGGTGGGGACCGCGTGGCTCGCGGACGTACAAGTTGGACAGGCCTGGTGTACATAAACAAGTGTATTAATGTGTAAATGAGTGTATTAATCACGGAACAATTGATCTCGTTAACATACATAGTATCCGATGAAAATACAAGCCTCGTTCCAGATTCGGGCTTCCCGGGTGCCTAAGGAGGACAGAGCACAACAGAAGTAGAAGGAGGACAAGATGGGCGACGAGGAGGATTCATTTTAATCGACACACATAGGTACACGGTTAAACAATTTTCCTTTATAATAGGTATGCCTTAAGTAACGATGGTATAATTGTACATTCGGGGTCGACGAGTAGAAAAATGAATGAGAAATTAGTTCGGGCGGGTGGTAGATCCTCTTCTCTCGTTTCTTCAGCGTTTCCGCAATTCTCTATGTACATAGTCCTCTCGATATATTATGGTTGTGTATTGGCCAGTCACACAGGACTCTTTGTGTAGTAGTCGGGAGACGAATGTGCATTCTCAGACAAAAGAGAACGAGTAAACATACAGGAGAGTCGTCGTGGACAAGACAAAGACAACGATTTCTGCGTGCAATTCGGGAGCGGTTTTGGAACGTTCGATTAATTGGCGATTTTCTCTTTTTTAAAAAAAGAAACGAACGGAAACAGATAACGGACAAAGTAGTAACGAGGAAGTTTCTTTCGGCTTTTTTGTGGCTTTTTGGTTGGTTTTGTTTTTTGGAGTCTCTTGCGTCGAGATGTTATCGGGTAGACGGATGGACGAGCCCTTCTCGAACGCCGAGTCTCTCATGCCTCCACCTCTTCTTCCTTTACCTTCTTCTCCTCGCCCTTCTTTGACCAGTCCGGTTTCTTCTGCAAAATTCAGAGAACATGTATGAGAAAGTGGTACCTAATGATTTTTGTGGACCGCAACGCGGCTCAAATTCGCACACGCAGGATTAGATAGGTCAGGGGAACACCTTCGCAAAGCGCACTAACGCACAGTGGGGATTTCGGTTGGCTGGAGGGCAGCGGCTCCCTTTATTCGTTTTGGAACCCTTTATACCTTTACATCGGTCCTTTTCTTCCCATTGGGATTCATAGTTCCGCAAACATTAGTCCATCTTTGCGTCAATCTGTGATAATTCCCTATGGTGCCAATTAGATCAAAGTTTCGTCACTTTGAAAAGATGTTGAATTTTTTTCAGAAAATCCATAAGCCTCACGTACATGATATTTTACATATGTACGTGTTCTTACATGTTTGAAGCAGTGTCAGGAATTTTTGTAACCATTTCTATTAAAAAATCTGAGCAGATTCTATACCTTTCTAGCTTAAAATCACTGTATTTTAATTTAGCCAACAGAAACTTTTGAATATAGATTGGGAATAAGAATTTTGATATGATCAGAATTTTTATAAGTATCATTATTAACAAATTGTAAAGTTATGGCTCTTCTTTGAACTGAGTGGTCATAACCTAAGATCTAAATTTTGACAGAAAAAGGTACTAAGGTACTAACAAGATGTATACATAACGCGTGAACCAAAGTGCATCTTGCTCCATCCACTGTCCCCAAAAATAAACAAATTGTAAACTCCAGTCGTAAATGAATCGACGCAATTGTATTTCAGCGAAACCATAAGGTTCCATGGGGAGAGCTCATAGGGGGCCGCTGCCAGTGAGGGTCGCGCTAAAATTCGGACATGATCGACCATGAAAAATCAGTGATCTCGACTAAAAATCTCCCGTTTCTGAATCTTGAAGAAATCTCTCCTAAAAAAACCTCAATCTTTCGAGATTCTCTTGTCAAGTCATTTTTAAAACAGACTCTCCTTTGGATCAGCCGATCTGAATCGATCTTCTCTCGGTGATCGCCATCCAGAAAGCCGTGCAAAATGGTTAGTGAAAAAAAAGTTGGCGAGAGAAGAGTGCGAAAAAGTGTGAGAAGTCTCGGAAAAGTGCGCGCCGCGGGAAAACTTGGAAAAACTGAAGACAATCGCGTGAAATACCGGTGCGTACATCGATAGAGAGAGAGAGAGAGAGAGAGAGATAGAGAGCAAAAAAGAAAATGGGAAAAAATCGTCTGATAGATGGAGTCGACGCGTCGTTAAGGGTAGCAAGCGTTTTCTATCTATCCTATCCGCATCGTTGCATCGTTCTTTCACACCATCCTGGCGATCTATGTGTTTTTCTAGCACACGCACACTCTCCCCTAAAGAAGCATGCCGATCTACGAGTTGATCGTTTAAAGCTTTACCTTATCTTTTGACGCGTTCTGCGAACATAATGCAAGAGCAACATCATTAGTCAACAGATCAGACGTGGACAATTATTAGAGCGTACGTACTAATTAATAAACTTAACGATTAACAATCGCAAGTCGTTCGTGATCCATGCTCGATCCCTACCGGGCATGAGTTACGATCGACCGCGTGCGGTCGAACCGCGCATCGATCATTTGCATTCTTTCATTTGTGACGCGATGGAACACTGGGCCAGCTATTAATCATTATCACGAGATTGGCATTACATGGCTTTTAATCTGCACCTCGTTTTTTGGGTTTGTTTCTGCCCCGGTGTGAAAATGACTCATTGTCAATCTCAATGAGAAACAATTTAGTCTGATGAAAATGTGAATAATTGACCGGTTGCGTTTTTGTAATTGCACTGCGGACTTTTGTGCGAATTCCAATTTTTGTGGAGTATTTGATACGAATAGAAATTAGACAGAAGTTTCTCTTGTCGATTCTAAAATTTCATGTGATAACGTTTACGTTACACGTGTTTCGTGTATTTCACTAATTTGCAGGTGCTATGAATGCATACAAATTCGCAGACTGCTTGTACTTCATAATAGAACACGACGTGTAAAACATTTATTCAGAATTGAAGAAAAATGAATCACACATACACAAATTGACACGAGGATTAAATTTGAAAGCTGAACAAAATTCTTTTAGCAACATCATGTTTTTAAAATGTTAGCTGTCTGAATTTTTAACAAAACGAAGCATTTAGTTTCATTGATTAAAGTTTAACTCTTCGACAGTGGGCCCTGGGTCTATCTAGAGATCTACAGTATGAAAATCGTCATTCAATTATATTCGAATTACATGTAGTAATAACAAGAAGACTAATGTGTGTAAAAGAAGTGACTACGAGAAATACCCAGTTAACATGCTTGAAAAAAATTGATAAATGAAGCTGTGAATAATCCTAATCATTATCAACTGTATAATTGTACAAAGAGTCCACTGTTGGAGGATGAGCAATTAGGCTTCACTGGCCGAGTAAAGTGTCTAATCGCGAAAATGATCGAAATGTTCGTAGCTTTGAAACGTTTGAACCGCGTTAAATGTTTGTGACTGATTTTTGCGTCCAGCTGGAATCTGACAGCAACAACGAGCGCACGTTGACAGCGCAGTCTCGACAGGTACAACTGCTCACAGGTCACGAGGGATGATCGATGCGCGATTGTGGGTGCCGCAAGAAAACTCCAGACGGGACAACAATCCTACACATGTATAGCCTGGAAGCATGGCAGCCGAACGAATGGCGGCGAAAGGCAAGCTGCGAGTGAGCTTATCGTGAGCGTGTCTCGGAAAAGGGCGTCTGTTCGACAAAAGTGTAGTACGCGGGCGTCTCGTTTTTATTGTGTCCGCGGAGGCTTTTCATCTTTTTTAATTGCGCGACCGAGAGAATCTGTCCTCTTTTTATTCTTCTATTATGCGATGAGAGAGAGAGACAGAGAAAGAGCCTGGGCGCGATCATTGACAATACACACAGCGAGAAGAGTGACCGAAATGAGTGCAGACACGAATCGAAGAGAAAATTAGAGACAGTGGCAGAAAGAGATAGATAGAAAGAAAGAAAGAAAAGAAAAGAAAGTAAAGACAGATAGAGAGGAAGAGAGAATAGAGAGAGAAGATAGTGTGTGTGTGAGAAAGAGAAAGAAAGAGAGAGAGAGAGAGAAAGAGAGAGAAAGAGAGAATGAAAGGCACTTGTGAGTAAAGCGCTTCTGCTATTACGTACGAGATGAGGAAGAAAGTCTGTGAGTCTTAAATATACTTTGTAAGCCATGCTCACCTTGTCATCGCTTCTTTTTATACTATCTCATATTTCTTTTTTTTTTTTTTTGTATTATGTAATCGTTAATATTTTTCGTAAACTTTTCCCGGTTTCTCTTTGTCAGTTCGAGCCGAGCATTGCCTGTCTATCGACGTTAATGCGGAGAGACACGGGGGATGGACCACGGTGCCATCCCCCTGGCAGTCGTCACCACGAAAAAAATTTGTTGTAAAAACAAACTACATAGAGATCGCTGGGGAACAAAATTAGTGGAGCGGACGGAGCCATTCCCGATAGCAGTCGACGTGAGAAATCGTGAGTGCCCTGTTCTCGCGAGCCAAGAATCATAGTGAGTACCATATTCGATGAAGAACGTGTACTTACCAAACTACATATACAAGATGTATTATTAAATCTATTATAAGTGTCTTATAAATATAATATAATTATGAATATATTATATCTGCATATATAAATATTTAGACAGAATTAAAGGGGCATAGACCTAGAACGTCAAAAACAAGAGATAAATTCCATTTTTTAAACAAAATTCGCAAAATTTATCTATAAAGAAAGCCCTTGAAAAACTGAACAACTTTTGTCTGGACAGTTTCTTTAAATTGTGTGTGTATCGAAACTTAGAACGCTTCGAACTAAAGTACTACTCCGTTGCAACGTGTGCATTGGCGTAGGCACTGGAAAGTCAAACCACTCTAGCTTCTAGTGCGTTCGAAATTTTGAAAAACTTTTCCAACAAAAGTGACTCAGTTTTTCACGAACTTTTCAACTGTATAAAAATTGACCCCCACAAACAGAGTAAGTATGGCACACAAAATTAGTTTGCGCAGAATCTTTGAATGTAAAATGGTTGGGCCACGCAGTGCGATCTTACAGTCGATCGGCTCGAGTATGGCTCCGCGTGAAAAAATCCAGTGGAAAACGAGAAAAAACCACGTGTCCGATTGAGGCCAGAGGAAAATGGCTGTGGAGATGAGAAACGAGATGTGTGTGTTTGAGGAAAAAAACATCTGCCTCCATTTAACATGCACTTCCTTCGATCGTTTATTGACACAGATCTTCGCCTTCGATCCGAGAGGAAACTGAAATTCCTTTTGGCTTATAACCTACAGCAACGATCGTCCGTACAAATCATAGTAAATCCGAGTACGTTTTAGCTCGTAGAAGCCTCTCTCTGACAGGTCAAAAGATCGACAACTATATCGAACAACGTGTAGCGATCGCGAAACCAAAAAAGGAAAAAAAAATAAAATAAGGAAACGAGTGTCCCCGACGATCGCGTTCCGCTATTGTGAATACAACATGGAAAACGACGGTGTGTTGTTCGGTCTGTTTACATTGCGTTCGTGTGCCCGTTTTTCTGTTCTTTTTTTCCGACGTGTGAGGTCGGTAATATGAGTTCTCTTATAGTTTCATGTATTTTTTTGTGTGTGATTTTCTCGCATTTTTCGTTTTTGTCCGATCTTTTCGCTTTTATTGTAATCTTTCTGTTTTCGAATCGTAAATCTACTTCTTCGTCTGCCACTCTGCCTTCTCGGACTTCTTGGGCTGTGGAGAACAACACAATTGCCTAGTCAACTATCGCTACTACGGGGGGCGAGGGCGGGGGTTGTACGTATACCAAAAAAGAGGCTCAAAAAATTACGGTCCCAATGTCTACTGGTATGTACAGGGGTTGGGGGGAGGAAAAAACCTGCCGTTCGGGTTTTGATACACGAAGAAACAAAACCAGTGCCACAAAAACATAGTCTTTCTCAATGGCTGGAAAAAAACACTTGAGTACAGGCCCGCCCGTCGCACGGCGGGAAAATTCAAAATTTCCTGAAAATTTCTCAAAGTATTGTCCCTGATTTGTCAACCCCGTCGGAAACGCAAGAGTTTCGTGCGTCCCCCATAAAGTTAAAAATTTGTTGAAAGATTGCTAGAATTCCTCGAAAATCTTGCGTTTTGGAGGCTTGTCAAAAAGATAGAATTTGGCCCATCAAAATTGTAAAAACCGAGCCAGCCATCGACGGGTGGGGCGATAAAAATCGATCTACTTGAAAAATTGAACAGCTTTCGACTGTCGATTTTATCGAAAACGATCGTCCTTACCTCCTTGTCCTCTTCTTCGAGGGTGAACTCCTTCTTCTTCACCTGTTTCAGCTGGTTACGGAAGTTGAACTCGGCTGCCTTCTTCTGCAGCTTGGCGAACTTGTTCTCGTACTTGGAGACTTTCTTTAGCGTTGGCTTCATGCTGCAACATTCGTCGAATTAGTGTGCTGTCTTTCGATATGTAAGGCACAGTAAAACCTCGATGGTTGCACCAAGTTCGTAAACTTTTCGTTTCTCTTTTTTGCTTTCGATTTTCTCTTCTCTTATTCGATGTGTGGACGAGGCTCAACTATCAGGGTTATACTGTTAATTGAGGTTGGTACCTTAGATAACAGACCGAGAATTATTTGGAAAAATTGTGGGGCACAAAGTTCTACATTAATTCAATTCAATTTTTAGTCGAACCGCATGTGCAACTATCGGGGTTCTACTGTACATTTAGACTGGAGCTCCCGATTTCGAGTAGAACTCCCAAGCAACGATTCTGTCCTTCACTCGAGCCGATCCAACGTTAAAAAAAGTAATCGAATCGAAAGGTTTACTTACAATTTACCTCGGAGGTCGTTCACCTGGCTGTTCAAGTCCGAGATCTGCAGCGATCGAAATATCCATTAGTGTCACGCCTCGATCAGTCTCTATAGGCGATTTTAATCATGCTTGAACTTTCCAGCGGATTTTCATCGCGGAAAGATGAGGATCTTGGTGGGGGTAGTATGATGGTGTTGGGGTAGTTCCAGGATGCGGGGAAAGGGTGGTAGACGGTCGAAACTCCGTCCATTGGAAACTCTTGACAGTTATCTACAGCGAGAGCGCTTTTAAATTGGATTAATCCGATCGGTGTGCCGGGTCTGTCGACTTAATCGAGGTTTCCAACGGTCCCGGAAGTTTCGCCGGCGATCTCTCAAAACGAGAGAGAACGTCCGTTCTCGTCGGAAGAAAAGGTGTGTGCTCTTCCTCGGAGACGTCCTTTTGTCCCGGCAAACACACGCAAACAAGCGTCGACGTATCCTTTAATAGATAAAACGCGCATACGCGGGTTGCAGCACACAGCAAACACCGAAATGAGAGACGGGATGAAAAAAAAAAACACTGGGGAGAAAAAAAAGGTAGAAAAGTAAAATCAAAATAAAAGAGTACGATATACAGGAAGAAACGAAGAACAGAAACTATGGGGTGTTAACGAGAAAACGCGTGTTGCACACAAACGCACGCATAGAAACAAAACGCGGTCGAAAACGAACGAGCAGCAATCGATTAGCGGACGAAAGAACGATAAAAGAGACGGATAAAGAGAGACAGACAGACAGAGATAGAAAGATATACAGATACAGAGAGAAAGAGAGAGAGAGAGAGAGTTGTGTGGGTGTGAAAGAGAGAGAGAGAGAGTGAGCACGATGCACGGGCAGAGATTAGCATGCTACCTGCGTGCGGAAAGCAGGATAGGGGCTGTGTTGGTGGTGGTGGTGCACACGGATTCGCAGCGAATACAGAGATGTTCGGTTAGCAAGCCACTCGACGGGTCGAGATTGACAGTAAATTGGCTTGCTGATTAACTGCAATGCCAGGTAACGGCGATCGGATCGGGAACGGACGGGAAAAATGATCGCGACCGGCGATGGGAGGGTTGGTCGCGACGGAAAATGTAGACAAAGTGGATGCGCGAGGTTCAAACAGATAGATAGTTGAGAAAGTCGAGATGATTGGCGGAAGGGACCACCCGTTAGGGCAATTTTACACGTTGCTGCACAACGTCCCACCCGCGGATACACGCGAGGAACAACGAGAAGCTAGATACTTTATGATATTTGCTGTCTACGCGTTTTGAGAATGTCATCGATGCGGATCGAGGATGATAGACGTGAATAGGAAGAGATTTTTCGAATTTTCTTCACTCAAGCTCTGGCAGCCTTGCTACTGGCTCTCTTGATCGATTAACGTTGCTTGATTTGGTTTGACTGCATTGGTTGATCGATCACTTGGAATGGTTTGATGCTTCGATAACCAATTAGGGCTGTTCTTACACAATCAAGATTTTTATATGCTGCACTCGTTTTGACATGTTTTCAAGACATTTCTAACTATAGGGATCAGTTTTACGTAGAACGATTCCATAGACTCTCCCGAATACAATGATGTTCCAATCTTCACACTATCTTGTGTGTAACGAGTGTACATCATGCCTCAGAGTTTCTTCAAACCATGATAACACAACTGCAAAAAATCGATCTATGAATAAATTTTATTCTTCACTCGCTCCTTCACGTAGAATTATTATTCCCGTGTACACCAGTATCAAACATCTTCAAAGCATGACAAACGTAGTGTCTCAACTGCCAAAACATCGACAGAAAAATTTCCAAAAAATCTCAACGTCCTCGCTTCAATCTTCAATCCGAGTCGTGGTTATCTTGAATAATCTTTTTCCAATGGAGATCAACATCTTCTCCTGTTTCATGACATTTCTCCCTCGACTCGAAAAGACGACTCTTTAACCCGTCGCAGCCAATGTCCAGCCTCAGACAGCCGTCTTTAATAAACACTTTCAATAAACGAACACCACACCTTCAAGAACTAAAACAGATTTCCAAATGATTTTTGACTTTGATCGCATAGCTGTTCGAACCGGAGCAAAATTTCACCGGGAACGCAATGCAGTCTGGGCTTTTAGAGGCGTGGACGGGTCAAAGTGCAAAATATCGTTCTCGCGATCAATCTGCAGGGATCTGACGGTATCGGTGTGCATCGATCGCAAGAAACCGAGGTCCGGTGCCCGGCGAACATCGCTGTCATCGTTTTACGTCGACAGGCGTGTCCGAGCCAGCGAAACGGAATAACGTGAATTAATGCTCGACGATACGTCAGCCCTAGAGGCCACGGGTGCCCCGGGGACCAGGGATCATGGCCGCCGAGGGTTATGCCCCCCTTTCTACAAAGGTCTCTCGAACGGATTGATTTCCCAGTGTCCGAGGGATAGCTTCCTCAAAGGCGAAACTTCCTTCGGGAAGCCACTTGTCGGATTCTCTCCCTCGATGCGAGAACCTCGGGACCCTCCCCTAGATCTACACCCCAACCCCTCGATCGTAGATAGATCGGGGATGATGGGGGATGGTGGGGGAGAACCCAAGGATCGGCCGCGAGAGCGAAAATTGATAGACGTACGCGTTTTAGAGTGAGACTAACGTTGGGCGCAGGGATTGAAAAGAACGTTTTATTCCTTCGTTTTTTCGAACAAATTTTGGTCGAGCTTTTCCCGAATTGCATTTATATTTAGACACTCTTCAACTCTTAGAGAATGAATATTGTCTGTGTGAAATAAGATTGTACGCTGAAGTGCTTCAGCTGAGAAAATACAAGAGTCCAAATTCATTGTTTACTGTTTTCTCTGTAAAGCAAGAACATTGAAGAGCTGAATACAAGAGTCGAATCGCGTTACATATCAACGATTTTCTCAAGTTTTCTTCAAGTTTTGTAGTAAATAATATCACAAATGGACATAACTTGTAATCAATTTGTAAGAATTTATAAATAGAAAATCATAAAGTACTATGAGAAGGTGGTACAGTTCTTTCGATCCCTGGTTGGAGAACGACAGGGATACAGACAGGATCAGCATTGACAGGACACGAATCTCATTCTGGCCAATCAGGGGGTGGGCTGGTCACGATCAGCTCTTTGTCCACAGAGGGTGAAGAGAAAGAAAAAAAGAAAATAGTAAAACTTCCACTACATTCTCGTTCCTTTACCGATGGCAGTCTGCTCCCACCAGAGACTTTGTCTGCTGAATTAATTCCCGAATTTCGTACAGTGCTCGCAAAACCCCGATAGACTATCTTGACGAAGAGTAGTCACGGGATAATAATCCTTCTTGCCTAGATAGAAATGGAACCGAGCACTGTGCCGAATAGAGAATCAATTAACAACGCCTGTCTCATTAAGGGAACAGACTACCGCCAGAAATAATCCGCTATTTACAGGCCCAATTGAACACCATGACAAGAGAGAGGACACTGACAGTCGGTGGTGCGTGCGAATCGGTGCAAAATCAATTTCGCTCGTTCCCATTTCGACACCGTAGACGCGTGTACGTGTTCGCTTTCACGTCTCTTCCACGGGGACACAGGGTGGTATATATCTATGGGGTTTTCAGAGGGGTGGGTGGTGCACAGAGTGGGTTCAAGAACGAAGATGTCTTTCCTGTCCGCGTCACTGTGGTTGGGGTTTCGGTGCGGTGGAGTAATGTACAGGGGTCGGACGAACGAGAGACGAAACAAAACAGAAAACAAAGAGACAGAGACAGACAGAGTGAGAGAGAGAGAGAAAAAGAAAGAAGGAGATAGTAAGAAAACAGAAAGAAAACAGATAGAAACATAGGGAGAAAAAACTGGGGGTTTAACGGGGGTGTGGCTCGGAGAATTTCACAGCATGGCACTTCGGTCTCGTGATCTCGTTTCGATCCGGGTCTCCAGGCAGTCCACCTTCGTGAGAGTTAACAGTGGAACAGAAGAGATAGAGAAAAGCGTGGAGAAAAGGGGGGGTGACAATTTCTATATGGATTTTTCTGTACAGTTTTCAAACACGTGAATCAAAAGAACTGCCGGGTCGAGGCCCTGTCGAATCTGCAAAAAAAAAATCAAGGGGGGCTGGGGGCAGGGGGCAGCAACAGATCCAAAAGGCGGGTCTACGTATCTACTATATGTATATATAAATTTTTTTTTCTCCTTTTATAGCGAGACTCGACTTCTTTTTAGTGAGAACCGCCCACGCTTTTGCTACGTACTCACGTGGAAAGTTTTTCAGCGCCTCCCCACACCGGTCGGCCCCTGCTTTGAATATTTTCTCTCTCGGTGCGTGACGATTCTCGAACTCGTCGAACGCGCAACAACCTGTTACTTCTTTTTTTTTGCTTTTCTTTCGTACGGTTTTTTTCTTTTTGCTTTTTTACCCCTTTCGCTTATTCTTCCCCTTTCTTTTGACGGTCTTTCGTGGAGCCGGAATAAAAGAACGCGACGGGGGACCACTACCGGTGTTCGCGCGTTAGTTCTCCGCTGTTTTCCCTTCCCTCGCGGGTAATATGAAGTGCCATACTCTTCCGTCGCGCGAGTCCGACCCGATCGATCGGACTTCCTGATCTCGATTCGACTCGCGATCGGCCCGAGACGAAGTTGATAGAGAGATACTGCGAGATGGCTTCGCTGTAGCGTGAACAATCGTTCCATGCTGTTAATCTCGACGTTAGCTGCGCAAGTAAAGAGAGAAGTATTCGCGAGATTGTTAATTCGATCCGATCGCGATGTTACTTTAAACTAAAAATGTTTCAAAAAGAATTATATCATGGTCATTCGATCGGGGGCGTCGTATCAAAAACGATTCTTGCGAATTGTCGAAAAAATTGTTTGCGAGGAAACAATGAACTCTAATGTGTTTGATCGGGCCTTTAAATCAGCAACAATTTTTGCAGCTCAATTAAAAAATTGTTTCTAATTAAAGGATGAATTAGAAAAGATTTGCTCAAAACTTTCAAAAAAGATTGATTGTGATAAAACGATCGACTTTAAATAAAAACAATTTTTATAGCTCATTGCAAAAGTCATTAATGTAATAGAACGGGGCTTTAAAATAACATCGCGGCTTATAATAATAAGTTTCGAATTGAAAAAGATGCAGTAAGAGTCCTCACAACTTGTTAAAAAATGGAAAATAATTGACGTTTGATAGTTAAACAGAAACGATAAGAACCTATGTGATTTGCCCAAAAAATCATGTATGATCAGCAAACCTCGGTGTGTCTTAAAGTAAACTTTAAATTGTCGAAACAAAATTTCGAATTGTGATCTGACTTGTCCCAAAAGACGTTTCATAAATGAAAATGCACCTTTCAATCTCTGCAATTCGCCGGAAAAATTCTTGTGATTGAAAATATTTAAAAATCGATGACAATCTACCTTTCAAATGAAAACCTTCGATGCTTCCGTTAGCATTTAACGTTTCCCGTAAGGTCCCTCGACGTCTGACGGAAGAAAGTAGAAAAGAACTCGTTTACGCAAGTTTCACGGATTTTGCGGATTCTACGGCAAGAATCTCGACGTATTAGTAGGTGTTGCAAGCCGTACATGCATGGTTAGGTGCAAGAAGCAGCAGATTTATCAATCTATCGTTGCAATCAAGCTGGCAAGCCGCAACGGGGTGGGCGGGTGGTAAAGATAGATAGATGCAGAGTGCAGATACAGAGGCAGAGATGTATACAGAGACAGAGAGAAAGGTAGAAATCTATAGAGACAGAGAAATAGATAAAAGAGAGACGTGAAAGGCGCACAGAAGGGCGACAGAGAGAAAACAAAGAGAGAGAGAGAGAGAGAGTGCAAAGAGAATAAGAGAGAAAAAGATAGGCGGTGAAACGAGCAGAGAAAAACACGAAGAAGACGTGAAATGTACAGTAGTAGCCGGTGGCGATCGATTCGATGCGACTGTTCGTCGGCTTCCTTTTTTCTTTGTCTTTTATTTTTCGGTCCACCTCTATCCCGAGACAATCTGTTTCGTTATTTCTCGTATCTTTCTTTTTTTCTTTTATTTCTTTCATTTTTCAGTTCCCCGTTCGTCGTCCGATTTTGCACCGCACACCCACGCACGCACACGCGACACACACGCGCGGCAATCTCACGCGCACGTTTCTTCATCAATTTTGCTATTTTTTCTTTCCTTTTGTTTGCTATACATTTGATGACACGCGTGAGATAAAGGAGGGGGCCGTGCGTGTCTCCCGGACCCCTCCCCCTCGGTGTGCACATTGGTTCTGCTCCCATGACTGTTCGTTTGTCACTTGATTTTTCGTAGTTCTCTTTTTTTTTCTTGTCTTTTCTCGTACACAAAAAATTGTCAAGACGAGAGAAAAAAATGGGGCGGTGGTAGTTGTGGTCGATGACGGTAATGGCGGTTGATGGTAATGAAGAAGATGAAGATGACGACGGTGGTAATGAATGGTGAATATGAGGTGGTGAAGGCGAATTTAGACTTTTCAATTTGAACGTGCATCACCCGGATAATTTACCCACGACGTAATGTGTAATGAGTATTTTTAATTGAGGATGATCAGTGAACGAAGTGGGATCAATTTCTGATGAATTGTTCGATGATCTTGTCTGACACCCGGTCAAAGAAACGAATTGTGTTCATCGACTCAGCGTGGATGATTGATCCGCGACGCACGTTCAAAATTAATAAATGCAAGTTCGCCTGGGGTGTATCGGTGGTGAGAGAAAAACAAAATGGAAAAAAAGAAAATCGCAAAATCATACGAGTCCAGGTGATGTTTCATATAGAATAGAAATCTCTGTATCGTCTGGGGGTGTGGGGGGACAATCGCACCCTTCTCATTTCACGATTCGTTTTCTCCGTCGAGAACGCGTTATGCGGTCCGCAAAATAAAACGTACACTCTTTGCGAGTATCTGATACACACCGATTGCAATCTGTCGCGTTACCGAAAACGATCTCGCCGAAAAAGTAACAAAGAGAGAGAGAAACAAGTCGAGAAGACGGAAAAAGAAAGAGTTAAAGAAAGTAGACGGACACGGGAGACGATCCAGCGATCTAGAGACGGATCGGTTGGATCGACTCGGACCTTACGAACGTCTGCTCCATAAGCTTGCCCAGCCCTGGCATTCGAAACTGAAGCGTCTAAACGATACTGCTCGTCTGGCGCGTTAGTACAAAGCTCGGAAAGCCCGAAAATTCGGCGTTATACTGTTAGAGACAGTGGAAGAAAAGAGACAGAGAGAGAGAGAGAGAGAGAAGATATTATGAGAGATAGAGATAGATATTTGTAGAGATAGATCGTAGTGTTTGAGTTTGGGAGACTGACGTACATCTATATATGCGAGAAGAGAGAGAGAGATAGAAAGAGACAGCAGAAAGTAGAAAGAAAGACAGAGAAGGCGGTCGACGAAAGATCGTCGTGAAAAAAATAGAAAAAAATTCAGTCGAAAAGAGGAGAGCGATGTGGCGAGAAAGATAGAGAGAGAGCAAAATAAGAGAGAAAGAGCGACGGGCAAGAAAAGTGTTTGCATTGCGGCACTTCATATCCACGCGAAAAAAGACAAAAATTGCTGGCCGTGTCTGTCTAAACATATATATGTGCTCATAATCATGAAAGTGGTCTAAGTCAAAATTAAAAGAAAAATAAGTTTATCATATGTATGTAATTTATATCACATTATTTTAAAGTAAATTAATTAAATATAATTTTTGCGATATTGTGAAAAATGAACCATTAGATGGTGCTTGTTATTTCAACATTATATGGAGAATTCATTTAATATTAACATATCCTTTTCCTTTAAATATTTCTTGAAACAAGTAATATATGATTTGGACTACTTTTATAATTATGGGCACATATGGATCCTCTCGATGATCTGCCCGAAACACGCATCGGTTTTGTACCCTCGGGGGATGAGATTCTCGATAGAAACAAACAAAAAAAGTATTAGCTAGAAGAATGGAAAGTGGTGGCGGGTCACCGAATCACAGGACTGACCAAGATTATACAGTAGAAACAGGAACGAGCCTGAGCGTCGTTCCGTGGGAACAGAAGGGAAACGAAAGAGAAACAAAACGCGCGATGTTGTTCCCTTTTGCCGCGTGTGGTCCTTTTGTGTTTCTGTGCTCCCGAAAGAGCAAACCAAAAGAAAGACAGATAGAGAGAGAGAGAGAGAAAGAAAGAGAGACAAATAGAGAGTGTGAGTGAGACAGGGGAAGAAAAACCCCGTGGCGCGCGCGGTTTCATTTCTTCCTTCTTTTTTTGCATTTCCATTTCTCTTGTTCGATTTCTGGTCTCGCTGAAAAGCCACTCAACGTGTTCTCCAAGAGAAACATCGTGAAAGAGAGAAAGAACTTAAAGAGATACTAGTATTATATGTACAGAAAGAGAGAGGGGGGTTTCGGTGGATCGCGGGGGGCGACGCGGGGGTTGCAAAATAATTGCACGGAAAAAATAATTTCGCAATTGTTCGGAACCCTTCTCGCGTCGCTCGCCCGTTTCTCACCGGTGTTTGTTCTTTTCGGTTGTTTTTAATTCTTTTTTCAAGGGGGCGGGTGGTGGGGTAGGGCTTCGCTCTTTTTTGTTTGTTTTCTTATTGTCTCCTGTACCTCGTAGTCCCTTTTCCGAACTTCACGCTCCAAATCCCACTTCTGACCCTCACAAAGGTAGACGCGGTCGTAATACATTTGGCAAATCTCCTTCAAATCGTCTACAAAGAACATGGAGTGTCTCTCAGATTGATTCCATCCACGGCTCGTTGTCATCACTAAATAGCCAGGAGGCGAGGGGAACGAGAGAGAGGGAGAAAGAAAGAGAGAGAGAGGGAGAGAGAGTTCTCGAAACGAAAAAATCCTCGGCGCGAAAAACAAAAAATTATGTACCCTTGGAGAAGATTGTAAAAATTGTTCACAGAACACCGAGGATGTTCTGAAGCTGCTCTTTGGAAATGTACTTGACGTTATTGTTCGAGATCCCCCTCTCCTTCTCCTCAGCCCTCCCTCCCGGTCCGCTGGTAAAAGACGCGGGAAATTCGAACCGACGCGAACGTGACCTGCTCTGAAATCTCTCCTTTCCGGTCAAATGGAAATTGTCCTATCGGCCTCCATCTGTGTCGGGCACGATACAGTCCCTGCCGTCGCTCCCTCGAGACTTTCATCCCCCAGGATCCCGTGGATCCTCTGGAAAAATCCTGAATCACTCTTAAACATTTTCAATCTCGCTGAGAAGCTTCGAGGGAGCGTCGGAACGGAAGAAACATCGGCCAACAATCGCAACGCACACGGTCGACGACAATGCGGCGGTTAGAAACGAGCTCCAAAAAACGTCAAAAAAAGATAAACGAATCCACGCGGGAGACCGGTTGTATAAATAGGAGAGAGACACGGTTAGGCTTTTTCATTTTTTGGTTTCTCGTCAGGCGAGCCGCTCGTATTTACCTCGAATTCTTTCATTTTAATTTGCCTCTCGAGGTCATACTTATCGCCCTCGAGCGCTTGTAGTCTGTTCCAATATGCCGAACAGATCGTCTGGAGCTCGGCTAGAAGAACAAAAGTTTCTCACAGAAGAGAGAGCAGGTTTGGGGGCGGAGGATTTACAAGGCGGAGGACGGTGGTAGCTGTCCTTTCACCGGTTACCATACATCTTACTCGGTTTCGCTATCGCTTGCTATAGTTTCCGTCGGCGAATCAGTACTTTTATCGTGTGAACGTATTTTGGAGGTACCAGTCTGTAATACGGCGAATTAGCTTGCCGTTTTGCGCGAGACTCTTATCGGTGTTCATATTGAATATTTCGTTCTCTTAAGGTTAGAGCGCTGACTGCTTGGCCTGGTGCGATCATGCTGACTCGAATGAATCGGGTTGAAATCGATAATACGTGCTTCAAGAATTCACTTTTTAGTTTATCAATTTCATTTGTTTTGTTTGTAGATCTTTGTCGATATTACTCTTTCTTGACTCTACCCGGTGTACTTGCGAATCTACTGATTATTTCCAAATATAGCTTCGCAATTTAATTGCGGGATTTATGATCCATCAAAAACACTGTTCTCGACAACTTCTCATTGTTCATTTATGTCGTTCATAATTCACTTCATTGATATCTATTAAGCACGGCTGAAATAGGATCAAGCTCGTCAATGATGTCTATCGTTAACGAAACCAATTTTTAGTCACTTATAATCATTATCACCGCAACCAAACCGTTTAAAATCGAAATTGTTTAACGACACAAAATGGTGAAAATATCAAAGAAGAATTTAGCAATTTATTAATATTGTTGAAAGAAGAACAAAATGTCTATACAGCAGACAACTTTTACTTTGCATGAAACCCAGAGTTCAATGATAAATATCCTCAACTCAAACTACGGAATAAGTTTCTATCACTAATTCCTTTTATAAAAATTTCTGGAGGCAATAATTACTTTTACTTCCCGATAAAAGTTGATATCGTTCTTTCTACATGTAATTGAATTTTCCAAGAAAATGAGAAAATCGGCGAGCAATCAGCGCGTTTAGCGCTCCAGCGACCGTGCAATAAATTACAGGAAGATGACCCAGATTGAATTTGCAACGTGTTCGCCGTAAATCGCAGAAATTTCGAGCCAGGCGCGGCGTTGTAAAATTCGAAATAGAGATCCTCAAATGACGCGTGAACAGCAATAAATTCTGTTCACGGTTCTAAAAACGAGGTAGCACGACTGTGTGCAGTCGGTTGCTGGAGCGTGAAGATTATTCTGTATCGAAAGGTTGATCGCGGATAGAGGAAGAATCAAGGAATAAAGAGAAAGAAAAAGAGAGAGAGAGAGAGAGTGTGAGAGAGTGAGAGAGATTCTCGAGTTTGGAAGCAAGAAGCACGAAGCTGACAACTG
Organism: Lasioglossum malachurum; assembly: GCA_028455605.1. Lineage (NCBI taxonomy): Eukaryota > Metazoa > Arthropoda > Insecta > Hymenoptera > Halictidae > Lasioglossum > Lasioglossum malachurum. The sequence continues at coordinate 13,061,010 of CM052314.1, read as the reverse complement.
CGTGAACGTTAACCTGACACGAAGAAGGATAAATAGTAGGCGTGTGCGAGATCCCGAAGTTTCGGGTCGGATCGAGTCTGAATCGCGAAAATTTAAGGCCAGTTCGAGATCCTGAGAGTTTGCAAAGTTGGGGTATCCGAAAAATTAAAATGCAAAATTGGATTACAAATTTTTGGTATCCTCACACTTGACTTGCAGGCTTCGGGTACCCAAATGTTGCAAACTTTCGGGATCCCGAGCCGGCCCGACTGCGATTTCCAGTAGCCAAAGTTCATTAATTTTCAGGAAATATCCCGACCCGAGCCAGAAATTTCGGGTACCTCGGCAGCGGGTACGCACACCCCTAATAAATAGTGGATGTGGACGTGTTCACGTTCGTGGACTATTTGCCTACGCGCAAAGAAATGAAAGAGAATAAAAAGAAGAGGTTTGGAGCGAATGAAAGACTGTTGTTCTACCACAAACCGCTCACGGAAAAGGATCTAGGTATCAGCGTTATGTATTATGATACTGTATTATTTCGTTATCTACTTTGGCTGCGGTTCTACGATTCGCGGGCGTGCCTGCTTTCTTTTTCAAATTTAGTCTATGTATATTGTGTGTGTTTGTCGCTCTTCGTTGGCGCGTGTGTTTTCTTTTCTCATTTTCGATTTTGGTTCATTTCTGTTCTCGCTAAGAAACTGTATGCACGCTCTACGAAAAAAAGACGTTTCTACGCTACGCAGTCAGACACGATAGTGGCCATACGCTACGTTAGAGTATCAGTTTGCGTAAAATATTAAGTGTGTGATTCAGCCTCGATGCCTAAGTTCAACGTACGTTAACATTAAACAGCCGACAGCTCTCAAAATCTCTGGTCACAAACGGTACAAAAGTAAACAAAAAAAACTACGATAAGAGTCGGAAGAAAATCATTGTTACTTCGCTCTCTAGCAACAAAATCTCCTTGCGTGACTAATCAGAAAAAAAATACGCACACAGTTCCCAAAGGAATATGTGTGGAAAAAAACGACAAAAATTGTCTAACAGAGAGAAAGAGAGATAGAGAAAGATAGACAGATAGAGAGTAAGAGAGAGTGAGAGAGAAAGTGAGAAAGAGAAAAAACAGAAGAAAAAATATGGTATTCTGCTCTGTTTTCTCTTTTTATAAATGTTAATTGCAACGTCGTCGTTTTGTGCATCGAAAAACATGTCGACCTCGAAATCCTTCTTGGCGACTTCGTACTCAAGGTCGTACTTCTGCCCCTCGAGAACGATGATCCTCTTATGATACTGGGTCAGAACGGACTTCACGTTAGCTGTCAAAATTCGAAGTCACCTTTGAAAAGAATTCGTTCGTTTGGCGGCACGCTTAGCTCTCTACTTCATTTCATTTGTTCTTTTGTCGGATTTGTTCTGTTCCCCTCCCAGTAACACACGGACTATTTTTGTTAAACAATTCGTTGAGAACGGGGTGTAGAACGGTGTAGAAAACGGATCTCGTTGAAATCAATTAAAATGATCGATACTCTTTGCTCTCGCCGATTAGAATTCACCAGCAATCGTTGACTGATGATGACATTGATTTCATACTGTGATAAGTTTTCAGATACGCGAAATATATCATAAATATATCGATAAAATATAATATGTATACATATATATGACAATGTCTATTCATGTATTAATAATGCACTTGTACAATTTAATATTAATATAGAGAAGATTGTGATATGAAATAGTTTTCAGTGGCATGGAGGTATTTTAAGTGCTTGTTATAACGGGTACACCTCTGTTGTAACTGTGTTATATTAATAATAATGAGGAAGGCTGATTGTCTAGTATGTACGTCATTGTGTCTGAATACCTTTGGCTTGAGAATGCATTTAAAATAAACATAGCGTTCACGTCTACGAACTATTTAGCTGAATGTCTGCTATTAGATAATTTCAATAATGAACGCACGACTTTTCTAAGTTTACTGAAAATTTACTTCGAAGTTTATAAAGTAACTTTAACAGTGAAACATTAAAATCGACACAAGTCACAATATGTAGTAAAGTAAAGTAGTACGCAAACGATGATTATAGAAGAACTACATCAAAATTGTATTCATACAATATACTTGTAGTTAGAAAAATTCTATTTTGCATCTGCATAAAATGGCAATAAAAATTTGTACGAATAGAAGTATGGTTCCAGAGGAATTTAGTAATTTATACCTTAAAGATACGTGTTCAATGTGCAATTTCGAAAGTACGTTTGTCACCATCATTGTCGATAATTTTAGGTGAACGCTTGTCGGCGAGGACAGCGTCGTTTTCAGCGAGATCCGTGGCAACAGGGTTCGCAAAGTGGAAGAACATGGTGTGCAAGCTGAATCGAAAGACTAACGCCGGATCCAGCTGGATCCTGGATCCAGGAGCAGGGGATCGACGCAAGTCGCGGCACGCGCATCGAAGACGCCGCGGGATTGATATTGCGCAGGAACATAGAAAGCAAACGAGATCGCTGCGAAAACTGCGGACGTCCGCCGCGAGACCAACTTAGATCGCCAACAGGAAGTCCAAAATTAAAAAGAAAACAAAAGAAAATACATAGAAATAGAGCACTACAAGTCGGGGGATATTGCTCCGTTATATCAAATGTGTGAACAGCGTATGGTGACAACTTGGTGAGAACACAGTAAGTTAATTAATTATTACAAGTACGCTGCTGAAAATAATCGACGGCTATGCTTGTTCTGCGAGAAATCACCAGCGACAAAGATAGTGAGATAGTGGGTGGTAATTGACGACGAGAGATAGCATTAAACGAAGAGAGCAAATCACGTAGATCGCGCGCAACAAGAAAAACGAGCGAACAGAAAGGTGTGCGAAAAAAAAAAATAGAGACAAACAGAGATAGATAGAGAGTGAGAGGTAGAGATAGATAGAGAGACAGAGAGAAAGACAGAGTAGCCGTGTTATGTCAGATAGTGAGTGAACCAAAAAAAAAAAAATATAAAATAAATAATAGTATGTTTGTCAATAATTAAAACGGAGAGACGAAATGCGAAGCTCGCGACACTTGCCCGGGTTGCGCAGAAATGATTGTATAGAATCATCGTTTTGGCGAGGACCGCGAATTTTCGTCTGTGACGAAGACGACGTGTTGATTGAACGAACTTTCTACGCCATTGCTCGAAGATATTTCAGCGTTCGCAGCGGCCGCAGGCCAAACAAGAAATTCAAGCAGACTTCCGTTTCGCTCGAGTTACTGGTACCGTTGTTAATTAAAATCATATTTCAGACATGCAATTTTTTTGGCAGAGAATAATTCATTGCTGGTACGAACAGTGGACGAAATATTTCCGAGCGGTGGCGCAGCTACTGGTAATTGTGTTTTAAATAGTGTTCTGCGAATAGCCTGCGGATGTTTGCACGAATTTCATCTTCTATCAATTGTTCTATTCTTCACAGTGGTCGCAAAAAATGTTTTTCATTACGTTACGACTTCCTCGGAGTCTGAGGAAAATAAAAATCAAATACAGTTTCAACCGTATCGCCAAATGAAAGTATAAATGAAATGAACCAACATTCTGCATTGCAACGTATGCGCATTCTGCCATAGAACTTTATATACACTAAGAAACTGAGCATAAAGCGTCGAGAAAATGGTGTTGAATTTAATTGCAAATTCTGCCATGGTGGAGATGCTATCGGTCCCTCGATAAAATTTTTATTAATCCTTGGCGGAGATCTGGTTCACTGTGAGCGCACAAAATCCGCAATTTACTGGCAGTAAGTGATGAAAACTAAAAATTAAACAGTGTACGAGTGTGGCACAAAAAACGTGGATATCTCTGGTTGCGAGGGTACGGATAAAAAAAGAAACGCGTCGTCACCGTGGCAACATAAATACGCTACCGTCGTATAAAAATAATGACAATGTTACGGTTGCGTAACGGCGAGGGTCGCCATCCGTTTGCCAAAACGCATCCGAGGATGCACGTCGGCCTCTCTGTTCGTCAATCGAACGTGAATTCGCAACCGACCGGGCAAGCGCGTTCCATTGCTCAAGTGCAACAACATTGAGCATCGGTGTTGTGTTAAAACTGGTGATGTGTGCGTGTATATGTATGCATGTGTTTGTATATGTAATGCATGTGCTTGGCTATGTATGCACGTGTTCGTGCACGTATGCATGTATGTGTAAGTGTGCGCTGTGTCATTGTGACAGTGTGTACGTGTTTGTGAATGCCTCGTTATTCGCACGTCTCGTTACGTTTCTCGCAACCGTTCGTTCTCAAGTACCTCGAAGTCCTTCTTCTTAACAACATATTCGAGGTCGAATTTTTGATCCTCCAATGCTGTGATCCTATTGTGGTACTCGCGCAGCACGCGCTTCACGGTCTCTGTGTGGATCAAGGTGAAAAAGATCGGACAGAATTCATCATTTCTCATTCAAGCACGATGGGGGAACGATACCGTTCTCTTTGTTCGGCCTCGGTGCGCGTCCTCTAACGCCGCTGACACGGCTAACCCACTGTCTACAGGATGCCCAATAACATGTGTGACACCGGAAACGGATGGTCTCACGCTCGGAAAAAGCAGAGTGAAATTTTTCACTTTGGTGTCCCGCTTTTCGCGAATATATGTAGATCCCTTGGCTTGAGTGTGGTTTCGAATTTTATAGGTAATTTTATACGATCATTCATTTTTCAAAGATATCTGTTTTCTCAACGCATGACTCTTTAAAAACAATTATGCTGTTGTTTGCTTCGAAAAGGATTTTTACTTTTATCAGGTGTCTGGCTACTGCTAGATGCTTCCACCTAATTTTATCTTCTAGATTTTCACAGTTTGCAACATATGATTCCATAAAGATAATTATACTGTACTGTTGTGATCCTTGAAAAGGATTTTTAATTCGACGTTATGTCTGAACAATGCTAGATACTTCCACTTGATCCTACCTTCTCAATATCAATTGCTATAAATTACTTAGTAGAAATATTGCGTTACGATGCGGACAACCTGTGAAAGTATTTTGAATTTTGTTACGCGTCTGACTACTGCTTCTACTTGATGCTAGAATTCGTTTTAGTGTCTTGAAACGATTCATTGGCCTTTAAGCATACTATGAAACTTATTTATCGCATCGTTGAAAGTATTTCTAATTAAATTCGTAAAGTTATATGCACATAGATACTGGGACTCAATTATTTTTTAAACAGTCTTGCACCTCTCAAAAATTTTACTTTGCATTTTCGGTTCGATTCTGGACGTGGAAATCCTCCTCCTCGATTGTACTGTGTATTATTGAACATCCTGCATACCATGCCTTCGGAATTATATTTAAGAGGAACTATTCGAGATATTTATTTTTACTTTTATATAGATTTGTAAAAATTCTTTAGTCACTCGAACACGTCCAAATTTAAAGAATAAAAATTGAAATTTTCGATATTAAATTGGTAAGAATTACTCACATAAAAAAAAGAATAGTATTGTGTATATTTATAATGAACATTTAAACGAGAAATGATCAATCAAACTACGAGACTAAAATTCTCCCTGTGTAGCATCCTGTAGCAAGCACAGGTGTCCACTTCGAGATCGATATCTCATCGAGTTCACTATCAAATAAAATTCCGAGGCATCTGTATCGTCCACCGTGTCCACGCCATCCTTCCCTTAAAGCTACCGTCGAGTCCGTGTAGTCTTCTTTGACGGTAATGTGTGCTGACACACTGTATGGATCATCGTCGTGTTCACGAGACGTATGTTAACGAGCGAGTTTAGGCGATCGAACCTGGGGGTCCGACGGCGTGTGTCTCATCAATGAGTTTTCTCCGAGAGGAGACACTGTGCGTCCGCAACGATGATGGATCGAAACCACCGGGGATACACGATTAATTATACCACGCACGCTAACCACGAACGAACAGAAATCCCACGGCACGATTCGCTTCTCACATGTCTCTCGGAAAAAAGCCCGGGAAAATATTCGCCCGGAAAAAATATGATCCTGATTCGAGCGAAAGCCTGCGGCGAGTTAATTTCGGCCCTGACGTACTCGAACGTCGACTGGACGAGCACGGTGGCCGCTCGATTAAAGCCAGCCCTTTAACTATGCACTGCAAACTGTACACGTTGCTCCATTCACTCTCCACAACTGTGTAACTTTGCAAGTACATATTTGCTGATTGCACTTTTCAGATTTTGGTTCATTTTTCTAATTTTTTAGCTGTGGACACATTATGTATTTTTCAGTCTCTCTTCGTTTTGTGTACATCTAGTTCATACATGAAAAACGATTGTATGGTGGAGAGTTCGAAGTGTACTCTGCTGTTTGAAAATTTATCAATGCTGTCGAGATCATTTTTCAAATAATAATGTAAATTTTTCAATAGAAATATAAGCAGATTTTTACATATTCGCGGAGTTCTGACAAAACCGGTGACTTTCGTTTCACTCATTTTCCAAAGTCTCTTCAAGTTCCGAAGTTACAGCTGTGCAAAGTTCACACGCTACGCGCGGCATTGGCGCAGGCACACGAGCGCTACTATACCGAGCGTGTACGCTTCAAACCACTGTAACTCCTAACCTACACAACATTTTTAAAAACTATTGAAACAAAAGTTGCTCAGTTTTAAACGAACTACAGGCCAGAATAAAAATCTGCCCACATTATGACTAAAAGAGCAAACTTGTCCAAGCAAGAACGCGTCTCCAGTCAACAGGAAATGGTCTGTTGAGTAGAATTAGTGCTTCTCAAGTCAGCCAGCGTGCTCGTGGCCTACAGGGAGCGCGGTTTACGGTGCTCGCGGGTACGTTGAATAGAGTGTAAGTACCTTCGCTCGCGTTGTCGGTGTCCTTGGCCTTTCCACAGCGTTCTTCGATGATGCGCCTCCTTTCCGCGGCTTTTCTCTCCTGCTCCTTCTTCAATTCCTCGGCGGCTTTCTTACGCAGCAACAACTATGGGCAGAGAAGAAAGGCAGGGCGCCATTGTCAGAGGCCGTCGGTCGCATAAAAGGCGGAATCCTCGCGTGGCGCGAGAGGACCTCCAGGAAATCGCGGGGATTCGGGCCGGGCCGTAAACCGCCGGGTAAATTCTCTCCTGCGGACTCGGCTAAGCCCCGGGAACGCTTTCTTCCCTTTTGGAATATAATGCAAAGGACGGGGAACGTAAGCTTGTCCCGAGAACTCGACGCGGACCGGGATACCCGCGGCGAGAACGATTCGAAAACCGGCGGAAGTCCCGCGCGTTGAAGTGTGACAAGGTAATAGAGAAATACGGGGCTTTGAACGGTGTTGCGCAGCGAAATGAAGATCTAAGGCGGCGATAAAACGCGCCCGGTAAGGACCGGACCGGGAAACTTTCTACCAAGAAGCTGGAACAATGGCGCTGAGTGGAAATTCCCGAGGAAAATGCTCGCGAGGAATTTGGTCCGCTTCGGGAATGACCTTGATCCAAATTGAAAGATAAGGGAAAGGAATGATTCGCCGCCAAGTTCCAACCTCTCGGCTTCCGTTTGGTCCGTTTTAACTGTCAAGACACATGCAAAAGACCTGGAAAGTGTTTTACAGGTTCCTGATACCGAAATACACACTTGCGACTTTAAATTGTATTAAATTCCATCATTTGTCTGACTACTGCTGGTTACTTCTACTTATCTTGATAAAACGTGTAACCACGAGAAAAAAATCGAATTTTTGAATCCCTATCTCGTTTTGGCTACTTAGTCATTGGTAAAAATTCTTAAAAGTGTTTTACAAATTCCTGCTATCAAAATACATCTCTAATTTTCTGTTAGTCTTTTCGTTAAAAATTCTGGTCGTGAAAAACTACAAACTTGCATTTATTTGATTAGAGATGTATCGGTGAGCTAGAGGAGATTTCTAAGGGGATTGTGCGATGATGAACGCAACGGAACGTTTGCAACGTGACGAGGAATTGGTAAAGAATGTGGTGTAAACTCACCCTAAGTTTCTTCTTCCTGTCAGGGGTCATGAAACCCTTCTTCGCCTTCTTGGCTTTGGAAGCCTCTTCGAGGCGGGCGCGGACCTCCGCCCTCTTTCTGTCGGTCTCCGCCTGTTTCCTCTTCTTTTCCTACATTTTCCGTGCGAAACTCCCTTAAAACATCTTATCTGACAACGACACGGAACGGTAGAATAGTTCGCACCGGCGCGAAATTTGAATTCTCAAAGCGGCCGTGAAATTCATGTGAAAAGTTGGAAAAAAGATAATCGTTAATCCCTTTTAAAAATCCACGGACAACGGAATCTAGTCCTTCGCACTCCGGTGGTAGTGTACAGTCAATCACGAAACGCTATACACGTGGCAAATATCAAACATTTTATCCAACAACCGCGAGAATTATGAATGTTTAAAAAATATCATTTGTTTACTAAAAATTATAAAGATCGTCGAAGATAAAGTGTAATTTTATGTCCACGATTGATCTATGATTGCTAGGAGAGGAATTTTTAAAGTCCGTCTAATCCTAATTAATATTTTCAGATTAGATAAACTCGACAGATTTGACAGGTGTATGAATATTTTTGTGACCGACTGTAAAGTGTAATTTACCGCAAATCAAAAATGTACAGAGTAAAAATTTTCAACGTTGACGTACAAACTGTATCCTAAAATATTTTGTTTTGTGAATTGTTCGAGTTGGAGGCTACTTTGAATGCAAAGGACTAAATAGTGCCGAAAGCATCGTACGCAGGCCCATGACGGGATCTTTTCGCGAAGAACCGACGCGGATAACCGTTTCGATTAGCATGGCTCGACAAGTTATTGAAAAAGTTTCGCGAGTGATCGTCCTGTTCTGCTTGACTTTAAGGTACACCGATAGTTTCCCCTCTTACGTACATCCTCGAGACGTTTCCTCTGTAAAGAAAAAGAGACGTGGATCGTGAGTAAAACTTCTTCTTGAGGACGGAACGCGGAACAACCTTCAAACCGGAAATGGGCACGATCCTCGAACAACTTCTCTATTACATCTAATACAGTAACTCACTGACATATTGTGCATTATTAATATATTTTTGCACTATTATATTGTCTGATCTAAATAGAAACAGCCATTTTGTTCTTGACCTTAAGATTCTCAACTAGAAATAGTCAATTATCTTTTCGCACCTGTTATTGCTCACTGTCCGTTAAAAAAAAAATAAAACAAACATGTACGAACACAAAAATTGTCTGATTTTTTGTACCCAGACATAAACGAAATCATTAATTATACTTCTACTGTTGAAATTTTTATGTTCGTTCGACAGGAAATGTTCAATTAATTCTGAATTTATTGTTCATAGCTCATCAGAAAAATGAATTGTGTGCCAAGGAAAGTGTTCCGGGTTCCGTGTAGAAAATTGCGAAAAGCGTTTCATAAAGCAGTGTGTGTGTGTCGCGTGATTTGCAGCGAAGTGCAATTCTCAATCACGACGAACGAGCCCGATGTGCGACTTGTGCAAATAAATTGTGAATGTCTAACGGCATGTAACAATTGGCTGGTACTCGTGCTGTAAACCCGAAAGAGCCCGAACGAGCACGAACGAATCCCACGTGCTAATTACAAAGGCGCCAAAGCGTGAGGAGCATGCTGCGGACATAACACAACACAAAGGACGCTTCACACCGCAAAGGACACAGAAATATTTCGTCTTTCATGCGACTGTAGTGTCTACATTACCCCAGGTTTCTCTGGTTATCTAGGTTGCTCGTGCTTGGAGCTCTATTCTACTACTACACTGGCTAACTATGAGTCAGTCGTGGCCAAATTAGGATACAGGGGAGGACACGTTGTTTGTCAGTGTCGGACGGACCGCCATAAGTCGTGCAATTCGTTACCATAAATTTCCGTTTCACTATTCAGGGAACAATTAAGCATCGTAAACACGGTCTTCATTACTTTTATCCGAAGTGTTGTTTTCTAGAACCACTGCTGAAAGATGATTTTTTTCTCTATCCTTAGCAAAAAGCAGTTAAAATTTTGATCAAAATATGTGAAAGTAAAGTAACTTGTATTGGGAAATTGTAATTGAGAAAATTGTCTCTAAAGTTAGGGGTTCTCACCCCTGTATGTTCGCCATTTCACTTTTGACTGTTTGCTTTGCTGATACGTCGAAGCAAAATTGTAATTTACAATGAAATAATTATCGCATTGATCACAATTGAAGCGTGCACTGATGAGTAGATCTGTTGTATTGAATGTTAACTATGAAATCATTATTGCGTAACTATGGATACAATGCACGTCCACGTGAATTTGAGCGACGCTCTAAATAGTTTCATTAGGTAGTCTGATAATTTAATCGTCGATTGCTGTCCGTAGTTGTTAATCAGCGGCGGACATACTTCAGCTACCACTGTAGGTCAGCAAGAATTAACGACTGCGCAACACAACTTGTAATCTATTACATTTTAATCGGCATCGGTAGTGTGTAATCAGATTACGTTCTATCCGGGCCTGCTTTAAAGCGGCGTTTCCGCTGAAACACTGAGTCAAAATTATACCTCGATTGTCCTTGTAATTGAATTCAGAATCACTTCCGATGAAGATCAAATTATACGGTAATTTTATTTAAATATACCATACACGAACAGACTGAAAATATCTAAACAAAGACAGCAGTAAAAGATAATATCATTTAACATATCAACTGCATGGGAATATCTAAAAAAAGACAACAATGGAAGATGCAGGTCTGGAACGAAAGTTCGTAGCACCTTTAAATTAAAATTCAGATATTTATTCATAGGTTGATTTCATTAACGTGATAAGTTGCCTCCAAAATGGCTAAAAGTGATAGAACAGAACGAAAAATATATTATTGAATCAATCTGTGAATAAACATCTTCATTTTACCACTGAATTTCAATGCAGAGTTGGGCAAAGATTTTATTTAAATAAAACATTTTGTTTAAATAAAATTAAATAAAACTTTAAATAAATTCTTATTTATTTTTAAATAAAACTTTAAATAGATTCTCTTATTTATTTTTAAAAATATATATAAAATTAAAAAAAAATAAAATTTGATTTCAATAAAACTTTTGCCCAACTCTTTGTTTCAATGTAACAAACGCTACGAACTTTCGTTCCAATCGCATTTTAATCGCACAAATCAATTACATGAAAATATCTATACAAAGTCAATAGTGAATACCAATATTTATTTTACTCAAATATGAACTTTTGCTTTTGATTGAAATTTTTTTCCTGAAATATATGTATAAATGAATTCGACATCTGCGATTTATATAAATTGCCAATTAAAATATCGATTTTTTTAGTATCGAATGCCACAATCGTGTGATCCAATTTGATTTACAAAATACGAATGTGCAAGTTCCCTGAACAGTGGACAAAAGTAATGTCAGTTTCCACGTTATAGAATTCCAACATTTTTGTATTCTGACGGCACAGAACAAATGTTCCCTGTATAATTTTTCATTGAAACTTGGTTCACGACGAAAACGAACATTTCTCGAAGACGTGACTTATGTCGTTCCGAGGGAACGTTCCCGCGAAACAGAGGGAACGTTACGGGAAATACGTTCTCCCCCGCGAAGTATAAAAACTTTCTCGCATGAAATGAACTTCCGGCGGGAGACGCGCGAAAGGAAGTCTGATGGGATTCTAATATTTTCGTACGCCGGCAGCAATATCTTCTCCGGCGACTCGAACACATGGAAACCGGATGTTAAAGGAGAGTGTGGAGCATGTCGGGTTGATATTAACCCTCGCCATACGGTGTCGGGTCTCTTGAGACCCATCCATAACGTTACAGAAAGATCCAAATCTGTCTAACGCAATTTCATCAATGTTTTAACAGTTATATTGAACCTAAAATAATTTAGCTATCGATTCCATCAATTGTATGAAAAATACAATGTATAGTATAGTATAACAAAAATTAAAGTCTGACCAATTTAATTGTCTTGCATCTTCAGTAATAAAAAATTTTATTCTTTGTGATGCTGGATACTGTAGAATGATTACACAATGTGCAATGGGTCCTCAATGACCCAGCCACAGCGAATGAATAAAAATTAATGTCTATCCAATTTAATTGTCTTACTCCTTTGGTAATAAAAATTTTGGATGTTGATGTTAGACATTTTGGAATTATCAAACAGGGTGCAACGGGTCTGCGAGGACCCAGCCTACTTTCTTGGACGTACCGCGAGGGTTAACGGGACGCTTTTACAGCAATGTAACTAAAAAGGAGCCGGGAAAGTTTCGAAAGAGAAAGGAACCGGGCAGATAGAGTGTACGGCTATCCCACGGCGGTAAATAATGTTGAAATAAGAACATGAGTGGCCCGATAAATCAAGGGCAAAGTCCACCCCGCGGAGGCAACCGACGTGGCGGTCGTAATACTTCCGGGTCTATCTCTTACTCTGCCTTGCCTCGTACGAAATTTTACGTTTATGCCCGTGGTGGAAAAATATACGCCGGGTTCCCCTGAAACCGAAACATGTTATCGGCTATCGGTACGCTCGGTAACTCTCCCCCCTTTATCCGGCGCGAAATTGTTTCCAACAAATTACGAGCGCGTCGATTCTGCGTCCCGAATATCGAATGTCGCGAGCGATTGCGATAAAAATACCAGAGGAGAAATCAAATTGAGAATGATATTTAATTTGTTTAATAAAATCTTGGAGGTAGGTGTATCACGAAATATTGTGGCCGCCGGACTATTTTCTGTTCTCTTTGAATCCAATTGGCAGCGCACCATCGCTTTCGCTAATATTCGGAATTGATCCGAGGCTTTTATTTCTTTTGACTATGAGAATATTTTTGCAGCAACTTAGATTTGTCCGGAACTGATTGATCCGAGACTTCTACTTTTTTTGACTATGAGAATATTTTTGCAGCAATTTAGATTTTAATAAAATAGCCATTGTGAGGCGGTTTTCAATAAAACGTTCGCTCCCAGGCGGATTTTATAAAGAATTATATTAAAGTTTTAGCCAGTCTTTTAATCGGAGAAAAACTTTCTTTCTTTAAAAGTCTTTAAATTTCATTACTTGAAAATAGAACTTTCATTGTCGTCAGGACACAACTGATTAAGGCTCATCTACACTGCGTACTTCTTTGTACTGATTTCGTACTAATTAAAAAAAAAGTAGATTTTTCTTGAAACGAAATTCAAGTCTGTAGCACGTATATATATGTATAAAAAGTCTATAAAAATTGCTTATTTTTAAGCTATATAAACCTATATCTTTTCTTGAGATCAACTATGAAGTTTTACAAAGATTTTTACCGAGCGTCAGAATAATCCTAAACATTAGCGCACGATGCCAACCTCGCCATTTTCTTAGAATAAAACTGTCCCGCATGAAACTAACGTTGGCAAACACAACTCAACCGGAAGCCAGGCATTAATTCTTCGAAACCGGAAGTCACGGGCGTCGCGTGTCCCCGGAGGTAAGACTTTATTATTCGAAGGAAACATCGAAGTAGCCGAATCGAGAACGATATCGGTGGATTCTCGTGGTTCCTCCGCCGGGATGGAGCCGTATCACGGGTAATCCGGTATTCCATAAGAAATGACGAGATAAGGATGGTGGTACGAGGGCGTACGGGGGAATTCGGGAGCCGGGGATTTCGCGTGGAGGTTCCCCGTGGAAAAAGGAAATATGGCGGGGGATCACTGCCACGAGGATAAACTTCTACGGTCTCCTCATTATTCGGGGCACAGAAAATGGTACATCAAATGATAAAAAAGACAAAAATAGGGGAAAAACTACTGGCACACTGCGTGTGGTTCATCGTGGACTGGCAGCTTTTTTCGCGCTGTCGTGTCGCGTCAAGTTTCCACTTTGAACGCTACAAAAAACAATGAAAAACTGGGCGCTCCCGGTCGATTCAGAGACCCGACACGATCGTTCTCGGTGTTTATCGCAGAACCGGAAGTCCTAGTTCCGTCTAAGGGTCGGTCGTCCAGCAAAAAGTACGACATCCGGGAGGGAAAATTCAAAAATCTCCCGGGCAAAATTCGCCGACCGAAAAACGTCGATTGTGCGCGAGGATTTCAACGCTAAACTTGCCACCGTGAAATCTCATTGCACTTTTCCACGATTATATGAATTTGTTCGAGGAAAATGTTGGACTAAATTGTCTCATTTAAGCATCTATTATAATTGGACTGCGAATTTTTATGTCAAAAAGACATATGTAGCAACAAAAAAGGATATTTCTTTTATTTTTACCACAAATTAAAATTCCCATTTTTTCTTATTCTTATAAAATGAACCCTTTGCATTCGACTTCTTCTTCCAAGATATCACTAAAAATTATTACACTATAATTCAAAACAATTTCTACACATTATTAAGTGTTAAATTCGTGTCCTGATTTTTAAATATGTATAACTATGTAATAACTTCAAGTTGAATTTCACTAAAAAATGAACGTAACGAAAATATTCTAGCTCTTAGCAGTTGAGGGGTAACTGCAAAGGGCTAGATTAGGTAAAATGTCCAAATTCTCGAGTCAAAATAGCCACTAATGCGAAGGGTGAAGTACAAACATTGAATTTTGTATAAAACTCCACAGCTTGATTACAATGAATTCCATTTTATAAGACGACATCAATCGGTTACTTTTTATCGGTAAATTTAGAGTTGTTATCCTCTTGCTCGAGTCTAGATTCAACAGGGGGTAGTTCTAAGTGTGTTTTCGAGGGGGTCTCACAAGCATAAAGCACAAACGATGCATACCTTTCGTTACAATTAATTACACTGCAGAGTCCAAACGGTCCATTGTTCGCCATTCCAACGTCAAGTCAAGATCCAAGATGTGGCCGATGATGCGACGAGACATAAAAGGGTGGAGAGGGAAAGAGAAAAAATAACAAATTAAACCGCGCCCTATCGAACGAGAATTTTATCGAATCGACCCGGTGATTCGTCCTCCAGAAATTTTAGGAATTAATTTACATCGAGGAATCGGCGAAATTTCAAAAATCCAGAACGCGTGGAGCGTGGAACGAGAAATAGTTGTTACTGAGAATATTCGTCCAATTAAAACATTCTGCCAGAGAAGCTGAGTGGAATAAAATTTTAATAGCTAATGAATTTAAAAAATAAATACTTCGTTCGCGGACGAATAACACAATGGTTTTCGTCGAATTTTAAATGTTTTTGCAGCGACATGAGATATTAATTTTACTCGGACGGCGAGGACTCGAGAAAATTAAAACGATAATTTTTCGCATGTTGGATTACGAATTTTTTATGCTTTGGAAAATTGTTTCGTGTTCCGAGAGAACTTCAGGTCGCGAGTTTTTCCTCAAATGAAAAATAATTCTTCGTAGCAAAATTTAAAATCAGCGAAATTTCAAACTGGAACACGGTAGTGAGAAAAGTTGAAAGCATACCTTCCTCAACATCGAATTATTTCTATCATTTTAAACAGTTTATGCAATCTTCGAGGTAGCTTTCCTCTTACAATGTGAAAATTAATTTCCACAGGAAATTGAAAGACAAATGAAATTTGATCCAGGGCTCAAGAAAATGTGTAATATTGAATCCGTAAGCTTCTATTTGTACGAAGACTAGTTTTACTTCAGTGGAGGATCCAAGAGTGTTACTAAAAGTTTCTTTTTGGATTCTCGTCGTTCTTTCTTGGAACGGTTGTTCCTGCTTCGCGGATCTCCGCGTTTAAATGAACATCCGCGGTCTATTTATAATATTTAGCGAAGCTTTACCTTATTTCCAGCGTAAAGCCCATCCCGAAGGAAAACATGGGTTCACGTAAACGTTCGCGGGAAAATAATGAATTAAGTCGTGTTCCTATTAAAGGAGATGTTTCCAGTACCCACCTAACCTCATCGTCCGCCATCTTGTCTGCTACACTCGTCTACCTAAAAATAAAGCAGAGAAAACGAGATGTTTCGTGTACAAAATAACAATAACCAAGCGTTGCGTCACCGAACACAGATACCGATTTGTCTCCTTGACACAAACTACGTGTGAACGCTGTCTTTACACGACGATGCCTGGGTCCGTTTTGACCCATATTTTATATGATTTTATAATTGTTCGACTATTTCTCTTAGAAAAAAATTAGCGACTACACCAAAACCTCCACTATTCGAATTTTTAATCAATTTTAAATCACAATAGTGTAAAAAAGAATTGTCTACACCCTCACAGTATAAAAGCAGCTACCCAATTCGTTTCTCAATTCGATCGTCTCCAATGATTAGACTGCAGATATTTATGCGAAATAAAAATTGTTTGCATTAATTCCACGACATAGAAGCGAAAAAGGAATTTCATTCTTTTTTTTTATTAGTTTTAGTAAATCTTTAATTTGTTAAATCTTTCTACTGTTTGAAATTTTTTACGCCCACCCATTTTTATAATAAATGCAAAAAAAACTTTTATTGTTTCACTAAGTTTCCAGCGCCGCAAAGAAAAATTGATTTCTATTGTGCAATTAACCAGTTTCATGAAAATTATTATCAACACAAAAGCAAGAAACGAATATCTTAATAGAACCAGGCATCCTCAGCGTCTATCTGCGCTTAACCCTTTGAGATCAAACAGTAGTGAAACAGTAAAAAAAAATTAAAACTATTGATTCCTTTTATTATTCATTCCACAGTCTAACTATGAGCTGAATAAAAAGAAATCTCTCTACAAAGGATGATCTACATATTTAAAAAAATGCTCGTTCTCAAAGGGTGAACCATAATTGCTGGCAAAGGGGGGTTGTGTCATCGAGGAAAGGTTGCGTCATTCGTGCAAATTTTTCGGTCAGTGACAGGCGTCACTGTTGCGATAAATCGCGGGTGCGGCGCGTAAATTCTCGGCGCTTACTCGCTCACACCGACGCCGACGCCGACGACGGTATAGAATATCCGGTGCTCGAAAATAGCCAGGCGTCGGCCCCCGCGTCCCCACCTTCGGAAATTTGGTCGACGACGACGTCGATGCGTCGGCCGATCCAAATTTGGATGCAACGACCCGATAGACGCTCGCGACCCGACGTCGGAACCCGAGGGGCGGGTCGGAACCTGGAGAGAACGAGACGATAAGGGAGCCGGAAGCGCCTCGGATAACCTGGAGCAGTTCCCTTATCCGTGGAACGATATCTCGAAATAAATTCGATGGCTGGCGAGGCCCACACGACCCGAGAACTTCGAAACGAATCCCTGGAGCCTCGGCTAGAGAACAATTTTCAGAAACCATGAAAGGAAATGCTCTGAAGCTTTCGGAATGATTATAAAAATTGTTACACATCTTTATAAATCTTGAAATTATATCAAGTCTGTGTCCAGTTGAATTAATATTTTCATAAATGCGTGGTAACTCGGTCATTAATTTCTGTTCTGTTCATTAATTAATTGTTCAAGAACTGTTTCAAGCTTAATAATATTGTAATAAAGAATATTATGAAAAATTCTGAAGATTATTGACAGATAGAGACTATTCACAACTAAAAAGTGTATAATTTTGACACAAGAAACTATGAAATGATTATACAAGGTGCGGCTCCAGGCTTCTCAAAAAGAAGAACACAACGCGCGCACAACAATTAAAGTCTGCTTTCTGATCTTTAAAGTAATAATTGTATTACTTCTCCAACGTACAGTTTCCATATCAAAAAGTATGGCCAACTCTGCTAAATTTAATCCGATTTTTGTTAGAGCAACAAATACATTATCTTGGCCATTGATCTTTCTCATCCAATAATTTCAAAAAATATTCGAATCTAGACCATTGCAGAACAATTTCGAGATGAATGGCTAGAGAATTGTTCCGGCACAGAAGGATTTCGCAAGACCATGAAAGGAAACGGTGGAACCCCGGCGGTGGAAATAACTGTTTAAATATAGAAAGTGGGATACGAATGTTTTTCGAAGCAGAAACAATAATCGCGGGTCGCAAGGTTAATTAGAGTGTGCAGATTGCGACGCTAGTCCAGAGAGAGCCTCGTTGGCGAAACAAAGTTATGAATTATGGAAGAAACGCTTCTCGGTGGATCGGGTTACATTTAGAGCTCGCGGGAATCTGTTTCTCTGGCTGGACCACTGGTTGTGAGTCAGCTACAATGTTTCAAAATAGCTTGCAAATTTATTGCATTTGCCGATTGTGTAACTGGCCCGTGTGCAATTGGAAAAGACACCCGAAGAACTTCCATTGAAATCCTTTTTCTGATCTGGACGATTTTCATTGTACACTGTCATAGATGTGAAACGAATTTTGGGAATAATTATGAATTTAGATTTTCTAACAACGGTGACAGCTTGGATGAGCACAATGTACATGATTTCTGTGAGGATATTTCCAACAGTGATGTCCACATTCTGTAGATTTGTAAAATTGTATGTACGGGGAAATTAAGAAAAGTGTAATATTTTTTTGCTGAAGTATTACTGGTGGACTTTTAAGTAATACTGACGTGGAACCATTTTGTCGGAATGTTTTGAAGTCCTCTGATATAGCCAGCAATGATGGCGACCGATTAGGATTGGAACAAGCTCATGATTTACGTAAACGAAGACACCTAAGAGCCCAAATTCAGATCAGTGTGCCTTCTAACCCTTGGCGAGGCTAAAACAGCTTTCCAAAATATTGAAATGAAAATTCTCTTGGACTAAGACGTACCTAAATCGACTACCAATTATACCTTCACAACTTCATCCATTATCTGTAGACAACAATTACGATTTAGACAAGCTCTGTAAGCTGTAATCAGCGATTCGGAAAGATAGAATAATTCCCAAGGAAATTGACAGTTCGAATGATCATGCAACTAGGTTACATCTAGGTCATCCGTGTCGAGTGTAGAATCGTCTGGTTGCTAGAAAATAGGGAAACATCGAGTCGAGGGAATTTCATCGGATCACAGTCGAGCGTCGCCTTTTATATTCATAATGGACGATCGCCTTCGCTAAGTATAGCCTCCCTCTCGCTCGAGCCATTCCAAGACACGACTCCGGGACGTGTGTCCCGTCTCCGATGTCAAAGAAGATCCCGACACCGTAAAAATAGAAAACACGTCTCTCGAGTCTCTCTACCGCTCTGTACGATCTTGCTGGCGAACGATCTCCGCCGAGGATCAGAGTCGCTTCATGATCTACGTGCTCGATCGCCTAGAAACCGATAAGAAGGGCGGGAGAAGCTAGCCAGGTGATGTTTCCCGAATTTCGAAGAAGAATCAGAGTCGAGGAACGAAGACGGACATACGACGCGTCTTAAGAAAGATAGACGTCGATTCAGAAGCGTCTGAACGAGCTATAATTGTCGGCGAGGTAGCGGCAGAGGCGGCGAATACTGGCACAAGGCTGTTCGCGTGTATCCGCGTGCTCTATTGAAGAGACCATGATCGCCAAATTTTCCTTATTGCGAAAAGAAGCGAGCTAGACATCACTGCAAAGGGATTGTCCACGCTTCCAGACGGTGAACAATGTTTCCAATTGGATACAGAAGGCTGGAAAGAGCCAGAGCAAGCCTGGGCACTATTTGCCTCTCGTGGGGCATCGCTTGGCCTCGAAGAAAGAGCGAGGAAATCTATTCTCATTCTACAGTATTCGATCTCACCGATATTAATTTTCAGTAATGCATATTTCTACAGCGAGCACGGTGCTGATAGCCTCATGAATCACTGTCGGACACCGTCTGATTTCCTGGGAAGAGCAACGAATTTAGGACACGCCCATTTACAGCACTCTACACGAAGAGAGAGCAGAATGAAGAGTTTAGAGTTTCATTTTCAAACGTCGTTGGCTCCGGAACTATTTGTCACTGGAGAAAACGGCTCCCAGGTGCAAAGATCGCTCCAGGGGCCAAATCACGAAGTCCAGTCACTCTTAAGGGCCGGCGACACGCGGAAATCGCGCACGAACGTCTCAAAGGGTCACAGAATCCGCGGAGGAGAATATGAAGGTTTTTTCGGAACACTGGTGACCTTGAGTCGGGTCCCTAAGTTCGTGAAGCACAGCTATCTCACTGGTATGCACTCTAGACGACGAAACGGGAGGTTGTTGGAGGTGTCCGGGTCCTCTTCGGAGGTTTTTCGCGATGGCGAAGCCGATCGTTCCAGCCGCGAATTGAGCTTACCTTGAGAAAGAACTGTGCTGGCTTCGACTAGCCTAACCGCCGATACAATGATGACTGATATTGGATCTTGGACAGCTGCTTCGATGTCGTGCACCTCCATCGTGGGCTGTTCACGTGGTGTCGGCCGACCAATGGCAGGAGGCCGTCGGTCGTAAGCATTTTTAGGCGAGAGCTTTGCCCGCTCCGCCTGCTGCCAAAAATAATCGGAAACTGAAAACGGAGCCGGGCCCGCTTCGTTCGCTCGTTCGCTCGCCTGTTGCCTTCCAACATGTTCGATTAACCCTAGATTACTGTGCTATTGTGCCTGGAAATTCTGGTGAAAATGAAAAACCCGAATTCGATTGCAGTCTCTCTAAGTCACGACAAAAATCCTGTACCTTCCGATGAAATAGGATACACGAGATGCTAAAGCTGTCTTTCGCGCTGAATCTTTTAATTGGAACATAGAGAGAATCATCTGACGTTAACCCTTGGACAATGTACCATTTTTGCAACTATGCAATCGTTTGAGATCGTTCTCAGACTTATTTATCAATTCTTTTAAACATGTTTATGATAATACTCTTGGCCAAACTATACAATAGTTCATAGAGCAGGATCAAATAAAGAAGCAGTGACGTTTATATATGGTTCCAGGTTTTTAGAGTAGACACACTTGAATATAATTTAATTATAGGTTTAACCCTTTGCACTCGGAGCTCTCTTAACTCGAAGATTAAACATTCCTTCCGACCTAAAATATTGCCATCTTTTATGAAATTTTAAATTTGGTGGATATGAAATTGCTATCATACTATATATATATCATATATATTATATATATCATAATATGTATATATATAATGTAAACAATATTTTCAATAATGGTACAGCAATTTTTAATGGCGCCTCACAGTCGCCACTCGAGTGCTAAGGGTTAAGCAAGCTCTGCAGTGAAAAAGAGAAATACTTTGGACCTCAGAGGATTAATTTCCATTTTTAATGCAGTGTGTCGTTACTCCTATAATTAAAAGGCCATGACGACGGGTGTCGATTAGTTGGTAAGGGATACGGTGACTTGTTTTCGAAGCTGATTCTATTAGTCAGCGATTTAGAAGTGACAGAAGTCGAGGCAGAGCGAGAATGTTATTAGCGGATCGCGTTCTGGATTTCGCGATGCAGCTGTTTGGCACAGAACGCGGCAACGCTGACGGAAACTTTTCAGGCTGAAAACGCAACGTTCCCGATTGTGGTCGATGTAGTATCTCCGCCGATTTTCTAGCGTTATCTCTGACCCGCAGCGGTGGTTGATACCGTGAAAAAGGGCATCGTAAATTTTTCTATTTGTTCGTTCTCGCGCGCCGATAGGAAGTAAATTATTCTTGTATACGTGGAACCGCTCGCCTGGACATGTATATTTTTAAATCGCAGTGAAACGCGAGGTTTCAAACGTTGGAAGTGGTAAAAGGTAAGGATTGAGTTTCAAGGATCGAGAAAATTATTTCGTGATCTATAAAAAGTGTCGGATCTATTTGAAGACACGGATTCGCCTGTGAGCTGTGTACCGTCGCAGCGGTGCGTGGATTTAGAGGTTCTTCGGGGTTGGAAGCCAGTAAAGTAGGGAACGGTGGGTTAAGTAGAGTCACCAATTTAATCACAAATTGTATCCTATATTCGTAATAGTAACTTTACACAAACATAACTTTTCTCTAAATAAAACTTGTGCAGGGGCCTAATGCATTTATCATCTCTAAATCATTTTAAGTATTTGTAGTAGAAATGGAGTATATAATATACTCGATTCTCGCTAGCTGCTGTGACAGAAAAATACATAAGGTGATCGGTCTACTCCCGTACCTCGTCTGTGGTAGAATAGTCGACCATTGGTCGGACGAACAGATTGCCTCGATGAATAATACCACATGTTGGATACAAAAATAGACATAACTAAGACAGCAGATTTTATGCATTTGTAACAAAACTAAATCGGTAAAATACAAACCTGTGAACACTTCAGATGAATTCAGGAGCACAAGAGCACTATTGCACTATCCTCAGCTTATTAAAGTTATTAAGAGAAACAGCATGTTTTTATTTAATGCCTCTTTCTTACAACTGACTTAGAACATTTTTATTTGTCTGTGGAAATATGTTAAAAACTTTTTGCTAGTATTACCAAAGTAGGTACATTTAACTGCATTCGATTCACCAAAGATGGCAGGAGCTGCCAGTACCGAAATTGTTAACGTCAAGCAAGCATCAACCACGAAGATTAAACATCGACGTAACCATTATAAAATAAATACTTGAACCACGATAACATGATTCCTCGGATGGGATTCTAAAGGTTACACCGGTTTGCTTCACAAAACGAAAACACTTTACTTCAGAGAACAGTCGAATGATAATAGTTTATGCTGCGAGATTGCAGAACAGATGCAAAACCGAGGGAAACGAGGGTTGTTCACGCATCGGTGCTTCATCAGCTAAACTTATAATCAAGTTAGGTGAACTGCTGCAAGACTGCTTACCGACCAGATTAAAACGATGAACGCCGGCATTGATTATTCAAAGGATTTTTAGTCAGGATTCTTGGTCGATTCGAAAGTCTCTCTTCTTATTTAATTCTCATTTGTTACATTTACTTAAACGATTAAATAGAAGCACGATTCGAAAACTTTTGTACCTCATCTCATGAGCACCTGTCCCAGACAAACGTAAGCTTGAAAATTGAAGAGGGTCGGTCACGATCAGATGTTTTAGACGATTTTTCAAAGTTAATTCTGTCAGACAAAAAATGTTTCCCCTTTCATTAGACTTATTTTTACGTATAGAACGCTGTACAATAATTTCAGAAATACATACTTTCTATACGTTAACAAAATAGCTCTAAAAGCATGGGGTTAATAGTGTGTAGACTGTATAGGTTCAATCATTCATGATAAAACTGTCTATATCAAATGCAAACATTGCAATGTGCAGCTTCATGTGTTCCATTACTATATTACATTTAGAAAATTGTATATTAATAATAACAACACCTACGATGGTTGACTACTGGTCTTAAATGACTGACTGCTAGGACAATTGTCCTATTTATAACACATCAAAATTATTAACACAAGCAACAGTCGTTCATGCAGCTGACGTAACTTGAAAATAATGAAGGCAATTTTTATTTTGTAGAACCGACTGACTCGGAGGAGGGCTCAATCGAAACTTCTCCGTGAACGAAAAAAAAGAAGCCACCCCTACGGTCCGAGGGTTAAATCTTCCAGCAGCCGGTTCCGGCGTTAATGTGAAGGTTATTAAAAATAACTTGCACGATACAGGTATGTGTCCCGAGGGGTGGGCTAACTGGTCTTTGGGGGTGCAATAGGTGCGAGGAGGGATTAGCGGGGCAGCTCCGAACCAAGGGTGATTAACCCGGCGTCCCTGTTGCCACGACGACGATCCCGTGACGTCACGGGACAAGCCGGGGTTTATGGGTGACCCACATTCCAAAAATAGCCATCACCGACCTACCGCCCCCCTTCATCCGTGTCGCTTTTACCACCCCCACCTCCGAACCACTGTCGCCCGCTGAACCACCGACCCCGTCGTCGTGCCCTACCAACCCCCCTCGAAACCACCCCCCAAACCACCCCCGTCCAGACTATATCACTCCTGGTCGGCTCACTCTTTTTCTTCTTTCTTCGTTCCTGTCCATATCAGGCACTCCTCCTTGTTTCTCTTCTCCTACCTGCTGCGAAACTGCGAACGATACAGTTCGCCGATATCGTGTCCATCTACGGGCTAATATCTCAAAAACAACCCCCCTGTTACACTTTCCAATGGTCATATCAACCCTTTCCTCTTTGGATATTTTGTAGGCTCGTCACACATACTAAGAAATTAATATTTTTGGACCCAATTTAATTTTTCGGCTGCTCCCCATTGGCCATATTAACCCTTTGCTCTCTAAATAAAACTAAAAATTAATTTGTCATCCAATCTAACGCTCTGATCCGGCGAAATTGTTCCGGCGGTTGGTCTAAAATATATTTTAGAAATCCTGTAGAGAAAATGCATGATCGCCTCCATCCCAGCATTTCTATATTGTTAAACGAATTGAAAGAATGCATCTGTCCCCCGGTGCAGCTCGATGCGTCCGGGATGAACCGAGACGAAGATGTATGGATAGAAAAGTAGAGGGTCCGTATGAAACTGGATCAGATGTATATACTATTTCCAAGAGCTGCAATAAGGATAATGCGATATTCCTTCCGTCCTAAACGATGTCCTGTCCCTTTCTTCTAGTAACGTGCACCCTGGAAAACCGGTTGATGGGTTTTTCAGGAACAATGGAATTTCTGGGATCAGTCTGGTGTGTCTAGACGCGACCCGGTTTGGCTAACGCGACGTGATCTTGTCGTACCTGTACCTACATAGCGTATGTTTGTTCGTCAAAATTTATTAGCCAACCGCATTGCGACCCAGTCGTCGGTCTAAAGTCGTTTCAAGCTTACCTACCTCCCTCCAGGGACAGGCGAGTACAGTTCACCGGAAATGTTCAAGTTCTGTGTAAACTATGCTGCAACCACCTCGAGTCGGTTCCCGTTCGAAAAAAAAAGGAGGCTTCCGATCTAATCCGTCTTCCCAACGAGAATCGGTCCTTTCCAATCCTTCGTTCGGTTACGAAATTTCAGTGCTTGGAACGTAAAGCATGTTTGATGGATTCTTCAGACGCAGTCTCAGTATAGATCAAATTAATCTTCAGACATTCCTCCAATTCATTCGATCGATTCAGTAATTTTCATTGCATAGAGGTATTTCAGACATTTAATAACAGCGTAGGGTTTACCAAACACAGCTTGAAACGTTTGAAAACTAGGGACTTTAGTTTCTAGGATTAATCGTTGCCTTCACACCGAAGCTGTTCAAGTGATTCGTTAATTTTAATCGCGTGTAGACGCAGACACGAACATGCAATATCAATTCAGGATTGATCAAACAGTTAGAATGAAAGTAGTTGGGCACAAGATTGTATAAAAATTGAATCAATTGAGAGGTCTAATAAGAATGAAATAAGAAGAATAAATAGTAAAATTAATTGTTTGAGATATACAAGGCGCACATTAAGGTGCTAAAATGGATCGACGGTTGATGAATACAGTGAAGAATCGCTTGAAGGATATCTTATAAATGTAAACTGTACTTCCATAATTAATTCCAGAATTATGTAAGAGGATCTAAGAGCCGCTTTCTTTATTTTCTCATCGTGCATTCTAAGCGCTTTCTTTGCGATTTCCGCCAGATATCGTAGAGTATGTTACGTCTTTCCCGGTAGTCATGGCGACCGGTCAATGCACCGTATGACTTCATATCGCGAAAAGCGCGGTAGATAATACTGCGAAGGGAGTGCGCCCTTATTTCTCCGGTTTCTAGCCACCGGTCAATTCGCGCGTCAATTTCTTATGAGTCTCGTTCGACTGACAACACTCGTCGTTGATGGCTTATGCACCGTCACCTGACGCTATGTACATATTCCACTATACAGCGGTGCATCGAAGACCAAACGCACCCGTCGTTACTTGCAGTCGCAATCCTCGCTTATTTTATATTTCCTCCGTTGACGTCAGCGAATCGCCGCGAATCCTAAACTGGAATTTTAATAGCAATTTGCCAAAAATCACTACGATCGGCAGGTTGTCAACAATTTTTTCTCTGCTCACCGAGAAGCATCTTTATGGAAGCAACGCCTGAGAAAACAGGCTGCCACTAAAAGCCATTTTTAAAGTTTCCATAACAAAACAATTACTACAAGTTCCGTAACATACGTAGTTTCCAGATAAAATTCCTAAACAATTACATATAAAACTTCAAATTGTCAACCCATGTAAACACCTTCTTCGCAAAAAAAGTTGCTACTCAGACATTTCGAAAGATATCTCAATAAAAAGATTACTGCGTCTTGCAGAATATATGTACCTTCAAGCAAGACATGTATTGAAAGCAAAACCCCCTCAGTTTTTCTAAGAAAAATTCGTGAAGATAATCACATGTTCCCAAATTGTCAACTAAACGCAACCCCTCAAGAAGTCTCCAGTTAAGAATCATAAAACATTAAAAAAACAATGAAATAGACAGAAGCAGGTGAAGCAATACGACCATTAGAAGAACCAAACGGTTGTTATAATCGCGGATCAATCCCACTAGCAAAAGGACCGCAAAATGGCGAGAAGAAGAGCCCCGGTACGTTCGTAGGGTGATTAAACACGAGTGCAGGGGGTGGTGAACGAGCCGGTGGGGGTGTTCAGACCTCGTCGGGGATAACAATATTAAATCCCACTCCTTTTTTTCAATGAATCGAGCCATCAAGCAAGGGGGCAAGTATCCACGGGAAACCGACGAGGTGCTTCGACCTCGCGACCCAGTTTCCGCTCCCGTGACGTCATACACGACGTCATTGCCCGGGCGAAACTAGGTCGGGCGGACCCAGCCGGGCCGCTTGAAGACGCTTTCGAAAGTTTATTGAGAAATTCCCTGGTCGGGCTGGAACCTATTCACGCTACCAGCTCCCTCCCATCTCTTTTACCCCGTCACACGCTTTCGGACTTTCCCGTCGAGATAACGGGATACGATCCCGACGATCCGGGCCGATAAGATCGGAATAGAGTCTCCTAGATTACACCGTGGTCGCGGACGCTCGTCATTGACCTACCCCAAGGATCCCGAAATTCGCACCCTGGGGTTGGACAATCTTTCCCGATCGTCCCTGCTACCCTTATCTTCCGAGGTCACTGTCGCGCACCTTCCGATTCAGACGAATTTTTATCTTAATTCGTCTGTTGTTCATGTTTCATTTTGTGATAAATATTGACAAAAGGGGACCCAGCTCCGATGACCTTCATTTTCACATATGTTGTCAAGGTCAACATTCCGAACAAGTTTTTAGATTACAAACAAACTTTATCCTCCTACAAGCTGTCATTGAACGGTAATGAAAATGTACAGAGTCATATACAGGATCTTAAAGAGAAGGTATAGTCCAAGTTGGTTGGTGGTTAAGTAGGGTTGAGAGGGAGGTGGCTTCACCTAACGCAGACGCTTACAATGTTCCGCACTTCACAAGCCAAACCTTTTTTTAGTTTAAAGACGTGCGGAAAAAATACGTTCGCGTACATTCCAGAGGTGGGTAGTGTGGGACTCGGGGGACAGAGGTGTTCAGTGTCCCCAATACCCACTAAGAAAACCGCACGTCTAGGACTGAGAGCCCTTTTCTCTCTCTCCAGTGCCCTTGAGGACAGTCAGGGCCCCACTATTCGTACTTCTCCTGACTGCCTCTTTTCCATGACTCAGTCCACTCCTGTTCTTTTCTATTTCACTCCTGCTCTTTGCTTACATCCAGAACTAACCCAAACCTAATCCAGACCTAACGTCCCCACGCAAAACATAGAAAGATTATGGAGAGAAATGCGTGCCAATCTTCCACGTTTTGGTACTCAAAAATAGCATTACAGTCATTAGATCTTTAAAGAAGCATTCTTAAAATAAGCATGCAGGCTTAAACTACATCACAAGCTTAAAATCGACTAAAACAACTAAGATTGGTAGACTATTTTAATTGTTGCAAACTAAGATCGTAAAGTATAAAATAAGCCAAAAGAAGGAAAATGATTCGACCCGAAAAATACGACCTTTTAAATGAGCCCTGATCAGTGATTGTAGCGTCGGTTCGGTGATTTTGGGCAGACAAAATGTATCGAAAAAGGGAATATACAAGACGTCGATGGAACCGGAAGCAGTAGCGAATTTGGCATGATTATCGACATCCTCATTTCTACGCAATTCTATGTGGGGAAAAATCCAGAAAAATTTTTGAAAAACAAGAATTATTTTGATTAAACTGTTAGAATTTCAAATATCAAGAATTGTCGAGATCGTAACGAATGGAATTTCGAGACGTGTCCGGGCTATTTTGAAAGGCGGAAGTCTGCCCTTTCCGGGAGGTAGCGTTCGAAACGCCTGAATAGTTGGGATCACATCGAATAACCTTGACGTATTGTGAACACAGGAGCTGCGCGAGTAGGCCGCATGTGGGGGTCACTTAAATAATAATACAATTAGTGTCATCCGTCGAGACATAGGAGTTTTTGAAGAATTGGTTTGTTTAGTGGCAAAATTCGAGCTGCATCATCGACGCACCCTCACAAGGCGAACGAACAATCAGGCCAGCACGCAGCAAAATGGTCAATAGTTTTCCAGCCGCGCGAGGTCCTCGGAATCAGCGAACAGTGCATAAATCCATTCAGTTCTTCAGCAATTTTAATATTCACCGTTCCACGGGGCGATAAATTTCCATCGCTCGGAAGCGGAAGCTCGAAGAAGGAACGCTCTCGAATGAATGATTAACAAGCCCAAGGTGGGAAGGAGTGGCGAAAGCATAAGTGTCCCGGCGATATTCCACGCTGTGTCGAGGCGCATTCGCTTAGCCTGGAAAACAGTCGTACAATTCGCCGTGGCCCCCAACAATTAAATGGGACATCGGTGCCTGGCGTGGTTCGTCGATGACGGGGATGAAGGTTTTCGAAAAAGTCAAGAAATGCGTCGGGAACATGAAAGCCGAACGAACGGTTGGCAAATCTCATGAATGGCCGCGTAATGTGAATGAAGCTCCAGTGACCCAGTTTCGTTGACCGCCCCTTGCATCCCCCGGTTGTTCCTCCACCCTTCGACCAACCCTCTTCTTCCTCGTCCTCCTGCACCCCCTCGATTTCCCACCACTGCATCCGCGTGGGCGTTACGTCAGGGACAGGTTATCGACTGCACCGCCGAGAATATTAATTCGCGGCATCGATTGAAAATTCGAGTTATAACGCGACCGCTGCTGGGACCGGGCCGACATCATCACCGGGGACCTGGAAGACATGCTGCAACCCCTTTGGCCATGTTTTCGGGGATCCGGGGGCGTTCGTCGGCCTCCCGGGTCCATTCAGATACCTAGTTACTAATTACAGTGTTCGCGGTGTTGGAAAGGCAACTTTGCTTTTTATTTACTTTCTGGTGAGTTTCTGGGATAGGTAGTGTAAATAGTACTCTGTCCCATAATAGTAGTAGCAAGTGAATATTTAAGCGGGAATTATTGGCGAATGCAGCTGTAAGTTAAGTTGTAACGCAAAATTGCGAAGCCTTCAAACAAAATCAATGTTTCATGACATCTGTCATTTGTTTTGACACATCTTTCAATTTTTAAGTTAACCTAATTATTACGAATTATAACTGTTTTTCTAATTTCATCCGCTGATCGAAATCAATTGTTTTATTTCAGTTGAATGATATTCAACTGAGCCATTGTAAAAGTAAGATGAAAAAAACAAGTTATACTGGAAACAATGAAGAACGATGGCTCCAATAATTTTAAGCTTCGCAGTCAAGGGATCCAACCTACAAGTTTAACATGCAGTAACGAAATTATTGAAAAATCCAGAAACTCTCTATCTGAAGACTCAAAATAAAAATTAGGAGTAATATTTTGAATTTATTATTGAAGGTAATCTAGTTTCCTGATAACAAATGTTGCGTTCTATATTTATTTTCTTTTCCTACTATTATTATGGGACAAATTAAATTCATCAACTGCTACTATTACTATGGGACAGAGGGAGTATAAAATTATTTATGGTGTCGCTTTGATGTTTCTGATCAACTGAACCCATTCTGAAGTCTCCTAGGCCCATTCCGATCTCTGGTTGATAATCGCTGCAGTGGAAAGCAGCTTTTCTTTTTTGTTATTCGCACTTTGTTTTATAGTACAAGATCAATTTTGGTCAGAACAATGCACATCGTCGCATTTATGAGAAAAATGAGTAGGTAAAACTTAAGACAGTAAGGGATGAAAAGACTGCAAGCTCCATTTTTAATTAAGTACAATTATGCAACATCCTCCAGTACGTAGTATGAAAGAAATTTTGTATGTCTGGGTCCAAACAGACTTGTCATTGCAGATCATGGACTGTTAGGTGTGATCAACATCTGTAATGGTTCGAAATGTGAGGTAGATTTGGAAATATAAAAGTGAATCGTGGTGAGCGCATTATAAAATTCAAGTGAGCGTCCAGAAGTTTCGGAAATTTGGAAGTGGATCATGATGAGCGCATCATAAAATTCAAATGAACGTTGAGAGGATATAGTGTTCGCGAGCATAGAATAAAACTCGGAGAAAAAACTTTCACGAATCGTAATCTATCATTGGTAGAGGTGACAAGTAGACGCAGGCTGCAGAGAATGTAAAGCCGGTACGAAAGTTGGCGTGATAGTGCATCGATAGAAAGGATCGTTGTGTGCATTATTAGTTACAATCCTGATAATAATGAATAGAAACGCTACGATAATTCATCTGAACTTGAAAGATTGAACGTGTATTGTTGATCGCGTGAAACGCACTTTTGAAATACTTGTTGGCTTGATACTTGATCAAGTTGAAATCGAAAGAAGAGGAAAGGAATCCTGAACACGTCAGGGTTTTTTGGCTCTTTTTCTTTATTTAAGCGAATAGAAAAATAGAAAATTGACGAGAGACTTCTGAGAGTTTGCTATAAAAACAGTGTTATTCGAGGATAGGCGTAATTTTCGGCCGCTACGAATTTTCGTGTAATTCAAGTACTGTGTTATTCGAGGATTGCCTGTATTTAACCGTCGTGCACTGTACGGATCGAATTTGGTCCAAAAGCAAGCCCCTGCTTTCAATTATGTTTCTTGTTACACACACATATAAATTACTGTAGCACCAGTTTGTACACAGAATTAGAGTTACATTGCAAAAATCACCTAAATGGTACACTATGCTTAACCCTATAGCGTATATCTTCTGGTCAGACTCTTAACAAACATTTTAAATAAAATTTTCTAAGTACGTATTACACATAATTGTTGTTAAAATGAAACAAAATCCGCAGTCTCTGTTACAAAAATGTAAAGCTCACCTTCCTATACATAGTGATTCAGCAAAATCGTCAATTCCCGATCACTTTCACGTGCCTCAGCTCACGGAAGCAAAGACAGGTGGTCGGCGGAGAGGCAGAAAAAGCTGAGGATAAAGATCGAAGCAGAAGGATCGAGCGATCGATGCTCGATCAAAAGCGTGAATAAGATTCGGCGTGGTGGTAGACAAAAAAAAATACAGGCGAGCTTAGGGTGATACGATCTGCCTAATGAAAGCGAGGAGCTCGAGCCGAGACACGGGACCAATTAAAAATCACGTCGGCCGGCCTGGCTCCGATCCGCGACCTAAAATCTGACCTAAAAAAACGAGCCCCGGAGGCCGCGGGGTTGCGAAAAGGAAGAGATCCGCAGAGAGAACCAGAGCCGCATCCGTAGAACCGGAGGATCCAGTTTTGCGAAGGACGAAAACTTGGAGCTCTCGGCATTTCATCGGGCACCGGTGAAGCTGATGGCGTCGGTCTGGGAGAGGGGACGGACGGGGTCAGGCGCTCGAATGACGTCAGGGAACGACGCAGGGCGTCGAACCCTCGTTGGCAAGCGAGCGAAGGGGTGCATCGACCTGAAACCCCCAGTAGCCTGCTGCCTGGATAGATCTCTCTGTCCTACTCGCTCTCGAGAGCACGCCTCCCAGCATCCCCAGAACCAGGAAGGGGATCAGGGTTGCTGAGACGCAGGACACCCGACGACTTCGTCAATCGGCGATGACGTGATCCGCTCGCTAATTATTTAGAATGTTTGCGAAATTTCGGAGTGGCTTCAGTAGGCTCTGCACTGGTCTCTTGGGGTCCCTGAATATCCCTGAAAATCCCTGGGACTTTCCGAACGATCCTGATGGTCCCTGAAAATCCCTAGAGGCCCCTGTAGTTCCTTGGAGGTCTCTAAAGGCTCCTGGAGGTCCTGCAGGGATCTACAGGATCCCTTGGAGGTTCTTCGAGGTCCCTGAATGTTCTCGGTGTCTGGTCCTAGATGCAAGGCCCATTTCTCTGATTTGGCTGGGCCTGTTGATTTTTAATCTGATTGTGGGCGAAAGTTCCTTGTGTTCTATTTCAAAAATTGTTTATATCATAAATGAGAAGTTCAAATGCAAAACGGTAGAACTCTTAAAGAATTAAAAAACATTGTCGTATTATTTTCATGTGATTAACATCATTAACAAAGGAAAGTGAATGCCTACATTATATGACTTTTTATATTGCATAAAAGTCCACAGTCTACACGCCAATAGTGAATATAATGTATATCAGTGGAATTATGAACTATTGATGAACATGTTAATGTTGAGTATAGCTTGACGTAGTACCAGAAAGACTCTTCGCACACGAAGCTATTACAATTTTATTGAGAAAATTGATAAAAGAGTATACATTGATTTTTCGAAGACCCTTCTAGTTTTTATTTAGCAAAACTCAAATGATGATTAATAGTTTTGGTCCATCAACCGGCTCACTTCATTGCAGCCCCACAAGCATTTTCATATTTTTATTAGAAATTTCCTTTTGTGTCTAGAAAAACAGTTCTTTTGTTAGAGCAGAATTGAAAGGGAAAAGATTTGATTTCAGAGGCTTCCTCCTACAGGCCTCAGAGCTAGCTCCGAGGCATTCCAGCTTGAAATGTTGATGAGTAGCATTGTCCCCAGGTGTGAGGAACGTTGCCCAAAAGATTGGTCACCGAAAAGAAACCTCGGTTTATCCCACCAATTTCAGTTCTCGTTCTGCAAAAACCCTTGAATTTCGGATCTAAAAAATTGTCCAACTCTTTCAGTGAACAATCAACAATATACAAAGTACATATAAAATCTTCAAGCGAAGCAGTGTTACTAAAAGATTTGGTTTTCTTTTAAGCGAAAGGGGAATCAAGAATCTCTCAATCAAATATTTTCCATAATATACAATCATATGTAATACGTAACCATACAATTCGAGTATATGAATTATTTGTACAAGGTCTTTCATTTAGTTCATCAATTCATTAATCATTTAGTTTAAGTAGTTCGAATTTTTATTTAGTTTAAATTTATTTCTGGAAGAGTATGAATCACCTGAAGGAGACTACTTACAAGAGGATCCCATCTAA
The DNA here is from genome assembly GCA_028455605.1 of Lasioglossum malachurum. Taxonomy (NCBI): domain Eukaryota; kingdom Metazoa; phylum Arthropoda; class Insecta; order Hymenoptera; family Halictidae; genus Lasioglossum; species Lasioglossum malachurum. The sequence continues at coordinate 13,027,914 of CM052314.1, read as the reverse complement.
ACATGTGTAACATTACGAATAAGACAATTACAAACAGAGAATCCCCGAACAGTTTTGAAAACACTTAGCACTCGACCGAACATCGTACATATTTTGTTGAATGGTTACCGATGATCCGGAGGGAGGTACTTCGAAAAGACAGGTCAAACTTTCGCAGCAGGAAGAGCCACTGTATGCACAGTGCAGGTCCAGGTAATTGTTGAAGGCTGGAATAAACGACTCCAGAAGTGTATAGTACCTGAACAAGGCTACTTTGAAGAGGCGTTAAGTGCAGAATAAAATATCTACAAACAAGGATTCTCCGAACACAGCTTGAACACAGATTTGACTAGACCTGGTATTTTGCTGGATGATCGCGAATGATCCGGGGACAGCTACGTCGAAGAGATACGTCAGACTATCTCGCAGCAGGAAGGGTCACCGCACAGAGTGCAGCAGGGGAGAAAACTAGGTGAATGAGGTTGCCAGAGACGAGCATCAGCTCGGCGGGGATGGATGGTGGATAAGGGGGTGGATGGCTGGTGGTGGTGCTGGTTCTGTCGCCGCCGCCACCGTGGCTGCTTCTCCGGCGAGTTATTTTTGGAATGGTCGAATTAGGCATTCAGGACAAGCATCGGGCTAGGTGTGTGTACGCTCCGCGAGGTTCTGTTCCGCTCTCTGGCCACGGGACGGGACGGGGTGTTCTCTCGCGTAAGAAACGTCCGATTGAATCACAATACCCGGTCGATACGACCTTAATCTTTATTCGGTGACGAGGAGTTAAAAGCGGATGACTACAAGGTAACCGGTTATCGATTGGAAAATATTTAGGAAGGTCGCCGGCGTCACTGACCTTCATCTCCCGAAGGGGAATCCTCCGTACGAAAATGGACGGCTACGATGACGGTCTGCTCTCTGTATTTTCTCCACGCCGCTAATTTCGAGCCGCGCTAATTTATTCCGATCCAGATAGGGGGCGACCTACCACAACCGACGACGGGATCTACGTGCACGAGCACCGTCGTTCAGACAACCTCTTCAGCACCGAATCATCCCACCAGCGCCGGCCAAGCAGCCCTAATCCCTTTCGTAAAAAAAAGGGAGGACACAAGAAAAGGGAGGTTCGGATAAATAGAGTTGTCTTCGGGTCTGTTCAGCCAAATAGAGCAGAGCCTCTCACATCCTCTATTTTTTCTCTTCATAATTAGATATAATAATAATATATAAGATATAATATTTATAATCTTCCTCATGAATTCAATATATTTACATACAGAGGTAATTTCAGTTTGGATAGAACGAGAATAACTATGGCTCACAATGTACATAACTCCCAGAGAATTTTTAGTTTGCATAAAGATCCGCAGTGCAGTCATAAAAAACACATGACTAGACTGCGGATTTCGATGCAAAGTCGAAATTGGTTAACGAGTTGGAAATAGTACGACAGTATCTCTAAATTCTTTAAATATTTCCACTGTTTTATGTTCCAGCTATTTATTTTTGTCCTAAATACATTAAATACGCAGTCGATACACGACGTATCAAAAACGTCAAAACTTTGTACATCGTAAGGTTAACAACACTACAGACATTTTTCGATCTCAAAATCGATAATGATCCTAGAAAAGCACTGATCCAAAGTATACTTCTCTCCCGAACAGTGAACGGAAAATCGTATTTTATCAGCACCCCCTTCATTAAACGATAGTCTCTGCCACGTTTAGGCTGTTTCAACACAAAGCTCCGCGCCGTACAGATTCGAGATTGAAGAATCCCTTGCATACTCTTGGCATCCTTCTTCCAAGCAGTTTCATAGCAAGCTGGAGAGAGCGAGAGAATATCAGCTCCGAAAAGGGGGTTCGGGGGTGCGAGAGGCAGCGACACGGCGGCAAGAAGGGGTTGCGCGAGAGGGGTGTTCGATGGGCCACGTGGTGCGGCGTGCGCGGGACAATCAATGCAGTGACGTCACTGTCCGCCGGACCAATCCCGGAGCAGCTCCATTCAAACCTGGCAGCCTCGGCCTCCGAGTGGAAACTCGTCGCCGAGTTTCATCGGACTTTAGCCCGACTGCAGTTCGGCCTCGATCACTGAGACGCGCGAATTCGAGGCTGGACCCGCTCCCCAGCACTTCTTCTTCTATGCGACAGTTTCGTCGATTCCTCACTGAAAACGTCCGAGTTTCTCACGGGTCCGATCATGAACATTTTATCAATCGTCTCCGGGATGCAGTCGAGCTAAAACGTCGCGCAGAATTCTTTCTCATTTATAAATCTGTCATTCGAAAGGTTTCCCGCGATAGAGACATCGGTGAAACTCAAGAAGAAGCGTAGATGTCCATCGAATGGATTTAACGGGACGAAGTGCTGTTCCAAAAGTCTGTTCAGAGTGGGAGTAACGAGACCCAGCGAGACGCTGCAACGCGCTTCATCCCCTGTAAGTAGCTAGCATTACCGTACCGAGGGTAGTTCTTCCATTCCCGACAAGGAAATAGCCGAAGATAGTGGGGCTAGCGAGTTACCGGGGTCTTTTGGTGTCCTTCAATGTTTTTTTGGGGTTCAGATGATAGATCAGATTTCACTCACAGTCATTTTGAAGCATTCAAGTATTGTCTATCTTTCTAACAATTGATTCTCATAAATTCACTCGTCAAGAATTCCTAATCACTGCAGCTTGTCGTTACTTAATTGGCATATCCAGAGTTCATACTGAGTGAGCTGCACTAGGTATTTCAGTAGATTGGGGTTAAAACGATCTACATGCACAGACAGCTAGAAGGAAGTTATCCTGATTTCCCTTAGTAACTAAATATTCACTGAGTTTGTTGACTGTCTTGTAACACAATGAAGGAGTACCAAAGGAGCTTTGTTTTGGGAGATAGGGCTAGCTCCCACATTTTTGTACCACCTCTATGCTAACTTACGTGATCCCAACTCTGAATACTCGCTAGTACCAGATTAAGGAAAGTAGTTTGGTCATAAGAAGAGGTCATCAAGCTGTCAGATTCTGCGGCAAGATTTCGTGCGACACACAGCGAACGAGCACGTGGTGCGGGCGAACCCAAACACACACCCACGCAAAATTCCCGATAGACAGGCCGTCGGCTAGAGAAAATCGCGCGCGGTTTTCACTTTCACCGAAGCCACGAAACGACTTTTTCCCGCCGTTCTGTCCTCATGAAGGAATAAAAAGATAAATATGTATATATATATATATATATATATATATATATCAGTTGTTCCTCTCTCTCTTTTTTTTTTCAACGGGCATTTTTTAACGAACCCAAAGGAGATCCTAAAGGTCATTTTCGCCGGTAAACACGTTCTCTCTCCCCGCGGAACTTTTCCACAACGAGGGTCGACCGCCGCCTGAAATGTTTTCAGTTTCGTCGGTCGATTAACCAGTTAACTTTGAATGCCCCGTGAAAAATTCAACGAGCCCGCAAGCGTGACGCGTCTCTCTGCCAGCCACACCGTCATTGTCCCAGTTTTCTCTCGGGCGCATTCGATTCAGCGAACCTCTCACCCGCTCGACGTTTTCATACCGCGAACGTAAACTAACCCGAGATTTCCATAGCCGACAGTAACCGAACGATTTTACATCCCCGTAAAATTAGCAATTAATGGAAAAGATCGCCGGGAGCTGGTGAGGTTTTTGGTTCACCTTTCACTTGTCTATCGTTGCATCACGAGTTCTTTGGTGAGGTGGTTGTGTTTCAGCATTCTTCTCGAAATAATACGTTCAATTTCAATCTCAACTTCAAAAAGTCTTTTCTCGGATCACCTAACATCAGGGAATAATTATTTAAATGGCACTTGGTGTGTGAAATTTTATGAGACAAAAATTTTTAATGTTGTAGGGAGACCTTTTTCAGATCACCTAGCATCAGGGACTAATTATTTAAATGGCACTTGGTGTGAAATTTCATTGGCACCGATTTTATGGATCAAAAATTTTAGATTTTGTAAGACCTTCCTCAGGTCACCTGGCAGCAAAAACTAACGAGTCTACTTAAATGGCAATTTGGTACTTCGTCGACAAGACAGGTAACCATCGAGAAAAGTAGTACCAAGTACCATTTCACAACCAACAGGTTCAAAAAGCATAAATACGAACACAACTCCTATTTGCCATTAATGCAACGCTCTGACAGAACTTAGACGGTGAAAGGTCCATCCCAAACGACCAATCAAATGTTAATCTTCCTCAAAAAAGACCTCGCTCCGTCACAAACGTCTCCAAACTGTGCAAAAGATAGCACAGCTAGACCCGATGAAGACAAACACACATCTCCAGCTGTGGATAGGCTGAAACCGAAGGCGACCAGGGCCCGGGTCCTCGATGACGCTGGTTTCAGGTCCTCCCCGTCCAGGGTTGGCAGGCAATTTTCACAGCGGCCGTTTAGCCTCGTTTATCCGATCAAAATATGGCGCGCTACTTATCCTCGTCATCCTGCGCCTTCCAACAACCCCCTTTGTCCCTCAACAATCCTGTGCCCCGACCCTCCTGTATCCCTCTATTCCTTGGAATGCACGTCACCTCGGGGGAGGTGATGACGTCGGTCGGATGCGGCGCCGGGATTGGCCGTCGGCTCGCTGACGTCATAGGGGCTGACTCTCCACATGCGCTCGCACCCCCTCTAACCCCGGGCTCCCTTCTCGCGCTGGCTGCAATAGGCATCGAGAAATGGTGCATGACAGTTCAAAGCCCCAGTTTCCCAAGGCTGCGCGAGCCGAGAGGTCGCCGTACGTTTCACCTTCTTCGCCGTCCCGTTGCTTCATCTCTCTCCCTCTCTCTCACTTTTTCTCCTCAATCTCGCCTCCCCGGACGTAACTCAGCACCCTGAAAATCGTCCCCGGCGGAAAGAGTATATTAATCGCTCTCCGAACGACCTCGAATACCATTGGACTAATTACACAGTTTAGCCTGCCTCCAGTTCTTTGGAACCGTTCCCATCTACCATCGATCTCCCCACTTAATCCTCATTCATGCTAGACGATTTACTCCCAGAAATTCAGGACGTCGGATTGCTACGGTGTCGCAGTGATCTACAGATCCACAGAGTGACCAGTCGCGAGTGCGCGTTGAAGATCCTAGGATCAGGTGCTAGATCGCCTAGAACGGGTAGATGTCGGCCGTGCTACATCTAGGTTTTCGAATTGTTCCTAACAATCTCCCGACTTCATCCTCATTGGTGCTAGGCGATTTCCCGCCAGTATTCATGCACGATTTGCTCCGACTCCCAAAGGTCTGCAGATCCGCAGAGCGAGCAGTTACAAGTGTGCATCCAAGATCCAACCGGTGCTGGGTCTTCTGGAGCAGGTAGATCCTCCTATATCCCGTTCTCTTGAATCGTTCCCATCCTAACCCAGACCTAACCCATCCACCATCGATCTCCCGTGGTAATCCTCATTCATGCTAGACGATCTGCTCCCAGTATTCACGAACGACTTGCGCCAAATCTCCGAGATGCACAGATCCACGAGCATTCGGGAGTGCGCGTCGGAGATCCTGGGACCAGGTGCTAGCTCCTGGATCAGGCAGCGCGAGAGTGGGATAGATCCTCGGTCGTGTGACATCCAGTTTCATAAATAAAGCCCCATTGAAGAGGAGCTCACAGGGGATGGAGTAGCATGACCCGGTGACCCAGATTTCCCATGACTTGCGTCATTCACAATCTCGCCCCACCACACGCCACGGCAACGACACGCATCTGAAACAGAGAGGGAAAGAGAGAGAGAGAGAGAGAGAGAGAGAGAGAGGGAGAGAGAGTGAGGGAGAGAGAGAGAGAGAGTGGAGAACGAGTGAAAAAGGGACGCGGGACTCAGACGCTGATTGCTAACGTGCGAGAGGACTCCGATCCATCCAGTAACCACTTTCGTCTTCTTTCAAGGACGCTGCGTCCGATCGGACTCATTGATAAACGTCGCCAGTGCTTAGATCCGTTGGTGTCCCAGTGTTGTTCGCTGTCTCAACGAAGAACAGCTTCCGTATAGCTGATCTAGAGCCTCTGCCGATCGTCAACAGGATTGATAACGTTGACTTCCAAGAGCTGAGACCAGGGCCGAAACCTATCTTCTTCGGGGATCGAAGTCGTTGCACTTCTGCCAAAACGTCTAAGCACCATGGTGTGCTGTTGCCTGGCAACCATCTTGGGTCAATGGAATATACGCGTTCATGGGAGAAACTGGGTCAACCCACGAGATCTTCTCTCGGTGTCTCCTTAAGTTCTCTGAAAAGATACCGGTGCTCTACTCGCGCCGCGTGTCGTCGGCACGCTTGGCGTTTTGGTCGTTGAACAATGACTCCTCAGGTTCACAGAGATCCTGGGAACCCCACCGCGGATCTTGCCCATTTCTCGCTGATCGTGTGCCCCTGGTTGAAGGTAAGTCAATTTCGCTCTGTTTTACAAAAATCCCGAGGGTTTCAGTGTCTGGAGGCTCTAGAACCTCGAACGTCCGCCCCCAAGTTCAAGAGCCCCCTCCGCGAGGCTCTCTTTCTACAGTTGGTACCGCGCGTCGTCGAGAATCCTGAGCAGCCCGCCCTTGGCTTGTCTTCTGACCCGAATACCTATATATCAGGTGGCAGGCTATTTATAGAACAACCCCCGATGAACGACCCCGGTGAACGCGACGCGAGCGACTCCTGCTCCCGAAAAGAATCGCTGCTACTCGCGTTCTTCCTGATCGTGAGTAACACTGATCGCGATCGATTCAAGCCCCACAGTTCAATTACAACCCTCTAGCTCTGTAGAGAGATTTTGAGAATTGCTCGGGTAAAATAGCAAAATAGTTAGAGAACAATTCTAACGGTAACAACGCTGTTCGCGGTCAATTTGAATTCGCCATTCATCTCTGTAATCTCTTTAGTGTGTAGAATAATTTTCATCCCTATGCGAACGACATTTTTTGACATGGGAAAAGAGCTATTTAGCTCAGAAAATGAAATCCTATATCAGTCTTCAGTTCTGGGAAGAAGTAAAAATGTATACTGATTTTTTGTCAGTAGAATAATTACATTGTTAATAGTTATACACGTTGGGAATAGGTCCATCAGAATTTAATTTTGTGGGAGGGTTGTCTTCAAGCCTTCAATTGCAATATCGTAAAAATGAATTGTACAACTATAAATGTAATCACTTAATCCACATCGGACGCACCCTCACAGTAGCTACATCTTCCACGTTAGCGATCTTAAAGCGAACAGTCCGTCGGTGAAAAGCAGTGACACCGCGGCACAGGACGCGGAGGATTAAAGCGGCACATTGCATCCGTCTGTTCCGCTGCGTTAAATGACCTTTAGAATCCAGCTGCACGCCTCGGCTATCCGTATGGAGTCGGAAATTTCACGTTTGAGCGTGCCGCGTTGCTATTAATAATTCCCAGCGTCGAAAGGGCGATACTCAACGAACGGTCGGTTCTGTTTGTGCCCGATTTCCCGCGAGCCAATAACGCGCCATAAATTTTTATGATTAAAGCAGGAAGATTGCTTTCCCAGGCTCGCGAGCGCGCGTTTTCCTCGGCCCAGTTTTCTCCGGACCCCTGCCAGCCTCCCTTGTCTCCTTGAAACGAGTTCACCGGCCTGCTACAGTTTACCTTTTTCCCACCCTTGACGTCACCGAACGTCGACGCAATCGACGCGTCATCGAACGGTTCGAAATAACAGACTACGATTTTTTTAGAAGCTGCATCGATTTCTCCGATCAGTTTGCGTAGATTCTTCCTTGAACCTCTAAAGATATCTCAGAACCGAATGAACGAGTACTCGTTCATCCCCTAACTTCCTCAAAACAAAGAGACCTCCGGTTTTATCGACCACTGTGTGGGTAAATATTAACCTTTTTTAACGGAATTGTACGAAGACATACTCTAAGGTATGTAATATAAAATGGCTCCAACGATATTTCGTAAAAAAATCGATAACATTAGAAACAAAATTAGTTTAGTTCATTTTTTCTCAGTTTCCCATCGAAGGAAAACTTTATTTTACTTCGGGAGAATGGTTTTGAAGAAGTGTTGAAGTGTTTAGAGTTCGGAGCATCGTCGGTTGGAAATTCATAACGGTAGTGCGATTGCAGAGTGCAGCAGGGGGTTGAAAGTTCATGAAAATAGGGAGAGAAACTGCAGTACCGAGCCAGGTCGATAAAACCGCGTGACACAACGGTAACTGTTGTTGCGAGGTTTGACGGGATGGTTTTGATGGCTATCGGTAAAGCTGCGAACCTCTGTGAAAATAACAAACTGTCGCGTTACTCGCTGAGCAAAGTGTTGGCAATCTGCTGAGAAACTTGTCTGACCGAGCGCGGAACTATTCTACTGCGAGCTGGTGCACTGACTCGAGTATGTGCGGTTGCGAATATTCTTGTGAATACATTATAGGTATTATAATAATTTTAACATAATATTTAGGAGATCCAGTAGCACCTATTTTATATAAAAATATAAATAATTAGTTTAGTCTTAGACATTTATTTATGTAAAATCGAATGGCGGATGTTTTCTCAGCAATTACATTTTTTGGACGATGTACACGATTTAGGTTTAATCTAACGTTGTAATGAAATATCACATTTACATTATTGCAAAGAATACGAATTATATATTATATATAAAGGCGCTATAAGCAGTATATGATTCGTATTTAGTCTGAAGTCGTGAGTACTATAAAATTGTGATGTGAAATATCATTCTTGAAGAGCAAACAATTCTAGTAAAGAATGATATTGTTTCTTTTCCTAATTATAACAATTGTATTTAGTAATAACCACTGATAGACGGCTAAACTGCAGATCTTTATGTAAAACAAAATTGGTTAGTAACAAGAGAGAGAGAGAGAGAGAGAGAGAGAGAGAGAGAGAGAGAGAGAGAGAAGCCTAATAGAAATTTAATTTCTTCTTTAAGACTGTCGGTAGAATGAAAATAATACAGCGCCAGTCTTGAATTCTTCTAATCTCCTCACTGTTTAAAATATCACTAACCCATTCTTGTCAGAAATGCATAATATCCGCGATCTACAGATGACTATTTCTATACTACAAACGCCAAGAACATCGTCGAACGTTTGAACCCCTCCCAAAGCGTAAAAAATGAAAAGCTATCGATGCAAGTCAGCAAAACTCGTTATTCTTGAGACTGTAAATGTTGACTTCGCATTTCGAAAGCGCGAGATTTTCAGAAATCGGACTATAGCATTAGTATCCCTGTTGCGTACCAGATGGCAGGTCAAACTTTGAGAAATTGTCGAGTTGTTTTGGCAGACGTTTGTGCAGTGCCAGTGTTCCACGAACGTTTGTTTACGATTTCAAGAGGGAACTTCTTGGCAATTAATTATCGGTATCCAACGAAATTGAAGATGATCCTACAGAAACATGTGACACGTTGAGTGCCGTCGGACAGCGTCGCGACGCTGCCGCCGTCATCGAAGATCAACGGTGATTTTTGTACACGATGTTTTGAAAAATCGGTTCTGGTACGTAGCACACCACTCAGATTAATTCTCTAAAGCACAATTTTATCTAATAATAGATTCACTTTATTTATCTATACAATTAAACGTAGACGTATTTTCATAATTATTGTAGACGGCATAGTCTCGAATTGTATTTAAATATTACTGTATTTGATCAAGTTTTCTCGAGCAGCTTCAAAAATTAAATTTATTTTGCTTTTGGAACAGTAAAGAGATTAATTCTTAGTTTGCCGTCTGACCAAACACTGTCCTACACTACTAGCAGTAGTAAATTTTCGGTAAACGTGTATCGTTTCAGTTTCTACTCAATCAATATGTTTGCACAGAAAAATTACTACAAAATTTCACTTTTATTTCATTTATATAACAAAAGAAACGTTTGAATGCACACTCTTTTTTCCAACAAATCGAGATTTATACCCCAGCCTAAAACTAATTTCATCACCCAGCTACGGCCACGTGAGAGCAATTTTCGCAATGTTTTCGTCCCACTGATCAAGTTAATTAAGATGCTGTATTGTCTAATTCGGACACGGCAAGAACCGTGTTCCAGTATTTCGAAAAGCTTGAAGTCGTAAAAACGGAGAGCAGAATCTCGTTAGAGCCCGAAAAACTCTTCGCTGGCTGAAGAACTCACATTTTTCTACGCCAATGAGATTGGCAAGGCTTCGCGTGGGGTGGATGAGATTAATCCCGTTTACCTCAAGCAGATTTAAGGCTTCTTATGCAACTTCACGCGCGTACATACGCGTCCGAGTGTCCGTACCTTCCTATACGGAGCGGCCTCTCTCCACCGAAAAAATATATTTCTTTTAATCCCATCAGTGGGAATCGTTGCAACTAACACGGTTAAATATTGCCACGATAATTAGAACATCGGGATCAACCGTGGCTTTCCTTGTAACTGCACGACGTCGTTAAATGCTTGTCTTTTAGCCTCCATTTTGTCCAAATCGCGAAACAAAACAATATTATCTGTACTGTATCGTAATGTATCAATTTTCATCATTAAAACTTTTATCGCCATGTCAATTATGTATCAGTGACATAATTTTTCGATCAAACTAGAAAATCAATTTTTAGTGTAATATATTAAGTTTATCGAAGTTGTTGTACTGTAATTAGACTGTGGATTGTATGCATTTGTGACGAACATAAGCAAACGAAATACACAACCGTGATAAAATTAGAAAAATTTCAGAATATCGTTACATCATTGTCAATTTAGTAAAATTATGAATAGACGCTACAAATTTTGATGTGGTTCTGGTATCTTGCAGTTGATACAAATTCTTATTTAGCTTGAAGATCCACAGTCTAGCTATAATAACCTTGCCTTTCCTATTTTTATATTGTTAAAGAAGTTGTTCTGATTTAGTACGACTTTTATGGGCACTGATGAGGCAGTCAACTGTATGATTTGTTCACTGCAAACACGGTCATTAAAAATGTAAAAAGAAACATAGAAGGAACAATATTCAACTCTAAAATAAATTTTCAAAACAAACTTGAAACTCCTACAAATTGTTTAATTTATTTAGCATTGATTCGTATCGAATTAGCAAATAAAAATCAATACGAATCAGCGGAATATTTAAATAGTTCCATCCACATAGATTAACCTAATGGAAATAGAGCTAATTAAAATAAAACTAAATTTAATAGTTAATAAATTGCATTTCAAGCAACGTACTTGATTCTTGAACAAAAATAAAAGTCTTTTGCCACAAGATTGGAAAAAATATCTCCTGTCCAGTCAGCAGAAAAAAGTGCAGGATAGTTGTAACGTAGTTGAAAAATTTGTTAAAGCGAGCCTTCTTCAAGGGCCTCGCTTTGAAATCCTAACTTGTGTCCACCCTTCTGACACGTAACACCAATCTGACACAGCGCGGCGGTCGGTTGCCCGCTGGCACTGTATCACGTAACAAATTCTTTGCACAATGGCGTCAGTAGCATTATTTTCCCATAGACACGATGCTCTACAAGAACTGTTCGTTATTGTTCTACGATCACGAAGAAAATTTGGACTTCATCGTTCGCAGACACGAAGAGACATTCTCTGAGGAATACGGATGTAACATAGGAAAGCCGTCTTATGTTTCTGTCTTATTTCATTATAAACTTGCGATATGAAATATGACATAAACTTAAGGTGGGTACCTATATGATCGACGAGTTCGTCTGCGGAGAAATGAAGATCGTCGAGGAAGATCGAAGAAAGATACGTCTTGGCGAGAAGAAGAGGAAGAGGGAGATGAGGTACCGCAAACCTGAGGAACGATTTTGTGAGTTTTGAAATGGGATCAGAAAATGTCCACAATGATTGCTTCTTTAATCTGCATGATGCGATTTACGTTTATTTTAATTGTTGAATTGCATGGACAATATTGTTGACACGATCTTTAGGCATGTTGCTTAGCGTTTTTGCAAAATTGATGGTAAATACAGCTATGACAATGGTGCATTTCATTTTATTCGAAAATAAGAGGTGGTTGTTAAAAAAGTATTCAACACAAACATTGTTTCATCGACCATCATACTCATCGAATCATATCTAAGGGTTAATTTGTCCCTCAGTGTTGTTGTATGAAATCATATGGTAAGAATCATTTCTTGAAAACCAAAATACAAATGGGTTAATTTTCAAGGGGGAACATATTCAAACGACCCAATCTGATTCTAGTGATATTCAACTGAGGGGTAGTTCTCAGAAGAATATTCTATACGATTAGGGAAAAGGGTTAAACCAGACAGGGAAAAATTGCGAAAGGCTGTGTAGCTGATAGGAAGAAGTGATTCTCGACGGGGTCGTCGGAAAACGGGACAGTCACAGTGGAGGAGTCGCAGGTTGGGCCAGGCAAGGCAGACGTGAAGCCTGAGGATCCGGGGGGGTGCTAAGCCCTGAATCCTGAAAAGTGTTCAGAGCTTACTCGGCTAGTGTTACCCCCCGCCGTCGCCGTCCTCTTTCTCGTATCGCAGCGTTACCTCCTCGAGGCAGCGGAAACACAGTCGGCAGGGGCGTAAAAGTTGGCTCGATGGCTCCTCATCTTCATCCGCTTCTCGCATTCCACCCTTATTACGCGGGCTGAGCTCCTTCGACGGCGGAACTACCCCCTTCGAAGTTTCAAATTCTAACAGAGGGTCCGAGGCCCGGGAATACCGCCAATCGATTCTTAATCGGCAAACGATGATTCCTTCGGCCTGAACATTTTCCTCTTCACTCATCGCATAACTCATTCCTGAACTATTGGGTTCGCAAGAGAGTAATTTCGGTATTTTATGGCGCGATAAAACCCAATTTTTTTTGTTCGATGATCTTTTGCCATCTTTCTGATAGCTTCGCAATCCTGCGCTTATAAAACTTATCGGCCAGAAACTGATCCAAGTGCGATTGCAGGTCATCGTCATTAGTGAAAGTTTATTGTTTGAATAAAAAGTTTCGCGCGCGCTTCGATTGTCAGAGAGACAGGAGTGAAATTATATTTCAGTCTTCGTTTCTTCTAAAAATTGTCTACATTAGAGACAGTAGTTAATTCTTTCTATAACAATTTCAATAGAGAATTGAAATGATACGCTGATAGTCTACAACAATTTCAATGGGATTTTTATTATGAAAAATACAAATTGTTTGCTTCGATTACACGAAACAATAGTTGAATAGAAATTTGAATTTTTTCATTCAAAATTTTAGCAAGATATAAACAATACACTGCTTGTCTTAATTTCTATATTTCAGACCACTACACGGAATGAAAACTGTCTGCATTGATTGTAACAGACAACAGTTAAAATAAGAATTGTACGCTTTATTCATGGCTATACGAAATAAACATTGTTAGGCACAGACTTGTTTACATAATTGCCATTGTATACATAAATTTATCCAGATTGTACGTAAAAAAAATTAATTCTTCATGAACCTCGATCTTTAAAGATTTGTTCAGACTTGTTCACAGATTTGTTTATCTAGATTGTACATAAAATATCAAGCCTAATATGAACTTGTTACGAAAGAATGTTAGAACAACAGGCAACAGAAATCTTCACGTAACAATATTCAAGATGAATTATTCGGCGAGCATGCGAACAGTAGTGAGTCACAGTATCTCGTGTCCTTTATCACGTGACCTCTTTCGTGGGAAGCCGCAAAAGTTGCCGATAGTCTGCGCTGATAATATCCCCGTTAATTTTACTCCACATCCATGACCACGTCAATTCCGATCGATCATCCTAGCCCCGGGCGATCATCGCAATCGATTCCCGATTTTTTCGTCGCAGGGAATGCCCGGAGTATTTTCGAAAGCGCGCAGTGCGAAAGAGTGTGCAATTCGAATTCGGAATCATTGGGGCGAGGTTTGTTGGGAATTGAGGCTACAGAGTATTTGGTGTGATAACTCGGAAGAATGAAAATTAGGTCGTCCTAATGCCGTATCCGACTATTTAACGAACGGGGCACCCGCATCGCGTCGGTATGTATGTGGGATACGTTTTAAGGATTCACCTCTTCACAATATCATTAAACACTACCACTAACAACGGAGCCGCTGGCAAACGGCAATAGCCAGGTCACAGGGTGAAGTCAAGTTATATAATGAAATGGCCTTTACGTAATCTAGGATACAATGTTGCGCGAATTCGACATTGATACCGCTATGCTGCAGACCTTTGTGTAAAATACGAAATATTTTTAACAATTGCGAGACGCAATAGCCAATATGAACCTTTCTTTTCTTCAGTAACAAACTGAACGGGTTGAGAACAACATATCGACATTCATAAATTGATTTAACATTTCTACTGTTTTAAATTACATCAGCTCGTATTTTTTTTTATTTTATTATAAGTGCTTTTTTGCAAAATCAAAATTGTCCAAATCGATCGAAAGAAATGTAAGTCATATAAACATCATATTAACAGCAGGATTCCGATAAGCGATGTGTCACGTGGCATTTTTAAGTTATTCCGATGGTTTTCTTGCCTTGTATTCAAGCGGGTTCGTTTTTATTAGAAATGTATGAAATTCTCTATTGATGTTTCATTGTTTTTCTATTCTCGTTCGAAAAACGGTCCTGTACGTTTTAATTCTAGCCATCGGTTCTTTGGACAGTCTCCTCTCACCGCCACTAGACCGAGATGCATTATGGATTTATACGTTTTTTGCAGCTACTAGACTGTGAAACATTAGACATTTATAGCGCTTAAAGTGCTTCAAGACACTATAAAACGAAAACTTTAGTGACATTCGATGCGGGCTCCTTTTATTTTCGATTTACCGAGATCGGACGTGATGGAAATTTTATTAAATGTGTTGGAAAGTGTCGGGCATGCTTCAGTTTAAACTCTGTGGACATACTTCAAGCTGAAAAGTACAATAAATAAAAAAATATTTACTATAGCATTCCATCTTTTTCCCATCAGATATACATTGTAGACAAAAAGTAAGTACACTATGTAATGTACAAAAATGAGTACAAAATGATTATTGTAGCATTCAACTTATAACTTATAACCAATCATGGATCTATATTGTACAAATCGGTAATTAATATGCGGAGAACTTGTTTTTCTACACTTTACGACTTACAAAATATTACGATTCATTGTCTTCCAAAGTTTCAATCAACTGTCTGCCTAACAACAAATTAACAGTTTATATGCCACGTCGGTCATACATGACCGACAATTTTTTCACTAAACTTGATAATCAATTTTAACTACAATCTATTGATTAAATCAAATTTCATTAAAATTTAGAATCATTATATTACGTTAAGCTTAGTTCAACTTTTCTATTCTTGTATTATTAATAGAAAAACTATTTACCTGAATTTTGCAACAAATTAGAGTGAAATAGAAATTTATTTTCTTTCTTATTATATATAGTAAATATTGTGTGAAAATAATGTAATAGCATGTTGAAATTCTCCGAATGATTTTTCCTGTATTAAATTACATCTACTCATTTTTGTCATAAATGCATAAAACCGTGTTAAAGAAGTTCCATTTTACTTGAAAAACATTATATAAACTGAAAACACGAGACTGCTATACAATTATCCAGCAATAGCCTGCCTGACAGTATTTGTAAATTAGATTAAAATTAAAATTGTTAAATCCAGTCGTTCAAATCAATTATAAAATACTAAAGAAGTCAAGAGACAATTCTACAGCGACGTTGTCGCAGAATCGAGGCCAGCAATGGTCAGGAAAAAATGGCCCCCGCAAGAAGCTCCCGAAGACTAACGAATCCGATCGAGTGCACTGATTCTCCGACGAACATCATGGACACCGTCGGCCTAGAAGAACTGCCTATGCAAGCAAAGCGTACAGAGAGAGCCTGCTATTCGATCGTCCAACTTCGGTAACGCAAATACGATTTCGTTCGTAATGCCTGTGCCCTTATTTCCCAAGAAACACGTGTCGTGTGGCCTTAAAGGTAACCCGTTATTGGCCGGCCGTCGCTAAAGCCACCCCCTCATTGGCCGATGGATTAGATGACCACGTGGTGTCCTGGTATATAACCAAGGGTGAACTAAGAAGGTATCGGCAGTTGTGCACGGAACACGAGCAGAAGTGCGATCATTTTTTATTAACCTGCGGCTACCTTCGATCGCGTAGTGACACGGACCGGGGCTGTTCGATGGCTGGCATCGATCAAGTGCGATTACCACGGAGATTCGGAGCCTGACATTTACCCCGAAACCGAGCTGAAACCGTCTCAGTGACCAGAGGAACCGATTCGAATTCCCGTACTTCCTGTGACCGAGAAGATCGAGAACGAGTGAGTGGAAAAACGCGTACCCCCGTGGATCGCAGACTTATCACCGCCCGTAGAAGTTCAAGAAAAATTCAAGAACCATCCTGAAATACTGGAGAAGGTTTCTCGGGAACCGAGCCGTTGCCACTTCTTTCGAAAAGCTGTCGGAAGTCATCGAGTTTCGAAGCCAACTCTCAGCGTCTTCAAGAACGAAAGCACTCCACTGACATTCGAGGTTTTTCAAACGGAGGAAGATCGAAAATATCACGTCGGGAGTCGGAATCGTTCTTGTTTGCAACCGATCGTTTTCCAGCAAGATTAATCGTTTATCATCCCGGGAATAGCAGAAGGTGGAGTTAGGCCGCGGCCAGCCATAAACCGCGGGTAAGTCCATCGTAGAAATGCACGGTAGGGAGATCGAAGACAATGAATTTTGTATTCGAGTCGAACTATCCTACCAACCTATAGAACGAGCAGATGTGCGATCCCCACAAATTATCGTGGTACGAATATACTTCTTATGCTCGTATGATTCCAACGGATGGCATCGTATCTTCTTCGTCACCTATAAATGTTTCAACGTAAAATATCCGAACGCGAAACTTTGAGAATTTCGGTAATTATAGAATGAGTAAGGAACGATGTTATTATTTACCGGAGTAGGCTGGAGGCTAGGCACGGGTTCTTGGGAGGTTCGATTGATTTTTTCAAGTATTTAGCACAGTGCTATACTCTTTCGTTCGCGACACCTATTCATACTTGACTACTTGGTACCCCACTTTCGAAACTCCGCTAAAAGCTGCGACAGGTGTGGAATGGAATTACGGCTTGATTTATTCACTGGGGCTGTTGTTTTCATTCCTTCGCGTAAAAATAAGTAGATTGAAATTTCAAGTAAACCAGACTTTATATTGCAATCTCTCTCTCGCAACGCACTACAATATATTATTTTAAAACACAGCAAAAATATACACTAGGCGATCGCATAACAATTTCTAATACAAAAGATTTCTTGGGCATAAACATAAATAAATATCATGGTCACATAACAATTTCTAACGCTCGATTTTTATTTATATTGTGTACGAGTGTCAAACCTCGACCTAAGTCGAGTGTCACGTCGACCTAAGTCGCGAAAAGTAAAAGTTTGCAATTTCGTTTCGTTTTCATTTTCTAGCATTCTTGGTTTTGGTAGTTGATCATGTGCGGATGATGTACCTCCACTGCATGTTCTAATTGATATGGTGAGATTTAGGGGATCGCAAGGAAGCTGATCAGAAGGAAAAGGAGACTGGACCCCAGTGCAGCTGCTGGCCACTGCACAAGATTAGACATAAGACTCTTGTGCGTGTGACAGCGGCTATGATGGGGCTTCCACGGAACACCGAGGAAACGATGAAACCCGTGCCAGGTCGAGCGTGACCACTGAATCATTGAAACCGACGCATCGGTGTTACGTGTTACAAGGACTTTATCGACACGGCTCGCCCCCTTTTCTGCATCAGCCCTTTCGGCGACGGAGAACAGTTGAAGAGGGGAATTTCGCTTTCGGAGGAACGAGACAGGTTTGCGTTGCGTGTCTGAACCATTAATGAGACGCGTGACACGGAGAAATTCTTGTATCTTAGGTTGTAAATTGGGTCCTTGTGTTTATTTACTATGGACTTATCTATAACGATGTGCTTTGTAGAAAATGTGATCAAAAGAGTCCACACACACCACACATTAATTCGTATGATTGTAAGAATAATTGGCTGAGATCTCATTGTTTGGCACCATCGAATTTTTGTGTATATAGTGTTTTAGAAACCTTGTTCTCCGTTAATTCTCGGTAGTTCTAGTATTAATTGTTAAATATTATGTGATCGAAAATCATTTTTTGAATAGTCTTCAGAAAATGATTGCTCTGAGTATTTAGTGTAGGGAAAGAAATCGTTTTGTGTATGGAATAACCTAATATGTGCGATTTCTATAGTTTGTGCGAGTAAAGTACAATTGCATTCGCACTAGCAGTCTTTACTGCAGGTAATACATTATTCAGTTAGGTAATCCTTCAGCTGAGTATACATGTATATCAACCACATGTGCACAGGAATTATGAGCATGGTAGTTCACAAACTTTTAATGTGTCAATCATCCCGAATAAAATTTTTAATGGATTTAGAGAGTTATGACCTGCTCCGCAATTACGTACTGATGCATTGTATGTTATTAGATGTTTGTAATATATGTTGTTTGTAATTGTGAATAAAAATATTATCCGTCTCTTGGCCCACAGAAGGATATAGAAGAAAATTAAATATTTGAATATATTTTAATTATATCGTCCTTTCCAAGTAAGTATAACATATCGATTTTGCCTTGTTGTTTCTTAACAGCCGCGTCATTATATATTCTCAAAAAACTATATAATCGACTCACGTAACATATATTATTATATTATAGAATGCAAATAAAAATGCAATGAAAAATTTATATAACGACATGTCATCCAGCAATAATTACAGTGTCCCTTCTTCTGAAATACTAAAGTAACAATTATTATTATAACAATGGATTTGCCAATTGACAAATGAAATAAAGTTTCGAGTATTCAAAACATTCAAAACTCGATACCATTTCGTGTTCATAAACCTGAGAAAACGAAGCCACCTCTACATTCGCCATTATGCATCGTACGCAAAGTTCATTTCCGCTGTTGCATTCGCGTGCTGAAACACACTCGATCAGCACCGTCATGCAATTCTCTTCTCATTGGTGGAAGTATTGCAGCGCCATTTACGAAAGATTTGCGAACACGCGGCAGTAGGTTGCGCAATTCAAATGTGCGGAAGATGCAGGCACAATAAATACACTTACAAACAATTTTCTATTATTAAACACGCGCCTACTCCAAAATTGCGAACTTAAAACAGATGGAGTATTCGTTTATCCATCATTACATTAATTATTACAGTAATCAAAGAATAAATAGAAATACCGACAATTCTTAACAATTAAATTCAGAACAATTAAGAAGTCATGATGACTTTAAGTGCATACAGAATTTCTTCATCAATTATCGTAAAACATTTATTGTAAAACATAAAACAGTAAAAACATTCGAAGAATTTAAGAATGTTGTATTGAATGAAATCAAATTTTATTCAGCTCCTTTTTGTAAACGGGGTTTCTTGTCAAACATGAATTTGCTAACAATAACGCAAGAACGAATGCAATTGTATACGATTCATAGTTATTATACTCAATCTTTTCCAGGATCACGTAACAGAATAAAGTGCAGTCTTTTATCAATTATTACAAAAGCCAAGCCTCGAAACTCGACACAGTAATCAAACAATAATTACAAATACCGACAATTCTGGGCAGTTAAACCGACGCCTATACCAACATTAAAAAATATTATATGTAAATAGAAATAGACAGAGGACATTTCTCGATGAATTATGAATTATTTAAAAAATAAAACCTCGATTTCCATTCGATTAAATAATTATTATCAAAATCAAAGAAAGAAAAACGGCCGAACAAGTCGAAAACAGCGATAAGAATTCCCGTAGCGTCAAAATAGAATAACAAAAGCCTTAAAAACGTGAAAATTGATCATTTCGCGCTCGCATATCGTCGGGCTTATCAGCGGCATAGCTTTTGTATTCAAGGTCACGTCCATAGGCTTCGCTAAGTTTGCCTGAGGATTGCATAGAAATGCGCTTGCGTGGATCGCAGCCCAGTGCCGTCTCTATATAATCGATGCAGTCTGTTTTGAAAGCGCAAGTCAAACCCGATGACGCTTTCATATGCGTTCTAAACCGACACCACGAGACCAGTGCGACTCGTGACACCCGTGCATCCTCCGGCTAACATAATTCCCGCAGATTTCGCGTCCTAAAACAAAAGATAGACACGTCATGAGCCTGGTCAGACAGAACTTCCACGAGGAATGCGAGCAGGCGCTGAACAAGCAAATCAATTTGGAATTGTACGCGAGTTACGCCTACCTCTCCATGGTTAATCTACAATATTGATTAAGTGGCTATTTTTACCGTGACATTCGCGTTTTTCTACAACGGAATTTTCTTCCCCGTGTTTCGCTATGTCCCAATTGAACATCGCAGCAACAAAATCATTTTTATTTAGTTGGTTAATACGTTCGCTGCTATCGTCGCATGCGACGTCCATGGTCCGGCAATTTATTTCGAGATTGTCAAATTTTCATTTCATATACGTTTGCTGTTCCAAGTACAAAACATAACATTTAAAGATTTCGTGACATTGTTCTATTAACTTGTACGGTGCATTTAATTAAACACTTTAAAAACGTTGGTAGTGAACGTGTTAAAGAGCAGAATGAAAAATAAACAAAGCACATTGTATGATTGTATTTCGGATGATAGTCAATTGGGACACGGTTTTAACCTTTTAACTGAGGATATAATAACTCGTCGATTGTATTTACCATCGGAAAGTTTCCCGGTGTATTCGTAAGTCAAGGAATAGTGCTTTCACTCTTTATAGTGTCGTAATATCCATATTAGTATGAACTATTTTTTTTCATTTTATTTGTCTTACGTCTCCTTGAATTTTCATGATTAAACGGTTCCTCGGTTGGAAGGTTAATAATGTAGTTGACACGTATCCTTTGTCGTCTTTTGTTTGCTATGTTGCTCGACTGTGAACGTGAACTGTCGCCTGCTAATGTTCGCTATATTTTTTAGGCGTACTATTTCGACAGAAGCGACGTCGCTTTGCAAGGACTTCACTCGTACTTCAAGAAGTGCTCTGATGAGGAGAGGGAACATGCCATGAAGTTCATGACCTATCAAAACAAGAGAGGCGGGAACATTCGTCTGACACAAATCGAGAGACCGTCAGAGGACAACTGGGAAAGCGCAAAGACCGCGATGATGGAGGCGCTGCAACTCGAGAAGAGAGTGAATCAGGTTTGCAATTAGCAGATACCTTCATTGAAATTGAAAATTCCAAGTATTTTTCTCGAGTCGAAATAAACAACGTGCCACGTGGTAATTTGCTAAATTTCACAACGAGAGTCGAACTACGAAAAATGGAAGAAATTGATCACGAAGGGGTACCCCTACCCCCTACCCCCCGCCATAGAACACACAGGGTGAGTCACCTAACGTTATCATCTGAAACATCTTTGTTGTTGTCAAAGACACATTAAATGTCTTGAAGACAAAGTTGAATGGCAAAATGGGGCTCAGGCTCATACGATACCAAAAAGTTTTTTGTTTTTATGTAATTTATTTCAGAGACATCAAGGTCACTCTCATTTTTTAAAATGGAATCACCCTTTTTTAAATATCTACAATGATTGTCCCTTTCATTACGAATTCAGTGACTATAATGACTCAAGCTATAATGAAGCAGGATATCTCTAAAAAAATTACATAAAAACAAAAAAATTTTTGGTATCGTATGAGGCCCATTTTACCATTCAACTTTGTCCTCAAGACATGTAATGCATCTTTGAAAACAACGAAGGTATTTCAGGTGATAACGTTAGGTGACACACCTTGTATATTTAATAAAAATTGCAAATACGACTGTGGAAAAAATTATTCACAAACGTGCATTAACACATTCGTGACCGGTGTTTCTTTAGGTAACAGTTACAATATTCAATTAAATGCCTCACGTGTGTCCTATTATAAAATAAAAAAAGATATTATCACAGTAAAGTTACAACATGTAAAGTTACGACATGTGCAATATTAATTTGATTGTCTAATGTAATATATAAAATCGTGATCGTCATACATATGCGTTATTGTACGTTTCAATAATTTTTTCAGAAGCAGAAAATATTCAAATTGTTAAAACGACAAACAACATAAATATTAACATTAATTTTTTATTTGGATTATATGTGTGAACAACAGTGCGACTCGCTGTGTATACAGAGTGAGTCACCTAGCACTTAAACCCAAAGCATATTTGCTTTGTTGAAAAAATGTTTGCTTCGTAATAAGGGTCATTATTGAGATTTTTTTTCAAGGTTGTATACTGTGAAGTTTCAAGGTTATTGGTTTTTTTATTAACATTTTCATTAAAAATGCAGGAATCACGCAGCTGGAAATTCTCGTTACGTACCAGTTTCCATTTTCTATTAAATTTTTAGTGAGCGTATTCAGCAAAAAAATTGCTCGAACATATAAAATTGAATTTTTTTCCATTATGACTCCATTTTTATTTCTTCGTGCAAAGAGTCAACTTTTCTTCGTTTGCCCCATGAGTATATTCACAGCCTGTGTGTCTAAGAAGGTTATTTAATTAACATTCGACTTGTAAATTTCATTAACATAGAGATAATAATTTCGATATGTAGTAGAACAGTCGATAAGTACGAATTTAATGCAGTTACTTCCAACCGGGGGTGTAACTCAGTGGTAGAGTGTCCGCTTCGCATGCGGAAAGTCCTGGGTTCAAATCCCAGCTCCTCCAATCTTTCTTTTTTTCGTTTTTTTTTCCTGTAATTGTGAACAATATCAATAATCTATGATTCAACGATAATATTTCGATGTAAATACGTTTTTTAAACAATTTTTTCAACGATTTTCAGTGCCTGTTAGAGCTGCACGCGCTGGCGTCGACGCACAACGACCCGAACTTGATGGACTTCCTCGAAACTGAGTTCTTGCAAGAACAAGTGGACGCTATTAAAGAACTTGCTAACCACGTGACGAATTTGGAAAGAGTTGCCGAAGGTCTGGGTGTATATATCTTTGATAAGGAGCTGGGACATTAAACCGATTGTCGGAACGCAAGAGAGCGTCAAGGAAACAATTGTACATTGTACAATTTAAAGGAAGCAATTAACCCAATCAAACTGTTTCAACTCGTAAGATGTGTCAATCGTAGGGGCATGATATTTGATGTCGATGAAACAGATAGTATTACCAAATTCAATATATTGTTTAATGCGACGAATCGTACGGATCAAAATGTCGTTTGTGTTTCTGATCTTTTCTCTTACATTTCTATAGTTATTACAAAATGTTTTCGCGAGAAAAGTTCTTCATTGGGGCCCGTATTGTAATAAAAATTGTGCTAAACTTGAATGAATCCAATCCTGTCATTATTATGAAGCAATACATATACATTTATAGACAGTTATAGCGATAATTTGCTTTTACATACTTAAGTGTCCGTCGCTATTCCACTTGGCAGTTGATTTCCACTTCCGATCTGATGGCAGGGCTTTATTGTCCGAAAAGAGATTATCAAAACAAAAATGGCGCTAAGTGTGCACTACTGTAACACTTACTTTTTGTAATATGTACCCACGTCACAGTCACCCGTCTTGTTACTGTTGAAGTTTGAAATATGTCTTGTTAAATAATTTCACGTGTACTAGTGTCCTCCATTTGACATCATTCAATACTCTAGCTTTTACAAAATAGGGAAGCCCTCTGAAGAATTTACGATCCTTGCTTGTTTGTGACAAGAAATAATATTATTATTTTATATAAAACGTGTTATTTTTATAGGGTATAGAGAACACAGTGAAAGTATCTATGTTTCGTGTGAATATCAAATAAAGTGTTGAATATGTTGAAGGAAGTGGTAAAATGAGTTGGTTAAAGAATAAAATAACGCACAATGATTTCAAAATAACGTTTAGCTAGATGAGGGGATATATTATTGAAACAATTATTTTCCGAATGTATATTATTTGGATAGTACCCAAGCCTGATCTGTAAACGGATAACGTTTTGAACTACGACCTCCATCTTGATAAAGTGTTTGACATCTCTGTGTTCACGGGTGTCAGCGTACTGGTTAGATAATAGATGTACACTACGTTGTAAAGTGAATTCCTAGAGATAGTTCAGGAATTGTAACAGAATGTCAATTTCGAAAACAATTTGTAGCCCCTAATATGTCACATAGCGCTATGCACACATTACTCCTTACAAATAAAATTGATGATGTCGACCTCGGGACACTGTTATTCTTTAATTACTAGAACCTTAACGAACCTGCTCTGCTGATAATTTTTATTAGATATGTCCACTCGAAGGTAGATCCATCTGAGTCATATTTTCTATGCAATTTGAAAGGTGTCAATGGACGAATGCACTACAGAGAACATTTTTCTGCTAAGATTATTTTTCTTCTTTCATTCCCAGTAATTGACGAACACATACATTTTGACCACCCAGTATAATACTACCGAAAAAATCTGCGAATCTTTCCCCTGACACACGTATCAAAGTGACAGTTCTTTCGAAACGAATTTCTTGTAAATTATAAGTGATCCGTTGCAAACATGCTGAAGCCATCTTGGTGCAGAAAAATTCTTGGTGATGCTTTGACCTCTCCAGCTTGGGGGTTACGCAGTAAAAAGTAAATTTCAGTGTAACTCAACAACGAACTCCCATGCAAATAGTTCCACCTAAGCAAATTCATTAACGTTCTTCAAGAACGTTCAAATTACAGTCACAGAACTACAATGCGTTCTCTACGAGATCGTACAGCTCTTGTTCCGGTGACAAAACTGAAAAATGCATCGATAAACCAATGAAATGGCCGAGTGGAAAACCTGCTAAGTTTAAGTTCCACAAGGAAACCGAGGATATACTAAACGCGCAAATAAACGCGGAGCTCAAAGCATTTTATTACTACTTATCCATGGTAAGATCTAATGAAAAATAATTCTTTCGCTATCTATACGAGCGACGTTACAGTGGCGCACATAAAAATTGCATTAGTCGAGGAACATGAACTGTTCAATACATATTTATTGAAATATGTTATCAGATATTTTTTTATGCAGATTTAAAAATATAAATAAATATAAAAATTTTAAAAATATAAATACGCGCTCGTTGCGACGCCATTTTCCTTTTGTTTTTTAGGCTGCATACTTCGGACGCGGCGATGTTGCTTTGCCTGGTTGTGAGTCGTTCTTCATGCAAATGCATCACGAGGAGCATGAACACGCTCTGAGGTTTGTGAATTATGTTAAAATGCGTGGTGGTTGCGTTAATTTGTGCAACGTGGAGCAGCCTACTGAGCAAGATTGGAAATGTCCACTGCATGCCTTCAAAGTAAAGCCAGAGTAAAGCATACGTAATATAGCGAAAATACGATTTTTCTGTCCAACGTAGCTAACATCTCATTGGAGTACGCTAAACATTTCTTTTGTAGTTAGTAGAAAATTTCTTCGGGACAAAATGAATTGTGGAAGAAATATAAAAATAATATTGTTTAATAAAATCTGTTTAGACGGCCTTAGACCTGGAGATCGAAGTAAGTGAGAAACTCGTAGCAGTGAACACGGTGGCCGAAAAACATGGCGATTTGAATGCCAGTGATTTTATTGTTACTGGCTTCATGGAAAACCAAATGAAGAGTGTCGAAGAGATGGGAAGATTCGTGTCTGTCTTATCTGGAATCGGTGATCATGGATTGGCCCGGTTCATGTTCGACAAAGATATGCTCGACAATCACGTCTTATCAAAATTCAATGTACTTCGTACAAAAACGAATCTGAACGGAAGTGACAAATAGTAGTTTCAATTTGAACCATGTTGATAAATTATGTCCTGCAAGTACTTTGTCTAACATGTTTTGTACTGTCCTATTTTATTCAACTTCGAACAGGTGGAATATACAATTAAATTATTCTGCAGTCTATTCATTATAAATCTTAACGATTTCATTGTTGCAGCAATTATTTTGAGTAGCAATGCACTTATTATCAAGAGCGATCTTTCAGCTGAAATTTGAGTTCTATGAAGGACAAAGCTTCAACCGAATAACACGTTACAACGAGGGAGGAGAATTTCTCTCTGTTAAACCTGAAAATGAGTGGAAGATACCCTTTAAAATTTGATATTTTTGGTCTGAGCTACGGGTCGACATTGAATAATTTTTTTAAATGATCTTGAATTTTCCTATGATCCTAAACGAGTCTACCATAAAGTGTGTGTGTGATCTTCCAGCTTTAATTACAGCTCTCAAAAGTTAATAAATTCCCTCGGGAAAATATTTTAAAATTCATTCGAATTATATTATTACAAATAAACGATAGCGTCGCATCTGGAGAAACCGGAAAGCTTCGCAAAGTGGTCCGTACCAGCGATGAGATATTGTGCAAGATTTCTCGCCCATGCGCGTTCAAAATAGTAACGTATCTATATTATGATGACGAGGTAGTGGAGCCCTGGGGCAGTTACATTGGCGGGAAAGTACCGATATTTCTGACTTGTCGCTGAGTTGCACTACTCGCATCGAAGCGAGCTACTCAAATCGATGTCATCGGCTCGACTCGACTCGAATTCGGCTCGCATTTTTGAGCTCGCCTGCAGCCCTAATCTCTATCCGTGACGATTTGCCTTCTCACCGACGAGAATCTCTTCAGTGGCCTTCTGTACCGACGGGATCACGTCGATGGCCTTCTGTCACCGACGAGATACTATTAAAGACTGCCAGCCTTGCGGGAGTTGGTGAGGCGCGAATTTTCGGTGTTTTCTTATCCCTCTAGGACATATTCTGGCTCCAGCCAGAGAAGCAGAAGGCCACCAACGGCATTTTGTCGGTGAAGAAGACCACTGAGGAGATTTTAGTCGCGTCGAATCGGTGAGAAGGCGACTTATCACTAAACCATATCGATTATTATTAAATGTTACATTCTCCGCCATATTTCAGACGATGTTTTGGCACGATTTTGGCACTATTTAGAACTTTTAGCGATGTGGTATATCAGATCACTGTAACTTCCACGTTATCCCTGCGCCCGGTCGCGCCCTGTTACCCGTCTCGCTGAATAGCACAGGCACCGACGAGATACTACTAAAGACTGCCAGCCACTGTGCTATTCAGCCCAGCTAGCAGTCTTTAATAGTATCTCGTCGGTGCTTCTGTTTCTTACTCCAGCCAGAATTACATCCTAGAGGACGTAAGAAAACACCGAATTATTCGAGTGACACGATCTCCCATAAGGCTTGCAGTTTTCTCGTCGGTGTCAGTGTCCAATGGACACTGTCCATGTTTACTGCAACACATTTAATAAGAGTAGAAGTGGATTCTGTTTCCTGCTAAAGATGATGTAGGTTCTGTTCCATGCTAAAGATGATGTAGGAGCTGTTCCAGGCTAAACATGATGCGCAGACAAAAATGGCACGGCCAAACCCCAGGCGTGAGCACTCTGCTTCTACATTGAGTACTGCTATACCAATATTTGAACGTTTGGCGCTAAAATGGAAATTTTACGAAACAAATGATCAGCAGCGGGTCGTTTGTAATCAATTGTTTAAATACATTATGTTCATGATTTCATTCATAATGTAAAAATTACTCCAATCGATCAATAATGTTATAATCGACATGAAAGCAGTAGCCAGCGCGACAACAGAACGACAATATTTTAGTTAGAGTAACCAAATTATCGAAATTCTCGATAAGATTGTCTTTTATCAATATTCAAATTTATATCGACCTTTTTATTAGACCGCTTTATCCCTGAGATGCATTTTCTTGTCTGTAAAATGATTTAATACATAATATTCCCTGAAGTGTGATTTCGTGAAACGATGTCATTTAATAACAAGAACGAGGACCGTGTTCCGGAGGTAAAGAGATACGAATATCCAGAAAATGCTAGCAATGTTACAGCAGAGGCAACCACAACCTTAAAACTAGTGGAAGATAAACCTAAACCGAAAAAGAAAAAGATAATTATCGAAGTAGATGAGGACGATCCATGTCTTCAAGATAAAAAAGAGGAGGTAGTTTCGGCAGGAGGAGAGATCGTCGCTCATGGATTGGACCCAAGGTAACATTTTCCCGAGCCTTCCCGTTCAATTTATACTGTTCTAGATAATATTAAATGTTGGTTTCGTTTAGATTTCAGCAACAAAACCAGACACTACGCTGCTGGGTAATGTACACTGATTTCTATCGTTGCGAACATATTTTAGGAGCAGGATCAGATGCGTGTAACTGGTTCAAACAAGTTTTCACGTCTACATGCCCAAATGATTGGATTCGTTATTGGGACCAACTTCGAAACGAAGGGAAATTTGTGTGGCATAAGTATAAAAAGCAAGGAGATTTTCCTGGTGACAAATACGGAGAATAGAGGACCCGTTAACGTTGTTCTAGATCTAAGAGAGATAAAGAAATAAAGACACGATTAAAAAAAAATATCAATCTTTTATTATACAGGTACAAGACATTTTTATGAGGTAACTTATATAGAAGTTTGAAATTAATATTTTGTTGCAATGCCCGACGTTGGCCAGTTGCACAGCTGTCTTCAACAATCGGTCAATCAATTTCTTCTTTTATTCGTTAACTTACATTAAATCACACTAACTACTTGCAGTTTATATATATATATATATATGACACTTTTTACATATGTAAAAAATAAACACTTGCAGCGAATCTTCCTTTAAACTTTTTTCTCGATAGAATAATAGAAGCTTGAGATAGCACGGTATTAAAAATTTTGTTTTGCTTAAATTGTAGTATTCTTACAGAATAGAATAGCTATCTTTTTAATTTGTGCACAAACTCCTGCCATGGATGAAGACAACTTACCATCTTCGGGCGTGTGACATCTTCGGTTGTTAACAGGATTATGCCATCCGTATAGAATATTGCGTCGTCAGAAACAGTAGCCTGTAATTAGAAGAGTAACGACTCTTAGAGTCGGCAATGTCTCTCCAGCACCGGTGTTCAGACATTCCGAATTTTTTTTTTCGAAAGCCGTGACTGCTTTCGGTTAAAAGGCTTGATGGGATTCTTATTTCATAAAGCCCTCTGAATGTTATGATTAAAGATTAAAACCACCTTACGTATAACTTAACAATGCCACTTTAATAGCTTTATGCTACTTGGCGTGACTCTCTCTTTGATGAACAAATAGACATTCGCCGTCGTTGCACGTCCCCATCAGCTCGTACGGGCAAAGAACGCCATTGGGATTCGTATTCCTGGTTAAGAATGACAAAAAACACAAGAAAAATGCTTAACAATTTTTGTAGTGTACGGACAAAGATTTGGCGTCGCTAGAAACCAGAGGAAAAACCAATCGACCCAATGTTTAGAGAGCCAAACCCACCTTGGCACTTTGAAGTGTACTAATATCGATTCATAAGGTACAATTGTCTTCCTGGTCACACGATCCACATCCGGTTTCGAAGATGTCCTGTCATGGCTGCACGATGCGCTGGCAGACTCGGGTCTCAACCTTGGTTCTTTCGGTGAATCTTTCGGTGAATCTTTCGGTGAATCTTTCGATGAATCTTTCGGTGAATCTTTCGATGAATCTTTCGGTGAATCTTTCGATGAATCTTTCGGTGAATCTTTCTGGCTCGGTTTTTCGTAGTCTTTTGAAACAGGAATATTAGTAACAGGAACACTACTAGAATCTGGTTGATCAACAAATGTCTCTTCGTTTTCTTTTTTTACTTCGATGTTACTTTGTTCAGGTGCACTTTCTACGTTATTACTAATGGACAAGTCGGTTAATATTATGTTCTGCTCTTTTTGATCATCGAGTTCTCTTACATTTACTAGAGTCGTTTCTTCCAGTACATTGTCTCGTGTTTCGTCGCTCTTATTTAGAATCGTTTCATCAATGTTATTAACGTTATCAAGACTACCTACACCGCACTGTACCGACAACAAGTCTCCAGTCTGCGACACGTCCGAGTGCACAGTCGACACAGTGTCGTCCGAGTGCACAGTCGACACAGTGTCGTCCGATTTCGTTAACTCGTATGCTTCAGGAAGATTGATAGACGGCACCTTCTTCCGGGAAAGTTGCCGCGTGTGATTCGCTACTTCTTTTAATTTATTATCTACAAGTTGTGCTGCAGCTTCAGGTACCCTGGAACATATCAACGGCAATAATTTATTGTTAAGAGAAATGGTTTCTCTTGTAGAATACCGTTAGAATCCACTTATACTGTACTTGTATTCTTTTCCTATAATTCTACTTCCCAGACTCGAACAAATCGTTGCTAGTTTGAAGCATTCTTGCCGGCCGACGTTGATTTTCCCGTGCGCCATCACTACTTTCGGACCAATGCTATTTATTCGGTTGCGCTGCAACTGTAATCTCTCCTCTGCAACCTTCAGCTGCTCCCGGAGCTTTTTCACCTCTGCGACCAGGTTCGTCTGAAGGTCCCGTTCCACGTTCCACTGCCGTAGACTGCCCGACATCTCCGCCAAATCTTCTAGGATCGTATACCTGTCCCAGAATGCGAATTAATGCAACTGACATATCACTGTTAAAGAATTATAGAAACCCCCAGTATATCGTAATGACGAAGTAAACGAAGTAAAAATGTGGTAGATATCATAGATGCTTAAACTTTAAAGATACAATTCATTGCACAAGATTGCAAAACATAATTATCATGTTATACGGAAAAACTACAAGTAAATATTACTAACTAATTTGGGCGGCTTAAATATTTCGCTTATTATTGATAATAGAAAATTTCATAATATCGAAATTTTTGAAAATGCAACCATGAACAATTCTTTTTGTTCACAACAGTGTTTGCTCTTTCAAACCTAGTCGTGTTTTCCTCTGATATTTCTTTTCTATTGTAAATAATAAGTGAGATATATTCTATACATTAAAGAACAACTCTTCATATTTGTAATACCGTGTCAAAACCAGTTTCTGTTCAGTATCCACCAAATGCTGCTCCTGCTCTGCCCAGGGAAGAGCAATGAGAGTGTTCAGCACCGTCTTCGCGTCCCTCTTGATCGTATCCCAGTTTTCCTCTATACTCCTCTTGTCGTTTGACAACAGATTGCTCTTGAATAACGGTAAACCATCATCTTTGGATTTCGCGGGTGAAATCGACAGTCGATTGCTCTCCCTGCATTGAGAAAGCCGAAGTGTCGATTCAGATGTATCCACGCTGTTGTCTCTCGTTAAGTTTTGACCGTTCAAAATGACAGTAGTCCTATCTGAATCGATTTCATCGTTATTCTCGGATATACTGTTCGCAACTAATTCCTTCTCTACCGATTGTACCATCTGCTTCGTGACTTGATCATGGACAGGCTCTTTGCTTTCGGAGAAGTTCTCGGTTTGGTTGATCACCGTTTTAGTATTGTTTAATGTCACTTTGTCGTCTATCGTTACCATCCTCTCTTTCGTATCGGTCTGCACGCGAATTTGTAGAAACTTCTTGTTCACCTCGTCCGTGGACAAGATTTTCAAACCTTGTGACGGCGTTTGTTTCACTGAGATTTCGTTTTGCGTTTCCAACACTTTCCGTGGCACGGTGACTGACTGCAAAGGACTTCCAATTTTGCTACCAGCATTGTTCGAACTTTTTTCGTTGGTTATACATATATTAAGATTTGCCATCGTTTTCGATACTGTTTTCGGTTGGCTCGGACTCGCAGTCTTTTGCTTGTCCACGCCGAGCACCTTATTATTATTCGCATTTTTAACCAAGTCTGAATTTTTCGAGCAATTCTCCTTATTCAGCTGTTGCGTGCTCAAATCTGGACTCTTCGGAGACGAAATCTGATTAATCTTCGAATTTGGTTCTTTGCCGGGACTGTTAGATGGTACTGGTTTCGATATCGCTTCTATGGTCTTGTTCTTCAACGAGTTGGTGGTTTCCGCGTTTCTGTGCAGTTTCAGCTTCTCCCGTTCTATAATCTGTTGCTTCAATCGTCGATATTCCTCTTGTTGGGACGCGGGTAGATGACGCACAGCCTGAAAAACACTCGGACAATTAAATGACTCCTTAACCCCTTCGCGCCACATGACAGGTCTGACCCTTCATCACATTTAGGAGCTATATTGAAGACCTTGATGCCAAAATCCGATAAGTCTACTTTTTTTAGTAAAATGGACTTTATTCAAGTTTCGTATATTTTTACATGTTGCCAATTTTTTGACACAAAAATAAGAAGAATCGTTTGTACTTTAGTACGAAAAACTTGACAAAAAATTCGTGTCGTTGACATGAAACACGGTATAATGATGGATTTTTTAAAGAAAAGAAGAGAAATTTATAAAACTTATGATTCAAATTCCTCATTTCTGTAATTACGTTTTCATGTTCCAATAAATATATAAATATATGGGCATTTCTCATGAATTCCAACAATTATAGAACAAGATTCGCGGAAGTCCAAATTTTCGAGGACCTTTAATTATGAATAAATGTAAAATATTAGTGTGATTGCTTAAGCAAGGCGTATTTTATTCTATTTCCCACAACCCGAACAATCTGGACTTATTTCTGCATCAAGGACCTCAGTTGGATTATTATGGGTCAGGCTCGTCATGCAATTTTTATGCTATTTATGACGTTTATCCTGACACAAATATTTTACGAAATTATAATTTGCTTTATGTTTGACTTTGTTTCAAGTAAAGAAGATTCATATGTATCGGTTCAAAAGAGATGTCATTTGTACTCCTATCTTTTCGAAAATTATGCCAAATTGGTTTGGCTTACCAGAGGTGTATGAAGAGTGGACGCGTTCTCCAGTTTGGTCGTCAACGCTGTGTCTTTCTTAGGTTTCTGTGACAGTGGAGTTGGTCTTGCAGCCGCCATGGACTCTTGTTTCTTTCGCACAGCTCGTAGAAATTGATCCAAATTCTTCTCGAACTCGGCCGTGTGGTTCACGGCCATTTGTTTCTCCACCAACGCGATTTTCTTCGCCCGACGCTCGGACTCGGAGTCGCTTTCCGTATCGGATTCTAGATTGATCACTATTCTCTGCGTGTCGGATACGGTTTTCGCGATCGTAGACCATTTGGTGTCGATCATCTGCACTTTGGCAGCGACCTTGTTCTCCGTCATCTTCTGTTTGCTGTATTGTTGCGCAGCCTTTTGTACGTTCAGTTTCTTCTGGATCATCGCGTTTTGGTATTTCTTCACGACCTTCGTGCTCGCCGAGATCGGGATTCTCTTCATAAGTCTATTCTTTTGTGGACCCTTCGTCATAGGAACTAGTCTTTTCCTCCCAGTGTTTGTCAAAGGTAATGCCTTAACATTCTCTACAGGTAGACCTACTGGTGCAGCGATCTCGCTCGTTTTGTCACTCGAATTCGATTGATTCCTATCATTCTCGGAACCGTAAGAACTTACAGATGATGGTAACGTTGTACTATTCACCGCAGATATTGCACTCGCTGGTGCAATCTGAGCCGTAGCTATCTGCCCGGTGAAATCCGACGCGGCAGACGCGTTCGTTATCGAATTCGAGGGGCTCTGATTGCTCGATTTCGCTCTTTTAGGTAATGAAGCCAATAAAATCGCTCTCAACGCCTCCTCGTCCTCATCTAAGCTTTGTCTTCTATCTACGTCCTTCGCCTGCTCCGTCGTGTCGCTAGCCAACGTGTCTTTACCCTTGGCCTCACTTTCATTCGTTTCTAAAGAAATTCGACTTCCTAGAACGCTATCCTTCGGCGCCTCTAAATTAGATACATCTGTATTACTCTCTACATCTGTACGCCTCTCAAGCTTGCTCGCTTCGCTTAATCGTTTATCCAAAATATCTATATTGTCATTATTTGTACCCGCTTTGGACTTTACATCTCCTGTACTTTTCCTCTTCGTGGCCCGCTTTCTCTTCTTCTGACTTATAATATCACAGGCTTTGTCCGGACATTCTGCGGTCACGTTACTTTGTACCGAGGTTGCATTGTTATTGCTCTCCTGCATCGACGAGCCGTCCTCGTTCGCTGGCTTCTCATCGGCAGTGTCCTCTTGCAGGGAATCATGGAACACGGTAGGTATCGCTAAGACAGTAGACGACTTCTGCGGGAAAGGCATCAGTTTCATCGGCTTGAACGATGTGTTCGTCTTAGTGTCTTCGGGTAATG
Organism: Lasioglossum malachurum; assembly: GCA_028455605.1. Classification (NCBI taxonomy): domain Eukaryota; kingdom Metazoa; phylum Arthropoda; class Insecta; order Hymenoptera; family Halictidae; genus Lasioglossum; species Lasioglossum malachurum. The sequence continues at coordinate 12,993,862 of CM052314.1, read as the reverse complement.
TCACCGGCTGCATCTCGGCGCTCTTGAACGTCGGCTCTTGCGGCGCCGCGGTTTTCTTTGTCTGCAACGGCAGTTGCAGCTGCTTGTTCGTCTTCAGGATAGACGCTGGTACCAGCGTCCTGTTGATCAGCGTCGGGATCTTGTTCGCGTCCTTGGTGACATCAGGTATCCCCTTCATGTAAAGCGGCTCCTTCACGCCGCCCGTTGCACTGGCTGGAATGTACTCCTCGCATTTAATAGATGTCGCAAGGCTGGCCATGGGACTCGCGTTGACGTCAGCTTCGGGAAGATCGTCGATCGTGATCATCGAACTGCTCGGCGATACTGATCCTTGTTGGGAGGTCGCTGCAGAGCTGACGTTCGACCGGATGGGAAGCGTTGCTATCTTGATCAGGTGTTCCTCTGCCGTCGAGTCGTGCCTGCTACTGCACGGCTCGTTGTTCTCGTGTGATTTCAAGATGTACGAGGGCCCCAGAGAAGCTAAGGAAGAAGTTGAGGTACCAATTGACCCGAGAGTCTGTGGAAGCGTTTGAGACAAATCAGGATCGTAAATTGGAGCGTCGGTCGGAGAATAAGGCCTCTCCTGATTCAGGTTGGTCTCCAAGATGGAAGTACTATTGCTGCCATTGAGGATATTCGTCCGAGGATTGTGCACCGGTGAATATTGCATACTCGAGCTTGGGGATACGTAAAATGCATTCTGAGATGGATTGTAGTACGCGTTTGGTAAGAAACTTCGATTCTCTATGATCTTTCCCTGATAGGACTTCTGGTCCTCCTGACTAGACGGCATGGCCGTGTTAAAGCTTGGACTGCTGGTCGCTTCGTTCAGATTGATGAAAGATACATCGGATGGCTGGATACCCAACAACTCCGTGTCTATCGGTATGTTGGCAGTTATCTTATCTGTTGGGGAGTACGGCAGTTTTTCTTTCTCCCTCTCCACGTCCGTGTCTAGGTCCATGTCTTCCGTATGGTTGTTCTCCATCATAGGGAGGGGAGTGTACGGTGGCGACGCGATGCTTAACAGTTCCTCGCCGGGTATGGGAATACTGTCCAGGAAGCTCTGGGTGAACGGACTTTCGCTCCGGGACACGTTGCATTTCTTGTACTTCCCTGACTTCATGCCCTTCTGGAGCCTGGTCTGATGCTTCTTCAACACCGCCGAACGAAGTGCGATCATCCTCAGCTCTAGGTCCTCCTCGTCCTGATCGTCGTCTATACATATCTTTTTTACAGTTTCAGTCTTTATTTGCTCGGTTTGCTTACTCGACTTCTTCTGCTTCGTTTCGAGCGCCTTCTGCCTCAGCAACGCAAGATCCTCTTCGTCGTCCGCGTCGTTTAGCTCTATCTTGCTTATTCGAATACTGGACGCGCTCGACATATCACTATTATTGTCGGAAGGTCTTTTCATCATGTGTGATAGCTTCTCTTTCAAAGAGGACGCGTTTTCTCTGTTCTTGTACAATGTTTCTTCCAGCGAGCCGGATGCTATAGATTCTAGATGTCGGACTTTCTTCAATAGCTTATGCGTTTCGACGTAACTCTGAGAAGACATTAGGTCGAGATGCGATGTTCTTCTCGGTAGCGTCTTCCCAGGCGGGGATTTATACGGTGATCTCTTAGGGGATTTCAATCTCCTCGGAGACCTCGTCGTTGCCGATCTACTGAGTGTAACAGGCGATTTCGATCTCCTAAATGGAGAATGCGGCTGTATATTTGGTCTGTGTCTTCTGGGAGGTGACCTTGAAGTCATTCTGGACCTATTGGTTCTATGAACAGGACTTATTTCTCTATGGTATGATCTAGAAGAACTGGTTTTTGTCTCATGCTTCAATGGGACGACACATTCGTCTGGCAAATCTATCTCTATAGCAGACGAAGAGACTAGATCGTCCATAGTCAACATAGACATGTGACTTCTTTTTTTCTTCTTCTTCTTCTTCACTTTGCTCTTCAACGAAGAACGTATTACAATTTGCTTAGAATTGTCTGCAAGACCAACAATCTCCATATCACTGTCGCTTGAAATAGGCACAAGGTCATCGTTCTTCTCTTGGAGCGTAGAAACTGTGTGTTTGGTTCCGATAGATCCTGAGTCTTTAATCTGATGACGGTTTTCTTTCCCTTGGACTGTAGACTTTCCTCGATCTTGTAGAATAAGGTCAACTTCTACTTGATTAGAACACGATATGTAGAAGATGATATTACATTATTGTTGAAGGTTTTGTAATTCAAATTAATAAATCAGAAAAAGTTTAGATAACACATTCGGATTTAACTGTTTAATCGAATGGAGCTCAAAATGTGTTATCAAAGCGAATGAAATTATGCATAAAATTAAGTTTGAACCTCTGTAGCTAGAATCTCAAAACTAACATCTGCTGTTGAATGAAGAAAATTGCTATCTCATATAGAGATTCGAGTTACAGAGATTAGACTATACAGAATGTCTCTTTAACTCGGAAATCCAATATCCAGTTTGCTTAGATAATGATATTACTTCAGTGATTCACATGTTTAGACCAGTTATCTAATTATGTGTTTATCAATAAGTCTTACTCCTTTACGAGTCACGAGGCACTCAATGTTCGACTCTCATTCTCTTGCTGGTAAAACATGTGAATATAGCAAGAACCTGTTGGAACAAAACTTTGAGAATACACGGATAGCAAAAGGTAAATTTTTACAAAGCAATACCTCTGTTACTATTAGCGATACATGGGACGATGCAAATAATTTTAATAACCCGAGCTTATACTTTTGAAGACATAAATATTATTGAAAAATAATACTACAAATACCACTTTGTAACAGAGTTAACAAGACATTCCATATATAAGTCAATAATTATATATAAACCAAAGGAAATACAAAAATATATTGAATCAAATGTGTTATATAAAGGGTTTCGTGAGACTGCAAGTTCAATTGCCAATGAGTTAAGCAGGTTTTCCTGTAGAATCGTTTTATTTACCTCTTCTGTTGGGGCCTCTGGAGTGGTACAGCTTGGCCGGTGCAGTGCACCATGCTGCATTGTGTTGCGTAGACAAGCAGTTGGTGCATTGCGCGGCTCTGGCCCCATATCCGTAATTCAGGTGTCCCTCCTCCGAGGAACTGACATCTTCCAAGGATATCTCGCCCTCCTCTTTTTCGTCCAGCACTTCGATGGCCTCGGCACAACCGCTCGACAAATCGCTAGCCATTCTTAAACTTACCCTCGAACCGTACGAAACTAATCCCGTCCATCCGTGAGTAAATTAGAAACGAGAATATACCATTCTTTGATATCCTTAAAGATTAGGGTTAATCACGCCATACAAGTAATATCTATTGTTTCCTATCTCACTTGATCGCTAGACCTGACAAACACGCAAACACCACCTCTCGCAAACGTATCTAAATAGACGTTCACGATTCCCTCTCTCTGTGATTAGAAGAATAGATGCGAAATAATAAAATTTTATGAAGCCTTCAATATATCGTTCCCAATACAAAAAATAAACTTATCCGCCTCGAGATTCGCCTTTATCGCAGTTGTCTCTTCTCACATCTAAATGCATGCAATGACTCCGCCATACTGCATTAAAGTCGTTCTCACATATGACGTGTAGCGGCTGGTATTCATTGATACGACAGCGTTCGTAAAGTAGTGATCGCCATTTTGTTGGAAACAGATGATACGATGATCGCAAACGATACGTGTGTGACTTTCTGAACGCGAAGCGATTGCATATTGTATGTACTGCTCGCTCGTAACCATAGATGTCACAGCATACAAACGACTTCTTATCAGCGACCCGACCGGCGTGGTCGAAATCTGCAATCTAATTCATAAATACACGTCTAGCAGTTGTCAAATAGACAGGGAATAGACAGTTCGAAAAGAATAAACAACAATGGACAGAAGTCAGATGCAGCCGAGTGATTCACAGTTCATCTCCTTCCAAGATTTCCCTTCGATAAACCACGGAGGGACCGGCGATCAGGCGCAATTACATGTCCACACTTCTAGTCATCAAGGCTTCAATAACCTATCAAATGACACGTCTGGTATGGGTATTATCGAGGACCTCCAGGGGATGCCAGATAAAACCGAAGGTTCTTATCTCTCCGATGTTATTTTCAACGTTAAACAACCGACTCGTGATAGTGTCTTCAACTATCAGCTGTTTCTATCAATATTTGTACAAATCTTCAGCCATATTTTCTTCCATTGTTTTTAGCCACATCACACAGCTTCTGGACAATAGAGTACTACCAAAAGTTCTTCAACGTCAGCACAAACGATGTTGTGGAGAGAATCAAACGGTCCATAGTTCCGCATGGCAGCGAAAACTACTTGATATCTCATATAAGGCCCAATCCAGATCTGTACGGTCCCTTCTGGGTCTGCGTCACATTGATATTTTCCATAGCTGTTAGCGGGAACATAGCCAATTACTTGCAAACTGCGAACTCCAGCAAATACCACTGGAAATACGACTTCCACATCGTATCCCATGCTGCCACTTGTATATTTTTGTACGCGTGGTTGCTGCCACTTGCATTATGGGGAGCATTAAAATGGACTACCAGTGCTAGGGACACAGACGAGGAATTAATCGAGGTTGTACATGGTTCTCTGTGACTTGAGAACTGTTTGTCTAATGATAGAACTCAAATAAACGTTATTTTTAGACATACGCAACTCCTGGGCTCCTGGAGATCCTCTGTTTGTACGGATATTCTTTGGCTATCTACATTCCTGTAACTTTTCTATGGACAATACAAATTCAATGGTTGCAGTGGAGTTTAGTCATTATAGCAACCTTCCTTTCTGGCGGAGTCTTGTTGAGATCTCTGTTGCCTGTTATTGCAGGTAAACAAACACAGAAATATTTGATCGCACTGTACAATAAATTCGAACCCTTTGCAAACAAGAATTCTTTAAAAAAATTTCGTTTATTCTGAAAGAGTTTAAAGTTTTACCAGTTAACAGAGTATCTACTGATTTTCAGGAAGGTATAGAGTGATCTACATGGTTGTTATCCTAGGACTGCACATCTTAATAGCAGTGGGATTCAGATTCTACTTCTTCCACATGCCATCGAACATAAGTAGATAAACAAAAACAGAATTGAATATATCTGTGGAGCAAAGAATAAACAAGGATAAGTGATATTTTATGAAATTCGAAGCGTTGGTGTTTATTTGAAAAAACAACATCGCCCGCGTGACCCACTTATATGTACATATATCAGAATGTCTTAGCTAAATGGGATCACCTAAGAATCCCACACATTTATTATTGTATAAAGAAACTTTTTTTAGTCTTTGATAATGTTCCGTATCAATAATCATCTTCTAAAGAAACAGCCTACAAGAAATAATTAGACTGTGTTATTTAAGGTAGCTTATTGCGTGTTAATCTTTAATTTTGAAGAGACTATTCAGCCACACAGCTGGTAGTTGAAATATTAATATAAAAATCGTGTACCCATGATAGATACTGTGTGTAACATGAAATACAGGAAACCAGGAAAGTGCATGGTTGATTTATTTCCACAACCCTCACGGTAGCGTAGGGACGCGTTTACACATCAACGCGACACACATATCAATTTACAATCGTACGAACTTCCATGTATACAGTGATCATTAATTATATATATATAGTATTCGTAATACAATGGATAGTAATTAGTAGTTCGTAGTTCATCAATATACTTTTTTGTTTCATTCCTCGTTACGATTAACCAATATGACAAAAGGCAACATTCACTTTGTAGTAGTATCATTACATTATTATCATCAATCTATCAATATATAATATTATATTTATATATACCATGACAGTAGTAATTTTCTCGCCGTTCTCTCTCAACATTATATATCATATACGTGTATATAATATATGTATATATATATATTTACAAAGAATGCGAATGTAAACGTTGAGTTAATTAATCCAAGGTCTGAGTAGGCGCCGGTACCCGAGAATAAACGAGTGCTTTACAAAGTGTGTAATATTACATCTGCTAAGAAAGGATCAATTGTGCCACGGCCTCACCGTCCGGAGCTAATTGCAAATTGCTTTCTCTTCGTATCGAAAAGTGAAGAAAGCGACTCGCGAGAGGTAACATCGGTAAAAGTTAGCAAACACTTTGTCTACGAAGTCTTCCGGGTGTTTCGAGCCTTGTCGATGTGAGCTTCGCGGGTACACAATTCGAAAGGGTCGAACAAAGCTCGATTTTGCCTCCTATAGCTTGCATCGTTCCCAATAAAAACAGTTTATGTACACAATTACCAAATTCAAATTGATCTGTGGACAAAATTTTTCTTGATCGAGAAGACCAATGCGAAGAAAATGGCGAAAATCTCGTCACTGATTTTTCGAGAAAAATTGTATTCTATATAGTAAAAAGAGTCAGCAGTTCTCAGAAAATCTACCCATAACTGTGTCTATTGAGCACAGATATTGTTACTGTTCCACGGACAGTATAGAATTACTTGATTAATTTCCGTTTAATTGTCAATGATTGAATTGATGCAAACTATGGAGCAGTGTCGAGAGATTCGAAAATAGTCCGGCGAGCGTTTCGACGACGAACGAAATCGGCCGGAAGCGCCTCTAATCGTTAATTAATCGGCCTAGCGCTGACAACGACTTGGTCCAACTTGTGTACACAAGATATTTATACAGTCACGAGATTGCAAATAGGCAGGAGCAATAACGGGTGACGTAAATCTACGACAGTCTACGGCGTTTACTTTTTGCGCATCTTTATCTGTTTTTCTTGGCTTTCTTTCTTCTGTTTGCATCGGTAGTCTTGATTCTCTCAGCATATACACGCGAGCCAGCTATACACGGAACAATGGTTGACAGTGTTAGGTCTGGTTGGGTCGGTGGAGTGATATGATTGAATAGTCGATTAGACTCGAAACCGTTCTGTACAAATCGCTCATACATTGTGGTGGTCTACCGTTCGAAAACGTTTGGTTACTTTCATTTTCGTCTCATTTTTATAATTTCATAATTTTTATTTTCATAATTTAGAAACTGGAACGACAGGCATCAAATTGCAGTCTTTGTACTCTAATTCATTGCAGTACATTTATTCTAATTTATATCGTTTTCGCTTGAAATAAACCGAGATCATCGTTCATCGAATTGTACTCTAAACCAGGGGACGGCAAACTACGACCCGCGGGCCAAATCCGACTCGCCGCCTGTTTTTAATCAGGCCCGCGAGGTTAATGAACACGAAAAAATAAATCAAATTACGTAAAACAAAAAACATTATGTAAAAATATCACTTCCTAATAAAGAAATGTTGAAAAATGGTTTTTTCGTTGCTCTATGAGTAGAATTAGCTACCCATTTAATTATCTTCGAGCGTGCTACTGGCCCTTACCAAAAGAAGTTTGCCGACCCCTGCTCTAAATTCTAAATCATCAGCTAGAACAGCTGAATCCGAGAGTCAAGAGTTTTATAAACGCGCACCTTCCGCCTAATAAAATCGATTGATTAATTTGGAGTTTGGAGTTGTTCTTCTGAAATTGTTTCTTCCTCCACCGATCCAACAGTTTCTATGGACATTATGTACAATAAAACGTGTCGCCGGGCGTAGCTATCGTTACTCTCGTCGCATGGCCATACATCTTTCCCTTCCACTCTCTCGTCAAGTGCGAACACGCCGTTTACAGAGACGCATGAATGGAAAAAAAGTAACATGCGTGGCTTTTACATGTTACACGTAGGATAATTAGTTAGTGTTTACCCTGGTTTTATCGATCGTTACAAGTGTACATACATTTATACATATACATGTTTGTTTCGCGTAACAATGCTCGTTAACGTTATACTTCTTTATACAATCGTGGACTATCGTGTTCTAGTACGCGATATTACAGTAGTTCTTTGATTATTCAGTCGCATGCTTAGACAGTACGTGACCTCTGCGTCGATCACCGATGACGATCGATCGTTTTGCGTCGATCACAGTTTCCCAACGCGGGGATCTAGGGGCCATTAAAACAACTAATTACTTTTCACCGTCAATCTGATTTTGTAGAATCTTTTAAATTTGCATTCGGACACATTTATTGATATTTATGTTAAAAACGGTTGGGAAACTATGATTGGATGAAATTATCGGAGCAATTCAAGCAAGGATCTCCCTCTCGTTTCGTTCTGTTAGATTTACTATTGTTTATTAATTATTGTTTCCAGGAAGCTTCGCGCGCTTCCACAAGTACTAGTTTAATTCGAAACACTCGTTTCACTAAAAAGAAACAATTCGACAGGATGTTTGCTCGAACTATCGCGGAATCGTCTCTAGTTTTTCGAATCGCGGTTATACACCTGTGCTTCGCTACCCTAATTAATGAAATCCGCGTCCATTAACATGTCGGCGAGGAACTTCTACTCATTGTTGTACTATCTAGGTGAACGGTACTCCTCCGAGAAACGACGGACGTCTATGGAAATGCAAGGTTCTCCTTCTGATGCTTTGATTCCTGTGGTTTTCCGCGAGTCTCGCTAGCAAGCTTTCATAGTAATCGTGATATGTTACACTACTGTATGGAGGAACCGTGGAATTCAACCGAGTTACAGTCAACGAGTTTGCTACTTCAAGTTTTAGAAAGTATCGTATTTTTTACCCTTTGCTAGTGATATTCTTCGTTAGACGATAATACCTTGACAGCTATTTGAGCATGAATTAATCCAGCAACGATACTGTACCAAACGACACACCTACTACTTTATTTATTACTACGGTAACCGAATTGGCTGCTCGCAAACGTTTCAAGGAGCATTGTAGATGCTCAAGCTCACTAATTTAGAGCCTCCTCCGAAATAGTCGCAATTAACGAATTCGGAACGATATAGCTAATACATTAGAAACATTATCCTGCAACGTCTATTTTATTGTATTTCATTATAGAAAATGTTCCTTAGAAGTAATTTTTACCAGAAATATTCATTAGTAATGTTCATGGAACACAGATTTTCTAAGGTTCTTATAGGCTTAACTAAATACAACAAAACAGACTTTGATCAAGCTTAAAATTGTTATTTTATTCCACTTTAATTTATTGTAAGTATTAATTGAAATATCCGGTGTCTTTTTAAATTCCATTTTCAATCTGTCCATAATAAAAAAGGGAAATTTGCGTTCCGAATGCGTCAAAAGATTGAATCAATCGCGTTCCCGATTTTTCTAAATGAAAATCACTCTGCCACAAGTCTCAAAAATCGTTCAACGATGAAAAACTATCGAGAACTATGGTTTACTGTACGAGTCAGCGTTTCCTGTGATCTATAACAGTTACAACGACGTCCTAATCGCGCGCTAACAGATCTACATTATAGATTACGATCGCAAAGGGCTCTCGGAACGCATCGTTTCAACTATACCGCGCTAAAAGCATGCTGGAGAAAATTATTTGCACGGGGACTTGTTAAAACTGACGTTCGAGGGTCTATAAAAAGGGAACGTGATCTTCCGCTCCGTCTCGAACGTGTTTTGATTGCGTGGCTTAATTAGTAACAGGTACGATAAATCACGCGCAGTTTCATTCTTCTCCAAATCCTTTACTTCCGGTCCTGCGCGCTTCGAACACTCGAAACGATTCGCCAAGGGAAAAATCGTTGCCTTGGCGATCGAACCTGTTTCTCAGACGATACTGATTTTCTGCTGCGACACCGCGATTAATTGCGACAAAAATTACAGGATGCAGTATGCGGCGCGTGATTATTGGACTGCGGATTTTATGCATTCATAACAAAAATGAGTTGGTGCGATTTAAAACAGGAGAAAAATTTAAGTGATTGAAGAATAAGCATATATACTATTTTCAACGTGTTAAAATTATTCAAAAAAGAATTAAACGTGTATTTGGCTCCAATATCTCTTGCAATTTGTGCAGAACATTTTTATTTTACACGAAGATCCGCAGTCCGGTGATTAGCTTAGAAATTGATCGTAGAAACAATGCATAATTATGTTTGGAAAGAGATGAATGTTGTCCTCTTAGTGGACACTACAAATTTCGGCGGTGATTTACAGTTTCCTTTTTATATGTAGAAAGATGTGTTTAGAAAACAGATGTTGTTTTCTTGGTGAAAGTAATAAATTCTGGAGGTGATTTGCAATTCTCTTTTTGTGGAAAGTTAGGGTAAAAAGATTGTGGAAATAAAGAGAATTACGTTTTCTATATTGTCAGAGATCTTGTTACCACCAGTGTCTGTTCTAGCTAGTTTAATATAGAAATAGGTCCTTTATCGTATTGTTAGTGTAGGAATATTTTTGTATAGTTGCAAGAGTGGAATTGATTATATTGTATAAATCAGACCTACAAGCGCAATTTTGATTAAATTTCTGAGAGCTGTGGTTAAGCAACTCTCTTTTCAATTGCAATTTGTGACCAAAAAATATAGCAAGATTATAATCGCATCAGAAATTTTGAAAATGAAGTTATTTGTAATCGAATTCGAGTTGAGTCACTATACTTTGTTCAGCGTCCGTGGTTTCCTTAAGAAAATTGCTTGAAAATCTTATAATACCCAACTTTTCGTTGGGGTTTATGATTTTGCTGATAGCTTTAAGCATACGTGCGGTAGGAGAAAGATTCATGGAGCGAGAAGTATCCCGAGGTATAGTAAATGATGCGACAGGCGTTGATCGGATGTACAGTGGATCGCAAAAACTTCCGACCAGATAGATTTTCACTTTGTATTTCGAAAACGATGTGCAATGTGCATCGATTGCATACAAGATAGTGAACAGCCATTACTCGTTGCATCTATAACTCAGTGACTATCGAAGTAGCAATTGTACTATCTGTTTAGTATTATAGTTACAGTTACAGTATTAAAATTGTCTGGTTTGTATAGCCTCATAAAAGTTGCCGGACTGAATTTATGCAGATTGCATGCGATTTCTACTGAAACATGTGCACCTATAAATAAAGTTCAATAACTACCATCAAGGAATCCTTATAATTTTAACAATTGCATAGCAAAAAATTCGCTGAGACTTGGCGATTCTAATGTGAAAATTTAGTTAGAATTTAGAGCAGAGAATAATAGTGACAAATTTGTGTGATCCGGAGCTTTTGTGTTCCACTATACGTCATGGAAATAGGACGCGCGTGGTGTTTGTTTGCTCGAGAAGCAGCGCAAATGAAGGAGAAACGCAATGATAAAGAATGGATCCGTAACACAGCGAACTCAGTTCAAAAAGTGTCCGAGCGAGTAACACGGACATCTGCATTTATTAACCATTTAAAACACAGTGAGACGCCTGTATCGCTGCGTGTACCTCTCTCTCTCTCCCTCACACTCTCTCTCTCTCACTCACTCTTCCTCTCACTCGTTTTCTCTCTCTCTCTCTCTCTCTCTCTCTCTCTCTCTCTCTTTCTCTCTCTCTCTCTATCGCTCCGTAGCAAAATGTTTTTATTTTCGCATTCGTACTTTTCATATCGATTTTTTTCTGTTTTATTTTCTCTCTTTATTTCTTCTTTTTTCCCCTCGTACTCGATCTTTCAGGTTTTTTTTTGCATATAGTAATATCTCAAATACACTTATACGCGGCTTCGAAGAGGCGTCGAGGCTCTCCGACGATCACCTTAAGCATTAGTCTTTAGTGTTTGATTATTATACTACAGTAATATACAGAAAATCGTGGTTCTTAACGCCGGCGATCCCGCTCGTGCATCGACAACCGGCCTCGTGCGATTTTTATCTCATTCGTTCTTTCGCTCTTTTCGATTATCGGTCACTGATTCTGAACTTCCGGTCGCCGAGGTCGCCACGTTGGACGAGCGGAGGCCGGGGCTATCAGTTAATAGTCAATAATTACAATACGCTAAATATAATCGGCCCGTGTATATTAAAATATAAATATCAAATAGACTTCTTGCCCCCAAGGATATATGCACCATCTAAATGCGGGTGCGCGACTTAAAAATTCAGAGACGTTTCGTTTAAGTAAGTCGTCACCGATTAGTTGTAAGACCCCTGTTGTCGGAAGAACGCGCAGCTCGGTGCTACCGAAGCGATGCGCGAATATTTCGTCGATCTTTTCGATTTCTCACCGCGTTTCGTGTTTTTTTTTTTTTAAAGAGGAGACGATCTTCTTGAACGTCTGCGGTAGCCTCGAGCTGCGCCGCGATGAGATTAGAATTTTTTGGTTACCTAGACGATTACGTGTTTCGTGTGTTTTCTAGTTGACGAGGATCCTTTCGCTTGGGACACTCGGTAGATTGTTATTCTGTTCGGTCAAAGACAGTTGATTGCTCGCGGACACTAAATTTTCTGGTTCTGGTATAATTTCATGATCTTTTTAATTTTGGGAAGTGTAAACTTTATTTCCAATGGATTTCATTGATCTTTCCTACAGTAGTAAGTGATTGAAATTTTATTTTTAATTAGTTGTTGAGAATATCCTTGTCCATTATTTTTTTCAATGAAGAATTGGAGTAAAATTTTGTTCTACTATACAAGAAAATTGTTATTCTCTCCTCAAGTCATTGATTTGAATGTACAGATAAACTAGAGGATTTTTTAAACAATTTTTTAATTATTCTTGCTAAGATGAAACGATGTTAGGCTTGGTTTGTAGCAGAATGGTCTCGAGGAAACAACTGAATTTGATTGATTTGTGCTGCAAGTACATGCTACTGGTTAGTCTGACATTTGTTTATAGGAACAATTTTCAATATATTCTGTTTGTTGGATTGTTAATCCTGTATACACTTTGAAAAACATTTTCTATCTGTACCACCTCCGAACAGAACATTTCAAAGCTCAGGCAACTCTTAAAAACTAAAAATACAATAAAGGATAAAGATCCTCTGCGAAGGATGAAAATCCAATTTACTCCGAAATTAGAACTAAAGGAAGATCTCAAGATAAAATCTTCTAAAGATTAAATTTGTCATAGAAACTTCACAAAACTAAAACAATATATATATGTATATATATTTCGTGGAACTCTAATTTATAATACAATATCCCAAAACCCCAAGAACCCTAACCAAAATTGCATTAGTCAACGTTTCTCCAAAAACATTAATTTTTAACTCTAAACAAAAAGATTATCTTATGTTTACTATTAAGGCTGCAATCTTAAACTAATCTTAACTGTTCCCAAAAAATTGAAGTAATTCTCAGCTATCCCACTATGTTTCTAATACCACAAAGCAATATTAATCTCTGTTGAACAATTTCGTAAGAACCAACATTAAAAATTAATCTACACTAAACAAGCTTTCAAACAAGCTTATCCACTAATCCTGCATCCAAGTTTATATAACTTTCAACAATACTAATTTCGAACGCTGAATAAAAAGACCACTACGTAAATAAATTGATCCGCAAAAGATTAATCCAAATAGTCTAAGCTCGCAAAGTTTGTTCGTTCATCAAGCCTATCATGTTGCATTAAAGTGTACACAGACATCGACAACAAAGAATCACAACACGTTGACTGTTGTTCCATGAGAAATTAATTTCGAAGCGAACATTGTTTGCTTGGTTTAAAACAAGGGTCGCACTACTATACTAGGACACATGTGAGAGTGTACAGACTAGTATAATAGTGTTGCCTTATAAAAATTACAAAATTAAATTTATTTAAATAATATTATCCTTGAAAACGTTTGCACAATTTCAACAATCGTGACCTAAAAAATCAAATATCAGTTACTTGAACAATAAAGGTAGGTTTAGTGTCAATTAAATTTAAACTTGCGAGATTATCGAAAGTAAACATATAGCTATACATAGAAGCATTGAGAGTCAACGTGTCGATATAGTTAGAAATCTATCGGGTGTCCAAAGTGAAAGGGCTCCAAGGGCTGTTGCGTGGACCGAGATGCGAGCCATGGTGCATCGATTGTTTTTCATCGCGTGGACCAATAAGTGCTGGATTGATTAGGGTGACGCGTGGTCGGTCGCGATACGATTTAAGCCTAAGTACTTTTGATTTGTCTCTGGTTAATTGATTCGCAGCGAGAATCTCGCGACACGCATCTCGTCGACGGCTGCGCCCGCCCCCGCACCGCATTCCGTTCCGTTTTTATTGTCGGATACAAAAGAAGCCAAACACACACGACGGGGCCCGAGGCATCGGTCGACGCAACGCTGGAAACGCCGACGACTTCCGGTCTCTCTAATTTTCATTCCCCTTCTTTCCACGCTTCCCCCCATCGGTCTCTCAGTGTGCATCTCTCATTTTCTCCTCTCCCCCCAAATTTTTCTGTTTCGGAACGCCGGTGCCGAAAAATCGTTCCCAAAAATCGGTTCTTTAAACCGCGACGTTCGACGACGACATCCTCGGACGTTGCGTGCGCGAACTATTTCCGGGACCAAACTAAACCTACGCTTTGTACTCTGGTCGGCCCCTGAAATAATTCGTCCCACGCGCCTCAGCAATCCGATACTCTTCCGTTTCTTCTCCTCCTCTCGTTAATTACATAATGTTCCGTATATGCATATATATATATATATAATATGTATATGCATGTATGTATATATCTATGTATATATATATATTCATATTTATAGATATATGTATATATATATTCATGTTTATATGCATATACATGTGTACGAGATGGTGTTCAAGGAGACCGTCGCGTCGGCGACCAAGGCAAGAAAAATTGATAGACTGCGGATGCCCACACATAATCATGATCTCATGCATCGGTTATGAACAATGGTAGTCAATTAGACACCAATTTATTGGATGTACTCGTAAATAATCGTATGATTCCAAGGAAAGCAAGACAAATGTTTTAATTGAAGTATTTGCCGTTGCTTTCTGCGACTTCAAACGATTTTTCTCTTAACTAAAATTCATTTGTATGCTTCTTACAAAAATCTATGTTATTTATTTGTACATCTGGTGTATAATTTCTTCTAAGTTCTAAAACAAGAGACCATTGGAAAGGGTTGAATTAATTGACATATCTCAGCAAGAACAATCAGAATTAAAAGCAACGATCTACTTTTGAACTAAATAAATAATAGCATCCTCAATTTCTTTCGATGATTTTACTGCTTTGTATTTAATTTCCTCTGTGTTCAAGTTGTTCTACTATTTTTGTCATACGCGCACAGAATCCGCAGCCTAAGAACGACTATTGGAACGCCGGAAACGGGTCCGTCCGATCGAAACAAGTCCAGAACCGATCCCGGATGGATCGTCGGTATAAGGCACGCTCTACTGGTAAACAAATCGATCGACTAGTACGATTTCATCGCGTTTAATCGCAGGCCGTATACGAGAATTTTGGAAATCAACTATAAAGTAATCGCGCGAGGTGAAAGATCGTATATATAAACAAAATCTGTCTAGCAATAACATCGCTCGTGATTCGGATGTCGTTGAACACCATCATCGACTCCGCGACTGTGCGCCTCGTGTGCATAACATGATTGCACGACCGGCGAAGGACAATCGGCGCAGCCTGAGAGCCTTTAATACTTTGTGAAACAGACTTCTTCTGCGTAAGCTTAAAAAACAATTTTTCGTTTTTCCATTCACCTCTCATGTTTTTTCTTTTGCTGATTTTTTTTTTGTTGTTGTTGTTCTCTGCAGCATCTTACTCGTCTTCTTTACACTAAATACCGCCCTTTTTTAGAAACTTCACTTTACTCGCGTCGTTCGCCATAATGGCGGACGATCGGGGTTAACTATAGTGTTCGCTAGATGCGTGGTCGTACGAAGTTGACCGCTTGTTTTCGAGCACGACGAGTCCTCGGACCTTCAAAATTGACTTTTTCATAGAAAAAATACGTCGAATGATCGACTCTGCTTTCTGACGCGTTGCTGGATCGATGACGGTTGAGCTGAGACTCCGATGTTTAGAGCTTTGGTTTGAGGAAATTGGAAAATGAGCTCGCCCCCCCCCCCTAATTAGCTAGAGTTCACTGCTAGCTAATAATACTGAAGTTTGTGCTTTCACCAATTTTCTTTTGACTCGAAGCTAATATTTTTACAATGAGTCAGCTGAGTTTTTAATTTGTATTTTCTACAAATTATTTGCTAAGGAAAAATGTTTCTATTTTTATGCACTCACAGTGTATGTTAAATTGAATGGCTCATGTGTCCAATCTCCATCAGAATTCTACTGATTTCATTTCTATAATTATCTACCATATGAAATCGCAGTTTTCATTTTACAAAATTCGTGAAAGATCCTTGTTTTAGTCACTTTTACTGTTCGAATAAAACTTCGGGAGACTAAGAATTTTGTTTCTACCTTACTAAAAAATGAATTTCTGCGTGTCTCTAAATTCAGTCAGCTGAGTTATTGGAGAATAAAGACGATACTAACAAACATTTTTGTTGATAATCGTCAGAGCAATTAAAATCCGAGTCTGTCAAGCGTCATGAGCAGTTCGTTAGGCTTCGATTCGACAAAGAAGCGTCGAAGCGCCGTCGAACTCGAATCAGAGCGGCGTTTATAATTTATACATTTATACAGCTGTGTCCGTACGTATAATTGGATAAAGAAGTTTGGCAAACAGTATATTTAATCGACGGCACGAACGACTTATCCACTCGACGTGTGTCATGTGTGTTGTGATCTGTGTGTATGTGTATGTATGACACATGTCTGTGTGTACGCGTGTAATTATTATACATATCGATAGTAATATATACCGGTAAGGCAATGCTACGAAAATTCTTCGCAGAAAGACATTCGGGAACCGAGTAGAATAAAAGAGAAAATGAACGTTCAAAATTCAACTCCTACGAATTTCGTCTAAAATTTTTCGAAATTTTCAAAAATCAGAAACGAATGTCTTCGAAGAAGAATAACACGAATCACTGTCGTCGTGGAGGATCGAATGATTTTCGAATCGTAGCAAAAAAGAAACGAGAAAAGAATCGAAAGGATTTGTTGAACTGAACCATCCCCGCACGACGTCGACGCGAAACAATAAGATTTCCTCGGCCACAACATTTGTTAGAACGGTTATTAGTAATAATAGTATAAATGGCGCTACTACTATCATAGTATAATGAAAATACACAAAAGACGAACATTCATTAATATGGTACAAATATATAGTATAGCCGTACAGCGAGTAGTTTACCAGTAACAGCAAGTTCGGCTTATCCGTAGAATCGTATAAACTTCTAAATTACGAGTTTCTTTTTTGTTTCTTGTTGGATAGACCTGTGAGTTAACTTCATTTACGACTCGTTCTAATAGATTTAGCAACCCCTTATATCTCTATCTTACAGTTTCCACCAGGCTGTCTAGAGTCTCTGTTCTCGATTGACAATGTTCGAAGAGAAGCACGCGTAGCCTAGCGACAAAATTTTACGTTTATTTTGGTTCGCGTTTTCACGCCGTGAAAAAAGATGTTAATTCAAAATCCCCACGAACTCGAACTCGAACGAACGAATGAACGAACGAATGTACGAAGAAGGAACAACCTGTTTAGAAAAATCCTTTCTGTTCGATCGAAAGCGATTGTGTCCGTTCTAGACGATAGGCGTGTCAAAGCAAAGAGAATATGAAAAACAACGTCTGGCAAGCGTCGCGAAGAACAAGAACAAGAAGAACAACAAGAAAGCAATAAGAGGAAGGAAGAGAACGGAAAACACCGATAACCGTGGTCAGAAGAGAAACCGTTGAACGTTGAAAAACACCAAATTTCAATTCTACGATCCTTCCTTCAACGAGGAGAAACTAATTCTACAACGCCGAGGCTGATATCTAATTATCGATCTAAAAAATCCGTCACCCATAAAGATGAAATATCGATTAACGATCAACAACGTCTAAGCGGTGGATGCGCGTGTTACGTAAAACGTGGAGGCTTATCGTGTGCCCTCTGTGTCTTCTGCGCACGTGTATGTGTGTTTGTGTGTACGATTTTAACACAACTTTTTTTGTCTTCGTTTTTCTACTTTACACTGAGTTCACCCCCGTCCTCCGTTATTCGTTAACTCCTAAAATCGTTTAATAAATCGCTTAACCGTTAGAGCATTATGCGTAAGTCGACCGAGAACGTATATGTATAATACAAGTACCACCGTATTTTAATATTAAACCTGCGAGACACATTACCGTTAAGTGTAATAGTGAACATTAAGAACATCGAAGAACAGTCAGATAGGTGTGAATCGTCGATTCTAACCTTAAGTTTCTCATTTCTTTTTACCCGCGCGATCTATCGTTCACGAGCTTGCTTCCCCTAATCGGACTTCATTTACGGTCTCCTCTCCTTCGTTTCTTCTCTTTTTCGATTTTGCGTCTGTTATTTTATCTGTTTTTTTCTCTATGTACATACAACCAAGGAAGAAAATCGCGATCGACGATCTCGCGCGATCCACGGATCGACGGATCGTTCTCGCGGGCGCGAGAATTTTCGGAGAAACAGAAAAACAAACGAAAGAGACGAAAAATGGCGGCAGGTAAAACGCGAACTGCTATCTCTGGATTAATCCTACGTGAGCAAAATTCTACACGATTAAATACAACTCTCTCTCTCTCTCTTTCTTTCAACTCTCTCCCTCTCAGATCGCGCTCAGGATCTAGATCCCCGATCTCTGGATCCGACTCATTCTTGTTCCTATATTTTTTTTTTATTTCTGTTCTCACGCGGGCTATCTTCTAGTAAATGTGGTCCGATCGTGATGAGCAATTCCGACGATTTCAAAGGACGAAGAGAACGCAAGAAGACAGACAGTGTTGTTACCATACGTTTTTTCCTCAAAAAACTCACAGAGCACGATACAATATCAATTCTCTAGTAGTAACTCCAAAAATATGTTATTCTCTCCCTATTATATTTATAACTAAATTATCTAATCCTCGCAAAAGTGTGTCAGTTACTTTGTTTACAGTTGATAATAGAGTCGTTCCGCACGAACTACCCCCGAACGATCATAATCCTACGATCCAACCGAGAAACACGATCTCGTGGATGTTCCTTTGATTCGTTTTATTTCTCTCTCTCTCTCTCTCTCTCTCTCTCTCTCTCTCTCTCTCTCATTTTTCATTTCTGGCCATTTAGACGCGAGCAGACGCGCCTCAAAACTTTAAACAACTGTTCGTCGAACGTTTTTCGTTTCGTGACTCGGGGTACGCGCGCCAGAGAATTTGTGTCAGCCTTTTTCTGGTTTCTTTCATCTCTCCGAGACATTCTCCGCATGATCTTCAAACGATATTCGTGTTCAAACCTCGGTCAAATCGAGGCATGTATAGTGTTTCTACTCACGCGCGCGCACCCTGACCAATCGTTAGAGATTCCACGCTAAATAAATTCGCTATTGGACACAATCTCATTATAACATTTTAGGCACTACACCTAGACTAATAAATCACTCCGCTGAAAACCCCCCTCCCACGCCCTGATGCGATAAGAAAACGTATGTACAAATTTAAAAACGATTAAAATAATTCTATCCCTAGAGCTCTCAGTGTGTACGTGTCTGTGTACGCGTACACGAATGTCCGCGCGGATCGCTTGCAATTTTCCCACATGTAAAACGCGTTGTCGCTTCTTGGAAATATATCACTCGTTAGATCAATCATTGATCATCAATATTCGTTATTTTAGTTGAACGCGAAGCGTGGGCCTATCGCAGAGGGTCTCTAATCTATACACGAGTTTGCAAAATGGATAATTAATAAATGGACATTAAAATTATCTCGACACTAAATTCGATATTAATGTTCTCTCGATAGAAATATCAAAGTATTGATCGACCGATTATAACGAATAATATTGTTCATTAGGAGGCGACGTGTTGCTCTAATTATGCGAGCGGATCCGCGAAACGTACACGCAAAAACAACGCCGCGCAGATATTGACACTATACAATAATTAATAAAATATCACAACTAGAACCATCGATACAGTATACGGTATACTTGCGTTTCATATTTTTGTTTTTACATAATTTCTTCTCCCGTACGTATATATATGTATATATATACATATATGTATATACACATATATACACATATATAAATCTATATTTATAGTTGTATAGCTTCTACGGTTTCTTTAATTAGATACTCTATCTTTCTCTCTCTCTTTCTTTCTCTCTATCATACATACACTCACTCTTTCTCTCTCTCTCTCTCTCTCTCTCTCTCTCTCTCTCTCACTCTCTCGTTCAGCAACGCGCTTACTCCTACGATCCCGTACAGAGGACGATGCGTGTTAAAAAATAACAAATGACTGCGCCGTGCGTGACTGACGAGCTTGTACTGACTGACGAACTATACCTAAGGGAACCTAAAACACTGTCGTAGGACCTGCTAACACCAAAACCACCGGATGTTGACAATAATTAACTTTTGTCACCTCGTAGAGGCAACAGCATTTTATTCCACTGGCAATTTTAATTTGCTAGCAATTCGATAGTCTTCAGAATTAAAGACTGCAGATTTTATACCAAATGCAATAAAATATGATACTTAATATATTTTACTTTACTTTAGAAAAGGAACGAGAATGTGTCTATCCAAATTTTTAACCATTTTTCACATATGTACCCAAAGAAATTTTGTTGAATAATTGGATCTTTACAATGTTAAAGATTTAAAGGTTTCCGAGGTAGGTAAACGATACGTTACGTTAACGAGACGTTAAAGGTAAACGAGGTACTATGTAAAGTATTACTTTCAGCATTAAAAGAAATCATCATCCCGGTGGTTCCAGCATTGAATAGTATTGACACGCGTCTAGTGCTAGCTGGAAGTTGCTGTCCAGTGAAACGAGAACCAAAGTGTAGAAGACACCTACAGGACCTACCGTCATCGAATACTTTGCGACACGCGAGTGGCATACCCCCACTAGATAACATGTATATCGTACAACAAACGTAAAAAGTAATCTACTCGACCGCTAGTCTTGGGCTAAATAGTGTTTGCAGAGTCCTCCCACCGCGTCGTCAGTCAAAACTTGCTCTTTGGATGAGAACGAGAAAACCTGACTGAGAAATGGGTTTCACCTACGTCTACCTACTGACACGTGTAACACCTGTACAACACAACTACGTGTAGCACAGGCCTTCTCGAATAGATGAATCGAGTGTTAGTTAAATGACTATGTGTACGACTGTGATGCGTCTACACCGTGTAAGAATGCTCTCCCGTATGTATCTCTCTGTGAAAACGTGTGTATACGTGTTCTCAGTTTGTGCATGTATCGCGATTCAGAACGAAAAAAGAAAAACAAAAACGAACTCTGTACATACACCCGCGCATATATATACATATATATTATATCACTATTCGCTATCTATTAACAACGGTTCCCGTTTACGGTAGTAGAATGTGTGAAATCTAAGGATATGACTTTTTCCCACCCAACGGGCGAGAACAGAAGGTAGCTTCTCCTACGCGAGTACAACCCCTACAATCCTATATGGAAGCATACATACATATATATACACATGTAGGCGCGCTACGTACTCGTGTCCGTGTTGATTGCATCCTGTTCTCCTCAAAAACGCAGCTGGGTGTGTCATCGGGTCTCAAAGTAGCTGCTAACTCCACTTGCAATGCTGATTTTACACTAGTTGCTACTGCTGTGATCTATTTTGGAGTAGCAGAAGTCTTGTACCCCCGATTTGGAAGTAGCTAAAGTATTGCACTTCTGATTGAGCTTGCAAATAACTTACTAACAGCTACAGAAACTAACTATAGCGATTTGCGAGCTATTTGCGAGTAATAGAACTAGTCCACACCCAATCTAGCTTGCAAATAACTCTTCAACAGCTGCAGAAACTAGCTACAACTATTTCTGAGCTATTTGTGAAGAGTAGTAGTATTTTACTCTTACTCTATAGCTTACAAATAACTCTTCAACAGCTGTAAAATAGTAACCCGCCCACAATCAGCAGAAGTGATCAATTACTTCGTGTTTTTAATATTAAAGTGGAATGTACAGCTACAGTGACCTTCAGAATACCTCCAAGGTGTTTTTTGACGGAGAAGAAGTTGCAATCTTGCCCCGCGCACCCTGTCTATTTAACTATTCCTTCACTTTTTCCCTTCTCCCCTGCAACCTCCGGACACGAGATACCAAAGCCTCTCGCCGCCCTTCGCCCCCTTTTTGCAGTAAATATTAAACGTTAAGTATGATTACTCGTTAAACAGGCACATCGACTTGGTTACATGTACAGTAATTTGAAATCCGCGTATGCACGCGCTGTGTGAATTTGTTCGTGTCCCTAATCGCTTTTTTGGTTCCATGAACATCTACCGAAAGTTAGCGAATAATAGCAGCGACTTGGTGTAATGCTACGTTACAAACGTTGAAAATTCTGCTCCGTTTCTTTTTCTGATATTGGTAACGTGTCTAAAAATTTCACTCCATCATCCTCTATCTTCTTGCTCTCATACTTTCTATCTATCTTTCTTCCTTTTTCCATTCGCTCACGCTCTCGTACTACGTGTAAAATACTTCTAGTTAAACTCTGGACATGGATCACTCTAATCAACATACCGCAGCTACTACCCCGTTTACGTTTATCATACAGCTATGTATATAAAATAATTAGCAAAACAATGCCTAAGCGTCATTCCATTAAAAACCACGAGATACACGTCAGCGGCACGCGGAGAAAAAGAAAAATTATCCCCCTCTCTCCCGTTAAGCTTTCCGCGACGCTCTTCTCTCTCGTTTCTTCTGGGTCCTCGTATCTTTGTTAGAAAACGCCGAGGAATGGTGGGTGCACGTCCACCCTTTGTTCCGTCTTCGAACGAACACACCGAAACGCAAGGAAGAGAGCCTATTCGTGGATATTTAACTATGTACAAAAATCGACGTTGCTTACGCGAGCGTCGTTCCTCTCCTTTTCGTTTCTTTGCGTGGAAAAGTGGGAGAAGGAAGAACATGATTCTCTACGAGGCGGGGGGAACGAAGGAAAAACAACAGAAGAAAACCGGCCGGGGAGAAAAAGAGAAGAGAAATCAAATATACATGCCGAGAGGAAAATTTGTGGTACCCGGTTTCTATCGGTGTGCGGTTCCTCCTTCGACGGAACCGACCAGTGCGACGATGACCGGGTCGGTCCGAACCCTGATCATGTGCATATTTGTGTCACACGTTTTGTGCAATGTACCATACACGCGTACATTCTTCTACAAGCAAACGAAACGAGAAAGGAAACGGAGGGCGAAAAACCCTAGAAGAAGAAGACAACCCCCCGAAGGTGAAACGCAACATGGTACAAGGAAAAACAAAGGAGGACGATCAACTTATTCCTGAACGAGCCTAAACGCGCAATCGGGAACGGGACACCCGCGTCCTCCCACCTCCCGTTTTTCTATTATTAAGGACAGCCTAGGTCGCTATAATAATTAATAATAATAATCATAGTAGCGGTAAATGATAGTCGTAATAGCAAGTGGTCGTCAGGACGATCAGGCGACAAAGGCTAATTACGCGATTAAAATAAATAGTCAGGCTGCTGCGAGGAGGCACAGCGTTTGTCAAATACAAGTAACCGTGCGCGATCAACTTCACCGTCGACTCCGAAAGGTCGGATATCGATCCCACCCCTCCCCGAAATCAAAAAACATCGTGCGAGCAACCTCTGATCAAGGGCTACCCGATCGTTACAACAAATCGGCATTTAACACAGCTCCGAATGAATAAACCTAACGAGACGAGAAAGCTCGAGACACGTTTTACCGTGTCCTCGATGCTACCCTCTCCTTCCCTCGCTCTGTGTCTTTGTGTTGTGTACGTGTGTATGCGAACCGCCGTCATCCGGTGACTCGGGAGAATGAATCCTTTATCGTCACCTGAACTGGAGGAACGCTTTAAAAAATCATTCAAGCGTGTCGTCACGCTCGCGAACGTAGCTCTTTTAATCACGATCTGCAATTTCGTTGATCTAAAAGCGTTCGGTGGCGAGCATTAAAACCGATGAAGTATATGATACACGTCAGACATATCATAAAAGGAAATGCAAACTTATATCCTCCCCGTCACAACGTCGCAGGTCGATTTAAAAAAAAAAAAAAGGGAAACCAATCGAACTAACAAAGATACGCCCGCTGTTTCGCGCTAAAGTAGAACTTCGCTTTCGTCATGCTTAAACCGCGCATAGAACCTTCTCAAACCGTATTCTCTTCGGCGCGGTGACATTCACAATCCTTTTTTCGCACATTTTTCTCTTTCTCTCTTTTTCATCGAAAATTTGCGGAGTATATAACACATATACTCTAGTTTACAAGTATGCGCTGTCTAAGCCGAACAAAATGTACGTCGACACTACCGAAATAATACAAACGATACAAATGGTTCACAGAGGAAACAGCGTCGCGCCTCCGCTCCCTTATACACATACTTTTTCTCTCCCTCCACTTTATTCTCTTCTGACTCTCGTCCAACGTACAAGATCGAACGAAACGAGAAAGGCAGCCAGGAAACCGCAACTTGCGCGACAGAACATCGACGACAGCGTCGGAACACGTTATTGCCAGCGATTTCCATTTTGTTTTTGACTCGTTTATTTCTTCCTCGACGCCATCTAGACAGTGTTGCAATCACGATTCCACACGGGCAGTTCCGAAGGGGGCAATCGCTGCTTAGGACGGATTGTCAGAAAGTGAAATGTTGAAGAACGACAGTGTATCGCGCCGAGAGTTCAGTCAATCTTTTCTCCTCAGGTTACTTTTCTTCTTCTGCTTCTTTTTTTTTTTTTTTTTTTGTTACTTTCGGTTTTTCCCTTTTTTCAAAGCACTAACGGGTTTGCGAGTGTGCGAGTGCGTCATTGCGGTTTTCGTAGTCGACAGCAGCATCGTAGAGGCCCCCTTCGTTCGTAGTAAAAAGATCGCGGGGATTCGAACGCGTAGGATCTGTGGGATCAGTGCTCTCTCTCTCTCTCGTTTCGTTCGATGCTCTTCTCATCCTCCTTTTGCAACCTCTTGGAAATTCGGGCGAGGTCTCCTTCTTCTATCTTTTGCTTTTTCTCTTGATAGCTTTCTCTCTTTTTCTCTTTCGCTCTCCGTTTCTCCTGCTTCTTTCCCTTGCCTTTTCGCTGTTTCTCGTTTTCTAGCCTCGAATCGCAACAGAGCTAGAATTTACTCGGTGAACCACAAACCGGAAGGTTGATATTGATGTTTGGCCGGCGATAGCGGGGCCAATCCGTATACGGCCGTTGGCTGCATATGTGCAGGCAGTGGATGCGCTGCATGACTCGCGAGCAACGGTCTGGCCGAGCTGTGATGCGCTGGTGGTGGCAACGCTCGACTAGAATCATACAACGTTAATGGAGACGAGCTGGAAAAAACGGGATAATCAACGTTAGAAACTCTCCGTAAAGCTCTATAAAAAAAGGGAAATGAAACATTGTATATTTTGTTCTTTTTTTTAGCTCGCTCTTTAACTCTCAAGTCAGAGGGTTCGCTGATCGCTCGTCGGTTCGAGAACAGACTCGCAGAAACGAGCAAAATTTGAAAATTATCATAAAAATCTTGTCCCATTAACTCTTTCCGTACCTCTTTAACTTTCAGTTGCGTTTTTAAAAAAATGTTTTCTCTTATTTTCAATAAGAGCAGCATTAGACAAGGTCTCATATCGTAAAAAATCTACGGTTTAAAAAAAGTGATCCAGCATTGTGTGGTTCCACATATGTTAACTTTTGCATAGATTTATATTTTAAAAATATAAATCGATGTAATATAGTGACCAAAAAGAATTAAACAATTTCAAAAAAGACAACATACTGCTAAAAAAATATGCTACCTGTGTATCTAGGCAATTGGTTGCTCACAAAAATATTTTTGCTCGTCCCTGCTACAGCCTGCGGCGTTAAAAAAGGCGCACCCAAGTATATTTGCTACTTATTAGAAAATTCTATACTGATTTTAGTAAGAAATTCTTGAAATTAACTTTTCAGATGCACCCTGTTGAACGCTCAACGCGAACATCGAGTAATCGATAGACTCTTCTTCCCAACGACATGGATCTATTACGTTTACGACTCGTTACTACAATTGCCTAGACTAATTGTATCTTCTCTGTACCGGGTCGTTGTATAAGTATTTTTATCTCGCGTGTCTTATCTAATTTCGACTCGTTATTGCAATTATACTTGAACCGCGGTTTGTTACGGTTGGTTAAAAGAATCGTCCCCGGAACTCGTTTTTACGTAAATTGTGACGGTTTGAAAAGAGATACGTCAATGCACAATATGGATTGGAAACACAATCCAATACAAATTGAAAATGACAGTAATATTGATCCCCGATTAAATAAAAATTGGAACAAACTGACCTTTACAAATTTACTGCACAAAGAGTGCAAAACAATAAAACACAACCTTGTCTACTGTAATCAGCAATTTACTTTCTATTTAAATAATACTGACAAAGGCAATTTCCGCCAGGAATCTCTCTGGTTTACAAAATGTCAGCGATCCAGCGAAAAGATACGAATATTGCATCAAAACCATAAAACCACTTGCTCAACGACCCGATACAACGTGTCACGCAACGATCGTATCGCTGGCTACCACAATTCGCGCTCGTGTAATATACCGTGGCGACTTATGAATTATCCGACTCTTTTCAAATCTAAAGAATCGCGTGGTGCAGAGAAAAGGTATCGATTATCCGATCCAGCGCGGTTCTCTGTGTGCATGCGATAGAGAAAACGAGATAATAACAAGTTACAGTGTGTGCGTAACGGGTCACACGGCTCTAGATCATTGCCAAAAAACATGTCTACTCGTACGATCACAATAAGGGTGAACAAACAACATTACTGGGTAGAGATAACGGAACAACTAAAGTCTTGCCTCGATAACTGTCGCGAGAGCAGATTTCTTCAAATTTCTCTCCGATATATTCTCAGTTGTTTGAAACAAAATTACACCTTTTAGAGGGTCAGTGAGAACGCGAGTAGATAACGTTGGGGGGGGGGGGGATGATTCAGGATCCTGGTTAAGCAGTGAAGGGTTCAAGGATCCAGCAAGGGTCTCTATACACTTTCTTACTTCAATCTTATTTTCTTAGTCACTTTTCTTGATGCATAGACGCGTTGAATGGGGGTAGAGTTGGTGATAACGGGACGCGACAGTTATCGAAGCAGCACCGTGTAGCTAAAACGAAAATATAATAAATGGTACACACATGCATGCATCAACTAGGTGTCTAGGTACCCACCCGGGTGTGAATCCCTGATAGGTGGGCACTTGTTGCTGCTGGATAGCAGTGGGAGCCTGAGAAGGCGCGGCTGTTACGTACACCGGGGGTGGCACGGCATGGGCTCTTGAACGCACATGAGCGTACTCCTGGTACAGGGGTTGTCCCAGATGCTGGGCACTTCCTATTACAGGCCCCCCTGCAGGACTTCTGCCCCCGCCACCGCCCCCAGGACTCAGGTGGGCCGGATGCCCATGATGGCTGTGGGTATGACCCGGATGGGCTGCCGAACCCACCACCTGGCTCTGCCTACAAAACCCAAAACAAAATCCAACCCTTCGTTATGCAATTCCCATGCGGCATTTACTTACTGTATGGTAACAGAAGTCTCTCTGTAACAGAGGACCCAGAGACCAAACCGACACTGTGCGACGAACTTTTCCCTGCAGCTTTCTCTCTGTCTCTTTCTTTTTTCTCGCAAGGAGAGATCATCAATCGCAAAATGCAGGAAATTCTTTACGAGCAAAGCTTGGACTATGTTCGAGGCAGTGCTGCGTGATAGTGTGAGACTGTGAGAATGTGATGGGATCTTTAGGTTACTGATTCAACGTCACCCGTTGAACTAGGAAGAAATAAGTATGGCTAATGGAAAACGTATGTCCTGAACTGAAGCAACTGCAAAGGGTCCGGAAACTTTAGAGGTACACAGAGCACGCAATTTAATTATATAGGGTATTTAACACGCGAAACAATTGTGGTATTTTTGTACTGAAAATAGTACAAAACGTTCTAGAAGTATTTAGAGAAATAGCGCCTTGAAAGGATTGAAGATTACGCAGCATCATTTCGTTGAATTCGAAATTTGTAGAATGTAATAGACGATTCAGTGAATGCTATAGACTCAAGGTGCTGTACATATGTCCAAAGTTTCGCAGTTTCTCTGATTTCCAGAATGAAGATCTCCCCTCGGGTTTCTGATCATTTTCTTTATCGTGGGTTCGCGTTCATTTGTTTTTTTTCTGTGGTTGGACGTTAACATAGAGAAGATCATGCTGTCTACTTGCCCTGATAACTGTGTACTTAGTCCGTCTCGACAGCGTGCGACAGCGAGCTGCCAGGTGATCATCGGTTTGGTCGTTTTGTCAATTTTAATAAAGTAAACCTACATGCAATCTCGATAACTACGTGCACACGAATTCTCACTCGTAAGCTAATCTAACTTCTCTGTCTCTAGGGTCTTTCTAGATCTCGGGTCAAGTGTACGATACATGCTTCGATTCATAGGTGTGTTTCTGATTAGCATATGTGTGTGAGTGCACGTGATATCTTTGTCTCTGTGTATATGTTTATGTGGTTTTGTTCTATAAATAGGATTACATGCTGTGGACGATCCTCACCTGTACTGATGCACAGTGTTCGCCACCGCCCATTTCTGGTGCTCTCGCGAATGAGCAGCAGGAGGTTGAACGTACTCGTGCTTGTACTCAGTCCTCTTGCCAGGCCACGATACCCGCTTGTCCGTGCCGGTTGTATACACGATATGCTGCTCTTGGAGGTGAGGATGCGCGCTACTCGTGGTCACATACTGCAAGAAGTAGTCATGCATGTCATAGGCATCATCCTAGAAAACAATATCCAAAAAGAAAGATTACTAAAACAGTGGAGGTGGCGTTAGTGCCAATTTGGACTAGTCCGGACCCTGTTGCCGGCGTCTATCTTCAAAGAACTCTTAGAGGACTAAATCACCGATAGATAGAAATAAATGTTGAAAGAAAAAGATCAGAAATGATAGTCTAAGAGATTATTCAAAAGAAATTCAAACAGAAAATTTAAAAATAATTTTAGTCAACTAAACAACGAGAAGAGAAGTTAGAGCAAAATTTAACCTGATAGGTCGGTGGCTCTTTGCAGGCTGGCGCGTGACACGGATGTGGGGCAAGGTATTCGACACCGGGCTCCGGTTTCGTCGCGACATTCACCATGTTACACTCGGACTGTACTTTAGCCAATAACCGTTTCTTCTGCGACTGCGAGGAGTATCCAGAGCTACTGCTGCAAGGATCAAGCGATTAGAAAAGTGTACATTTACACGTATTCAACAATTAACACGTTGACTGCCGTGGTGGTCACCAATGATCGATGGCGATTAATTAATTCTTTCTTTAATCTTTTCAATACGTTGAAAGAAAGAGTAGTATATACTTATTCTTCGAACGTTATATTTCTCTCCTGTTTTAAATTGCACCACACACACACACACACACACACACATAACCCATTTTTGTTATAAATTCATAAAATCCGCAGTTTAGTCATAATACTAGTATTACTGAATATCAATGTATTCGTTCTGACGAATTAAATTATAATAAAGGTGTAAGGGGCAAACTTCATTATCAAGTAATTAATAATAATTGTTAATAACCATGATCGTTTATACAAATAAGCAAGACTCGCAAGACTCGCATGAAACACTAAAAATTCACGCGGCGGTCAACGTGTTAATTAGAGTAGTCTTTGGTCCATCTAGATAGCTACCTGCTGACATGATGTTGCTGTTGAGGCTCGTGTTTAATTAACTGCGTGGTCTGCTGGTGTTGCGGATGCTGAGGTAAGTGTTGGTACAGGTGAGTGTGCGCTCGGCCAGGACTAGCTTCGCCGTCGCTGTCGCCGACGGTGACGCAGCTGATGATGTTCTTCCTCTGCGTTCTCTGCGACGTGCTATGCGCCGTCACATGTCCGTTCGTGTGGGACTGCGTGGTAGAGTGTGTCTGCTGCATCGGTTGCACTACCCTGGGCGTCGACTGCGTGCTGTAAATGCAGAACACCTCGGATTAATAAACGACAACGTGAACGAGCTGGTGATGAAACCCGGCTAGATCTCATGTGACAGGTTACACGTGTAGGAAAAATGGTACTGAACGCTGCAGGTCAAAAGTGTTAGTCTGCGATTGGAACCTTGTCGATTCTTCAAGCTCCGCAACCGTATGTTTTTTTTTTCATCAAAAGCCACCCACACATTCTAGGCATCGACAATGTGCAATCGTTCGCTCTACACAGAGCTGCAGCGCGACACAAAGCGCGTTAATGCTCTCAACCCCGCAAGTACAAGGACATATTGTCTCTATCTACAAAGCGTTACTTAGGCCATGGTTTCTCAGCGATTGTTTAACCAACCGGATGATGTATTGATGAGGACGTGTGATTTTGCGGTGTGCTTATTACGTTACGGTATAATGTACCTTCGAATGACTTCCTCGCGGACTGGACGTCCATCGCCAGACAGGCGAGTTGCCAAATTTTGACAGGCTCCGCACTGGCGATCTCCACAGCTGTCAATGATATTCATGCATGATTCCACTACTTTCTAGTCTACCGGTAGGAGAATACGCTAAAGTAAAATATACAATATCCACGGTACTCTAAACACGTACGGAACTCCAAGATACAAATATGTACTGCGAGATGAGAGTGAACTCGTACACGATATACATGTTCGCAAAAAGCGCTGTACGAAATTTCGAAGCAAAAATAACAGCGAGACTAACTCGGCCTGGATAGAGACACCGTGTACACTCGTTCGAAGAGGAACAAGAGACTGTCGTCCTCCGGTCGGTTTTTAATCACAACGAGCTTCTAGCTATAGGTCTAAACGCTCTACCCTGACATCGAAGTCGTCGGCCAGTCACTCACCATTTTCCAGGTGTTTCGTCCTCGCTATCACTGATCGTGATAACAGAGACCGCCGGCGACGGTGTGTCGTGGATCGTGATGGTTTGCTGCCGACCGGACGTGACCTGATGGTGTTCTACGTTGTGACTACTGCTGTGCTTGCTGCTATGGTGGTGCTGCTGCATAGGTTGCTGTTGCCAATGGCCGCCGCTCGGGGAATGCCGTCTCATGTTGCTCGGCGGCGTGCTTTCCTTCACCCTCTTTTTCACAGGACTAAGTTGCTGCGTCTCCTTCTTGTGTTCATGCCTGTGCTGCGACTGCTGTGGAACCGTTACATGGTGTTGATGGTGTTTCGCGTTACGCTTCGCCCAGCTCTGAGGATGCTCAACGAGGGCACTGGTGTTGTATACTTCGGTGACAGGAAACACTGGCCGCTGATCCTTCCCCAAAACAAGGGAGATTAGTTAAAACACTGTTCGGTAGATCGTATGGCGGCGTCTATCTTGACAGGCTTACCTGCAGGATGGCGGAACTGTCCACGATCAGCGGTCTTCCCCAGTCTCCAGCGTCGCTCAACAGAGGTTGCTGGATTGCTGTATGTTGTGGTGGCAACTGCTGCCACGATGGCACGATGGCAGCCATTTGACGACTCCCGCCGGGCCAGGACGTCTGCACAGCGTTCTGTGGTTAACAGGTGATGTTACATTTCAGCCGGGTGCAAGCGCTACTCCTAGATTGCGGATTTTACGTATTCAAACTTCCTTTGACAAGGGACCTCTTCAAGTGACAGCTTCAGGTCTTCATAAAACTTTGCGAGGACATAGTTCTTGCAAAAATGTTAGACACGTATTTTTAAGGCAGCCAGGGAGTAAAAACAACTCTCAATGTTGAGGATGAGGAGAGTCATTGATGTTCACACTCAACATCAAAGACTATCATTACCCCTTCAGTATGCACCATAACTGTCCATAGAAATATGTGTGAAATATTCTTCTAAAAACTACCTTCTCCCAAAGATTCGTAAAAATCGGAAAAGTATTTTTTGTTTATAAAAACATACCCTCCCCAGTTTATTTCAAATTGATATAAGAAGAAATAAATGTCTACTCGATTTCGAACAATTGTTTGACTGAATATCCGCATCCTAGTCACACCGGTGGCATAACATAGTGTTAGTGAATTACCGTGAGCAACATTTGACGGCCAGTTTCCACCATGGACACAGGAACAGCCGCATATTGTTGTTGGGCGGCTGCAGCTGCTGCTGCAACGGCCTGCTGCGATATGATGGATGGCTGAATCTGCAGAGGGCCTTGTTGCGCTTGCGGAGGCTGTGGATAAACCCACGATATGATTAAACGATCACGAATGAACGGTTAAATACGCGACGAGTCGGAATGATAGTCAATAATATCGCATTTACTTGTGCAACAACTACGTGTTTTGCAGGACTTGGCATCGTCTGATAACTGGGTGGATGACAGAGTAGACCGGGCACCAACTGATGCGGAAAGTCGTGCACCCCGCTTCGTCCACTATTTGATCCGCTAGACGAGCTACTGTACTGAGTCGCACGACGACTACTGTTACTGTATATTTGATACTAAAAGAAAGAATAACAGCGTGACATACAAACTAAACCTTGTGTCGGCGAGATGCTGGGCTGGTGTATAATTCGTGTCAGTTCCTGTTAGCGTTCTTCCTTTGATACTTTTGTCTTGCTTTATTTGATAATGAAGTCTTGAATAGATAAAGTGCATTTAAAATTAGCATGTATCGCTTTCAAGGAACTTGACCTTTTTACTAAGCAAATGAACGGTAGTTCTCGAAGAAATAAAGTTACTGAAGTAGATAGTGATCAATAGATTGCAGATCCAAATGCATAATAAAAATTTGCTTCATCAATTATAAGGTACAGGAACCAAATACAAACTCTGAAAATACTACATACTAAAATCTATAGTCTATTGATCACGCTACGCTTTCTAACAGATTTAGGTTCAACACGAACCAGCATTGATTATGCACCAATAACCAGATGTATCGGGGAACAGAAATTATGTCAACGATGATACAAATGAAAAGTATGAATCGAACTGAATTATTCTGTTTGACTGGATGGGGAGGAGGTAGTCGTCGTCGTTTACGAACCAGATTGTCGTATCCCGTTTGAGCGGTGCGATGCTCCCTGACCAATCGTTGTACTTGATTGGTCAACTGGTTGTTAAAGGTGAAGGTGACAGCGCTGCCGTTCGTTGTCGGCACGAAATTCGCAACCAACGACGTCGGCGGGGGTGGCTGAGGCGCTGGGGGTGCTTGGTGATGCGCTGGGCTTGCCGTGAAGTCGCCCGCTCGCCGGCAAACCTCCATCATCTGGACGGAAGCCTTGACGTTGTTACAGTGTGCATAATCGACTAAATGCGCCAGGGTGACAAACGCGTGGTTCAGAGCCTCCCCGGGTGTTATTCGGCGCTCCTGCAAACCAGAAACGCTCCGTAAAGAATACAGTTATGCTTCAAAACATGTGTACAAAATATGTACAATTTTTGTGAAAATATATCCTCATTATCGTATGTCTCTTGGGGGTATAACACTTAATTATTTCTTTATAAATTTTTTACAAACGTTTTGGTGACTTTCCCAGATTAGAATGTGGTACCAAATAAAATATATAATTTGTATAATGCGTATTTTATGTAAGTGTGATTTGAGTTTCCAAATTACATATGTAACTGTAGTTCTTTCTTTTAAGTAGAATGCGAATTTAAGAGTGTCGATATAGTATGACGAAATTATTAGAACTATTAAAAGAATTTATGATTGATGCAGAACATTTTTATTTTGACTAAAAATCCGCAATTTACTTATAAGAGACAACATGAACTAGATATTACTACCTGGTCCATTGTGAGCATTCTCTTTAAGAGGTCAATGAACTCTCTTCTATCCGCTTTCTCAGCCAGAAGCTGACCACCCTCCAGATCAGTGGGGACGTTCACCTGACCGATATCGTCGAGACAGTTAAAAATATATTTTCTCGCCTCCTTCGACTTGATACCAGTCTCGGCCTCGTGTTCTTCAGGTGTTTTCAGTCGCCAAAACGGATATGTGCCTGGAAAATTCATGTGACCGTTAGTACATATACTATACAATCCTGGAAGTAAAGCATAAAGGTGTTCGACTACCTATGTTAAATATTTTAACACCCTATCTTCTGGAATCGTATTAATAGGATTAATTAATTACAAGGCTATGAATAAGTCACATAGCGTAGTGGAACACCCTGTAGGATCTGGTTTGTATTGGTGCACTTACTGTCCATGTCCCTATAAAAGAATTTGGTGGTTTTGCTGGCGTTGTTCAACATGTGCTCCGTCGGTAGGCCTTGCGTCTGACTAATGTATCGGATCTGATCGTATTCCGAGCTGCCGGGGTACAGAGGCCATCCTAAAAACAACTCCGCAACCACACAGCCGAGCGACCACATATCTATCGCTTCACAATACGGAAGTCCAAGTATAATTTCAGGCGCACGGTAGTATCGCGATTGCAGGTACGTGTTGCAGACAGCTTTCGACACGTGGGAGGCTGACCCAAAGTCGATTACTTTCACGCGGTACGGCTGACGTACCGGGTCCACCAACATGATGTTCTCTGGCTTAAGGTCCGCGTGAATCAACCCCAGTTGCTGCAATCCGAACCAATGAATTATTCATCCAATAAACGTCTCTCTCTCTCTCTTCCCAAAAATAAAATGTTTTCCCGTTCATGACTGCGAAGAACACGTCTTACCTTGAGCTTCAGTAGAGCGGTGAGTACTTGCTGGAGAATCGGTCGGATGTATTTCAACGGCAGGGG
The DNA here is from genome assembly GCA_028455605.1 of Lasioglossum malachurum. NCBI lineage: Eukaryota > Metazoa > Arthropoda > Insecta > Hymenoptera > Halictidae > Lasioglossum > Lasioglossum malachurum. The sequence continues at coordinate 12,959,202 of CM052314.1, read as the reverse complement.
TGAGAATTTGTTTTGCTTCAAAAAATCATACAGATTTTGCTCGAGCATCTCAAACACCAGACAGGTGTGGGACTTGTGCTGGAAGCATTCGTAGGCGCGCACAAAGTTGAACTCATCCGCGTTTTCCTGACTGAGCCGAGACAGGATGGAGACCTGTTTCGAACCAAAGATATAATTTAGAACCCTGTTCTGCATAATCGCTGCCTGATGTGATCAGTTCCACATTTTTTAGATTCATTGACCATCTCGTTCGTTTTAATAGATTTGTTTTCAATGATGAACACGAGATGCTGATTGATCTTGATGATTAAAGAATAGACTGATTTGAAACTGATTCTGATGATACGGATTTGCTTACCTCAATCTGACCTTGGCGCGCGTACGATGGATGGTTCTTCAGAATTTTGATGGCCACAATCTCGTTGGTTCCTTTCTTCCAACATTTCACAACCTACGACAAATTGAAATGTTGTATATATGACCGGAAACGCGACCAGTCTCTCCATCATACGTGAACACGCATCGGGGGAATCCGCGAAAGAATGTTCATATAAATTCCCCGCCGCCGCCTATTTGTGCACACATTTATTCAGACTATAAACTAGTTGTCCCGATTCATTTCTGAGAACTGGAAGGCAATCTTCGCGCGTTTCATTGCCATGCGCGACGGCTTTTTCTTCTGCGAATGGAATTAAAAAGAGGGACTCTAAAGAATCGGTACAGATACAGCCTCAACGAGGATTGCGTGTTGGCGTTGTTAATACTGAGTACAAACTTTATTAAAAATTACGCGTGCTGAATACTCTTTGAGCTTACGGAAATTACTTTTCAATCTTTCCTTCGACGCGTGCTATACAGGTGCTACGTTTAAAGAGTCTCTAAGGGTATTAAATAAACCAGTGTAACTTTGGATAAAATCACTATTTTTGTATGAAATAAATTTTGTTCCACTCGTTGAAGATTGCTGAATGTGTCTACAAAGTTTCGAGTTTGTATGTTTTCTAGTTTCGATTGGAAAAAAATTCGCAAAGTGGAAAGGAGGGCTTGAGAACCAGTGTAATAACGATTTTGGTTCTTAAAGTTCGAAGAACCTTTATCCTGAATAATTGTTACAAGGAACTGCAGTTTTCAGCAATTATCTGGCTCAATCAAAACGGTGTAAAAGAGTTTCAAATAGTTGTTTTCAAGCCCAGGTAGAAAGTATTTAATTGATTGAAAATTGGTAAAAGTGTCGCACCTGTCCGAAAGTGCCTCTGCCCAGGAACTCGAGCACCTCGTACTGATTGGTCATCGAGTATAAAACCTCGTGCTGTACCAACTGGTAATCTCCATCCCCCTGGGGGTTGCTGCCACCACCGCCCCCGTTGGCAGCGTTGGTCACCTGCTTGCTGTGCGCCGTCATGCCTGTCTGCTTGTGTTGCTGCTGCTGCTGCTGCTGTTGTTGCTGCTGTTGTTGTTGTTGCAGCTGTTGTTGCTGTTGGGTATGGTGTTGCGACACTACAGTACTACCCACTGCGTTCGTCGCGTTGGCGGAGTGGACTGCCAGGCCGTCACCATTACCTTCCCTCGACCAAGTCTTTCTCTGTAGGAGGAATACACCTTATACAAAAATTTTTAAATGTTAAGAAAGATCGTAGGTAGTTTCCGCAGCTTTAGTTAGTAAGGGACGACACCTAGACCCCTCTTCGTGCGAGAGGAGCACATCCTTGACACATACGTTAGCGAATTTGCTTTCGTTAGTGGGAAACGATTCGCCCTTTTGTGGGAGCGTTACACCTTGTGCACAAACTTTTTGGAAGTCTCAGAATATCGCAGGCAGCTTCTGTAGCTTTGTTAGCGTGGGATGATAATCTATTTTCAGCTGTTGAAGAGGAATGTACAGATTTTGATGTTATTTCGCACGTTATAGAGATGAGTTTGACTAGTGAAGGATAACTAATTGAGTCTTTCTGAGAGGATTACACCTTGTGCAAAAAATGTGTATGACTAACAAGATTGAAGATAACTTGTTCAGACAGTCAGTGGAGGAAGACCTGTTGTGTCTGCTTGTTGAAAAGGAATACACCTTGGACAACCATGGTACAAGGAGCACACCTTTGTTTCAGACGTAAAAGAAGACGGTGCCGAGTAAAAGACGATTGATTGACTCTGTAGGAGGATTATTCCTTGTGTACAAATTTTTAAGCGTTATGAGAATCGTAGGTAGAGCTTCGATAGCTATAGTTGGCAAGGGACGATTGACGACGCGTGCACGTAGGAGCAAACAGGCCTCGGACGCCCAGCAATGCTGTATCCGATATTACTTTGAACGCGAGATAGCTCGTTGTGTTTGAAAATATAGTGCATTTTCCTTAAAAAGTACTAGAAATGTTGAATCTTCAACCGCGAAATATTCAACAGCTAACACGCGTTGGAGTTAAGAGATCAAAATATTTCATTTCCCGTATCGAAGTACTAAAACGAAGCCGTCCGGAGAAATTTCGTGTTCAATTTCGAATATCAATTTCCCCTATCTGTACGTTAATATTGTAAATGATACTTGAATCATTTATCTCGCGAATTTCGGCTGTGATGAGAGCGAGCGAGCGAGAGAGAGAGAGACAATAGCGGAATGATCAAACAAAGTCCATGGATCACGGGATTCTCACCTGACCCGGAACAAACGTACAACGAGAAACGTTTTCGAATTGATGAAGCTCGCAGAGAGACAAGTGGTACATATTGTATTGTGTGTGTGTGTGTATCGATCATTCTCAGGGAAAATCTTTGGCATTAGGACACGAGGCGTTCTCCGGAACGGAACTGTACATCGCGATGACCGACATGAAATATGAAATGTTAGAGCCTTGGCGGCTCATGGAATCGATACGTGTAACTACGCTACACGGAAAAGTTGCACCGGCGAGAAAGAGCGTTTTACCCGGTGTGTACCAGGCTCTGTTCTCTCTGATCGACGACCGGAGCCGAAACGATTGCCCTCTCGGTTCGTAATTACTCCCCGAGGATGCCGGGTCGTTAAAGGTAAGCGAGCATCGACAAAGGACGGAGGTGCTTTACGACTTTGCCAGAACAAAGCTACGTGAAAGTTGCGCTAACTACGAGCGTAGCGCCTGGGCTACCGGATGCCACTGATTATCACGGTACAGATTGCACCGAGAGGATCGTCTGGATCATTCCGATGCGCCAGCTAGATCTATATCCAGTTGAAAGATCGAGTCTTGCTCGGAATGGCTCTGGTTTTCAAATTGAGGTACGTTCTGTTGTCGAGTACACTTTAAAACAACTTTAGGGTACGTAGCTGCATCAAGACTATTTTTTCTAGGTAAGGCTTCTGGTTAGTCAAACGACTACATAATCTTTTATTCGCTTGATGTGAGCTTGAAATAATTTTCTGGGGACTCGAAGATCTATTGTTACTGGGACACTTCCGAATTTTAGAGAGAAGAAGTTAAAAAGAAGAAACCAATTTTTATATGTAACTCCCTTCTCTTGTAATTGACTTGGACAATTTTTATTTCACACAAAGATCAGCAGTCTATTAACGAGGTAATACTTTAGCTAGAAAAATGCACTGATATTTTAACAAAGGTTTAAGCTAATTCAGGTCAAAGTCAGAACCGTCTGCTAGCTTCGCGGGCTCAGGCTCTAAAAGAGCCTGTTACCCAGAAGCATGATTTTGCTGTCAAGTGTGCATCTTCGCAGTCGTTCTTCAGCTTCGCAAAGGGAAAGGAAGCTGAAATGACAAAAGTGGAAAAACGCGGGGATATTTTTAGCAATAGGAAGGAAGTTTAACGAGCTACAGAGAGGATATCGGAGGCGAGCACAAGAGCAGACGCATACGCTGCAAAAGGCGAGGTTCGTTATCGCACAAAGCGGCGGATGAGTCCCGCAATAAAATGCACGCAGTCGTCGAATGGACTGCACTCGTCGTCGTTAGCGTATTGCACGACTCGGTGCTATAGCGGGTATCGATGAAACACCGAAGCAAATGATACAAAGGGATAAGTTACACCTGGGTAGGATGGTCCTCAGGACGCGTGGAGAAGAACGTATCTCGACGAGAGGCAGCCTACCGATACTCTTCTGCAGTTTTTGGTACGGAAGAAACTGGAGCAGTCATCTGCTGAACGTTCGGCTCCGAAAGGAACTCGCGATAAGGCCGCCCGTTGAACCTGATTAACTGCGGACGTTCATGCGATTTTTGAAGAATCTTAAAATAGTGTCATACTATTTTCATTGTGTACTTTCGTAGTATATATTTTAAATTTTAACCTATCTAATATTTCGTGTATCTTGTACAAAACGAAATTGTATTTTTGAAAAATTTTCAGAGGAGGTGCAACGAACTCTGTTATCCCCGGACCACATTTTTTTCTGGTGAAAGTATTATACTCTTATCGAGAAAGTTTACTGTCATTTTAATCGATCGTTCATAGAGTTTCTTTTTTACGGCGTGGACATTAAAATTTTACGGCTCGGTAAAAAAATCCCATAAATCTCGAAGCACTTGATAATCAGTTACTTCGGAAGTTTGTACTTTTATGGCTACCCTTAATCCCGGGGAGCGAGATAAATATTCTTATAAAACATGATATCATACATGTATCGTCGGGATCATTTTCTACGAAAAGTATTAGACGGACATAAAAATTTCAACGTACTCTTAATAGACATAAAAAAAAACAGTCTCTCTCTCTCTCTCTCCCTCTTTCTCTTAAACTATTAGTCAAAACAAAAATGTTCTAGCTAGAATGCAACCCAGTGTCGTACAATCAATTTTAAACACCGTAAAAAGGTATTAAAGGAAGATGCTACCATAATTTGTCAAACTGCAGAAGGGTTCCATAACCAAACATAAAACAAGTCAGTAACGCAGGAATTGTTTTGAACGTTATTATAGTAACTTCCAGTGGTGCCTCAGAAGGGACAGTCGAGTACAAAGAGTTAAACACGAAACAATTCCTGACTTGCCTTTTATTTTCTCCACGAAAATATGGTTATCGTACCTGTTAGCTCCGATCGAGATACGTCTGTAACGAACACGGGCCTGTTCGAGATCGAACCGTGCAAAAGAGAGAAAGATTGTAGTGAATCTCCTTGGTGGAAGGAGGACGGGGCTTCGGCGTTAACGCTTATTTATAGCCGTTTCGAGCGGTCCCATCGAGCGTGTATCGATAACAGCCGTGAATATGCATTCTGTCCCGCGATTATGAGCTTCAAATCGCAACCGTGACCAACAAATCGCCGACGTCCATCTCGGCGAGATGGGCCGAGAAGCGTTAACGTCGGGCTGGCCCGCGTAGGGTCGCAACCATAATCGAGGCTCTCCTCGCGATCGCAACGACGATCGCTTTTGTCCCGAGACTAGAGTTCATCGTTTCTACTTTTTTCGGTCAATTTTTGTACTGATTTGTTTCGAGATTTTTTTTTTGTATCGACGCGATGAGATCGCAGGAATCGGCACCAACCTTCTGGCTACAGCGTTGGTACGTGTCTAAGAGCTTGATCGTCGAGGCTCGTACCAGGGTCTGTTGGTTCGGGCTACTCTTCTGCAGCGCATTATTATTGTTGTGCAGCGAGCTAAACGCGGTATTAGCACCGTTCACGGAGTACCGTTGCTGCAGCCCGGTATTGTCTAATTGGTAGTCGCCGGTCGATTGGACCAATGCGTGCTGGATCACCGGCTGGCTCACGTTGTACTCCAACTTCCGTTTCTTGCTGTGGTGGTGAACGGTGTTGTTACTGCTGCTGCTGCTGCTGCTGCTGCTGCTGCCGTTGACGCTACTCGTCTGCTGTGTTTGGATGAACATGTCACACATTCCCTGCAATCAGAAAGATAGCATCCTCCGTCAGTCGAAGTACTCTAATTACTCAATCGTGCCTTCTACTAGGTCTAGAAATTCATGAGGTGCTTCGTTCATTCCTCGTTTATCCCCTATTTTACTCGATTAACCCTTAGCACTCGAGTGACGATTCAAATAAGAAAATTGAAAACGAGTATGTATTTAATAAATTGCTAAATATTTAAGTATTGTACGAGCACATTGTGTCAGATTCGTTAAAATGAAAAAATCATACAAATAGAAATACTCTTGGTCATAAGAAACGTTTGGATTCGAAGCTAAAATAGCTCCGTGCTAAAAAGGGTTAATTTGCCAGAAAAGCCAGCTATGTTTTGGAAGTGAAGTTCATCGTTGAAAAAATGAAACAGTTTCAACAAAAATGATGTTATGTAAGAACGGTGGATTGATTTTACCGAGGCACCGAACGGATTTCTACACCCAATGGCTTGCAATAAATAATTTACAAACGTTTTGTCGCTGTCAGTGTCGTTTAGGATTCGGTAGAAACTCGACCACTACCCAGATTAGTAGTACAGGTCCTAGCAAGAATGGGCAAACAGGAAAAATTCGACCATCGTGCACAATTAGCATCGATCGACTAAGGTACTGATTCCTGGTTGACAATTCTGGTCGCGAGGAATATTTCTCTTGGACATTTCCTAGCTCAAATGCATCATCTGAATCGAGATTACTTTATGTCATTCCTCCGATACCGATAGCTTAACTTTCATAGTTGAGATTCAGATTCTGCGATGGAATGTCGTATGTCCGGTCGGCTGTCGGACTGGCAATTTGATAATCTGTTCCATGGTATTACGACAGCTAATGTTTTAACCTCTTCAAGGATGAATTTTCTAAGAACAGACAAAGACGATTTTTATATTTCGTGGTTAGACATACTTCATACAATTAGAAATCGGGGATATCGAACAAAATAGGAACGGGACGAATGATCATGTCGGGAGAAGTGGATTCGCGCGTGAGGTTGTATCCTTGAGGAGGTTAAACCTTTCTCGAAATGCATAATTGCAGCAGAGAATCGTTTTCCACCGAAAAAGAATTGTTTACAATTCGTGCTTAATTAAGCAGTATAAACTTATAGATTTCTAGTTGAACAGTCCTGTCCATTTTCAGCGACTACTTCCGCCATCTCTCGGGTAATTAATCACTCGCAACATTCATTCACAAGAATCTTACAATTAGCCGAAAAGAAATGTATTTATTATATTTTCTTCCACAAATTGTTATGTTCCTCTAATTAGACAATATTCTATAGATCTCTAAATAATCTGCACATTCTAGTTGCCTTCAAAAGAGCTAACACCATTTCTGGTCTACGAAAATATTCGAAAGCTTATGATATGAATAGAATTCGTAATCACAGAGATCAATCAAGATAAAGAAGCTTCGCTCGATTTTCCTCAAACATGAAGCAAAAATTGAACAGTGTGCAACGCTCCTAATAATATCGTTCGCCCAACAGTGCAGCAAAGTATAGTCTTTCAGGAATAACACAAGCTCGAATTAAGCAGAACCAAATCCTCCGTAACCGAAGAACCAACGCATCTGACTGAATGCCGCATTAACGAAAAATCGAAACACAGCTCGAGCCCTTGAGACAAGAGGCCCAAAGCCTATCTATTTATCAAACATCCGGCAAACCGAGTCTGTGAAACGATCATTGAGACGACCTCCTTCAACGTTCGAGATCTATCATCGCCCACACGCGGACATTCGAAGCTGAATTTCGACTTTCTGGCGGAGAATTGGAGCGGGCGTGGTAAACAGCGGAAAAACATTCGCCGGACCAAAAATAAGCCGAAGAAACAGGAATGATACGTGACTGCTGTGCGTGTATCTACGGTTCAATATAATCCAATGATTTTTCGATTGATTTAGGTTGCGATTGCAGTGAATGCATTTTGTGACAAATATATACGAGTTGCTCATTGAACAAATCTAATAAGCGATGGTTACAGCGGACAAGACTTTTCAGTAAGTATGCCATAATTAGACTGTAGATTTAATGTGTTTGTAACAAAAATTAAAATTCACGAAGTCTACAAGAGTGAAGACATCAGAAACATTTAAGAACACAATTTTATTTTAACATGTTATAATAATCAAGAGTAGAACTGAATTTCTGTTAATTGAGATGATTAAAAGTAAAAATGATTTTGTGTTTGACTCTTCGAGCAATTGACATAAAGAATTTTTACTTTGCACAAAAATCCACAGTCTACTAATAGCATACAACACGATCAGATATTTTAGAAATTCTCACTCTTAAGAGAAAGAGAGAAATATAAAACAAGATTCGAAAAATAGCATACAGTGTTTGATCGACCCACTAAATTCCACGAGTACTTCAGAATGTTAATTCGAACATTTTGCTATATATCGAATCAGATTAAAAGAGTATATCTTTAGACAGACAAAAATGCCAACTGCGTCTGCAACGTCGTTTTGCAGCAGAGAGACTGCAATCTTCACAATCTTTGATTCGTATGATCGATAATATGATCAATGTGCTTCGCCAAATTGATACGTCAATATAGCAATCGTCTGGAGTGGAATAAAAATTGATTTCCTGTCTTAACCCCATGGAACCTTGAAATTCCATGAAATCGAAGTAATTTATTGAATGAAATAAGAATTGAAAAGTTAAGGGACACATATAAGAATACTCTTTCGACCAGGCGATTTTTCAGATCCCAATTAAATTTGTTATCCCATAAAAATCGCTTTATTTAATCCTTCCAATCCATCCATCAGACCTTTAGTTCCTCGGAATCTCCATCTCACCCCGTATTTCCGCGAGACATAAAAATTGTACGCGTCTTTCTCCTGGTACGTCGACGACTATGAATATTTTCGAGTCTCCTCGTGCCGGTGGCTTTCTATGGTTCCTCGGGTGATTCGGGCCAGCGGTTCTCAAAAGTATAGTTTAGCCTCCGGTCGGCGAATCATCCAGCCCCGAAATCAAACACAGCCCCGAAATTTGCGCGGGGTCGACGGGCTTCGAGTATCGAGTACTCGATTATATGCACTCGCATAATCCTGAGGCATAGGAGAGTGAACGGCGGAATATATCGGAGTACTCGGCTGGTTGGAATATTCGGGACCCTGGGGGAGAGTGAGTGAGTGAGTGAGTGAGTGAGTGAGTGAGTGAGTGAGTGAGTGAGAGAGAGAGAGAGAGAGAGAGAGAGAGAGAGAGAGAGAGAGAGAGAGAGCGGGCGAGAGGAAGAAAGAGATAGAGAACACAGTGTACTCGAAAGCCATTCGGCGAATATGTATCAGGTTTCCGTGCGCGCGTTGACGGTCGAAATAGCTGCAACACGGGAAAACGTTCTCGGACCGCGCTCTGTTGACCCGACCCGTGATTTTTCGGGCACTGACACCAGTCACTGTCTCGTCACTTGCTACGTAACTCGAGACCAACTGTCGGGAACTTGCCCGTTGACGGAGGCCGCGATTGGTCCCAAAAAGTAACCCCAATACCCGCCCCCATGACAATTTCATTGACATTTTTCAACGATTAATAAAGCTGTATACTTCGCACGTCGCTCCATCAGTTCTGAACGACGATCTTTCTCTTATTGTGAACTCGTTGTGCCATAATTTTCAATTTTTAGACAAGAAATTCAGGTGTTAATCCTCCAATTTTTTTAATTTTAAATTTCGGTCTCGATATAAATTCGAATTTTCCAATTGGAATTTCAACTGGACAAAATTACTGTGATTCCGAAGAAATTTGGTAATAGTTGGGCAGTGACCGTATTAATTCGTCCTGCTATAATTTCTTTAGAGCCATCCATTATGTATAGCGTTTTCTGTAACTTCTTTAATGTTCCCTGCCATGCTTTCAACTTTTACATTATTTATATTTTCTCCTCCCCCCGTGTAACGTTTTCAAATTCGTCCATTGCATATATGTACATATTTTGCTGTCTTCCAATCTTCCACGGGTTGTTCCTCTTTCATCGTATCTTGCTATATATTCCCGTCGATTCTTTCTCCACTATTGATATTTTACTCTGTTCACAGTCTACATTTCTCGTAGGTCTCTTTTACTTTCCTACTGTAGTCTCTTAGATTCTCTAGATTATTTATATTCTCTCTCTTCAGTCAACTTTTCTCGTACGTCTCTTTTCCTTCAGCTACTGTAATCACTTCAGGTTTCTACATTATTTACATTTTTCTTGCCGAGTCTGCTATCCTCACGCACCTCTGTCATTCTACCTGTTGTAATCCGTTCCACCCTGTCCATCGTTTTCATACTTTTTTCTACAATCACCTTTTCTAATGCATCCTCGAACATTTTTTTAAAGGACTCCTGATGAAATCATTCGAGCAACATTGAAGCGAAAGGATGCAGAACGGAGCCGTTTCATCGCCAACCATTGTTTAACCCCCGCGATTAGAATTCTCGTAGAAAAGACTATTCCATCGTCGTACATCGAAGACTTTCTAAGCGGTATAAGCAGGCGATAAATTTGCCGATCGGCCGATCCCACAACAGCGGATCGTAAACCGAGACGGAGACGCCGCACGGCGTCGCACCGGGTGGTTTCGAAGGATGGCGAACACAGGGTACGAGAAGACCTAATCTGTGGTTTACTGGGGGCGATACCGCGTTCACGAAATTAAGCCGGCGATAAGATAGCGGGTGTGTGTATATGCGCGTCTTCTCCCTTATTGATCGCGAAAAAAGGCTGCGCACGTGCGCGCGGAAATCGCGTGGGCTCGTCATCGTTCCCAGAAGAAGTTCACCTATATTCACCCATAAACATAAATCTAGACGTACAATATACATAATGTCAATCGTTCTACCATCTTTAGTAAGAATTTTTGAACGCGTTCGCAGACACCAAAGTGCGTTTAGTTATTGCCAATCAATATTGAATAATTGAATGGGTGTCTGGAAGAAGGGCCTATGTCAGGTTTTTTAAATTTTATACGAGCGCAATTAGGAACTTATTTTGTCTATGTCATTTTCAGCTGGTTTTTATTAATGCAATTGCGCTAAAAATTGCGCTCCTATAAAATTGAAGAAACCTGACATGGGCCCGTCTTTCAAACACCCATTCAATTATAGCTTCTAAATGAAATTGTAGCTCGTCCTGAGCTTGTATACTTTTTGGAAATGTTTGAACCGATGGAATTGAATAAACTAAACAGAGGTGCAATGTATTATTGGAAATGGGTCCAGGAATAGATTCTTGATCCTTCTTGTTAATGAAATTACGAGCGACAGTAAAAAAGGCGCGTTGATAAATGTGGACACAGTATAAAACAGAGTGCTCGTGCGACAGGAACGCGACCCAGGGGAGGTAATCGAATGTTTTGGAAACTTTCGATGGCTCCGATCTAGTTCCACCCCCGGCGTCCTCCCCCGCATTCGTTCTCTAGCGCCTGTCTAACCAGGTCCCCGTTTATCCGCGTGCACGGCGTGCTCTAATTATAGCGGTGCTTGTCAGAAATAGTGTTGCGAGTTATTATGAACGATCTACGGTACCGCGAAGTACAGTTACGTTTACGCTGCTTGTCGATGGCCGGGAGGGAGAGTACTGCTAAACTGGTACACGACGACCCGCGGCAGATAACACGCCGATAGTGGCCTAATGGATTCGAAATTATACCACCGAGGGACGACAGGATTAGGCGAGGGACTCCAGAGATAGCCGGGGAGCTTCTTTATTGTTTCATGTTTGCGGGAGGCGTAGACTCCATTTTCGTTCATTGATACCAAATACAGATCGGTGAAACTTTTGTATTGGACAGCGATTTTACCAAGCTAGTTGTCCAACTGATTCGCCTTGGTAGATTTAACGATTTCTTGTATTTCATTTGGTCATTTTATGTGTTTTTAAATTTTATATTTGATAGCTGTAACCAACGATGGCTACACTACTTCCTTTGTGATATTGTTACAAATAGACATATACTCTTCACTGAATTAAATGAATTTTTCAATTCTCCTAGGATTTAGTTAAGAGAGGGGGCGTTGATCCCCCAAGGGATGCTGTCTTATAATTGTCTGATCATTTCTATGTGGTCACTGGTTACCTAATTGGCTGAATTGCGATTTTTCCCTGTAATTCAATATAGCTACTTGTTTATTTCTCGATCGACACGATCGAGATTTAGATCTTCAGGTCCGATATACTTGGATCATCGACGACTGTTCAGAGTATTCTCGATTGGAGTGACTCTAATTTCGTTATGCGGCCCACAAGCTTGCACCCGAACGAATTCGTTCTGTCACTGTCGCCTCGTCCCTTTGCCAAAGTGTCTCTGGTATATACTCCTTCGATGGTCGCGGGATTCTCGAGGCCCGATTCGATACATTTCTAACTACTGCGGTAACGATAGAGACCTGGGCGCTATCGTTTTTCACCTTTATTGCCTCTATACATACTCTATTTTTCAGATGGAAGATCCTCCGTCAAGCATAATTGGTCTTCCTACTGTGGAAACCGCGTGCCAACAATATAAAATTGGAGTGTGAGTGGACAGGCATTGCAACTTACGGTAAACTTCAACTATAGCGATTTTTTAAAAAAATGAATTAACCGAAACCTGTCTCACAATTTAACATAGAATACCAATCTCCATTGCGTAAGTTCAAGCAGACATCATGGTAACAGTGTCTGTTAAACGAATAAATATAGTGAGAAGTATCTTGCGTTTGGTTAAAATGATCCCAGAGATAAAATACAATCTTTAATGTTTCAGTGCTGAAACGTTAGATTGTTTTCAATTGCACCAACTAGTTTTTTCCATAAACGCATAAAATCCGCTGTCTAGTAATAAGTTAATTTTGTGGATACGCAGAGCAGTGTCTTTAAATTCTTCCGATAGTCTGACTATTCTCCTTTTCTTCTAATCCTTTCTGCTACAAACTGACACACCCGACGATCTACTTATAAAGACAACATTATTCTGCGTGGTTCTCGCGCTCGGAAACATTAAAAAAGTATTAACTCTATCGCATCGGTCAATCAACGTACTTCACAGTCTCCACACACGTCGTCCGCATCAACATCCTATAAATCAAACTACATTAATCAAGCCGGTCACGTCCGTCCAGCAGATAATACAGCCACATCAAACTTTTCCGCTCCGGTCCTGTTTAATTCAGCCGAACTTTGTTAATATTTGAACACCATCGGCAACTTTAATCCTCCACAAAAGTCGCACCTAATAAAACTTCCGTCAAGGAGAAGAGAGATTACTAGCTGGAGAGAAATGTTCCCGCAGAGGATCGTCTAAGGGTTCTGCAACCCCTTTGAGACGCGCTTCCGTCTCGCGATGTACACGCGACGCATTTTACGAACGGAAAAGTCGATTGACGCGCGGAACCGTCACAAAACAATCATCTTTACGTAATACGCAGCGTGCAAACGGAGAAAGAGAGTCTCCGAGATCGCTTGAAACTAGTCGACCTTTATTATCGCATCGCGTAGATCGCGCGACCGTCGCAGATTCGAAAAACCGGAGGAAAAAATCCGCGAGTCGATGTGGAAACTTTGCCAAGGCAGATCGCGAATTATCGATTTACACAACTCGTGTAAGCCTTCTCGCTGTCATTTGCAAACTGTGCCCAATTTTATTGGATTCTTCGGAGCCTCTTTTAAAATTTTCTTTATTAGCAAACGTCTCTCACTTTCTGGAGGCACTCTTGCGAAAAATTACGGAACTAAAACTCGCCAAAAATCAGAGCAAATTCAGTAATGTATTCGACGGTAATCAAAATTAGTCGCGTATGCAGTATTTATAGTCGAGACTATACTGCGGATTTTGAGCGTGTAAATTTTGATTAGGCCTTTGTTTCTTACAATTTTTATTTTGCATAAATATCCGCTGTCTAGTTACCACGCTTCCCAATTTCACGATCATTCTTTCCCCCGCAGACCCGGTCGCTATTTCGATCTTGTTCGCCCGTGCGTGGGATCTCCGGCTACGTTTCCTTTGATCGCTCAGCCGCGGGCCCGAGGCTCGGTCGCGATCCTCGCTTATTTTGCCGAAAACTACATCAAGTTTCCTCGCACGGTTGTCAGTTAATTCTTGTGTTAGACCATGCGTGCACTATGGGGGGGAACGCTATCGCGCGACGGCGACGATTCAGCTCCACGATCGTCTGCTCGTTAGAAACTTGGCTGCTCAAAGCGGGGAAAAATGAAACGGGTTGCGCGTGAGCTGCGTCGGGCAGGTCGATAACTTTGTCTGCGACTGTCGGAACACCAGTCCTGACAAGTCCTCCTCCTGTGCTCCGTTTTAGGTATGTACTTTTCGTCTTAGCGCAGCAGTCTTTTTGGAAGTCACGGCATTGCGAAGTACCCAATTCGAGTATTTTCAGAAGACTTGGTTCTATAAAGTAGACAACTCTGGGACTTCGAGCAGCCTCTATAAAGAATCAGATCCTGACGTTTCCTGAGGTCGCAGTTCCATAACAAACTTAATTTCGATATTACAGGAAGTTAGCGTTTACTTACTAGTGTAACGTCTTAGTAGGTCAGTAATGGTGTGTCGTAGACTTATTTAAATTGAAATGTCTCCTGAACTACTAACTTTTCGACATACATAGGTTAGTACTTTTTTACAACGAATGTCCAGCTGCGTCGATTGATGTATTAAAAAATACCTCATTCCATTTAAAAAAAATGAAGTTGACGTTCATATGTCAATGACGTATCCATCTATAAAAAAATTAATGACATCAGATTACGAGCGCCTCGATATCAAGTAAGTTTGGTCTGATGCAGTTTCTTCTATCTTCAAAAGCAAGCGAGTTATAGTCAGGTGACCTGTTTATAGTGCCCCACCCTGTATGTTACAATACGAATAGCACAAAGTTCAAATAGATTTAATCTTGTTATTTTCATAACGCAGCATATACCGGCTACTTGTGTGGCTCGGTAAGTTTAGTGTTACACGCGTACGAGAGCTTTGGAAAACTGTTCGAGTCCGTGTACTTGCTCGCGGTGGATCAAAAGTAACCAAATATGTACTTTGAACACATCTCTCCTGATTGTTCGAATAAAAATGGAGATACAGAGACCTCGACGGGAATTTCTTCCCACATAATCTGAATAATTGAATTTGATCAATACCAGAAAAAGGGAATTACTTCCTGCACATTGTCGGCAGTCGAAGCTTCCCACCAAATCGTAGCATATTCTAGTCACGTTACAGTCTTCCGTACGACTCGGTACAGTCGCGATGCTTATGCTCGTCGCGTGTCGCGCGCTATACCGCCAAGCTCCGCTCCATAATACAGTAGTGGAGAGTCGATAGCGCAGCGTGTATAGCCTTGTGCATCTGCATAGAGTGAGTATCCATGACCCGGCTGGTTTCTCGATCCCATAGGGGCCCCGGACCTAACCGCAAAGGGTTGAGTTACCGCAAGTATAGTCAGCGATTTTTCTCTCGGGGCTAGTTCCCCGGCAGCAATAATAAGCGACGTGCCTCGCCCATCGAGCGTTCTCTTTCCTCTGTCCTTCTCCATCTATCTTTTCCTCTCTCTCTCTCTCACTCGATTCCTAGCGTCGCTTCTTCTGCTGATTATCCGGCTGCGGCTTTTTACGGCGCGGTTGTTCGCGAGGATCCGCCGCCGTGACTTTCTAAACACGGCCCCAGCAATTGTTTCCATTGCGATAGGAGAGCCTCCTCGTTCATTGGTTGCTCACGCCGCGATGACTCAGACGCCCAGCCGAGGTTGCACGAACCCAAGGAACTTCTCCCGGAGTGCTTGTGAACGATGAGACTCCGGACGGGGGTGAAACCGTTCTCCGAAAATAACTATTATTAACCGTTACATAAAGCCCCGACTGTTGCAAACAACCGAGACGATGCGATAAGAGTGTTGCATGGAAGCTTAGGGTCGCGGGGAGATAGGCTTCTGAGCCCGTCGGGGTGAGGGATGATTTTTGTTGGATCGGTGGAGCGAAGACACACGGGGTGCAGTAAAAACACTTCACACAATGCAAATTCAACTGGGTTTTTTAAGAAATCAGACTGCGTGATTATGTAAAAGAAAGCTACTCAGGAAGTAATGCAATCTTAATAAACAATTGAAAAAGTAACTTCAGGGATAACCTAATAGACTGTAATCATTTTGTCTTCAGTGATTTTTGTTTACTCCCGAACTGGCGATCAACTGACCACAAAACTTGCTGTTATTGTTAACAGTTACCTAAAGGTTCTAACAGTCACGAAGTGATGATGTGTAGAAGTGGACGAGCGCCTGACTTGCAGAATGCCAGACTACTGCAGTCGTCGTTTTGCATCTCGTGTTCCATTATCTTTCCAACGAAACCGTTTTTCATATTCATTCAAAGTAATTTATATAAAATCATTTCGAAAAAAGCTCTGTTCCGTCGCCTTCTCCGCAGTACCAGTTGCATTAACGCGCCTACGAAATTAACAAGATATAATCATACTTTTACCCTAACCTATTGATTCGCTAGCCCCACGATATACAAGGTAGGGGTAAAAGTATCTTTCCTAGAAAAGATGCGATCTACAGTTTCATTTACCTCCAGGTATTATAACATCGTTTCGGTGGAAAATTAACGAAGTGTAATTGTAATACTTTTACTCTAATCTATTGATTTGCTACACCCACAGTGAATACCCCTATAGAATGTAAAAGTAGGTTTCATAGGAACGATAGGCGATCTAGTATCTCTTTCACCCTCAGGAATTATATATAATATCGTGTTAGAATGTAATAATATTTTTACGTTGACCTATTGATTTCCTACCCCCCCCCCACAAGGTCCACAAATTCTTCCACCCCAATAGAAGGTAGAACTCTTTCCTAGAAACAATGCTAGAATCTCCCCCTTCGTGAAAATTAGAAATTGTCAGTATCTATTGCAAGAAATAGGAGCCACGTAAAAATGACTTTTTGTTTTTAATAATGTTTGTGGGGCGAAAGTAACATGTTTTGATATATCTTGAATTCTCTCAATCTTTTTACTGTTTTAAATTGCAGCAACTCATTTTTATCATGAATGCATCAAATCCGCGGTGTTATTATGACATCGTTTCGCAGAAAATTAGCAAGTGTATAATAATACTTTCACTCTGTCCTATTGATTTGCTTCCCCCACAGTGGACAAACCTTGGCATTTCCTCTAGAACATGAAAACAATTTTCCTCAGATACAATCCTATAATCTTCTGCAACCCCAGATATTATAACACCGTTACGCAGGAAAATTAGCAGTGCAATAAAACGTTTACCCTGTCCTGACTATCTACCCCTGCAGTGTGCAAATTCTCGCAACCCTAGTAGAACGTAGTATCTTTCACGAAAACACAATGGGAGTTAGAATCTTCTACACCCCCAAACATTATAACACCATTTCGGTAAAAAATTAATAAAGTGCAATAAATCCTATCGATTTGCTACCCTTACAAATTCTCGCACCTCCAGTAGAAGGTCAAAGTATTTTAGAAACGATGCGATGTAGAATCTCCTTCACCTCCAAGTATTACAACACCATTTCGCAGGAAAATTAGCAGCGTGATGTCAGTGATACTTGGCCCTATTGATTAGCTACTCCCACAAATTCTCGCACCCCCCTTAATACGTATATTGTATATCTTTCGCAGGAATTGGTACGAGAACTGGAATCTCCTTCACTTCCAGGTATTACAACACCGTTCCGTTATAACAGTTCCAAGAACCGGGAGCTGGTATCGTAGCTTTCAACCCCTATGACGCGTCCGATCGGCTGATAAACGGGAAAGCCCCCGAAGTGAGCGTGGCGGGCCAAGGTTTCCGTGGAAATCCGCGCCGAGGCAACCGTTGCGACTAGGAACAATGCACGCCGATGATGAATCACGGTGAAATTCGCGAGCAGTCCTAGTCCGTCCATGGACGAGCACATGGATTGCATTCGTATTCAAACCGCACGGACGAAATGCGGACCGTTCAACGCCAGAATTTTCGGATATTTCGTATTTCTGCGGAATAATAAGACGACCGACCAGTCACGCCAGGAAATGACCGTGCTCTGATCAAGATGAATCGAGATTTTCTACGTACGAACACGTAGAGTCAAACTTTTACGCTGGCTTGTTTTGCGAACGATAAAAATCGTTCTTCTACTAATTTTAAGCAGAACATTCAAGTTGGATCATTACTATACTGCGGATTTTATGCGTTTACGGTACAAACGAGTTGATGCAATTCAAAATAGCAGAAAGATTATCACGTACGCAGCCAGCATTGATTATAATCAGCAACAGCCTTCGTAGTTACAGTACTCTATTAAATGCAACGTATTCTCTTGTAAACGGTTATAAATTCGTACCGAAACAACGTCGTACTATGCATTACAATTTTAAATAACGAACCTGCAGAGAATCATTTCGATTTTTTTCGAATACGACAAAATCGTAGTCGTCGCACGTGTGTGATGTCGGTAGAAAGAAAGAAAGGAACTTTAATATGGCTACTTTGCAATCGAGACAATTTTTATTTTGCGTAAAATCCGTAGTCTAATCATTATGTTTTGAAAAAAGTGTACCGTAAGACCAATTTCGCGATACTATTCTGTCTATAATATTGTCAACGATGTATCAAACCTCGTCAGACGACATTCCAAAAAAGATTTATGCACTTCTCTGTAACAGATCATGCAGAAAAATTTCTCACAACCTTCGACTTCATTCTCGAAGCAAAAGTTGAATTCTAAAGACTCGCATGAATAACTATAGTCAGCGATGACCAGCTCTGAAGAGTCGTAAATCCCGCGAAATAAAACCTCGCGTGTGCACGGAGAGTCTTCTCACGAGTTGACGGTGGGAGGAGGGTACTGGATTCGAGAAGATGCAACAAGGTATCGAGTTTTGCGAGACGATGTGCACGATGCACACGATGCACACGGGATGCACCGTGTGCACCGTGTCAGTCCCCGATGAAAGAGGCATTACGAGGGGTCCGTGCGCCTCTGTCGTCGTAAATTAAACGTCTAGTATCGCGATCATAAACGTCTGCTGTTATGTCCCGTATTTATAAGCCGCAATCGCGCTTACAAAAGTTCGCCGACAAATTGGATGATCGCGCGTTAGCGTTCGTTTGCGCGCGGTGCCATCATCGCGCGGAACGGGTTGCTCCAGCAACCGAAGGAGCAGGATAATCGTGCTAATGGTTAATAACTAATCTTTCGGACGGCGCACAATTGTAAACACTGTTATCAGATCACTGGATCAGACGGTGGCTGACGAGAGATTCGTCGAGACGCGGAATTTTTTTCATCAATGGTGATAATTTTTTAATGGGGAATGTAATTTCACACATGTAGACCTTAAAAAATATGAAGATATTTCTTCACTACACATACTTAGGACTATGAAACATTTTTGGATCAATCTACGGTTCCACTCTCTCAGAGATGATTTTATATGTTTGTCCGGTTTGCTAGCACGCCCGACCTACAATCCTTTGTCACGTTTAGTTTATTTTTCTTTAGCTCCGTTTCACTTTAATTTCTAAACCGTGCTTAAACTCAGAGTTTACGATTTGTCCCCATAGTCTCAAGGACTTTCTCCGTCATAAATAACTTCGAGCGATAGCCCTAGTCCTTCACATCTGTTCCTTCTTCAACTTACCAGCCCTCAGGTCATTCTTGTCCCTGCATTTTCTTTCTTTATCATCACTTTCAGCCTTCCCTCTCTTCTGTAATTTTCCCTTTCCCTAAATACTGTTTCCCACCACTCATTTTGTTTTACCCCCGAAGACAACTAGTCAATCTCCAAACGTTTCACGAAAATCAGATTCTTCTCACCCACCGAACGAACATCATCTTACGTTGTTATACCAGACTTGTACATAGTAGTGATATATTAAAGAAGAGTTCTGTTATTAGGTGAACTTTAACCTAAAGTGTTTTACTTTACGATCACACCACCACCAGCAACAAAAATCCAACCGGCCGTCACGAGATTAATTTTTCGTCGAGCGCAGCAGGGTTACGATTGTATCATTAATGGTTTCCAGTCCCGTACAATGTTTATGGATAGCTTAAAATTATTATTACACACATCCTGCTTTTGGTAGAATTGTTTTAACAGTTCAGACTTCAGACAGTTCAACCGAGGGTTGCAGCGGTGTTTAATCATTTTTTAAATATTCCATGAGGGGCGACATATTTTTTTGATATTTTTGAGCCCGTTGAACTGGAAGAACCTTCCTTTGAAGGGTCGCGAGCGATTTGAATAAAAACTGCGAGGCTTATGAAACAGCTAAAAATAATAGCACGTATTTTTTTAGTAGCAGAGACTGGACCTTAAGGGGTGAACCACCCTCCAAAGTACAACCCCCCGCGGTGCCAACTGCGAAACGATCTGCAACTAGGAACGATTGGTAAAATATTTTCGCGATAGCTGAACGATTTTAGATGGACTTTTTCTGTCCACTTTTAAGGATACACGAAAAGTGTATTACGGACCGTTCGATTTTTCTTAAAATATGTTTCTTGTGTTACTAACCCAAGTTAGCACTTTCAGAAATGAATCTTAGGGTGGTGTCACCCTTCAAACATAAATTGAAGACCTTAGTACAACGGTGTAGGTTCAGATTCAGAAAATTGTACAATTCATACTTAGAACAATCGGCACAAAATTTGAAGAGCTTCTCGAAGGAGCTGCTTAGCCCCAAAATCTACTGGACCATCGCTGTCATTTCCGTGAAGGCAACGAATCCATATGGCGGAGCCATATGGCAAAGCCGAAACAGTGTGGAGACTTGCCTTTACGTTCATTTCCAAGACTATAGGCACGAAAAATTATTCGCGGATGCTTGCCTCCAAAAAGTATCGACGACGCTCTTTGTTCTACGAAGACATACAGTCAACCATGAGAGAATGCGTTTGGTGGTTTTTGAAAGAATCGATGCTGGTTTGTTCTACCTCGAACAATGGAAACATGCACGGGGAAAATTAGGTCGTTGATCATACGTTAGGAACAATTGGAGTGAATCCGTACAGTTCACGAGAGATTTGTAGAATCACCGATTTTTGGGATAGTGGTTCTCGCCGTGGCGGGAATATGGATTGGGTAATTTGTAAGAAGATTAGGATTCGCGAGAAGAATCAGTGTCGGTCTATTTTATACAGAACATTTCATTTGCGTGTCACTAAACGGACGATTTCTATGCAAAATGAAAATGACAAGACATGACCTACGTAGACATTTATCTCTTGCTGCAATCATTTTAGCGAGTTAAAGATAGTACAATAATATTTTTAGATTGAGTATTGCTGTACCTCTGTCTTACTGTAGTGAATCTCTTTGTTTCAGTCATAAATGCATAAACTCCGCAATCTAGTAAAAGATTTAAATTTATTGTCACCAGTTAACCCTTTGAATAAAATTGCATCCAACACACTATTACAGCAAATAGTCCGGTCCAAACAGTTCGAAAACTTGTTCCACAGAAAAAACAGATATATCCAACGAACAAAAAAATAAATAGTCAAAATTTCTCGCCCGAGAAGGGTTATATAATTTACCGAGACTGTAGAAGCTCATCACCAAAGTCTAGTGAAACGTGAAACAATCTCTTTGAAAGAAGCCGGCCATTCTACCGTCGCTGATGCACGAAGAATAGGTAGAACCCTCGATCCCCATACCCGGCAACATCATTCTGCATCAAAGTGCAAATTCAAAGTAGAACGAAGTACGAAGTCTCGCCATAGATCGTTTATTTCTAAAGAGCCCAGGTAGCCGCCGGGCCATTCTAGTAGAAACGATGCGTGAAAAATGGCTGACAGGAGCCTCGAATAGATCGATGCATGTCCATTCTGCCGCAGCATTCGGCCATTTGTACCGGGGCGCGGGACGATCCCTATAACATCCGTCGCCGTCGCGACGTCGCTGTCTAATAAAACCGTCGCGGTAATAATAATCCTCGTGGAATTGATGCGAGCAACGTTTCGCCAGGCGATCGTCGGAGATCCATTACACGCGACTGTTGGTTCTCCTTTCACGTTCGATTCGAAAGTCCCGGGATCGGCAAACGACGAGACTTTCGGTACCCTCGATCCCGCGGCAACCTGCTCGATGCATTTTCCATTGCACCTTCGCTAGCGTGAGCTGCGAGAAACCGTCCGTCGCGAAATTTTTCGGCAAAACAGCCACCATGTTTTATTTGAATTATTTCCTCGGCGGTTTTTGACATTTCTGATATTTCTACTATGTTTTTGTACAATCTAGAACTGTCTCTACAGTTAATAGAGCGCAGCTACATTTTTAGGTAGAACAAGCCCGGTATTTTACTTGAATTATTTCTCCGCGGTGGTCCTGAACGCTTCCGGCGTTTTTTACCATTATTCATTGACTGTAGAACCGTCCACGTGATTAATAGTCCTGAGATCAGGAATCTATTCTTTGCAGACACAACAATTGCTTTCAAAATTGATTTATTCAAACATATCGCGACAGAAATGACTAGACTGCGGATTGTATGCATTCATGAAAACGTTGGGTAGATGAAATTTAAAACAGCAATGAGAATAGAACAATTTTTGGTCGACGCAATAAAGATCCGCAGTCTACCGATCACCTTAGGTTGAGCTACATCTGAAGCACTTTGGATAATCGAGGTGTACTCTGAAGAATAATTCACTGCGTCCCGTTGCTCGCTGCATTTTCCATCACACGCTCGCGAATTCGCATTGCACTGGCGTCGAACGATCAAGGCCCGCCCCGTTCCAGCTAATTAGAATTTTCACGAATAAAATGCGTGCAGCCACCGCGTGTCGTTACCCAACATTGCGTATCTACCATCGAGGTTTCAGCGACCGGAATCTTTTTCCACGAAATCGCTGGAACACCGTACCGATCGATCGGCAAGATTACCACGCAAAGAATACGTCGCGAGTTTCTTCGACGCCGCGTGTCAACTTCCACGCATTCCGCCGCTACCGTTCGTTGCTAATGTGCGACGACAAATAACTCTGCAACGCGGACACGGAATTTTTCAATTAACCTCCTGCTGAACGGTTCTTTTCGACGTGGAATAGTATCGTTGTAATGGGTAATAATATGCTTGATGAGCAGGTTTACTGTTGGTTACGTTATTGAGTTAGCTGGTGGTAATTAGGCTCGAGGTTCCGTCTGTTCAATCATTCATGGCAATTTTTTTTTTTTTTTGATAGTTTTGTACCTCATTCGGTAGCATCGATAGTGACGTGTTCATTGGGTTTAATATGAACAGTTAATAATTGGAACTGGCTGCTGGAGAATTATAAATTGGATGCAAATGTTTGTAATTCTGGATTAAAATGAATCTAAATTATACCATTCGACGGCTAATAAGTGGATTTTATGCATTCATCAACTGTACTGGTTGTTTTTTGATCATTGGACTATGTCTTCCTGGACTTACTGCATTCTTAGTTCTGTAAGACTCCATACTGCGACATATCGAATACAAAATATAATTAGAATTCCAATAGAATCTCATTACTCATTCATGTTCCTACATCCAATATTATCTTGAATATCATCGCCACAGATGAAATGTTACTGTTGCTATCCATTTGAACACAAGCTAAATTGTTTCGAGTGACTACTGGTTCCAAAGAAACTATGACTATTGTATCAAAGAGAAACATTCAAGACAGAAGTCCTTCTCAGCAATTGAAGAATATAAAGAGAATTAATTTTCATCTTCTTCAGAATATAATGTACCCAGATATTGATGTATGGATTAAAATATTGTGCCTGACTCGGGTTTTCGCAAGAAATGGTGAAAATGTTTTTCAATTTTCCATTTCGGTGGACCGAGGCGGCGTTTTTCGTGAAACGAGGACCGTCCTCGAGGAACGCAGACAACGGAAGTTGGAAAGTTGATCGCTGCCTCGCAGACACGCGAGAGAAATTGGTGCTCGAAGACCTACCAGGGTAAATTTCGCCGAGTACGAACGGGGTGGTTCTCTCTCCGGACGGTCTCGTTCCTAGGAAACGGAAGTCGAGGAGGTTATACTACAGTGCAATAGGGTGTGTTCCGCGGATCATGCTGCACACTACCGCGACTCGTGTTAATCCTCCGCTAATCCGGGAGACGTACCAGTTTTTATTTCGATCGATTTTTCTGTGAACCTCGCGTGCGAGAGGGTCGCACGAAAGTATCGCGTTATTTCGGGAGTTTACGTATTTTCGTGGGAACTCGATCGCGATGGAAAATGTGGACGTCATTATCGAGGCGAGCTTCCTGTTTTCCAGTCGCCCGTAGCTTCCATTATTGCACGTTTGCGTTAAACTTGTCTGCGAATATGATTTCGCATTCTAGGCCTTCAAGGATTTTCTCAATCCGTTCAAAATACAGGAGCTCGATTGCTGACATAATACAAAAGTAACAAAACTTTTTTGTTGCTAATTATATTTTTCTGATTAAAATGAGCGTCGTCCAAGTGCTAGAATTACCGCTCGAAATTTTGTTTCCACAGTTCCCGAAAGCTCTAGTAGAATTATTGTTGGCCGGAAGCCTCGTTCTCGATGGCAGATGCGTTGTTATTGTATTCTTAGAATAAAATAAAGTCGGAGAATGTTGTCAAGAAAATTATAAGCTCGAGAATACTTATTTAAGGCGAGTGGGAGGCTCTATCACGCCTCTTTTTTTTATAGGAGCCATCGCCGGTTGTGACGTCCATAATTTATGGCTTATGAATGGCACACCCCCCTCTCTGTCTCTCAGCCCTCGCACACGTCGTGCTTAAAAATAAAAGGAAATAGACCGGTTTGAAATAAACTCGTGCTTGTTCCGATGTATTCCATGGAAGAGACCAAGTATAACTAGAGTGTAGCACGAAAAATGAAACAATCAATAACGATATCCTACGAGCACTATTATTACGTTTTCTAACACGTTCGTAGCACCGTCTCTCATAAATCGGTCAGTTCTACTTGATCTTTTAGTACAGAGCTAACCTACTACGATTGAGAATTGCAATCGCAAATCCTGCATGCAATATTAAGTTGGAAACTTGTTTATATAACTGGTAGAACTACTTGTTCTTCACTCGGATGCAAGATAGTATGCCAACTGTTGAAATTAATTATTCACGACTAAAAATTACCATTGAAAGCAAAGGTCTGTTTTCCAAAGCTTAGATGTCCCAGAAATAATAAACCCCTTATTTGAAATTGTCTATGAAGGTCCAAGTCGAAAAGGGGGATGGAGCACACACAAGCCGTCCCAGAGATAAATGTGGATCACGAACTCGATGAAAAACTCGTCCCCGTCGACTCGTGGATCACGGCCCAGTCCCTCGAACCCGTCCAGGCCCACATGTGGGTCACGTAACAGTGAACGAGTTAATAATTGCCGAAGAGTATACCAACCACGGCTTTCTTGCGCCCGTTCCTCGCGACAAGCAAGCTAACAAGAGGTTCTTTCCTATCCGACGGATAACGTCTGCCTGGTTTTAGGATCGCGTTTCCTCCGCATGCGGAAACGTGCCCGTGTGTACGTGTATATGTGTGCTCGCGGAATCAAACGGACCTGATTTCACTGGGACGAGAGCACGGCTCGAACGAATACGTTCTCGCAAGAAGAACGATCTCCCGGGGTGGAGGATGGATCGACCAGTAATTGGATCAGCAGAAGATGAACCGTGCCGGAGCTTTCTCCCGGAAACGAAACTATCGGCATCGCCCGGAAAGTTCGTGCCGATTTTTGAGATCGACACCTCTGTATATTTAATTGAGATTGCTGCGCAAAGTTCTTCGACGATTCCGCCATTTTTCGTGCACTGCAAAACCGTCTGTGAGTGGTGGCTCAATTCCTGGGTAAAAGAAGCCTTCTACATACTTCTCTTTTAATCATTTCTCCATGTTAACGGACGCTTTCAGCATTTTGAGAAGCGACTATGAGGTTAACACTAAACCTACCGAGTACTAAAACCGATTAAAATGTTTTAGCTTACAAAAATGACAAGGTTCCAGTTATTTAGATCTTGCGCAACTTTAATCACAATATGTGCCTGGATAAAGAAATTTATCGAACCAATATCCATGTAAGCAACTTCGTAATTTCAATAATTGTAAGACGAAAAATGTAAAACCGGTAATTTGACCGGCAATGGTAGGTTTAGTGTTAATAGTGCACTTTGGTAACTAAATTTTTAAACAATATACAAGCAAGCATTAACACAATTTTTATCTTCTGCTTTTTGTAAGAAGTTTAACAAAATTGTCCCCGATCCACACTCTTAGAAAGCATCTTACTCGAGTAAAAAATTGCATGAAAATTCGCAGTTGCTGGTGACGACTGGTTCCCCCCAAAAAACCAGGAAAAGGGGACATACAGAGCGAGAGACATTGTTCCCGGACAATTCGTTCGGGCCAATTCGAAAGTTGCCGGTGAGAAATGGTCGCGAACTTTCCGTGGAGCCCAGTATATTCCGTGGCGGAGCTTATTGGCGAAGCGGGAGGCCGCAGAGCATGGAAAGTTCCAGCGGACGAAACATTTTTGCGGACCGTTCGTTTCTGTCGGACAACGAACGAATCGTCGTTGCCCGACGGACTGGAACAAGCAAGCCTAGACACACGATCTCCCCTTTTCCGGATCCCTTTTTCGACCCTCGAAAAACACGCTGCTCTCGTCGGCCATCTTTTTTTTCGAATCCCTGGGATTAGGAGAAGGAAAAGTCCACGGGAGAGGTCTGGATCTCTCAATTGGTGGATCCTTTCGGTGGGTCTCGGGTCCTCGGACGACGATTGGATCGGCTTGATCCTTTCTTCCCTTTGCGAACAGCTTTCGGTAAGGGGATACGCCGTTCCTTTATGACTCGACATGTTCAGACTACCCGCTAGCCCGATCCGGAAGGCCCCACGACCATGAATCTGTTTCTTTATGCGCCACCATACCAACGAAAATACCCCCGAAATTATCGGATCGTTCAGGTAGACCTCGTAACATTCTAAGAGCGATTTCTATGGGGGAAATCGAACGCGGTCTACGTGTAATTTAAGCAAGTTTCGGAAACCAACGCACGCCGTTGTGCAAGCAGATGCACGAAACTAAATGAAACGGGATCTTCGAGCGACCTTATGTGCTTTCGATTTTGCTGTGGCACGGTGAAATTTTGATCAATTGATCGTTAGGTTGCTTCTTTAATACGTCAAATGACAAATACTGACCCCAAAGGATCCCACGAGAATCAAAATGATTTAGTCATTAAAGTCGAAACTAGAAAGTTACAATTTATCAGGGAGGACGCTTCTTTAATTCCTCCGCGTGCTAAGAATCCTAATAAAATTCGGGGTATGCGATAAACACGAATCCCCCCAAAGCTGTTAATCCCAATAATCTTCCACCAAATCGAGATTCAAACTAGAATATTATAATTTACACTAGGAACTATTCCTCGATTTCCTTAACAGCCCAATAAGTCTTAGTAAAACTTGATTTACCTAAGAATTTGAATAAGAGAAACGAAGCCTAAACGAAAAATCGTGTCACTTGTGAAAGAGTTCTCGGTTGCAAAGAGTTTGGAGATTGTAAATACGTGATGATTGCGGGCAGTTACAGATTAAACAATCGCAAGATTGATTTCGAGTGCAAGAAAATAGTCTGTGGTAACGGTGGTGCTTTGTTTTTCAATCCTTCTCCGATTCGTCCCGCGGAAACTTGCTGCTTCGATTATTTCGAGTGAGAGGAGAAAGGAATTGCTCGCTACAAGTACAGTGCTCCAGCGATTCTAGCCGCACAATAGATCGCCGGCATTGTTTACGACTTTCTGTAGCGTTTTTGTGAAATCTGCAGCGATATCTTGGAGCCTGAACTTTGAAAGCGAGATCGAATACCTCTACTTATCAAAATCGTGCCGAACGAAATGCAGTTTCTTTCGCTCGTTCGTCTTTCGGGAACCCGGGAACTGTTAAACCCTGAGTATACGGGAAGAAAGTTATACATTTTAATGGGTTAAGAATGAATAACTGAACGGAAATCTATTTCCTTGGATAGGATTGTGATATATAGATTCACGGTAAACTGTACTTTCTATTAATGTGTTGCTGTGCTCTTCTATATATGTATAAATTTTATTATTTAGGCTGGAAAGAGTCAGCCTTCGTTTCTTAAAATCACTGTAACCTTCACTATTTTATAATAATTTCGTCTCATAATTTAAGCAAAATATTTAGAAATAAAAGAGACGCAAATAAAAACTATTTACTACGAGAACAATTATTATAAAATAGATATAAGAATCGAAGGCCGGCTTTCCAGCCTAAATAATAAAATTTTGTATCGATTAAAATGTAACGAGTCTCTGTAATGAATGGAAAAATTAATTTGTAGCCTGTGGGTCCTTAAGAATTTACGACGCAAATAAATCTTCACGTCCGAAAAAACTAGTATCAGCGTCAATTCTACTACACAGTGGTCCAAAGCCACTTGAGACTAGAATTTGTTTGTACAAAAATTAACGTGAATATTCACAAAATAAAAAGATTATTTAATATATCGGTCCATATAATCAATATAATCCAGGGAATTTGTGTTAACCTGTCCATTTGTAAGGAAGAAGTAAGTCCATTTCTGGAAGAACAAATGTGAATTCTCCGAAAATAAAAGTCTGATTCCATTTTAAAATGGTCAAGTGCCTTTCGGACCAGCCTGTACATTACTAAGGAATAATTTCCGTAGCACGTAAAATTCCAGACCTGTTCAACTCCTCTAAAAGATACGCAGATTTTTCTGAAGATCCTCCGACTCCTATAAAATCGCGAGTCGCGAGCAGCTGGTAAGCAGAAAATCAGGTTACAGCGTTTCCCGTGGAAAAACACGAAGCGCCGAGGATATCAAAAATATACAGTAGTGTATTAATACGCGGACGTGTTAAAATAAAGACGGAGAGAGCGGGAGAGGAAGAGGAAGAAGGAGAGCGAGAGCGAGAGAGAGAGAGACAAGTCGCATAAAAATGCGGCAACGGATCCAAGCGACGCACGACGTGTCCTTCTGAAAAAGTCTGCGCGTGTCGAGTCATGAAGCAAGGTTTAGAGACAAGAAAGGCCACTTGGAATGCCAAACGGATTCGGAATAGGAATAGAGATTCGTCTAGAAAATCGATCCCGAATTGATTTAGAGTCGAAACGATTCCCTTAAAATATCTCTTAAATGCGTAAAATCCGCAGGCCACTTATAACTAGACTGCGCATTTAATGCAGTTAGTACAAAAATGATTAGTGCGATTTAACCTTCCGACGCGGCGGGCGCACGTGTGCACGGAATGCATGTCGGTCGGTTTTATGCAGAGTTGGCAAAAATTTAATTTAAATAAAAATTTCAAGTAAAGTGTCGGTTTTTTCCAAGTGGGTTTTAAACCCACTTTATCCGAAATTTTTGAGGCTGAAAGCGAGGCAGATGTAAATTTTGTAAAAATAGTACAATTTACGTAATACGATTGTAATTTATATGGTTTATTGTAATAAGTCAGTATAACATAGAGAACAAATATTTGTATATATCTAACTCTGCCGGAAGGTTAAACTAATGGGCAATATTAAAAGAATTTAAAAATATCAATGATCTTGTTTCAGCTGTTTAGTTTAGTTTTAATTTATGCAGACAATTTTTATTTTGCATAAAGACCCCAGGCTACTTATAACTACACAATTGATAATGTTTAGGATCTGCTTCACTTATCAATTTTTATTGCCCCTAATGCAGCAATTGTTCATCTAACATGTTGATTACCGATCAATCATTCCCCCAAAATCCTATAAAAGCAAAGTAATTTAATCATTGTAATCAAAATTGCAGAGTTGAAGCTTATCAGCGGGATTACTTCTTGAACTCTTTTAGATCGTACAAATCCCAATGACATTCGGTTCATAAAAATGTATTATTGTATAACCAACGATGGCAGTCAATGAATTAATTATTATACACAAATTAATTCGTGGCCCTCATAGTCAATTATCCTTAACTTCATTTTAGATCGAAATCTTTTATCCACTAGGTTGAACATTCGCTAATTATTTATAAGGTGGAGTAAACACACCGAAAGCAACGGAGATTATTTTCGACAGTCGAAACTGAGAAATCGAACGACGGTTTCGATACTCTGGGTCAAACCCGACCTGGACCCTGCCGTCGGAGGGTTGACCAAGAGAATCGATTGTCCGAAGAATCGAGTCGGAATCGAACATACCTAATTCGTCTGATTCCAGAACAGCCGAGATCAAAGCGGGCGGCGACTGGAACGCTTCCGATTATTCTTCGCGGTGCACGCGGAACGCCAGATGCCGGCCAGTAATTAGAAAACGATAATCAGTCGCGAAAATATAGAACGGCGATCGATAGAAGGCGAACGCGCGCGCACGACGTAGCTCGGGGATTCCGATCAAACTAATTGGATTTTGAATCGCAGTTCCGCGGGAAAACGATTCGATTCCCGGGCTATTCCGTTTTTCCGCCCACGACTCGAAATTGCTTTCGAGATGCGTCTGCGAGAAATGTTTTCCCGTTTCCTACGAGCTCGATGGATCTGATGACACCTACGACGTATTTCGGCGCTATGATGATTGGAGAATCGACTAATTTCCTGTGAAAAAATTTATGAGAGCAACATGTAGAATGCCATCGCGAACATTGAGCAGGACACATTCTTTTAGTGCTTTTTTAAATTGAAGAATAAAATTGAGAATGTAATGAGGATTTAATACCTGGAATTGTTTACTACGGTTCGATCAAATTATTGACGAATTCATTTCAGTCTATGACGCTGAAGAACATTTTCTGCGCCGTTCACTGATATCATTACAGTCGTTCGACTTATTTGTATGACTCGAGTATAAATCGATCGATAATTATCCAAGAGAGTAAGAATCTAGAGCAATTTACTGTTCATCAAATTATACGTCAATTTGATAAACAACTTGAATTATCTAAGTGAAAATGTAGAACTTTGCTACCTGTAAAAGAGAACATACACGATGTAAAATACGCATTAAATGTACCTCCATTTAAATCGATTATGACTGATGATCTAATTATTAGCCATACTAATTAACTACGAGTTGTAAATCAGGTTCAACCTACTCTCTCTCTCTCTCCCTTATTCATGGTTCTCTCTACAGTTGCTCTAATGATTGAATATCGATAACGTAAAAAATTGAATTTTTATTTAACCCATTGACGCAACGAATAACGTCATTTGTTATTTTTTTCCGGCAGCCAAAGACTCAGCGTCTGTGTCATGGACTGAATTATTGGTCAATTCCAAGATTGCAACAACGAAAATCATTTTAATAGTGCGTTCAAGTGTAAAATCGGAGCTCTGCACCGTCATATAACCGTTGACTTCGAGAAAAACAATAATACACTACCTCACTCTATCAGCTCAAGTATAGTTGCTTTCACTGCAACTACAAAAATATTATCATTGCGAATTCTTGCCAACTTTCGAATGCATTAAAAGGAACAAATTGCATTTATAGTTAGAGTCCAAATGATTTCAGATTGAAAATCTGATCGAGTAGGGCAAAAGTGATTGTTAGTATTTTAATCCTGCGATTTTCAGACCATAAACGCGCTGTTCAAAATGGTGGCAGAAGCGAAGTGAAGATATAGCAGTAAACAGAACGAAGTTTACGGCGAGCGCAGATACCATGACGGTAGAAGGTTCAGATAAAAGTGATAAGAGAATGAAAGTCACTCAGATCAAGAGGAATACTCGTCGACGAATTAACTCGTCTTGCCCGATTAACGGAATAAGCAATAATTCGACTATACCTCTCTATAATTTTAAGTATTTAAAGGATCAGCCTCGGTTTTGGAGTGAGAGGTGAACCAGTTTCTGTTGCGAGGGCTCTCTGCCACGCAGTCGCGTGCGAATCACTGTTTTATTGTGTTTAAATGGAGCGAGACTTTCACAGAACTTCGGCTAAGCTCGTCAAAGCAGAGAAACGTGCCATAGAACGAACCAGAGATGCACATAAATTCTGGTCGCAACAAATACGGGTGAATAAGAAAAAATTTCTCCCGTGTTTTCTCGTTTTCTGCATCCGTAATCCGAAAAAAACGCATATGGCATAGAAAGTTGAATTAGAAACATTTACACGAAGCAACAAATTCGTAACCCGAAGAAACGCATACAAAGCTGAATTATAAATAGGCGGCGGATCTTTATGCAAAATGAAAATGGTATGCATCAAATAGAAGCATCTTTCTCTTCTTAGTAATTTTAACACGTTCAAGGCAGTGTATTAATAATTTTCTAATCTACTCTCATCCATTTAATTTCCTCATAAATGAGACCTTATCTCTCTGTTTAGATTTCTATATCTACGGTTTGAAGCAACAAATTCTATATTCTATATAACAATTTAAATATTTCCACCGCAGCTTGCTGTTTGAATGTCTGTATGTATCTATGGTTCGATGCAACAAAAGGAAAGTTGAATAGTCGTTCGAAAATATTTTTTTACGGGGCTCCGTCTATTGTTTTCTAATGAATCCCAGCGAGGTCGACGGTCTCAGAATTTCTAACGACCGTCGATCGAGCGTCGATTAATTAGCGATTATATTGTCGCGGCGATTATGTACGAATGAAATTTAATCAAGCAACCATTTCGCATGATCGCCGACCCGAGCAACAACCCGACTCGTTAAGAAGCATTGTTGATACAATCTCTTTAATAGGAGAAAGTTCTCTCGCGACGCGAATGATTGGATTCCTTGAAAATGATTCCCGCTCTTGTTACTCGATGCCTCTCGTTTTTCTACGGCAACCGAGCAACCTTGTTGCTCAGCCGAGAGAACTCGACTCGCGCAGCAAAATATTCCCTGTTCTCGTTTTCCTCACGGCTGATTCATTCGGAAAAAGTTGCTGCGATATCCACACTGGCCCTGGACGAGGAGTCCTCTATCAGTCTGCAAACACCGCCGCGCCGGGACGTTTCCTTATCGAGCCCATTTGTTTCGGGAATCGCCGAAGTTTCCACGTTTACGCTTAAGAAGATTGTCTAAGACGTTTTGAGTCCGTTCCTCGGCCCCGAAATCCCAGAGCAAATTTGTGCTACGGCCTCGAGACGGATTAACCAATAGAAATATTTCAATAGAAATTTACCTTACCAAGTTCTCTATTTACTTGAGAATTTTTCAAGCTTCCTACATTTTAGCGAGCTTCGGTTAAGCTGATTTTACTAACAATCTGTGCTCTGATAAGTTCCGTATTTACTGGAAAATTTTTCAATCTTGCTAAATTGTAGCGAGCGTAGCCTAACTAAATTCTACTAGAAATTGGTCTCGTTAAATTCTACAGTCACTAAAACATTTTACAAGCTCCCTGAATTTCAGTGAATTTAACTTAATCAGATTTTACTAGACATTTATTCGAGTCGGGTCCTCATTTATTTATTGGGAACAGTTTCAACCTTGTTAATTTTCGTGGGTTTAGCTTAACTAGATTTTACTAGATATTTATTCTGCGAATCCTCAGTGTATTTATTCGGAATACCTTCGATTTTGCTAAATATTAGAACATACTCACTAGGGAATGGTTTTCAATATTGCTAAATTGTAGTACGTTTATCTTAACCAGATGTTATTAGACAATCATCATAAAATCGCCAGTTATCTACTACAACATTATTCGATCCAGCTAAATCCGAATCTAACTGAATTGCTAAGAAAATCCCGTCGAATTCTGATGTATTTCCCTAGACAACATTTCAATTCAATGCAGCCATAACACATATCCAAAGACAGTAAGTAGGTCGTACATACTGTATACAATGGATCAACTAATCCCAAATTCGATGTCCAAGAGATCGAGACTAGAATGAATATTGATCGACTTGATCGGCTGGAAAATTGGTAAAATTGCTACTCGCGAACGATCGTCGTTCAGACAGCAGATAACAGTGAAAAATTGTGCTGCTCCAATATTCACTACGTTGTATTCCGAATCTATTACGACGCACCGGTGGTCACCACTCAGATGAACACATTGTGGATTATGGTACATATAGTCTGTTTAACCACGTTACGCAATATTTTACGACTATACGTCCGTGATCAATACGTTCTACTTTGATGTACAGACTGCAAAACAAACAAAATTCGTTTCATAGCCAACGCATTAACATTATTGTGTTCCGTGGCACACGCGGCCGACGTGTGCACGCAAAATGATATCTCTGTTGCTAATTGGCTCGGCTCGTGCAATAATTAAATCGACGAAAGACTCGGCAATCTACCTACATATAACACTTTCCGCGATCTGTTTCGTCGCTGCTCGAAATAATTCAAGAATGGACGTATCAAACTGTTCGTACAGGTTGCGTAAATTGCATATATTCGACATCATACCGTTTTCTCAAAGACAGCGTAAGAAATGTGCAAATAATATATTCACTTGGTAGATTGATACCATGCAAACTACGTCCATTACAAGCGTTAGATTCGGACTGATTAATTCTCTCAACTTTATGAGGTGCCAACCCCTATACTTTTAAAATCTTTCGCAACTCTGCTCGTTTCTGCTACTTTATCGTTAAACATGTGCTACGAAAAGTGGAATTCCATGTTCGCTGTAAATCCACATTTATTCCGAAGGTTACGTATCTACGATAATTATCAAACTGCGGATTTTAAGTGTCTACAACGAGAAATGAGACCATGAAATATGTAGCAGCAAACACATTCGAAGAATTTAAGAATATTGTTACACTCCGCTGAAGCTATTAGGATTCATCGAAGAAGAAATGAATTTATATTACAGAAGATATCCATCCTGTATAACAATCCACAGCTTGGTGAATATAAAACAAATCGTGTTCCATTTCGATGCAGAGCAAGCGAATACCACACAGACTTCAACATTGTGCAGATTCTCAACCAGATCACAGAAAGGGGTTTTGTTTCATTATCAAATTAGGGGTTCGATTAAGTTTCAAAATGTATCTATTTAATATTTAGGAATACTAATATATTCTGTACACAACTGATCGAAGAAGAAATGAAGTTTTACTGTAGAAGACATATCCTACATAAAGAAGAACCTGATACATAATTATAAAACAAGTCCTATGTCATTTCGATCCAGAGCAAGTAAATACGTAGTACGCGTGTTTGCAACATTGTGCAGATTCTCGACCAGAGTACAAAGGGAATTTTATTTCGTTATTAAATTGAAGGGTGCGATTAAGTTTCAATGTACATATGTAGTTTCGCGTAGTTTGCAGGACAAGGCTAGCGAGCAATAAACACGCAAACAATCGCAGTGTAATTATCGCTATCGTAGTATGGGCGACGATATTCTGTCCAAATCGA
This sequence comes from Lasioglossum malachurum, assembly GCA_028455605.1. Taxonomy (NCBI): domain Eukaryota; kingdom Metazoa; phylum Arthropoda; class Insecta; order Hymenoptera; family Halictidae; genus Lasioglossum; species Lasioglossum malachurum. The sequence goes on along the minus strand of CM052314.1, from coordinate 12,924,052 downwards.
ATCCAGGACCATTCCCCGCAAGGCCTAACCGAATCCCCGGTACCTAGGTCTGATCGAAGCGTAATTCGAGGACGGCCGAGTTGCGCGAAGCGCTCTCCCGGCAGCTCTAGCAGTCGATCAAGTGCAATTGCAATTTCAGGTGCAAGCCCCAGCCAGTGCTTACCGGTCTTTTTGTTCCTGGTACACACACACCCACACACACAGTTTCGCAACGAGTGCCAGGGCGCTACCAACGAAAAATATCATTCGTAACGGTGACAATACCTTTTACCGAGGAAAAATGGACGTTGTCGGCGTATCGGTGGATGGTAATGCGGCTGGACTAACGAAACAGCGAAACCAACCCCCCAGAACCCACCAGGAACCACCCGGCCAGGGGTTGAAGTGACATTTTGACGGAGTACTCGAAGGTTTTACTTTTCAACGAATTTTTTTGCATTATTTTCCCGAGAACGCTGCCGGGCTGCATTGCACTTGTCCCTTGTCGGACAGGAATCCTCTAAAAAGCTAGAATTTATTTTTTGAAAACTATAAACTCATCTTGGAAGAGAATATTTAATCTCCTATTGCCGTATTATAACCGTGAACACGCTTTGGAGTACTCTAATGAAAGAAATTAAATGTAAATGTATGTGTAAAAGATAATATTTTAAAGTACCTCCTTGTGATTAGGAAATCTCATTCATTGCAAGAGTGGAAGAATCATTACGTACACTAACAAATTATGAAAAAGTATTACAGAATGCACCTGCACAAATTAAATTCTCCTACCCACTGCACAGGACAAAAATAAACTTTTGCAACTACGTCTACGACTACATATTATTATGTTTAAATAAAGAGTAGCAGGGAACCTATAATAATCATAATGAAACATTTACAAGCCCTTGAACGTTCCCGCAGCTATATGTCAAGTATATGTAGAAAGCGGCACTGAACAACAGTCGCTTTCTAACAAAGTTCTCGATGCGACTGGTCCAAAAATTATCGCCAGTATTTTTAGCGATTGCGTTCGCCAGTTATGGCTGCGAACGGCCTAGAAATTATCCAGTTTTAATGTAGTACCGTTTCAACCGAACGTCACTGGAAGACGTTACACGCGTGTACCTCGATATGTCATTCAGAATAAATAAAACGTGATCATACATCGAAAACTTCTCCGATCACGGTCGTAAATATGTTTTTTTACCCCCGAGAGATCATTTATCTTTCAGATAGGAACTCGATCGTCGATAAAGCAAAAATAAAAAACGAATCGAGTATTACTTCAAACTGCTTCCTACGAAGTGTTTTCGCGCAAACGAAGTATCTCTCTCGATCTTCCCACTCCGAAACCCGCGGTATTTTCTCGGAATCCCGTTATTACCAGCCGCGAAAGTAATTTATGACGATATCATACGATTGCACCGCAGTTTTTACGTTGGCGAGCGACCAGGTGCACCGAGCGCAAATAATTCCTGCCGCTCCAGACGAGTCTGTTTATGGACCGAGCGGCACGAATCATTTGAGCGGCGCTCGCTGCGAGAACTTGGCCAAAATTCAATTTTCTAAGAATCTGATAGGGCGTTTCGCTAGCATAGAACATTTCTTGTAGGTGTATCTATGCGCCAAATGCAGTTAGAATTTGTTTAAATATGTTCATTGGTGACTGGTAATGCAGACTGGTAAAGTTGATGCTCTGTATCTTGTAGATTGGGCACGTTTCACGCGACGGGGAAAGTTTATCTTAAACAAATTCGTATGTGGAGCATTTTAGTATCAAAGTAGGCGCTGTAAGCGCAAACTTTCCACAGAAGTATATGAGGTATAATGTCGCTGAATTAATTTTTAAATTAAACATCTTGGTCACGTATTCAGTAAAGTGGAAGGAAAACAAAACTGTTATTCTGTATTCAAGGAAGTAATGTGTCGAGTGTGATATTATACAACGTAATATGTAAAATTATATGTAAAATTATGCACTATTAACCAAAAACGCCGCAGGTTTCCTTAAAATCGGTAAAAATGAATCAAGGTCCTAATTCCACGATTTAATCAATTTCCGCAAAAAACAGGCTTAAAGACGGAGATTATGCGAATGATATGAGATCCTCCAGCGCCTCGGTAATGCCAATTTTGGGGAGGATCGTTTGAAATTCTGAATAACGAGTTTTCGAGAAATGGCACCGTCGTCGTTTGAACGAGCGCGCGCCGAGCTGGATGGAAAGTTTCCAGGCGAGCTTGTGCGCACATTAATCGTCGACGAAGCCGACGCGCGACGGAACGTAGAGCCGTCTCTCGCGTTATAACGCAGCAGCGCGTCATATCCACGATCGGAGCTGCAGAGTCCGACGGGGACAAACGGAAATATCGCGATCGAGAAACGTTTTGTAACGGGACGGCCAGTTCCAGCTGGCGTCGACGTAGTTCACCAGCAGATGTTCCTCATCACGCACAACGTCTTTAATTTCCCGCGAACATTTTCCACCGGGTCTCGGGAAATTGTGTCCATTGGCACAAGGAGTTTCAAACAAGCTGCGACAGGAATTAGAAAAGCCGGGCAATTCGCGATGAAAGTTGTTTATTAGGTTCGAACGCGCAGTCACGCGCACGACAGTCCAAGATTTCTGCTTTCACGATATCGCGTTTCCGGTGCTAGCTGTCTTTCGGAAAAACAAAACTTGATTTATCTGTGGAAACGATGAAGTAGTAGAAAACAAATATTTTTGGCCTCTCGTTTGGCATAATCGGTCGCTAAGTTCCGAGTAAATTCGCGTTTCCTCGAAACTCCGCGTCGGAGTTTTATTTTTATTCGAAATAGGTTTGCACGTTTTACTGGAGTTGCTTCGAACACGTTTCGCTTGGGTGTTAAATAAGAGACCGCGATAAGTAGACTGAGGATTTTATGCATTTGTGAATCGAATGAGTGCGTGAAATATGCACTAGTCAGAATTTCAGAAGAACTAAATTCTCGTTTAATATTTATTTCTGGCAATTGATCGAGACAACATTTATTTTGCATGAACATCTGCAATGAGTGTTTTAGAATTATTTCAATATTTCAGAAGCCCAAGACAATAAGAAATTCAAAGAGTAAAGCAAAAACGAGCATTATCCTTAGAAAGCTATTTCTGATGGATGTGGTTGAGGGTTAAAAGTAAAATGAATGTTCCAACATATATGAAACAATGAAATTAGACCTAAATTAAAGGCTACAACTGTATATCTCTTCTAATTTTGAAATAACACCTGTAATTTTCACATGTAATCTCTATACGTAATCTAATAAGTAACATTATATCATGTCCACATCCTTATTCACATTTCTAACCAGTTTTCTGAAACAAGAAACCTGACACACTGATTGTCATAATAACTGTCCACTTCTCTCCTATGTTGCAAGCCTGAAGTAGTGGGAGTGGGGTGGACAGCTATTTTGACACACAGTGTATTTCCGGTATCTTCTCTCTCTTTCAGAGAAAGAGATTATAGAGAGAGTGTATATTTACCATAAAATCAGAGAAAACATAAATTAAAGATAGTACACCAATATTTAAAAAAGATATACAAGTAAATAGATGACTATTGTGGGTCCAAATAGCTATGAAGAAGTACACAAGTATCAAACTGGACCTGTTAGAAAAGTATCTTGAGAGATTTATTAACTCGCTCTCTATTCAGCAATTGAATATACATACAAGGTGTTCAGAAAAATAATTTGGAATTATAAATAGGATACAAAATCAGAACAGAGTAAAATCGTCAAGAATGATTCTATACTCATTTCTAATCACAAAAAAGCTATTCCCAGATTCTTGATACATTGAATTTGTAAACAGAGAGGATGTAATAACCAACATTTCTAGTTTCCCTTCCCAGTAACTCCAAGAACATGAGCAATATTCCTAGATAGATCGCACGGGACATTTCAATTTTTAACGCTAATCTATTTAAAAATCCGTTCTCACATACGACAATTAGATTGCTAAAGTCCAACATGCCTGTTTCGTCGGTGAGTGGACGGATCGACGGAAGACGAACGTACTTGTACGCGCAAGCGACAGTTTTGAGGTTAGGTTCGCCGCGTCGAACCTTTCGGCAACAGATGTTCCCGTTTCGTATCTCGAATTCGACGTGCCCCGTGCACGGCTTACGAAACGTAGCTTTGCGAGCAGCTCGGGGACAAAATCGTGAACTGTCACTTCGTCAACGTCGTTGAATCACGAGTAAACTTCAGTAAATGAACGTCGACGGCACGGCGACGCGCACGACGACCGTGTCTCTGTGCGAAGAGATAGTTTCTACGTGGAAGCACGCGACAATCGTGTGCGACAGCCTAGAAAAAGATTCCCTTATATTCACAGTTCCTATTTACACTGAACTACGTTCAGAAAACCACGCTACGATACGATCGGAGCGCGGTGGACGGTAGAGTCCACGTTTCCGATGTGCTCGAGGGTGTCGCATGAACAGGACGAAGGTTCGGCAAGCTGTCAACCGTGGAATCTTGCCGAAAGGTTCGCGAAGGCGTCGTCTTTCGGTGTACGAGAGAGCGAGAGTTTATGGGGCCAGAGTGTAGATTGAAAGAACAGAGAGCGAGAGAACCGAAACAAAGCGAAGCGCTCCGACGGACAACGGAGGGATGTGATGGTGTTTTTCGGAGTAACAGAGCAAAGTAAAACGTGAACCTACCTCTCGCTTCTTGGCCAGTGTCTCTCTCTTCAGGGACGGGCCCGATGTTCACGTAGCAGCATGTTCCGTTTATCCCCGGGTTGTCTTTTCCCCGTCTGGTTTGTCGGCCTCTCGTTAGCGACCCACAGCCATCTTGCGTAGTGGCTGGCCTGGCTCGGTCGGTTTCGGTACGATGGCCTCCGTGCGACCGACAGAGAGGTGGATAGTCGCGGTGAATAGAGGGGCGCGAGAGGGAGGGAGACGGCCAGAGACCGAAGGCAACGGGAGAGAGAGAGACCGAGAAACCACGGTCCCGGCGAAGTGCGTGTCCCACCGATACACGCTCGCGTATCACACCGACGGAGCACCAGCAATGCCACACTGACGCCGCGCCGCCACCGCCACCACCACCACCACGACCACCACACACCAGCAGCACCACTACTACCAACACCACCGCCGCCACTGCCACCGACGTGGAGGCACTGCTGCACCTCTCTCACAGTTTTCGCCACTTTTTCGCACGGCCCTCGCCCACCTCCGCGGCGTACATATTCCGTGGAACAGCCAGGGTTCGCATCCGGAACAACAACAACTTCGTCTTTCTCCTTCTCCTCTTCTTCTTCTTCTTCTCCTCCTTCGTCCTCCGTCCTCGCCCCGCCTCGTCTCGAGCTCCTCCGGTTATACAGCAACGACGACGGCCCCGTTATTTACCCGTGCGACGATGCCCACCGTCGACGACGTGCACTCAGTCATACCTCTCTCTCTCTCTCTCTCTCTCTTGATCGTTTCTCTTTAGTCTTCTTTGCACGCACGCACGCCTAGCTCGAACTCTTTCCCCGTTTCTCGCGTGCTTTAACGATACACAACTGTCGCCGTCAACACCGATGCTGCTACTCCCGTTGCTGCTAATCCACTACTGACTCCGAATGCCCGTACCTACCGCTCCAGCACGCACGACCACGATCGGGGGATCGCTCGGGCTCGACTGTCGCACGGCCGACTCCCTTCGGCCATCTTCGCCAATCTTCGCCAACGCTCGACCCTCGCCGCGTCGACGCTCACTTTTCGCGCAGGTACGTGCCACGCTCCACTGTCTCGCGCGCCCTGTTCCTATTTGCCCCCACTACTCGGTCAGACGCAGTGCTGTACATATAAATTATAAATGATACAAATATTTTCGAACATATTTTTTTTTAATTTTACAGCTTCATGTTGCCTCAGCTGCCAGGTTACATTATTTGTTTGATAAGCTTGGTATCCTCGATGAAATTTAGCAGATCATTTATTTTTTTACCGTTTAGGTTGTCCTTAAGTATAGACTCTTTATTATTTATTAAGTATGTGAAGCAAATTAGCAATAGAAGAAATTGAGTGAAAGGGGCGAACTTTAATAAAATTTCTGGCCACTGTTTATCGAATGTTATTGAACGCCGCGTCATAGAGATTTTTATGTCAAATAAAGATTGTTTGCATTAATATGAAGCGAAAGGTGCTTGAGTAGATTTTTCTCGAGCATTTGAATGAATTGGAAATAACGAGTGAATTGGAGATTAATCGCAATTGATTAAATGAAGTGTGTAAGGGGGAGAGTGAGAGAGAGAGAGAGAGAGAGAGAGAGAGAGAGAGAGAGAGAGAGAGAGAAGTAAAATGGAACCGGGTGAAACCCATTAACTCATCTTTTTCATTACTTTTTGATGATGTATAAGGGTTGAAATATAAGATTTGCAATATTTTTGTAATTTACCCAGCACTGGCTTCCACGGTGAGTCATGTGTGCCAGACACTGACGTATATACACACTTGCCCCGGTGTCCTTTAAGAAACCATTTATCGCGCGGATCCGCGGCGCATCTTGCAGATTCGGACACGCGAAAAATATGCACTGCCTGTACCGATGCACTCTCTTTTCCTACGAAATAATGTCCAACGCTTAGCCACGGCACGTACCGCTGAACGATTTCGCCAGAAATTTTCCCTGAAATTACATAAGCGGACATTTCAATTTATTTATAAAGCGGGCTCGATCGAGGCTGACGTAATAAAGCGAGACTTGGGCTTCAACAATGCCGAAAACCGTTGTTTGGGCCTCGTCTTGCGGTACTGGGTCTGCGCGGACCCGGGCTCAGTAATTAATCCTTCTATGGATATATTTGCATGTTTAAAATATTATAATTTCTTTTGACCTAGAGTCCACGCCTAATTTTGTTAGAATTGTTTTATGCTTTAAAGAAATGTACCGTTCTTGTTAATTTATTTTGTTACATTTGTCTGAACAATATTTCAAATGTGGAACTGAAATACATACAGTCTTCGTTAGACTTCGTAATTACTGTTCTATTTAGCCATTCTCATTGCTATCGTCTGTACATCTATTCATACTCATTCGATCATTTTTCCACGTCTAAAGCGGAAATAATTATTAGCCTGATCTGATATCTAGAAAACTCAAATCTAAACATTAGAATCTTTGTTCTACGTTCAGTATGGTTTAGGAATCATGGGTCTGTAAGAAGCCCGCAAAACTTTCGCTATTGCGTGGGTTGCAGCGAGCGCAAACTCAAACTACTCGACGTGTTAACTCGTCCGACCTGATTAATCCGTCTTTGCTGATCAACGTAGGAGTAAGGGATGGTCTGAGAAACGTTTCGATTTTAGTTTTGTAGCGTTCGAAATTTCGGGTGTCAGTTTTCGAAGTCAAACCGAGCAGCTCGGTTATAAACGGACCTGTGGCCCGATTTCAGGAACGCGCGCGGCTCTCGGCGTTTCTCCGCTCGCTCGTTCGCTCGTTCGCTCGTTCGAGGCGGAATCTCGCTGACGTCGACGAATGACGCCAGCCACTAATACTCTTTCGGTATTAAACGAGCGATCCGCGAGAATTTGTTTGTCGTTTGCAGGGATCTAGACCGTGGGTCGACGGGGCGAGAGCCGCAGGTCGCGCGCGCTAAACTCGCTCGAACTCTCGTTCGCCTCGTCGCTCATTAATTTTGCAACGTAAGCTCCGAGTACGGTTCGCGCGATCGGTTTCACCGTCGATTTCTCGTTCTACCGATACGACACTGACGCGACGTTGGAAAAACGAAATTCCGAACGATCGAAGCGCACTTTCACGCTGCCGATCGATTGGAAGTGGAAACAGTCCGCTGTCTGCTTCTGGTAATTCACTTAAATTGTTAATTCAATGAGATTATGTTTGATAACGAGACAAAAACAACGCGTATTTCTTAGAAATTCGATGGCAACAACCAAGCAAGAATGATCGATGTACCGACTTACGAGTCAGTAGTGCAATAAACCAGAAGCAGCGTCAGTAAGATACGACTACCCGATAGCGCGTTTAAAAAATTTCTGGTCTTCCCGGAGACGTTTCGTCACCAATATTTAAGCTAATCGTCCGGCGAAAAAGGTCGAAAGTCTTCGCCTTGCGTGACGAGCGGATCGTTTATCGATACGAGAGTACAGTTCGGAGCTGTTGGTCGATGTCGAGGACGAGGTTACCTTTGTGAGGATCTATCGCTCGTTCGATCGCGAGTACGCGCCGCGGATTGAGGATACTCCGTCGGACTGACGGAGTATTAATAACGGCGGTCCACGGACTTTTTGTGCCCTGTAAAAATAGCGACGCCTTGTGCGTTGCCCGCGTATCCGGGATCCGCGCGCACTGATCTTTGGCGCGTTGATCTTTGGCGCGTTGATCTTCAACGCATTGATCTAGCGCGCTAGTCATCCACGCGCTGATCTTCATCGCGTCGATCTTTGTTCGTTTGCACACATCTTTAACGCGTCGATTTTGCGTGCGACGGTTTTAAAAGCGATCGCTTCGGTCGATGGATCGAAGGATGACACCAGGTGTTCGCGGAAGTGTGCGATAACGCCGCGAGAAATTTTGGACCCCCAGATTCGCAGAGATAATCTGCTTGACCATCGAGCCAAGTGAATCCGGATCTTCCCGCGTCGCAGGCCAGCTGAGTATACGGCCTAGCTTTTTGTTCCGCTAATACGAAATCCGAGGCGATCGACCTAATACAAACTCGTAGGGTTAATCATCGTATCGCTGCACAGGCTTCTCAAATCTGATTACGATTGAGGTTCCGTGAAATATCTTCTGTAATCGTCTACTTCCAGCTAATGCGTCGAACGTTGCCTCGAATTACCTTACAGGAAATACCCGATAAAACTATTTTACTGATCTACGCAAGATTCATCAACAATGCGCAGTTACGAGATATGTTACAACAACTGTACGATCTTTCAGCTGTTCCGAATAGGTTAGCAAAGGTGCATATGGAAATATAATCGAATTACATGATGTTGCAGCAAAGTGAGAGAGAGAGAGAGAGTTTCCCGTTTGATAATTGCGAATCAGAGGATGCCCGTGGACAATACGTCGACGATGGCACGTTGGGCGTCGAGTTGGTGAGGTCCCCAAGCGAATTGGGCCCACGTTGATGACCCAAAGGAGGGTGCAATAAAGAGAGCCAGACCGTCGGTGGGTACGCCCCACCCGGAGCCCAAACTGCGTGCACCCTACTTAAAAGTCCCTCGACGGATTCACGGGAAGTGCCTTCGAAAATGGACAAAAAGATGAGGAGAGAGGGGCGAACCGGTGATGGTGGGTAATAACGAGGGAGTAGGAGGGAACGGGGTCCGGAAACCCGGGGGCAGCCGTTTTCGCCTGAAAATTCACGCTGCGACGCGAGGCATGGCCTGGAAACGCAATAAATGCCGGGCCGGGGCAACGTCGGCCCCGTTATTATTATTGCTTGTATTTATCAACGGGTACGCGTCCCTTTGTTCATTAACTCCGGGACTACCTATGTTAATTGTCCCGTTCTACCTCGCCCGGGAATTATCCATTATCCCTGGATATCCGTTTTTGTTCGATACGCGCCTTTGTACCCTCTCTCCTCTCTACTTAGTCTCTCTCTGTCTCTCTGTCTCTCTCTCTCTCTCTCTCTCTCTCTCTCTCTCTCTCTCTCTCTCTCCTCGCGGTTTGCAAACGTTACACGAGTTTACTCTTTTGTAGCCCTCGGACACGTAAGCCGGCCTCGTCGAGAATGGTACTTTCCAGTTCACAGGAATACACGCCAACTTCCCAGGACTAAGCTCAAAGGTGATTTTAATTACCGGCGGACAAAGGCTGCCAGCGAGTTTTCTGGTTCATAACGAGCGAGAGGAGACTCGCGGAGCTTCACGGTCCATCAGGAAAGTCCTGGAACGGCTGAAACAGGATTTGCTCCCGACGATGTTTGTGAAACTTCCGCCGATCCGATCCGATCCGATCCGGCTTGTGATTTCTTATGTAGGCGGGCGAGCTCTCTTTGGGTCACCTGGATCGCTCATGGTTCAAGCGAGAGCCGAGTAGAATCGTATACGTGACTACCACTGCAAGACTATGAAGCGATCCTTTACGTGGGGCCTTCGTGCTCAAAGCATCGAACTGAAAATCATCGAAGAAAGGAGACCTTCTGTGACAAATGCCTGTTGCAACTTGCAACGTTACTAATGTCTATTACTATCACTTTAGATGCTCTTCTAGTAAGGTGAAACAGCAAGCATTCATTACAAAATTCATCAAGTGATCTGTTACTAATCTTTCGTTACTTCTCTCATTGTCTCCCTCTCTCTCTCCCTCTTTCTGAAGCTATTTTAACATCCAAATTAATATATGTAGTTTTATCGGTCTAGCATGTATACATTCAAAATTATCTTTTCCATTTTATACAAATGAAATTCATCCTGGTTTTATTTACCATTCAACAAAATGTATCGCATAAAAACATATTTAGTAACGTAAATAGTGGTTTGAACTCAATAAGATTCTTAACAAAATACAGGTTCAGTCTGACAAATGCTATAAACATCTTACAAATCTTAAATTTATACTACGACTTGCTCCCAGCGCCAGCCCAAAGCCGTCTTCAGCAAGAGAACGAAGATTCATGAATCTAAAAATGGTCTGGTTGATTATTAAGTCAGTTTTCGTGTCATTTCCGTTAATGAACAGTCTCTCTCAGTCCCAATTTCGCCGCAGCGACCCGTTATTCCCGTTTCCCGAGTCGGCGTCATGTTCCTCGAGCTTTCCAAGAAAACCTGAGCGCTGCGCGCCGGTCGTCACGCTGTTCGATCGTGCGGACAAAATCATCCCCGTCTCGAGGAGCGGAAAAACGCTCGGACACCGACCGGTTGTTTTACCATTTCTCTTTATCGGGTCGCTTCGCCGTTTCTCGCGACGACACTTGTCCTCTTTCGAGTATATCGGGATCGTGCGAGAAGCCACGGAACACGGATTCGAAAGTCGAACGCAACCGAATCTGAGGCTCGGCGCGAGCAGGCAGGTGCGTTTGAAATTGAAATTGCCGCTGTCTGTTACACCCATACCGCTTCTGGCACTTGAAACACTCTACCATGAGATTCGTTCTCAAATTCCGTTAGGTCTACCGTCCATGAAAATTGCCATAGAACGTCACATCACAAGAACTTGATTACAGTTTCTCTTGAATGGAATTTTAACGCGTCGACTGCTATACCGGCCACGTAATAATTAACTTTAGTCGTATTATAACGAGGTAACTCATATTTTATTAAGATTTGTAGTATCTAGAACGATCGAAGAAGCATTCATTGTGATAAACTTTGACTCTGCAATCTCAGCTTGATTCAATTAATCAGATTTAAGAAAATAAAGGAATACAGTTTTCCATCGTTAGTATCTCGTTCTCATCCCCACTACTTTAGACGTATGTATCTATCCACGTGACCACACCGTCAGCTAATAGAAAGTAGCATCCACTACCCCGCAGCGACTCGCATCCCTCGAATCGCATTGACAAAGGAAAACTAACACCAAAAATAATTCTCCCGGTGAAGGTTTCAAATTCAAAGGCCTCCACAGGTCCCCACCAGTGTAAAAGGCCGTAAATTCAACGGTTCAGGACTCCCAGCAAGATAAATCACCCAGCATAAACCGACGATGTCCTCTCCAACTGGTTGCTAGACCCTAGGCAGCTCCGCAAACGAGGAAAACCGAGTTTCCTGCACGCTTTCCCCGAGCTCGAAAATGCACAGGATGCAATCGCGATGCGGTGGGCCGGGCTGAGTTTGCGATAAGGCGTCTCGGTGGCCAGTGTGCCTAAGCGATCGCGCGTGCCTGTTCGTCGATCTCGATCGTCGATATTAGCTTGAGAAAAGAGTCGACGTCGACGTACCCGCGCGACTCTCTCGACCCGTCCGCGTCGGATACGAATCTCCTCAGGGCAGGCGCACCACGGACGAGATTTTCCACGTGTCACTGGGTCACTGCACTTGCCGTACTGCCCGAGAACGTGAATACAGATCGCTCTCTAAATATCAGAGTACCGCGGCTTCGTATTCACCGGGCGAGTCTCGCCCGGCGAAAATTCGTCGACGATCCGCTACGAGAAACTAGCGTCGACGAGCTTGCTTCGTTCCGTTTCTTCGGGGAACGAGGAATCGACCTGCCCGGCGTAAATTCGTCAATGACGATCCGCAGCAAGCGACGAACGTCGATGAGCTTGTTTCGATCCGTCACGAAACGACGACCAATCGAAAACCGGTCCCACAGTGGGCCGAACACGATCTTAGCTAATAGAATCATCTGAATAACTCCCACAATTTTTAACACAATGTCTCATAAAAATTGGTGCTAGCATAACTTATATATATACTAGGTTTAATAAACTCCTTCTAATTAGTTCCCAAATATGAAGAGCGTCGCACAGTGTGCCCGGCGGAAATGCAACGATGATCCTCAACGGAAGATCAACGTCGACGAGGTTGTTTAGTTTCGTCACGAACCGACGCGACGCGACGCTACGACCCGACGAAAATTTGTCAACGACGATCCACTACGAGTAGACCACCGTCGACGTGCGGTTCCGTCACGAAATGAACGGCGAATCGGCGGGCTATGATTTTCGCGAGCCTCCGCGAGCCGGGTGCATCGTTGCGAAAAATCGTTCCCGTCGAAGACGATTCTCGTACTCTCTCTTTCTCTCGATTCCTCTCTCTCTCTCTCTTTCTCTGCGCGTTAAGAGCGCTCTCTCTTCCCTCGACGTCCGCCTACCGTTCCTTTTCCTCCTCGCAATACGAAACGAGTTTCCAACGATTCAATGCCTCGGTCTTGCAAATGTGAAAGTACATTACTGCGGGCTCTGAAAGTCGTTTTGCTCGAAGGTTCGCCTCTCGAGCGGTGGCCCTGGACCGTTCACCGAGAAAAGAATCTCGAGTGAGGACGAGAAGCGCGAGAGCGACCGGGAGAAAAATCGCCGGGGAATACCGAAACTCGTCGAATCCTGCGTCGGACAAACCGCGATAGCCGTGGAAAATTTTTCATGTTGACGGCTTTCTAGCGAAACCGCGCGCAGTTCGAGCGTATGTGCCTGCACGTGGAGAGATTGACCGTCCTCTCTTCTCCTCTCTTTCTCTTTCTCTTGACCCCACCTCGCCGAGGCTATCAATAGGTTAATCCCTTCGTGACTGTAAGTTTCGATTCCCTTTTGGCCACAGGTAAAGACCCTCTGCCCCACGATGTCAACTCTCTATTGCACCCGAATTTCAAAGCGGATCGAGAGTACTTTCGTTCCTTTGCCCCGCTGTTCGTTTATTGTGTTCTTTTTTATTGCCACCGGTATTGCCCGATCTTTTCTCATTCGGAGAAACTATTTTGCATTATTGTTCGCTTTGTTGCCGTTCGACGTTCGTTACCTCGAGCGCTTTGCCATGATCTTGACGAACATGCTGGTAGTCGGAATAGGGGACTATCGATCGACCGCTTCGACAACGGTCTAGTTGTCCCTGAAATGGGGGACCATCGATTTTACCAGTCGGAGGACGCTTTGTTTCACTCGGAAACTTGTAACAGCTCGTTCTCCGATTCAGGCATGGGCTGCGAACTCTCTTTGCCCTGGGAACACTCTCAGCCTGCCCTCGGGGCCAACGCTTTTCAGCTGAGGACATTCGAGGGAGGAGAGATCCTCGATCTTTCGTATACTATACATAGAGCTGAACATAGGAGGCTGGCTACTTTGTTCTCCTTCTCCGTGTAGAGTACCTCGAATGGGCGTGGCGTAGTTGCTCTGGGTTTAAAAGAGCCGCGAGAGTGTCCCATAAAGCAATCTCCATCGTTAATTGTCTTCAAGCATGTCATGACCACTGATGTTACTGTATTTCATAGTAGAGAAGGGTCTATTGTGCTTCTTCTATATGTAGAGTGACTCGAGTGGGCGTGGCTTCATTGCTTTCACTTTGGAAAGAGCGAGGACAGTGTTCTACTTGACAATCACCAATCTTTCAATCTCCATATCTTATAGTAATATGTTGACTATTTTGCTTTCTATTCGTGTAAAATACCATGTGAGTGGGCGTGGTTTCGTTGCTGCCGCTTTCAGCAGAGTCAGATTAGTGTTCTACAGATTAATCCTTGCCCGTGTCTGCGTCACGATCCCCTAATTTCTACATTTTACATTAATGGAGTATGTAGTTTGCTCCCTATTTATGTAGAACGTCCCGAGTGGGCGTGGCCTCGCTGCTCCCGCTTTTAGCAAATTCAGACCACTGCCCACTTCCTTTTCAACAGGATCAAACGCGACCGAAAATATTCACAACCATCGGAAATCGAAGCTCCGTTAAATTACGAGGAAGGTCTCGACAGCGCCGGTAATTTCGTCCAGCGTTGGCGGGCGGTATAGTCCAAGTAGCGATCTAATTTCGATTACCCACCCATCTGTCTCGATGAGCCTTTAGGAGGCGAGACTCGTGGCTTCCGGCCTTGTGGAAAAGTACTGGAAACGTCGAAAATGCGAAGGGGAAGGTTCTCGTCGTTGTCGTCGTCGCCTCGGCCCAGGGAATACCGTGTGTGGGAAGAAGGCTTAAAGCTGCGGCGCGACTGGGGAGGAAAAATACATAGGAGGTGCTCCGCTACGTAAATAGAAATTTCGTTCGTATCGAGATTAACGTCGGTCCCTCAGGAGAATGAGGCGAGACACGAAATCCGATTGAGCCGAACGACGAGACGTCACACGATGTTTCGAGACGTCGAACGTCGCGGTGCCACCGTTCCGTGATGTTTTCCCGCTGATCACGATGTATCCGATTAGAATCGGCTCTCGATCGTCCCTCGAGGCGGAAATCGTCGGCCTGTTAAACTATCTGCCGTTGACACTGCGTTTAACAATCCCAAAGACCGCTTTGCCACGTCGCATAGTACGTAAATACAATTTTGAACAATCTCTTACGTGAACATCTTTACACAGTAACTGCACGACGATCTTGGAGAATAAGTACGACATACAATCACACACAGTTCTAGGACCAAGTACAAAACATATATAATAAATAATAAAACATCTTACAGGAATTAACATGTATACTAAGATATAACTGGACTGGTGATTTTATTCACTTGTGATAAAAATGTGTGCAATTTAAATATTAATGTACCATTTCAAATTTTGATTTTGCGAGTTGACTGCACCAAAATATCAGACACCATCAGAAATTATTTTTGCAATTTCTTATAACTAGACACACCGGATCTTTATGCAAAATAAAAATTTTCCACCTGAATGAGACAACAAACCGGAGTGACATAGAAATTTATTTTCTCTCTTAATATGTTCAATAGGTTGAAAATGATATAAAAGTATTTTTAAATTCGTCTAATGTTTTTAATGTTTTATATTACACCAACTCATTTTTGTCATAAATGCATAAAATCCGCTGTCAACTTATAACAGAGCTTCTAGTGCGATTTTGCAAGGAACACAATTCGCGGTTCCAGCTTGCCACTCGTTAAAGGAGCTCTAAAGAGCAAAAGGAGCCACGTAGGTTGACTGACAGCGAAGGATGCGACCAACGACAAATTATTCCATCAATTGATAACAATTTGTTTCCCTGAATCCTCCATAGACATCGAAGAGGTCACTGAACCGATCACAATGACGTGGGATCAACGACAAAGCGAGGTGTTTTTTCAATGCGAGGTAGAAAGAAAGAGATCCAGTAGTAGAGGATCCGGCGATCGACCCATTTCTCTCATGTGTCTCCAGGCCGAAGACACGAGAGGCTCCGGACAAATACGGCCGGACACTCTTGACGCACACTCTTGACGGACACTCTCCCGGTCAGATCGATACCGGGTTAATCGCGTTACCGGGCGCAGCATATAATTTTATTACGGATAAAACCGATGCGATTCCGCCGCGCCGGATTCTTCCGGATAGGATGTCGGATTTGCGTCGCCTGAAAATCTACCGGGCCGCCGACTTCGAACGGAAACGGACCTTATCAATTTCCTCGAGAAAGAGAGACATTGATACATGGTCCATGACTTTTATTACTGGATGTGCGATTAGGGCTGGACTGCGGTTGCAGAATCTCGAAACCAAGAGGAACGTGAAATTTTCCACCGTTACATGTCCGGTTTTAACTGCGAATCATTTTGTCCGCCATCTTTCTCTTGGCAAAGTTATTATACAGGGTGAGTCACCTAACGTTTGTGCCTTAAATATCTTTTTGTTTTCATAGATACATTAGATGTCTTTAGGACAATGTTGAATGGTAAAATTAACGTCATTTTTTTAGAGATATCGAGGTCACCTTCATTTTTTAAAATGGAACAACCCTTTTTGAATGAAAAGTAATAATATTCAATAATAAAAGACTGCCAAGAATGAGTGTTTCGCTCAAGGTACCATTTTTCATAAAGCAATCGGTCATACACTGCATTTTGTCCATACGTATTCACAGTAAACCGTTATCATATCACACTTTACAATCTTCGAACCATACATAGTGGAATCGTTTTGAAAACATACTGCCAGTAAATAAATCGCAGCGTAATTGGCTAGAGGTTGTTTGAAAACATTGAAGGACCTTAGTGTGTTTACTACAAGTCTCACTCGTGATAAACGTATTCTGCTTTCATATTTCAAATCTTACACGTTTCCTCTGTCCGTGACGTTCAATGGCCTTGGATAATTATAGTCACTGTGAATTTGTAATAAAAGAGACTACCATTGTAGGAGTTTAGAAAAGGACGGTTCCATATAAAACAAAATGGAGGCGACTTTGATATCTCTTAAAATCAATGACATAAAAACAAAAATTCGTTTCCTATCGTGTGGAGTCCCTGTTTACCATCCAACTTTGTCCTCTCTCAAGACGTTTAATGTATCTTTGAAAACAACAAAGATATTTGAGACACAAACGTTAGGTGACTCACCTTGTATTATAGTATAATACAAGGTTGAAATTAATTTTCTCATTTTTCACATTATACAATCTATTAAGTAAACCTATTAACATCTACAAGGTGTGAGAATGTTACACAAATTGTTATACGATAAACTTGGTTTTTTTCTAATCTTGTATTATTATTATAAATGAGTTGTTTTGATTTCCTGCGATCTTTATGAGAATTGGTGTAGCATTCGACGGAAAGACAGACCGCAGAATCGATCAATGAATCTATAAATGGCGAATTTCCGCGGAAAAGTGCGTTGCAACAGCAAGGTAACTCCACGGTTTCTGGGAAAATGAGGCAGAGGAGCGATATGGGCGTAGCAGGTGTCTATCTCGTGCACCGCGCACGTCTCGAGCCCGCATGCAGCCGTCGCATGGTTAACAATTTCGCGATTTCCATCGATCGACCGTTGATTCCGAGCAGTCGAGGCCGAGGAACGGGGTGATCGCGAATAACAATCGACCCCGTATTGCGCGCGTTCTATGGAGAAGTGAAACGTGTGCTCATCCACGTGCACGGCTGTTGGGCATCGGTGAGCGGCGTCGACGCACACCTTCGTACGTAGAGCAGACGCGGAAGCGGTGACCCTGCCTGACCGAGACTAACACGATCACGAAGTCGGTCGTGTACTATTTATCTGTCGTTTTACAACCGGCGACGATAAGCAACGTTCTTGGAGAGGGAGAGGGGTTGAAGGGTCGAGCGGACCAGTGGTTTCCGGTGCAACGCCATTGCTTTTCGGGGTTGCGCCACCGCTCGAGGTTTATGAACTCCTCGAGTAGCCGGACGAAAACTGCTGCCGTGGAACGCCACGGGATTTCGACGCAATATTGCGTCAGCTAATGCAAGGCTGTCGTAACCACCGGGTTCCCGGAGCTGGTGGACAAAACTATGGTTTTGTGTCCTTCGGTTCCGCGTCGGGGACTGGGGAATTGGTATGCTTTTGTGCAAATAGTCCACGTTTGCTAGACGAAGATAGATACAAGAGTTTGCTAAATCATTTTAAAATATGAGTATTTTTATAATGTATTATAATGTACATGTATACGCAGCTCGTACATAGACTGCGGATTTTACGCATTTACGAAAATAATGAGTAGATTAAATAGGAAAAAGATAAAGCAACAAATGAATTTAAATATACTGCCACACGTGTTTCAACCTGTTAATCCTGCTAGGAAAGAAAATCAATGTCTACTTAACTCCTATATGTTGCAAACAAGGCAGAAAATTATGATTTTGCTAATGATCCGCACTCGATTGACTGTTCTTTGACAGTACAGTTCTCCCAGATCGATATTGTTGCTCCCTTTACACAAAGATCCAAAGTCTGCATAAATTCTTCCATATCAAATGGTCTTCAACAAATTGATTGAATGCGGTGTACTTCATACGAGGAAGTATTAGTAGCCCTTTCATCCAGCAATTTCGATTTTGGGTTTCGTCCAGCTATCACGCAGTACCCGCACAGCTGGAACACGTGGCTCGTTTCTAAACGTACTAATTAATATCGCTTAGGACTCCGCGATGGATCATTCGCGTCAGTACTCGTTGAATCATGCCGTTCTTCGCCAACAACGATCGCATTACTCATCCGAGCGCGAAAACATATTATTCATCGCTTCTCTATTGAACCCTTACTCACCAACCCCCGCGTTTGCCATAAGCCGTGCAAGTTGCGTATTCGTTCGTGAGAAGTTGGTGCTAGTTCGAAGTATGTAGTTAAGATTATTCTCTAAAGCACACCGAAGCCTTTTTATCGACCCATCCACTACCGTATCGAATAATTGATATTTTGATAGCGACTCGTGTACAAGGGGACTGCTAAGTATAGTCGTCCTAGCGCCCCGGAACTTCAAAAAATGGCGTCTGCTATACAGTGAGGAGCTTTTACGTGATTGGTACGTGAAAACAAGTTCGTGTACCAGTTTTCAGCGGTTCTTCCACGAGAATATGTGGAACTTCCGAACGGCGGTGACTGGAAAGTGTATGGCTGCGGTAACTGGCGTTCTATATTGTTTAATGCTCGTTGCGGCATTATTTTTGCTACTTAATCGGTCCCTTGCTGTCAAGTTGACTCGGTGATAAACATCGATATGATGGGAATATTAATTATTCTCATATGACCTTCTTTCCAACTACAACGAATTAAATATTGATAACTAGAGCTACACATTTCTGCCGTAAATGCATAAATTTCTCGAGCCGAATTTCATCAGAAGACTTAGAAGAAGTGCGTAACAATCAAATACAATAAGTGTGGCTCCTTTTCTCTGAGGAATGAAAACCTAAATTGTATGAGATAAGTTTAAAAATGTGTCACAAACGTGTGCCAAAAATGATATTGTATTGATACGAGGGAAGGGCTAGGGCTAATCAACAAGTGCAGCGTCTAGAAAGGGTTCTTATTCCGAACGATGATGCAAGAACATCCTCGAAGCCTCTGCTCGTCTCGATGTCGCCAGAAGATCGCTGTATTCGGACGTCCTATCTACTCCGTGTTCCTTCGCTCCGAAACGGGACAAGCTAAATCCTGTTAATTGTCCGGAGGAAAGATAACAATTGGGTGTTTACTGTCCGGAGAGGGACAGGTCCGTAGAATGGGCTCGCCAAGGAGGCATTAACGAGGGTGGGCGCGGTTTTCGGAATCCCTGGCCTGCTCCACTAATCTCGGTGTTCGTGACGCGTCGTTTTAGCTCTGCTAATCCCAGCTAAAAAGAGCGCACAGAAAGGCTATACCCGGGTTTGGTGGTGAAATTCGCCCCTAGACCAATTTTAATCGGGCTTGGACCATTCAATAGCCTATCCAGAAAGAGCCCTCTCTGCCAAGTTTTAGCCCCATATCGTCATCTGTGAGGGTAGTTATCGAGGAAAATCGAAAAATCAGTTTTTGGCCATACTTTCCCCATTTACTGACAATTCAAAATTCTGAAACAGATCCGACACATTTCGGAGCTAAGCCACGTATTAGGCATCATACAACGGAAAAATCTACAATGATACCTAATATGTGGCTTATGAATTCTCAATAAATAGGGAAATTGGATCTAAAACGGAGTTTTTTATTTTCCTCAATAACTACCCTCACAGACGAGATACGGTTCTGAAACTTGGCAGAGAGGGGTCTTTTTCGATAGGTTATCGAATGGTCCAAGCTCGATTAAAAGTGGGCCGGGGGCGAATATCACCACCAAACCTTTTCGGTTTAATCCGGCGAGACAGCGTCAGGACAAACGAGTTTTGTTGCCAGGCTGACGAAAGCGTGAAGCTTCGGAGACTATGCTGGAGGGACGACGAGAGGGAAAGCGGAGGTCGAAGGGCAAGGGGATGTTCCGTGAGGTCGAGGAGCGAGCGCGAGTAGAATGATAACTCGGGATGACGACACCTGGCGGCACCGTGACGGGAACCGGTGTGTCCTCACGAGAAAAGATGAGAGAGGGAGAGAGAGAGAGAGAGAGAG